>JAOTON010000764.1:0-669587 GCA_034440635.1 Lepas anatifera
GCCATGCCCCCTTGGCGCTGAAGGGTCTATTAACAGGGGAGGCGGCACAGTCGCCGCCTTCTCCTTGGCCCGCGGGGCTTGGCATGGCCCCCCTTGGCTGATTTCTGGCTACGCCACTGAAATTACATTGCCAGGTAAGTTCTGATTGAATGCATTTGCTGAATACAAAATTAGTCCAATTACCATGACAGATTTATCAAGGTGAGGTTATGGTATCTTTGTGTGACGACTGCTTCACCAATACCCAACATTATTGATGTCATCCTGGAAACTAATGCTTCAGTGATACTCTTCAAACACAAAGTTCCATCTATATTGGGGCCTTCATCTGGATTGGGAAAGGTGAGCCCAGTTTATTAAACATAGGAACAGGGGGCCATGGTCCCGCGGGCCCAAAAATGCATCCATTTCAGCCATAATGAAAGGAAGCTGGACATTTATATGACCAGCCAGTGCAGAAGGCAACAGGAGTCAAAATCTGAAGAGTTTTGGTCTTGGGAAGTACAGTTTGTCACCAGTTGTTTATTATAGTCTTGGCAGCTCATGTTGAAGCTTGGCTGGCCACCCAATATTCTGGCCGTGCCCACGCCTATGCCCAGTTTCATCTGTAAGAACCATCTGCCCCTCTGTCCTATCTGTAAATACCAGTGAGTGTGTAACTATTATTTTACCCTAGTCTGCAAAGGAAGGCAACATGCTACGAGTTGCACCAGCTATGATATAAAATACCATAGGGCACACCACCAGCCACCTAAAATTTGCACTGGGCCGCAGAGAATAAATGCCCTGACCATACCAAAAGTGATTGAAGCATAGGCGTAGGAACGGGTGGGGCCGGGGGCCATGGCCTCCCAATATTCACGATTCTTAACCATTAACCCTATGGCGTTGACTGGAAAGAAATGACCTAAAACTGCCCGCTGGCCCCCAATATTCTGGACGTTCCTGCACCTATGGATTGAATTGTAACTTGAAGTATTTGAACTTTTGTCAAATTTCTCTCTGCTTCAAGTTCTATCAGAGTTTAGTATCAGCTTCAAGAGGTACCCATGCAGAAATTTCATCTCCTAAAAATGTGCATGACTCAAACTCATTTGAGGATTTTTGGGTTCTAGGTGCATGCTTCTAAGCGAGTTAAACCTAATCGGTGATTACAATATTTGGTTATGAGCTCGATGAGATCAGGAAATGAGGCACCAGTATGCCTTAAAAAGATCCTGCTACATCTAAGGTATCTAGGTAAGGTATAAGGTAGTAGCTTGTTTTTTGATCACCTTTTGATGTATGTATTGGTTGCAAAATAGGCTTTGTCAAGCCTGGAGTGTCCCCAAAACCACAAGGTTAAAGTCAATCTCTGGATATCTGATATCTTGATACCAGATATCTCTCAGACACTCATGGACACTATAGGTCAAGGTAATGGACAGATTAGAGAGATGTCATAGGTATATTTGGTAGGGAATGAGTGGATTTATGGGAGCAGCAGGGCATTGTCTGTTAATTGTTTCCTTTTACCTTATACTGAAATGTCTACTGAAAATCATGGATCCCATATAGAGATCTCCTTGGTGGGTGTGAGTGTCCTTTGAGACCAGTGCTGTGTGGTGGTGCAATTGTGGCACAAATGAAATGGTCACTGGAGTAAGCAGCTGTCTGGTGTGAGGGAGCAGATTCAAATAGAGCTTAAAGTTGAAGATACTGGATAGAGGCCTTGACTTGGCCTGTAGGAATAGGAATGTACTTAAGGATCTGAATGGAATGATTGCATAGGATAGAAGGTGGTGGGAAGATGGGAGCTATTTTCATGATTATTTTTGTTGGAAGTATGGAGTATAGGGGCAAGGGCCAATACAAAATTTAAGACAAAACTTTGTGCAATATTTTGAAGCTTAATACAACACTTGGTTTGTTTTATAGTTAGAATCATTAATGATTAGAATAGACTTCCAATGTCTTTAGCCTGTACTCCTTCCACCAGCAATTTCAAAGCTAGATTTGACCACTAGGTACTGGACTGAGCATGAATACTACACCCTAGGCACTGACTGAGCTCCTACACTTTGACAGGCAACCATGCTTGTTAAGACCAGTTTCCACAGGCCTCTTGTGGCCTTCTCTACAGTTGACCTTCCAGATAACATGTGACATGTACCCACCGTATACACTGTCTTGTGGATTGTTAGTCACAGGGTTACCCATTGTCCCAAAATTTGTTTTAGGCTAGGGTATCAAGTGGAAAATTAAGAGTCAAAATCCTTGTCAGCAAGTGGAAAATCCAGAGCTGTCTAGCTTAGATGAAAAATTATTTTGTGAATGATTTTTTTTTGTATATTATGATTTAAAAGGGGGCCAATTGTTTAATACAAACTAAAAGAGAAACAGAGTAAAAGCCTTATCTAATGTTTGAAGCCCAAACCGATAAATTCATGTTCAAACCTATTAACATTTTCCTCAAAGAGTGCTAAATTGTTGCATAACATTTGCAAAAATCAAAACTTCCTTTACCTGTGCCTGCATTTTAGAACCAAGGTCTGACAAAAAGAGTAAGTAATCTGATAAAGAATCCTGAAGTGAGTGGGAAATTATTCTTGCCTGGGTGTCACTCAGCATCCAGTACCCCAGGTTCCTGTACCTCAGCATCCAGTACCCCACACTTGGGTTACCTGTTTCCTGCAGTCTGCAATTAGCATTTGAATATGTACTTTCTGATTGTTTTAATGCTGATTCGATCCATGGCATAAGTATGTTTTATTGAACAAAGCAAACTTATAGTATAGCAAAGTAATCGTATGCAAGGCCTGAACATAACTGACCTGTTGGATATTGTTTTTTGTTAGGAGTGAAAGATTTTTGTCTTCTAGATAAATGAGTGTGGAAGACAAGAGTTTGAACTTCATTTGTGATGATGGATTGCATGCAAAGATGCAAAGATTGTTGCAATACATGTGAACGGTATCAAGATCCTGAGCATGTTTGTATTCTGAACTTCCATAAAAACTACTCATGTATATTATTTTAATATATAAAAATGGACTGGGGGGTATTATTGTTTGCTTTTTGCCAGGCATACCCTTTATATCTAGACTGTGTGCTTCCAAAAATAAAATAATGTTCTGATTATGTTTTTAACTGCAATTTAAAAAAATGGTTCTCCGGTCACCTCCGACAATACGTGGGGATATTTTAGGATCCCCTCCAACGCACATGTGAAAACTCGGTGCAGATAGGTGACAGTGTTCATGTGCAATTTCTTAGCTTTTTATGAAATGTCAGTGCTTCGATGTGCTTTGTTGAAGTGTTTGCTGCTTTTTTCTAGTTTAACCTACTTTGTTTCTGCTGCAGGGAAAATTAAGATATTATGTACCGTTGCCATTACTGTGCGTATCATGTATCCACAACGCGGCATTTCGTCAAACACCTGCGACGGCATGAGAGAGCTGATCCTTTTTTCTGTATAAAATGTCCAGACTGTTTCAAATCCTTCTCAGACACACGCTCATGGAACAGACACCGCAGTCATCGGTGTATTCCTGCCCAAAGACATTTGATGTCACCCAGCACATCATCGGGCAATTTTTCTTGGAATTTAGACACTCGATCTCAATCTAAAGAAAACGTCGACTGTGAAGCTGATTCACCAGAAACAGGTGAAGTTGTAGAGCATGAACAGCAGACAGCAAAGGCTGAGACTGGAGCATGCTTCCCCAGCAGCTCAACCCTAGTAGAAGGAATTGCTCACGTTGTATCCACTGATCCCACGTCTGATCCTGAGAGAATCAAGTCAAAGCCACGTGCCCATGAATTTGCCGAATTTATATTGCGGCTGAAGTCAAGGAATGTGCCGCAATCTGTATGCGACGAAGTAATCGATGAGTTTAAGGCATTTTCTAATCGAATTTCAAACGAACTCGGCCACGAAAGCCAAAGAAAAGGATCGTTACCTGTAGATATTAAGGACCTGCCATCTGTGAAAGAAGTTTATATGGTAGACTCATCTTCAAAGTTAGAAGGCTATGCTCAGAAAGAGCTGCTTATGGTTTCGCCGGAAACTATCAAACTTGGAGAATCAAAGAATGGAAAACCCCAGACAATACAGTTCATTCCTGTTACGAAACAGTTGAGGCCATCTTCAGCAGTGACCGTTTCCAAAGCACTGCAACGTTAGACGCACACACTCATGCGGGTGTGTCTGGCTATTCAGACATTTACGATGGATGCGCGCACAAGAAGACGAGAGAAAAGTGTATCAGTCTCATTTTGTACTACGATGAGTTCACTGTTAGCTGTCCGGTGGGAAACAAGACGGTCGATTATAAAATTGGAGGAATTTACTTCACCTTGGGAAATTTACGACAGAGGTCACGGCTGAACAACACTCACCTGGCTCTCTTGTTTCATCACAAATATGTGAAGGAGCACTCATGGCAAGCTATCTTGAGACCATTGGTGAATGATCTGAAAATATTGGAGTCCCAAGGTATAACTATCTTGTGGAAGGGTCAAGTTGAAAGTGTCACTGGCTGCGTGGAGCTGCTGACTGGTGATAACTTAGGACTGCATGACATTGCTGGATATTTTCGTTCGTTTTACAAAACGAAAAGGATTTGTCGTTTCTGTCATGCTTCTTCACACAGCATTCAGTCGTCGTTTAAGGAAAGTGACTTCGCATTACGATCTAAGGAAGAATACGAGGCTGAAATACGTCTTTTAGAAAGGGACGAGTTCTCGATGCAGACATGTCGGGTATTTGGAATACGACAAACATGTCTCCTAAATGAACTCGAGACGTTCCACATCATGCAGAAGATATCTGTTGACGCAACTCACGATCTTTTTGAAGGGATCGTGTTACATACGATTAATTTGGTGCTTTCTAGTCTTCTTGCCTTGCGTGTTGTGGATGGTGATATGCTGAATCGCATGGTGCAAGAATTCCCCTTCCATCAAGTCGACAAGAACAAACCGAGGCCCCACGCGTTAGTGGGAAGTCTGTAGACGGAAAACAAACCTGCAGTGAAGCCTGGACCCTTCTGCGGCTTCTGCCTCTCATGATAGCATTCGTGACTGGTGAGGAACGACTTCCTGTCGATGGGCAGCTATATGTGTCGATTATTAGTGATTTGATTGAGCTAGTGCAACTGATCATGGCAGAAACAATCTCTGAAGCTGATGTAGCCGGCCTTCAAAATCAAATATCTGACTGGTTGCTAAGACTTAGGGAAGTATATCCTGACTTCCATATGACACCAAAATTTCATTATTTGGTGCATTATCCATCTGAGATCAAGAAGCACGGCCCTCCGACAAAGTACTGCACGATTCGCTTCGAGAGCAAACATCAAGAATTGAAAGCATTCCTGAGGTCCTCGAAAAATCGGCGGAATGTTTGTCTCACAATGGCGAGGAAGCACCAGCTGCGAATGTGTACTACGTTCAGTGATCCATCGTATTTATACCGTGGGTTCGATGTACTGTCCCAGCTTCAAGCACTGCCAATGCATCTTGCTGGTTTTTCTGTCTGGCCAGAGGTTGATGAGACCCATCTCATTGCACAAAAAGTGTCGTTTTGTGGTACAGTTTATAGTGTAGGTGACGTTGTGGTTGTCAAGAGTAACTCTGATGAGGCGTATCTGCTGCAAGTGGAGCACCTGTTAGTACATTCGGACAAAACTCGTTATGCTTTTGTAGGAAGACGACGTCCTATCTTATCGTACAGCAAGACACTTCAAGCATTATCTACAGGGACACTGAGACAGGAGGACCCCCTGTTGTTTGTGAAGCCCGATAAGTTAGCAGACTTTCATCCGCTAGGATATTACATAATTTTTGGGAAGGCATTTGTCCCTCTGAAGATCAAAACAGGCATCAGTTTGAAGTAAAAACGTGTTGTGTGACGATTGGTGGTGCAGCGTCCGACTAATGAGCAAGATATGGGCGAATCAACAAATGGAAGATTTTTTTAAAAACGATATTCATATTGAATCTGCGCGACGTTCGACATTCCAGAAGGTGATTAACAACTAGGTATTGTTTTAATATTTGTGTCTAATGTAGGACATAGTGAGCTATAAAATGCATCAGTATGGATCTGAGCTGTATTTTCAAAGCCGAGAATAGTATATGTTTCCTTATGTTGCTAGGACTCAGCTAAAAAAATACCTCCACATGTTCTCATCATTTCAGAATGATAATTTTACCTTTATGTATTCACAATACAGATTTTTCATAGTGATAGCCATATGTCCAGTCTTAACTTACACGTGTCCATTTGGGGGGTGTAAATTTCGTACTCCTCTCTCCTCGTTTTTCCCTAAATAGCAGAAAACTTAGACACGTACAACAAAGAAGCTTTCAGTACCATAAAACTGATAACTTTTACGAAGGTATTTGAGTCATTGTTCCCAAATCAGGCCTTGTAAGGTCCAGGTTAGACTTTGCCATGAGTTTGCTTTTTGTCATGTTCTTTGTAAACATATTCGGGGAGCCACAGACGTTTGCACTAGAGCACCGGGCCGTGACGCTGGCGCGTTGCAGGTGATAGGATCTGTATATTATTGTGATAAGGTCCTGTTCGAACATCATGATAACGTACATTTTTACAGGACACATTTGAAATGAGCAAGAACATGAACGTTCTCGTGCAATACGCGAATCGAAATAAGAAGATCGTCCTCGAGGGTAGCACGCCCCGGCTCGAAGACCTGCTCAAGCAGGTCAGGGAGCGTTTTGCCTGCAGCTCTCCTGCCCTGGAGATCTTTGATGGCTCTGTAAACGAGTGGGTGGACCTCGACTGCGAGCTGGACCTCTACGAAGGTGCGAAGATGCGACTATTGACACCTTCATCTCATGGAACGTAAGTAAGATTGGTATTTCTAAAGGAACAAACGTATGTCTGGAATTATGATTAAAAACTGAATTCCAGAGTGATAAATGACTAAGCTAGGAATTTCAATAATTGATGGTTCATCGTTCTTATAAAAGCGATTTGGACTGCTATTTTAGCGCCCTGGTAATGTTTAAAATATGTCCTGTCGTTGCATCTGCACCACACAATGAAATTATCTTGTGTATGGTACATGTCAATGTATATAATGTTATTTCTACCCGTTTTTGTGTGGTGCTGGCATTCTACATTCTGCCATGTTCTTGCGCAATGATGTCACATTTGTCATGACTGTCCCACTTATCTTCAGCCATCCCGTGAAAACCCACGACTCTGATACCTAGTCAAAACTGTCGACTTCGACCGTCACACTCAACTCCACAGTCCTGGACCGAAAACCTAGAAGCATTGACAGTCGCTTTCAAAAAAATTCCATCGTACATTGTGACCTCCATTGATCAAGTTGTTATTTTTCAGATCTGGTGGGCCGGAAGCTGCAGGTGACTCCGCAAACATCGCTGGGAAGGACGACGTCTTCATGGTCCTTGAGGCTGACGATAGTGGGGCAACGGTATCTCCCAGGTTAGAATTTTATTAGACGAGCTGTCCGAAAGCGTCTATAAAGTTACGAGTGAGGAACCACTTCACATCATCCAATTTTTTAGGCGAGGCAGAGGGAGAGAGAGAGAGAGAGAGAGAGACAGAGACAGAGACAGAGAGAGTAGGGGTATAATAATTTGGTTGGAGCAAATCTGAGGTCTACACATGAATAATAATTAAGAGTTTACCTATCGGTTAACTAACTACCTAATTCTGATGAAGGGCTGTGCCCGAACATATAATCCCACTGTATGAGCACCATTTCATCCTAAATATTCCAGGAGGCATCATCAAACATCTTGTAAACTCTATTAGTTGTAATGTGAAAAAAGCATAGTTTTAATGACCGCACTACAATTGCAAATCAATTACTACAATGCAAATTGCAAACTCTAACAAAATCACATCAACGTTCAATATGCTGTAATCTTTACCGAAGCATATATACGTACTCCAATCCTTAACGACGTCTTTTGTCAGGTCAACTGACACGTCCGTGGGGCCAAGCCACACAAGTCATATAGCCCAACTTTCGACCTGTAGCACGGTGTCGGTGGACGTGGTTGGTCCTTCTGTGGGGACCTCGCCAGCACGCGATAGGTTAGTGTTGCGAATGTTTAATGATGATCGCCTGTTGTCTTGAATTCGCATTTACTTCAAATTTAATGGTTATTTGAGATTCGCAGTTAATATTGCCCAACTTCTCCTTTAAAATGAATATTTTTGCCGTAATGAGTGATCATTTAATATAGGGTTGTTAATTCTTCGGCCATCCTACGAACGAGCGTCATATGCCAGGCAAGCAATTTATTTCGTATGCGACTTGGCAGATCGCGAGACACCGCGTCGGACTCAATTATCGACGAAGCGCTGCTGCCGGCCAGCCTGCGACTGAAACTTCGGAGTGGTACAACGCTGAGCCACGTGGACACCATGAACCTGTACCAGTGCGTGTACGAGACGTTCCGGCAATCTCATCACAACAGGTTAGCGCTCGTGTATAAATGGCACTGTGTGTCGTGTAAGCGCTATACATTGCTATGCAGTAAGATTCTGAAACCGCAGCTGTGTTTGGCAGCATAAATTGAGCTGTTAAAATTCTGGGCAGCTCTTCGCCTGACACCATTGTAAATAATGCCCGCCTGCCCGGTGCTTGTTACAAATTGTAATAAGTTATATAAATTACAAATTGTAACATTCCCTGGCCGGTAACGATTTTAACCTTCAATGGTTACCGGCCAGTGAACAATCATTACTGCTAGCCTTTGATATATTTCACAGCAAGCGCATTTGATCGCAGTGGTGTGATTATCTATAATAGGAATAAGCGTTTATTGGTTTTCGACGTAGAAAAAGGATGTATCGTTTGAGAGCGTCCAGAGCTAAAGCAGTTTTTCTTGAATTTTACATGAGGGGCGCGGCGATGAGTTGGTCAGCGTAGCGGGCTGCCACGCAGCCGACCCGGGTTCAAGGCCCGGCTGCTTCCCTGAACAAAGACCAAGCTGGCGTCTGATATACCCTTCCAGCAGGCAGAGAGTTGGCGACGCCATATCATACTGGCAGTTGGTGCGCCGATAAGCCCCCAACAATAGTATAATTGTTATCGATAACGGCAACTCCTACGCAATTTTTTTGTAAATCCCTTTTGGTATTTATTAACACTGCTGCTGATTCCCAGCACTACATCGTTGATTAGTAAATTATATTCAGCTCATTAAATCATTATTTTTTAAGAGAAAAGTGGCGTCGGTAAAAACGCTATCTACATACATATGATTGCCATGATGGAACAGATGGAGCGGTTCCCTGTTTTCTGTATGTACTTCTAGACATGTTTGTTAGGATGTCTGGTTTGGAAAGTACCAATTGTTTGTTAAATAACCATGCTCGAGTAATATATCCATGTTTTTGTGTTGTGCTCTCCGTTTGTCTCACATAAAATGGTGAAAATCGGTGGGGTAAAGCGCACTGTCGTCGTTAACGAAATATCGCTTAGTTTCAAGTGTCTGTTTTTTAGTTGCCCTGAGGTCCGTGCTTTGCTGAAACCGAAACCAATCTTTCCCTGAGCTCTTCCTCCTGATCCTTTCAGCTACCCTAAGAGCTACCTGTCGCTTGCGGAGGACCTGATCCTGTCATTTCCCAGCCTGGCGGACAGCCTTGGCATAAATGGGCAAGACTGCACGGTAAGGCAAGAACTCAACAAAGTCTCCGTATTTTCAAAATACAAAAAAATTATTCACTTCTATGCGCCACGTATACGTGACCTGGTGATCTGACCTAACAGGTATGTACCCGGAGCTATAAATTTGATGGAATTGGGAAATTATGAGGGGAAGAGGTAGACCTTTATTGAGGGTTGTTGGCTTTGCTGTTTTTCGAAATTTTCGAAAAATAAAAATGGGGTCGTCGATGCCCCTCCCCCGCCTGGGCGGCTGATGGTTTACACGCGCTCATCTGGGGTCCTTGGTACGACGCACCCAGCTGAGGGGAGGCTTAACATCGTGACACATCGAATGGTGTATTATTTTACTATGCTAGGTCAAATGGTAAGATTTACCGGATATTAAGTCAGGCCAAGGTCGCATAATGGACGCACATGGTCATGTTGTATATCAATCGACTGCCCGGGACAAGAAAAGCACAGTGAAAGCAAAATGTAAGCTCTATCTTATTTCAGTCTGAAGTTATTGGCAAAAAAATCACAAAATGCTCGGGTGACCTGAGATGAGCTATGAGAAGGTCAGATGCTCCAATACCCATTTTGATGGCAGGAACGTGCTATAAAATTGAATACATGTTATGATGCCTTTTTGTCTAACATAGCTCGTATTCATCGCAAAAAAATCTTTTTCTGTTTTTTTTTAACTTCGACATAAGTGTGACCTGAAAATTGACCCGTGGATTCGTTCGTGGATGTCCCTTTCACACTGGTTTGAACTTGTGATTCCAGTTGTTCGTCTGCCTACGGTGATATGAAACTGAGCAAATCGTCGTATATTCGTAGGTGCTTATGTTAGAGCATCAGCAATTACGAAGATTAGCGCATGCGAAAGATGGTTTACGAATATCTGCTGGAAGATATAAGCGCTACGAACATTGACGCTTACGAACATTTGTCCGGGCACCGAGGTCGGGTCGCTTGACCTGGTATAGGTCATTGTCCTGTGATGACCTGTCTTAAAACTGTAGGTCACGGGCATGACATTGGTCGGGAATGTGTCCTGTAAGTTACTACTGGGTCGACCTATTTTATACTTGTGTCTTTTGCAGGCATATGTCAGCAACAAATTGAGAACGAAATTCCGCAACGTAAGGAAGCGATCTCTCAGTCCCACTGTGGATCTCAAGAGAAGAAAGTTCGGCAAGAAGGGGGTAGCTGAGGCCAGGGTACTGGGATTCCCCCACTATTAACCCCCGGTGGAGGAAGTCAGCGATCTGGAGGTGGAAAGGAAGCTGAAGCAGCTTCGTCAAAACAAGGCCCTCCTGGATCAAGAGAGGAGAGAGCTCCTGCGGGACACGCTTCCTACCAGGCGTGAAGTAATCATCGGATCGAAGACACGGACCAGGAGAAGCATGTCTGCTATCAAGAAGATGTTCCCGTTCCTTTTCGATGGAAAACAGGTAATTGACTGCTCCCGAGTGGCTTCCGCGATGAACTTATTATATTTTTCGTTTGGTTTTACTTAGTCTGGGCGCAAAATAGAAGACCATGCATTTTCGCAATTCGACGTGTGTTTCGAAATAGATCTTACATTCTTTCCTCTTACTTTTGAAAATGTATAATCGTGCTTTTTGTTCTGTTGGTGTATTCGATCAATGCAGTTTTTAAGTTCGGCATATGTGTTTTCTGTAGATTCTGCGCGATGGGTTACTGGACAAGTGGCTCGGGTTTCGTCTTTTGGTTGATATTTAATTATGAAGCTTTGATTCTGAACACTTAAGAGAGTGTTCCACTATGTCCGTTGGGTCATGCACGTTTTGACTATGTATGTTGGGGTGGGGGGGGCGTGGCTGTTCACCGATTTTGTTCTTCTGATATTTTCAGTCCTCCCCTGCCCCATGTCACGATGTCACCTTTGAGGTACCTCGTTAAAATAATCATTTCGTATGATACTTTTTCAATCGTCTTTTAAATTTGATGGCCACGATATTATTTTCGAACCATAGAAATCCCTAACCTCAAAAACTGACCTTGAAACTCAAGGCCTTTTCGTTTCAATTAAACATCAGATGAGGAGATAGGAGCATGGCTTAATGGACGAACAATCTCAATGCTTGTGTTTGGGTATCTTTTTTGCAGACATCGTCCGGTAACCGCTGTCTGTGCCGGTGTCAATCACGATACTTTTGGCCCCAACCCCCTTCCGTGACCATGCCATGACACTTTCTGATCAACACTCCCCTCATCCAGTCACGTCATTTATGAAAAGAGCCTTCATCGGGTCTCCCGTTTTGTCAGATCTGGGAAGAAATGTCCCTATTGGTGGGGCAAGATGTTGAGGAACCCTACCGCAATCGTCTCTCGGGTTGGCTTGACCGAGTTCGAGCTGCTTCGGGGTGCGCTGCAGTTCAGTTGTTTCCGATAACGGTGCTAATTAACCTTAATTTTCTAAATATAAAATATATTTCTAGGTGCAATATAGTTGACTATTGAACATATGATTATTCTTATTCTCGGTTGTTGAAGTTTCAATTCTACAAACAGTCCTCTTTATTTAATACATACGGAGTTGTGCAGGCACATATTTGATAAACTTCAGGTTTGGGATTTGTTTCGAAGAATTACTTGCTTCTGGTATGATTTATAAAAAAAATAAGGAAACGATCTTGCATGCACGGCAGTGTAACGTTTTGTGAGTGTTAAAAAATACTTGGCTGACGCCCCCTGTCAAGCTGAGAGCTCCAGTGAACACCTATAAGTCAATGAAGCTAGTTGGCTTTCCGGGTGTTATATATCTTATTACTCGGTCCTTTCGCTGCCTATTTTTATATTCCTTGTGTTTTTAGCTAGAAATGTCTATCTATACATTAGAACTTTAATCGGGACATATGCTGCTTATAGTGACGAAGTTGATAAAATGAAAAAGTATTGCGTACATTATATGCTTTTGAGGTATTATTTGAGCTTGAACTTGTACTAAATGCACTAATGCATACATAGCGTGGATTAGCAGTACACAAACGTTTCCACGTTACATTGCGAACGTTGTCGAAAGGGATAACTGTTCCACGTATATCCGCCCGCAATCACGCGGGTATTTTTCACTTTCAGGTCAAGAGGTCACGACGCTCTTGCGGCTTCTTGAAGCTGATCTCTTCCTGGAAGCCACCGAAGACAAGACGTGGACTTGCATACGGGAGGAACCGGACAGCCTCACCTTATTCGTCGAGGGTGTCGAGGTTGCGTCAGTGGAAGATGCTGCGGAGGCGCTCTTGCTGGCGGGAATGGCGGCATTCGTCTTCCATCAAAAACCGGCGAGGGCAACACGGTCTTTTGCTTGGTTCATGGCAACCAAAGTGTTTTGTGTAGAGCCGGAAACGGCCCCCAGCGCCCGGGTAAAGACGAACATGTCGGGGCTTGCTCACTAAACTAGTGTTGATTCTGAGACGAAGCATGTCGGACGTTCCACCGTTTGAATGTTTGATTCATAATCCTTATTGAGGCAGCCTAGTTTTTTATAATGGTTAAAATCAAAGTCGTTATTCTGTTCATCATACTATAGATATGTAGGAAGCTTAGTCGGTAACTATAACTAGTTTCCACAGTCAAACTTTAAGTAAATAGAAAACACACCACACATTCCTTGATAGCCTGGGTTCATTCGGCGCTAACCATGCGCGCTATTTCATTTGTTACTATCGCTGTCTCCGCCGTGATGAGTCTCTGCGACGGGACAGAGTAGTTTGTGCAGAGCTGTGCTATTTTGTCATTTGCCATGTGCCACTGCGTTCTCCATTGCCATTGTCTGTCATTTTTGTTAATATACCTGACTAGTCCGTCAGAGGAAAAATGACAACTTTGTTCTTTCAATCTTTATGTCTGATTACGGTGGTGGCTTGTTGTATCAACCTTGTTATTTTGTTCTAGCAAGACATTAGTTTTCAAATCTGATCGATATCTAGCTGGTCGCTCGTCGTATAATGAGCTACCGTGGAGATAATCCGTGCAAATCCCTTATAATGAAATAATAATACGCCCATCCCCTTAGATCTGTCACGAGAGGACGACGGATGACTGGGGGAGGGGTGGTACAAAAGAGTGGCCAATAGGTGGTACGGTCCGAAGCAAGGGGTGGTTTGGACGTCGTAGGAGGTAGTCAATAGGTGGAATCGCGTGGAGGAAGAGGTGGTCATGACGTCGTAGGTGGTGGTCAATAGGTGGTATCGCGTGGAGGAAGAGGTGGTCATGACGTCGTAGGTGGTGGTCAATAGGTGGTATCGCGTTCAGAAAGAGGTGGTAAAGAGGTAGCGAGAAGTAGTAAGCTGGTAATCAAAGGTGGTAAAAGGGTTGCGGTAATGGTCGTAATGGGGGTCGTAACCGCATGTTATGTACCTTTAGGGATCGGACAAATGGTTCCACGACCTCAAAACTACTTTTCTACGAGCTTAAAGGTCGTAAAATATTCTTTCAGTGTTATCGCACCGTTCCGCTGGTCATGACAGCAACTGCTGCGTAACATATGTCGTCCTCTGACGAGCACTGTGTTTGAAGTTTCCAGAGCTGAAGTCTGCGTGGAAGTGAAAAATGTTGAATGAAATGATGTGCATATCACACGCTGAAACAAACTGTTTTTGTCACCATGTTGGCAGTGTATATTGTATCAGATGTTGAAACAAACAGTTGTTCGTTCCAGTTTTGTCGTTTGGTATTATTTATGATTGCATATTTATTGCCGCAACGCATACAACTCAATACCAAGTATACCACAGGAAAATTCCATGTTGCATTCACAGAATATTTACATGTTTGAAGCATCTGATAACAAACTGGCGCCAATATGGTCTTTCAAATGGTAGGCGTCTCGACTATGGTGTAATGTGATAAAATAGCAGAGGTCATTTTAAGTCACGAGCTAAGTTTACCCGAGTTCGGCATGACTTTGTAATGCTACAACATATCCGGAGGACCATGAACCTGTCGAGCCTTGAAATGAAATCATTAGTGACATATTTAACCACTTTTCTCTTAAATGAAATTTTAAGTAAAGCTAGGGCAATTGGTCAGCTTACAAGGGTCTTTTGATATCCAATGCACAAGTAATGGTACGAATTATGTGGTAGAAAAGTGATCAGCTTTTATTTCACATCCATACCAGCCATGTTGTAGCCTAAATATACTTGTAATGAGCGTTTTGCCCAAGGTGATGACCTCTTTGACCCGTTACTTAATCTGAGTTACAAAGAAAGGCACTGGTTAGCTTATTTCCTGAGCATCACCCAGTGAAAATTTGAAAATAGGACTTCTTCAAAAATTCTTAATTTAAAGACAAGGTCACAAGGTCATGAGGCAAAGCCTGACCTGAGGTCAAGTGTTTATTTTTCTTTTATAGCCAGTAGTATCTTCTATCCATTGGTATCAATTTTAAATGATTTCGATCTGACAATTTCAAGATGCAAAATTATGTCTGCTTCAATGTTTGCGTTGACCTCGAAACTTTGGTGACCTCTTTCTGGTGACCTCTTTGTTTTTGGGATCTGAAAGTGGGCCAAAATTTTTCCTCTCTATAGGGGACCCTGGGTATAGAATTTGGTACAAATCTGAGAGGTTATGGTGAACTTTGTGCTGCCTACCTGTACGATTTGTCCTGGAATGGCCCAAGATCGTGGGTCATTCCACGCCAAAAAGTGGGTACCCACTTTAAGCCGGGCTATCTATGACCAGCCGTAAACCTCGGGGACCAGCATGACTTGCTGTTACAAGCGTGACCCTCTGCGGCAAGCGACACCCTATATGTGACCGTCAGGGTCCCTAGGGGCAGAAGAACACTCTTTAATCAGGTGGGTCACCTGTTTTCAACAGGGCCCTCTGTGACAAGCATGACCGGTACACCATTCCGTGGTCGGCAGGGCCGAATGGGCGTGATATGGCCAAGATGCTAAAAACGCCCAAAAACCCAACACACACACACAGGGCCGAATGCAGTCAGAAGAGCCTTCTGTCTGCCACCGAGAATGCCCTCTGTGCCAGCGGGGAATGCTGTGACAAGTAGGGCCCTCTACGGTCAGCAGGTCCTTTGGGACCAGGAGTCTCCTCGTTATCAATAGGGCAATCTTAGGTCAACAGGGATCTCTGTAACTAACAGATCTTTCGGTCGCAGTCAGGGCCATGTCTTGCCAGCATGTTTTTTTGTCGGACAGGGCGATACCCCGGTGACCATAAGAGGACTCTGTATCGTAAATATATATTTGGAACTGATAAAATATAAAATATTATTTAAAATCACAAGAACTTATCTGTCTATATAACACTCTTGTGCTACCATACTTTAATTACTGCGCAGTTGTATGGGGAAGCAATTATTAAACGCATTTAGATAAGCTAATGAAACTTCAAAAAGGGCAGTTCGAATAATTTTGAAGAAACCTTTTTACCATCCTACAAATGGACTATTTGTTGAACTTAACTTGTTAAAACTCAATGATATTATTACTGAACAGAAAATTATAATTCTATCAAAATTTTTAGCCAATCACTACCATTTGCCATCTCATCACTCTTTCAATAGCATTGTCCTGCAAACACTCGCCTAGTACAACATTTTCATGTTCCTTTAGCAACAACGAATTACAGATCACTTTCAATATCATGTTCAGCTCCAAGACCGTGACACCAGATAATATGTCCGATTTTTCCACATCTTGATGAGGTTCCATTGCAGAAATATACACTAAAGAAAATTATCAGAGAACATTTTAGGAACCAGTATCGATATCAGGAGGGGAATCAATAGTAAATGGATTCAGGTAAAAAATCAAGCTATCAAGTACTCTCTTTTTTGTGATTCTTTTTCATCTCGCTGCCTAGTTTTCTCATAGCCATTGACTGACCAGTTTTTTTCTTCTTTTCTTCTTTTTATGAGGTTCTTATTTAACCCTGAAAAACTTTCATCCACTAATACCAACTTTAGAGTACCCAAGTTTCTCTCGAATGTTACTAGTTCTACTATTCTTTTCGAGAGAGACTTGGGGAAATACTCAGTAAACAACTTTTGTTTTCATTTGTAAAGCAAAGAATAAATGGAGCGGGGAGTGGTGCGACCTTCAAGTAAGATATTAACATACATGTCCCAAATTTACAACTGGAAAATTTGTAGTTTGGTCGCATGGGTACGGAAGGGCACTCCTGCCTACCTTTTAAATGGGTAGTGGGTTAAAAAAACTGAACGCACAGTCTATAAAAAGGGTACTCCGGGACCAACAGGTCTTTCCGTGCCCAGTAAGGCATGTCATATTCTTGTGGACGGTGATGAGGTGACCTGAGGTCTAATCGGGAAGTCGCTGGGCCCCCTGCATCCAGGCGGGTAACCATCCATGACGGTCTTTGACTGCTGTGAGTGGGACTGGTGGGACCCTTAAATCCATTAGGATCTAAATCTGCCAGTTAGCGAACCCCCGGAGAAAGCCGGGAAGTGTACAAGTGTACACTGTGAACGACTTTGAGTTCACTTTGGTCAGTCGAGGGTCCTATGTGGCTGCCATAGCACCGCGAAGACAGGCCAACGGCCAAACTCTGGTTATAGCTAGTTATAGTTCCTGCAAAAATTCAAGTAGATGCCGTTGAGAGAGACACAAACACATTTTTCCGAGTTGATCGCTGATGTGGAGTATCCCTAAACTGGGCCTTTGCTTGAGGCCGTATTCTGATGCAGAGAGTACATAAGAATGGGCGCACGCACGTCGATATTTTATTCTGATTTCCAGCCTGCACCCACACTGCGCAGGTGGGGTCAAATCAGCATTGTGATCGTAGTGCGCACATTAGATCGGTATGCTGATATTATGCGTAGACTAGGTCGGTACTGGGCCCTGTGCATCCCGGGTACGCTTCTCCTACGTCGAGCGTGGCTACGCATGGAAGAAGGTCAAAATATAACATTGGAATACGGCAAGTTGCTTGTCTCAGTCAAGTCTTAGGAGGCATTATATTAGAATATAGCCTTAGAAAGGTTTACAATAACTGGGCTCTTGAAGTAAGCCAAGGTCCATGAACTTAAGTAATAGATCCTTCGTGGCTGGCTAGCTCAGATTGAAGGGAACTGGGATCACTGCTCTGACCTAGTGGTTTATTAGACCCTTATGGCTAGTTAAGGCCCTGTGTGCTAATCATCATCATATAAGCAAAGTGTATCGGGATTTGATCTGACATGTCCTGTAGAAACCTAATCCCCAATGACAAACATAGGCTCATTGAACGAGACGGGCCTATTCTAAATATTCGTTGGTCTTCTGCAAACTGTTTAAGGCTTCTGAAGATAATTTTGATCACTGATTGGGGAGAAAATAGTCCCCATGCAGTCTCCCCGGGTCCCAAAGTGTCTTTATAACCGTGGGTTCCAGTGCACAATAAAACAAACGCCAAAGAGACACATTCACTTTTTACCACTCCTGAGATGTATTTTAGATACATTCAAAGCCATGATCTTTCCTCATTTTTTAAAAAGAAAATATGAAACTAATTACCTTTTTGACCCTCGCCCAGTGGGGGCTGTTTCAACACCCCCTCTGGTTTTTCGGGCGGCAAGAAAAAACGGCGACGCGGAGCGCCGGCGTACTTGGCACACCTTATTCTTGATCGATTCCGCAAGAATCCCCCAAAAAATTTTGCTTAGGTCATCTCAGGTCAGGTCATCAGTGCAGGTCAAGTGACCTTACCTCCAAAAAAGTTTAAGGTGGCATAAGTAGGAAATGGGAGAATCTATCGGATTGAAACTTATAACACATAATGGCCCCACCGAGTTCTCCAAAAAGTTCCGGGATTTTTCATATCGATGACATAAGGTCAAATACGGACCATGACCTCTCCATTGGAAATACAGAGGAAAACAGAAAATGGTTTGTATTGTAGATAAAGGTGATAATACCTTCATATTCTCCAAATCGAAGTATCTTAGGCCCCTTTTTAGGTTCATGTTGCAATTTTTGACCTGAGACCTCTGAGAGATCATCCGAAGCTACTTAAGCAGTTTTGAGACTTAGGTCAATAACTTTGCATGAAATGATGATACAGCTTTTATGTTTATACCATTGCGTTTGGATTGTTATTGCCAGTCGATTGATAGACATATGGACTATGCTAAGTCAAAATGTGACCTTGACCTGACCTGAGGTCAGGTGATGTGTTTTGACCTAGTATGCTCATATTATACATCATTCGATTCGTCGTGACGAGAGAGAGCGAACAGCGTCTACAAAATTATTCTAACTCAACGCTGTCAGACGCTAGACTGCTCAAAATGCCAACTTCTTTGACCTGCCATGACCTCAATGTTGACCTGAGCCAAAAAGTGGCTGATGTAGTGTCTTCATGAATTGGTATGAGCTATCCACCAGGGTTCGCGTTTTTTCACTATCCTGCATAGGGGACGAGTTCGAGAGGGGGTGTTCAAACCCCCCACCAGGACGAAGGTGACTCGGAGGCCCACAGGGGCGCAGGTTAACTGACTCAGTTCACAAAAATACTTTAAATGGATAAAGAACATAAAATTGGGTGCCCCCAGCCGGCCTAAAAATGGTGCCCCCTGGCCATGAAAGTGGCGCCCCCCAGCGCTGCGGCCCCTAGCGAAAATTCCTGGATCCACCCCTGCCTGTGAAAGGACTAAACACATGATACGTTTTGCTATTTTTTTCACATATGGCTCTCGATATTATTTCAAATTTGCCCACCCTAATCATTAAAAAACACAAATCAAAATCCTTTCGAAGTGGCGTTTGAAGTCGAATGCATTATGATTTGAGGACATATTTTGCATATATGAGCACATTCAAATTACTTCCTGGGAATGAAAGCCTTTCAGGCACATTTTTTTTACATTGTATGAATCCTCTCAAACGTATGCTGTGCTGCACTGGGTCACCTTGTATCGATACTATTTTTCCCTCTCCTGGAACGATGTAATTGTGTGAGTTAGTGGTGCTTATAGGATAAGTTATACTTGTTCCAATTATTGATAAATTCGCGACATCTTTGTAAATTTTCGTTTAAGGCTGCAAGGCCCATTACCAATAGTTCCTTTGCCCTCATCTCCCTCGAAACAATGGATCCCTTTGTATTACTTTTAATGGCTGCTATTTCTTTTATAAATCTTGTCCAAATTGTTGTCAGTTTAGTTTTAGGAGTCGGAGTCTCACTAGAGTCATCAAGGGACTTTTCACGAAGGCCCCAACCCCAACACCCAAACGAGCAACTCCCACGATGAAGGGTTAATTAAGGAACCAAAATTTAACGTCCCACAAGGCATAACGACGGCCGTCTACCTCAGGTCACCCTCTCACCAGTCAGTTGCCAGCTGACCTACGGTATCTACGGTACCTACCACCTGCCAATTGACCTAATAATAATTGTTGGGGTTTAACGACGCACCAACTGCCAGGGTCATACGGTGTCGCCAACTCTCACCCTGTTGGAAGGGATTTTGGGGATTATATCAACTTATTCAGAGGCTCCGCCGGGACTTGAACCCGGGACCGGTGGCTTAGAAGACAAGGGTGCTATCCACTAAGCCACCTCATCCCCCTGCCAATTGACCTAAATTGTTTTGCCAGAAGATGCAAAAATGTCGAGATAGAGGTAAATGAAGTACGGTGGTGCTGCGCGAAGGTATTTTTTTACTACCTGTGGAAACCTGAAGAGGCCGGTTGCCCCCCTCGAGTGGAAACGTGTTAATTCTCATAAATTCTGACACTTGCATGATGTAAATTTCGTAAAGACAATGCAATATGATTGCAAGCAACCGATTACAAAAACACTCGCTTTGTTGGCGGTGTTAAACATAAGGCTGTACTACTGCAGTGGTCAAAACCCGTCTGCTTACCTACCTTAGGTGCAAAAAATGGAAACTTATAGCAAGAATGCATTAAAAAATTATCGAAAGATAATCTATAAAGCAAACTTTTGAGGTGTCCAAAAGGGCATCTTCAACTGCAAACAGGTAGAGCTAGGTCAAAAAGAAAAGGTCAAAAGAATCAAAGGTCAAAATTTTATAATTTTACAATTTTGTTTTTTCAAAGTAATATTTAGTTCAAGACGAGTTCAATGATGTACAAAACTTGTTAATCAAACAATGCGTTTTTGAGTTATGAAGCATCAAAGATGAGTCTACAAGGGGCCTCCAGAAAATGTATCGGGCTATAACTCGGTCACCGTTGGTCGGAGGGGGCTAAGATTCTCACAGGCGTGTTCCTGGCCCAAAAGTACCCCGGAGACAAAGTTTTAGATTTTTCTAGACATGGCGGTGTCAAATTGAAATACTTTTGGTCGTTTTGTCCTGGGATATTCCAGCTGCTTCACTCGATCCATGTGTGACTCTTTTGTGTACACGTTAATTATCTTCCATCCATGCATTGTAACCTCATATGTAAGCTTTTCTTCTTCTTCTTGAGATGTATAAACTACGGACACTCGCATTGACAAAATAATCAACTTGATGATTGTGGTCAATACACGATAGAACTAGAACTAGAGAACTACCTTGATATTATCTCATCTGAATTTTTGTGCCATTGTTTTGGCAACAAATTATGACTCTTGACTCGATAAAATTGTGAAATCAGCTTAACAGCTGAAAGGCAAGTCAGACTTGCATTTAGTTCACCATTGGCAAGTTATATGTTTAATTTATCTCATGCGGAACAATTTCATGATCCCATAGCATTATGCAATTAAGGTAAAATGTCAGGAGCATTTCAGAAAGTCATGTCGGAGTGTTAGTATATTTTATACTTTTGAATTTTAATAGCTAATCCCTGGCTAACCTGTAAATGGTGGGCCTCTGTATTTTTCTATTTTGAATTTGAATTGTAAATACCTGGTAAATCCATGAATGAAAAACGTAAGCTATAAAAACGTTTAAATAAATTCTGAAAATAAAAATACGGCCTTCATATCGGCAATATGGCATTATAAAGGTGCCACATTCCCTTTAACCTTTTTCTGAAGCCTATTTATATTATCTTTTGATATTAAAATGGCCGTATGGTCTGCAAATATATGAATTTAACACATATGAATATTTTTTACTAATTACTAATTCGATGAATCTTGCTTTGCATTCACGCTGGTTTCAAATGAGGATATTTTAAAATGGGATGGTAATTATCAGCAGCATTAGGATTAAAGAATTACAGGCCACCCTTATCATTGGATAGCCTACAAAAGTTAACATTAAAGTCGCCTACAATCAGTGCTGTTGTACGTGTCTTGTCCAATGTATGCAACATTTTCTCCCTCTCAGCAGGGAAGGTATCACTGTTTAGCTTAAGGAGTCTGTAGACTTCTCCAAGGACGGAACTTTTCTTCAAATTTGAATCCCCTGAAAATATTTCAACGAAAGTAGATCCAACTAAACTATTTTCCAGGTCATCTCTTCTTTTGCAATCAAGCTTTTTGTTTACATATAATACATAGGCGGATCCAGGATTTCCGATCGGGGGCACCTTCCCGGGGGGCGCCATCCGGACCAGGGGGGCGCCACTTATGACCGGCAAAACCTATCAGGTGGGCGCCAAATCCTGTCGGTGGGCGCCGACTTTCGTATCCTGGGAGGGTGGGAAGCGACATTTCAGGGGGCACCATCGACCTTTCAGGGGGCGCCGAGGGTCGATCGGGGGGCACGTGACCCCCTTGCCCCCCCTGGATCCGCCTATGATATAATATACGTCAGGGGCGGCTCGCTGAAAAGCAGGTCGACTGCATGGGAACACATTATAGTCAGGCAGTTCAAAACATGTTCCAATTTATTCCTTTAGCCATGTTTCTGCAGCACAAACAATAGGCCATGACGTACCAGAACTAAAGACAATATTTTTTATATTATCGATTTGTTTCAGCAGTCCTGGCATTGATGCGCAGGATCGATATTATATCCATATATCGATACAGGATCGATAAATCAATGCTGTACGTGTTAACCAAAACAAGCATATCATAATAACAGCAATTTTTAGAAATTGAATCATACAATGTGTCATCTCCTCAGTCAGTTCGTCAGAAAAACAAAATTCAAACGGATTGCGAATGCCACTTTCTGTATTGATTTCAATCGTGGGTTCACTAAAAAAAGTAATAGAAATAATAGAATAAAAAGATATTGCAAAAGTAAGACAGTAGAATTTCATACGGACAATTATTTTTGTGAAATTTATTATATATTTGATCGTGCCCCCCCCGATTTCAAAATTATATCCAGCATACATGCCAAAGTGCTACACAGTACAAAAATGAAAACAACATACAAATGCAGCCGAGCGTGAAAAAATGATTTAAGAATGAGTGTTGGGTCTCCTGGGAAACCCCCCCATGTCTAGCCCGCGACCCCAGGGTGATGGTCTTCGGAGACAATCTCCCAGATCCCCCTCCATACGCGCAGCCCACACCGCACACCCACCGCGGCGAAGCGACAGTGTCGCACCATGCGGCGGACGACTCAACTATAGTTAGTTGAGGGCATATAGAGGACAGGGGGAGCGCCGAGTGGGCGGCAGAGTACCGAGTTGTTGGTAAGGTTAAAGGAAAATTCCCTCAGGAGTTCAGGACGTGCGCTAGGATAAGTTGTTGGTTCCAGAAAGAACAGTATTTGTATATTTTAAAGATACTTAAGATATCAAAAGGGAACTTCATGGAATCAATCTCTAATTGTGTATGAAAAACGAACTAGCCATTAATGTAGCAATTAGCCATTAATGCTGTCTATAATCAAACCTGGAGAGCGTGGCATTGTCTACACATTTTAATATGACCATTATACGAGAAAAAATGAAAACACTCCACGAAACTGCAGTAAAAGCGACTGCGCCGCCCGGAAGCCGGCCGCGCAGTGCCAGCTGAAGCTCCAAATACCCAGCGGGTCATTTTTGTCCGGTGTCATATCCCCGAATCTAAAAGTGGTATTGGTTTAAAACTTTTGGAACATTTTATTTGGCATCTTCTAAGCCTAGGAAAGCCGTTTTCACAATTCTGAAACTTGGAAGTAGTTGCGGGCGTTAATTGGTTATTGCTAGGTCTGTCAGAGACGGCGGATTCCATTTTCGAGAAGTGGTGCAAGATTTTCTGGAGGGGCGCCTTCCTCCCCAGGGGGCGCCATCATCTCTTGGGGGGGCGCCTTTGCTATCCAATGGCGTTCTGCAGAAACTCTTTGGACTCGGCGTGCGAGGCCACTTGGGGTGGTTTATTTCTAATATTCCGAAAAATAGGTATTTTAGATTTCGCGTAAACTCAGTCGTATCGGATTGGCATCAGCAACAGAGTAGCATAGCCCAGGATTCTGCGATATTCATAGCCTTGTTTGCAGTTATGACCAATGATATTGCAGACACTTCCCGCAAACATACGTCACGTGTTTTTCGTTGAAGACTTCACAATATGTGTGACAGTGTCTACTACAGCAGCTGCGCAGAGGCGGCTGCAGCTTGGCCTTGACATATTACAGCAATGGATCACACGCAATGGACTGAAATTTTCAAGTTCAAAGACATAGTGCATGCACTTTTATAATAGACATTGAGACTGAATACCCGATTTTGTAAATTCGCGGAAATTCGAGCGACGTTGTAGGAGAAACCAGATTTATCGGGCTCACACTCGATAAGCTTTCATATGTGCCACACCTGAAGGATTTCCGCAAAAAATGTTTCGATACGCTGAAAATACTGAAGGTGTTGACGAGGATGAGATACCGTGCAGATAGAGAAATGTTTCTCATGCTATACCCGTTATACGCTTATCGCCTATATATACGTTATGCGCACGTTATACGCTCATTGTTATACGCTACGTTATAAGCTTCTTATGCTGTATAGATCACTTATTCGTCCGAAGATCGAGTACGGCTGTGTCAGAGCCGCATGACGAAATCCATGGAGCGAAGCGGATTGAGATTTCTCAAGAGGCTCTATTCTGGCCGTTTGGCGGTTCTGACAGTTGATACCAGGGCTCTGCAATTGTGTAGGGTGATTGCCCTTTTACGCTAGACGCCCAAACTAAGACCCCGAATTTAAATTCGAAATAGTTTTTGAGAAATTTTGGAACAAATGTTTTCAATTTTGCATTTTTATCATTTCTATTTCTTAAGCGACGAACTTGAAATTTGCCTCCTTTTGAATAAGCAACAAGGCCACCTAGGAAAAAAAGTTCGAACTGGTCCGACAATATTTATTACGCCAAAACGCAGTATTTCTAGTACAAGCAAAAAGATATTGAAATTTGACAGCCGACTTGTAAGCTCGAAATGTCCAGAAGGCACGCTTCAGTTAGTTTAAAGACAGCCACGTGGAGGCAGCTACGTCAATTTTCTTGTGCTTAGGCATAGTTTCCAGTGGAAAACGTAAAATTCTGACCTAGTTTTTGCCATTTTGCCGGAGGACTACATTTTTGCTCATTTCATTTAAATCTTAATCTCTCGCGATCTAATGCGCCGATTTGACTTTTCATTTCAAATAATGAAAGAACATTGCTTCCGCCTGATAATATTCGGAGATGGATATCGGGATAATAAAATTCATTGTCTTATATGTATGAATATAATTTTAGTAGAAAACCTTTTATTTGCAGCTTTTCGGTTCCAGAGCACATGTCATTCACAAGCTCAGAATTGACATGGCTGAATAGGAAAATTAATTGCAGTCATTCAATTCATTTACACTACCCACTTATCTCCAACGGCTTTCGAGTAATTCGTCCGAAAGGGTATTTCAAGGAGTTAAATTTCTCGGAACATGTTTGCTTCTCACCATGGTTTCAAGTCCTCAAAATGAATGGAAGTGGATGCAATTTGGCATAAAGCTAGCTTAGGGTCCTGGGTCGCCGATACAAGTAATTCTAGGCGAATCTAATGTTTGGTTCGTCTTCTAGAAGCAGCTTTATACCATGCCTTTTCTGTACGAACACAACACCCGGCGCCACGATCACGGCATCGTTTTGATTGCGTGATACCGGCCAGTGACCTCCTGACGGGTCACAGGTGTAGGGTTAGTGGGAGTCGGAACAGTGTGGCGCAGTGGTCTGGTGGTTAGAGGTCCTGTCTCGTGATGAGGGATGCGCGGGTCGAATCCGGGGTTGACTGCGGGATATTTACTATTTATTTCAAAGAAAAGAATGATGGCACTGACCTACAGGCTTATGAAGAGATACATTGAGAATGAAATATGGTTGATTTCAGCACATTGTCATGCGGCTCTCCTGCGCCGGTGGGGGGGTTATCCCAGGTCGCAGACCGGGCTTGCTCATACGCAAGCCCGGTCCGCGAAAAAGATTATCGATATGTCCGTCATCTGATGATGATGATGATGATGGTTCCGGCCGTCGAATAAGGATATCCATATGGGGGCGCCTCGTTAAAGTCGACCCAATCGCCGAACGAAGATTCGGCGATTCCGGTTTGGATGACAGCCGATTTGTGGCGAGGACTCGCGCTGTTGCACCGTCCCCACTGTCCAGGTCCCACCTGGCCCCCTCTCGGGACCAGAGGTGGCTGTCTTCGGGACCGTTTTCGTGGTGATTGCCCGGGCTGGTATACCCGAATTACAACCTTGAGTGATCTAAGGCATAGTCGTTGGCCGTTGGCCCAGTCTTTTCGGTGGTCGGTTTGGTCGGCTAAGTAGAGATGCATTTGCGAGTTTGTTGGTCCTGTTTTATAAGTACAAGATGTTATACAAGTAACTAGATCTTGGGGGTATTGGTTAATTAAGCTATCATTATCTTCTTATAATCTTGTAGCCTGATATTTTTCTACATGTTGCGGGATAAATAAATTACCTCCGCACGGTATGCACGAGGTATGCATAAATACCAATAATAACGTTATCTTTAGAAATCAGCTTCAAGGAGGCTTCCTGATGGGAGTATTATAGGTACAGCATCTTTTGCCGGTGGAGTCTTGCTAAAGACGGCACGTTTTTCTTCCAATGAAAATGGAGGAACTGAGGTCAGTTTTGATTCAAGTGTCGAGTTTGCCGCACCTTTTTTAGATTTGTCTCTCAGAAGAATCTTCTTCTCTCCAGTTTTTCTTAGTCTTCTATATGTCCGTCATCTCGCTATCAGAATAGTAACAGGAGCGTTCCAAGCTTCACCCATAATAAGCACGCTAGTGGAAATTAGTGAAATACCGCTACAAATGCGCAGTAAGATACTCGCTTTGCATTAAGCCATTAAAAGGAATGTGGCACCTTTAGAACGTGATTTTAACTGAGATAGCCAAGTTGTAAAGCAAATCGGAAAACCAGGTGCTCTATATATCATTTGCCTTGGAACTCGATTTTTCCGTAGAAAAAAACTAAAACCTACCCGAAATGTACCTCTCAAGTACCTCTCGCCAGGCGGCCATTGTTGTGAGCTGCTGGTGTGACGACATATGCTGACATCACGATAAGCATCAGCCAATCGAAGCCCTTGAAGTGTTTCGAGTATGGTAGTGGTTGCCAGATCATGACATCATCCAGAGGCAGATATTTATTCATTTTTCTAGAGGAGTATTTTAAAGATAAAAGCATTGAGCCTGTTGTACATTTTTCAGAGAAATCATGAGTGGTTTCATTATTTTCGGCTAAAAGTACGCCTAATTACACAAAATTCCAGGATTTTACCAAGGTGCCATCTTCCCTTTAAAATAAGTCACCAACACGCCCCACATACCAAACATTTTTTTGGCGACGCCTACCTCAGTCAGATAGACAGTGGCTCGCGTTTTGCAACCCGTCACCAGGGAGTGAGAGTCTGTGCCTGGCTGGCACAGGCTGGTATCGACAGCAATCTCGTCGAACCACATGAAGCAGCTGTTATTGAACCATAGCTCATCTCGACAGTTAACACGAACACAACCTACGCCAACAAAGCAAAAATTTGCCTCCTGAACCGACGCGCCAGTATTTTATGAACTTGCTTGCGGAGCCGTTCGAAAACCATGTCTGTTTCTATATAGACGGTTGCAAAAGAAAGTGACAATGGCACAGGGCGTGCATTTGTTGGTGACGATGTTGAGAAGTTTTCTAGTTTGCCTTACGAAGGATCCATTTTTACTTCAGAGCTGTACTCCTTTTTTTGCTGTTTGGACCAAGTGTCTAAGCTGATGGTGAGGAAGTTTGCGATTTTTACCGATTCGCTGTCTTATCTGCAGACATTGAAGCCATTTTATTTCTATAATGCCTCGTCACCTTGGCAGGCCATGCTGAAGATGACTGGATCTTCTGTGTGCACTGATTAGTCCAGTAGGAAGACACAGGCAGTTTGGATGGCTACCATCTCAGCCTGAAAACTCGAGCAGAGCGAGCCTGCTGGTCGCCTGAGCTCATGCTGGGCTCTGTGTGGTGACTCGATGAAGACCCAGCTCCCCGCTCATGACCCCTCCGTGCACTGACCCGTCGGTCCACACCCATGTGGCACATTGAGTCAGGGAAGCGAGGTGGGGGAGAGCTACTCGCTTCTTCCGGACAGGTGGCGCTCCTGATGTCAGTGGGCCCTCGTCTAGTTGAAATGTGACTCACTCTCCTGATACCCGCAGTGGAATACGTCGAGGAAGGAAAGACTCGATGGGGAGGGAGATGCCTGCTTGATCCCACATGTCTTTGCCCACCTGCCGCCACCCGGTCACCGAGGAGAGTCGAGAGGGCGCTGTCGCCTCCGCACGTCTTCACAGAGGGTCTTCAGGCGGCAGGGTATGGAATTTCACCAGCAGTCGGGTCGCGAGTACCCTCCTTCTGGCCGCTACGCGGGGAGTCTTAACTCGGCTGGGAGTGGAGTGGGTGCATCCTGTGATGATACGCGCCGACGCTCTCATTTTGCGTTCCAGCAGCTCGACATGAAATGGCGGTGTGGCGTGGAGCCACGCTGCGGCCGCTTACTCCATCGCTCCTCTCACGTAGCCAGTAGCGACGGTTCGGAGGTGCTGTTCGTGCAGCCCCAGTTTCAACCGGACAGTTGACGTAGGTGGGAGATGCGGGGGTGGACCTTCTCCCACAGTCTCTTACAGTGTGGACCGAAATGGAGGAGCCGATCGATGGTGACGCCAAGTAGCTGTAGGGTGTCTCCAGCAGTGACAGACTTCCCGTCGACCTTAAAATTGAAGGGATCGGCGTCTCTGGCCCACTGGGACATCACCAGTACTTGGATCTTGGCTCCTGATACCACCATTTTGTGCTGTCGGGTCCACTTCATGAGGGTGCCAGCAGCAGCTTTATTGCGCCCGGTCCTTGGCGACTTGGATGTTGTTGCCCGTGCAGAGAGCTGCCGTATCATCGGCGTACATGTAGGGGAGCATCCGGGAACCGCGCAGAGTGCGTCTACCAGCCGAGCCGCCCATACAAAATAAAACTGGCGATAAGACACTTCCTTACGGCAGGCCAGTTCGGAAAATGCGCTCACTGGAAAGCACACCATTTAGTTCCACCTGGACTCTTGGGTCCTGGAGTCACTGCCAAATCCAGGCCACCGTGCAATTTGACAGCCCCATCTACAGCAGGCGAACGCGTAGCAGGTGGTGGTCCACTATGTCGTACGCGTGCGCGAAATCAAACGCGACGAGGACGTATTTCTGCGCGGTCTGCCCATCGGGAGGGCGGCTGTGTCTCGATTTGGGCATGCACAGTGCACGCTCACCTCTTCTCTTAAATGAGTCCTGAACTTGACCTGAAGGCGATGGTTGATGGTATAAGTGGATGGTCAGTGTCAAAATATACTCGTTTTATCAATCTGAATGGTCTTTTCACTTCGATCTGAACACTGCACATGACCATTAAACGCGCAAATTACAGCCAATAAACGAAAAAAGTTATCAATTTATCAAGAGAGTACTTGGACACGTTGAAACAGTTTTCTTTTTATTCTAGTAGGGCCCATTTATGTCACAAATCACACATGCCTATGGCATGATCTATTTCAGCATTCAATCACATGGCTACCGAAATTCTCTTAACACCTCCGAAATTTCACGCACAAGAGCAATTCTCCCATGCTGATGAATTGAAGAATATAGATAAAGGTCGATGGAAAATGCCCACATACTTCATTCTGTGTTTATCTTAACGTTTCAACTTCCCTTATATCTCATTGAGTCTGCCATCTGGTTCAAACATTATTTTTTAGGAGCAATTAATAATGTGGGTTGAAGTCCGGTTTGTGTTTCCTACAACTTAAAGCTTTTCCGCTGAGGTAATTTTTCTTGGACAGCGCACAGGCCAGGTTCACACTCGCTACGATTATTTTCAATGTCCTCTCACCATCATCTTACGAATCTTGGCCACGTGGAAAGGCAAAATGATGCTTATCATATTTGATATTAAAATAAACTTAACCCCTCTAACAGAAAAATCCTCAGATATATACCTTTATGTTCAGCTGTTGCATCTTCCCAAGTGTCTTGAATTTCTCCATGACCTAGTGGCAGTTACAGATTTTTTCAAGAGGTGCCGAAAAAAGTGTGGACTGAACTGTTTAGCAATTCATTGTTTCAAATATCACGCCAAATAGGCATCTTGCTTGGCTGGTACAAACTGTTATGGCTGGGAGAGGGTGGGATAGGACGTTGTTAAAAATATGATCCACCAAAATGACGGCAACCGAAAACCGAATACCATAGGCGCCCTTTGGGTGAAAAGTTGATGGTTAAGTGCCCACTTTGAGGCTCCGCGTTTCCCCCCCACCTTACTAAAATTCTAGATCCGCCCATACGCGGATCCAGGGGGCAAGGGGAGGGGCATATGCAGCCCCCGATCGATCCTCGGCGCCCCCTGAAATGGTCACGGCGCCCCCCTGAATAGTCGATGGCACTCGCCTGAAGTGGCGCTTCCCACTCTCCCCCAGGATGCGAAAATCGGTGCTCACCGATAGGATTTTACGCCCACCTGGTAGGTTTTTCCGGTCAAAGTGGCGCCCCCTGCTCCGGATGGCGCCCCCGGGAAGGTGCTCCCCTCCGATTGGCAATCCTGGATCTGCCAATGGATCCGTCACTGTTCAAGAGCAAACAAATCACAGAAAAAGCAGGAAGATATCAAATGTTAGCGGGGAGTGGTGCGGCCAAGATAATTGATGATGCTAACAAATTGTTTAGTTATGTGGATAAAATAATTGGGTCGCCACACGGGATTGGAAGGGGACTCCTGCCTTCTTATGAGATGGGCAGTGTGCTAAAAATATATCGTCAAGTCAATATCAAATTATCAACATTTAGTTTTTATACAGTGCACTGTTCACTGCAGTGATACAAGAGTGCTCTGTCCTTTTTCTGTGGGTTTATGACACCCGGTAGGGTTCGTTTTAGCCTCAAATATGGCTTTTGTGGTATTTATTTTGCCATTTGGCCACCCCGGTTGCTCGGTTGGTAGAGCGTCGGGCTCCGGCCCGCTGCTGAGAAGCATGCAGTGGCAGTGCATGTCCAGGCTTGAGATCGGTTCCCCTGAGACGCTCCGGCGCTCAATCGTTTGCCCGACGTAGGTCGGCTGGCAACTGACTGATGAGAGGGTGACCTGAGCGAGGCGGCCATCCCTGTGCTTTGTAGGAGGTTAAACTGGCTTCTAAATCAACCCTTCATTGTGGGCGTTACTCGTTCGGGTGGTGGGGTCGGGGTCTCCGTGACAAGTCCCTTGAGGACTTAAATGAGACTCAGACTCCAACAGCCGTACTGGGAAGAACTTGGACGAAATTTATAAAAAAACAAGATTTTTTAGTGCAAATACAATTTGAACCTTTTGGCCTTTTCGCAAACCCGGTTTGGCCTTTTTCCGTTGAAAAAAACCCGCAGTCCTGGGCAGCATCTCTAATCCTTAGAATATGGAATAACAAAAATTAGGAGACATTTTTTAACACTAGCACGTCTAAATTTTATTAACGCCCCCTCCAAATGGGGGGTTTGATCCCCGAAGACATTATAATGGTAAGCACAAGAAAATCTCCACCGCCCCCCCTCCACTGAGTTTTCCTTAAAAAATGTTCTGCTGTCCTTTCCAGGGGCGCCTTTCCTATCCATGGGTGCTTATTCTTTCCAGAGGGGGCGCCTTTTGCTATCCAGGGATGCCTGTGCTAACCAGGGGGTGCATATGATATCAAGGGGCGCCGTTGATCTTCTTCGGAGGCGTCTCTGCTGTCCAGGAGGCGCCTGCGCTATCCAGGGGCACCTATGCTATCCAGAGACCCGGATCCCTTACTCAGGGGGCGGGGGCCGCCTTTTGCTGTCCAGGGGTGCCTGTGCTAACCAGGGGCGCATATGCTATCCCGGGGTGCCGTTGCTCTTCTTTAGGGACGTCTCTGCCGTCCAGGGGTGCCTATGCTATCCAGAGGGTGTGTTCTGTCCATGGGGCGCTTTTGGTATCAAAGGGCGTATTTGCTGTTTTGGGGGCGCCTATCCTATCCAGAGGGCGCCCCTGCTGTCCAGGGAGCGCGATTTCTATTAAAGGGAGCTTATGATATCCAGAGGGGTGCCTTTGCTCTATGGGGAGGGGGGCGCCTCTTAGTGTACAGGGGTGCCTGTGCTAACCAGAGGGCGTCTATGCTATTCAGGGGCGTCGTTACTCCTCAATTGGGGTGCCTTTTTCTGTCCAGGGGCGCCTCTGCTGTCTAGAGGTCGCCTTTGCTATCCAGAGGGGCGCTTTTACTCAAGGGGGTGGGCACCTTTTGCTGTCCAGGGTGCAGCTTTGATGTCAGGGGCGCCATTCATATTTGAAAGTGTATTTTATTTTACACATACGCTTTTCAAGGGCGCCTATGCTATCCAGAGGGGCGCCTTTACTCAAGGGGGGCCTTTTGCTTTCCAGGGCGCAGTTGCTTTCCAGGGCTACCCCTTCAGACAGGCGATGTGTCTGATTTTCTCTTGACCGGCCGGGGGCGCCGGCAAAATCCGGGGGTGCCACCCAAATCCGTGAGGGCCTCCCCGTACGAGGTCAAAACCAGGTGAGCAAAAATATACTATTGTACACCATCATTTTTTCAAGGTGTGCAACTGCACACCCTGTCCTGCGGAATCCGCCGTCCCTGCCGCCGTTGTTCTCGGGAGGGGGTGGGATTTCTCTCTTATCTCTCCAGGGGGCGCCTTTCTTATCAAAGGGCGCCTATGTTGTCCAGGGGGCGCTTTTTCTCTGCGGGGGGCGCCTTTTGCTGTCAAGGGGTGCCTGTGCTAACCAGGGGGCGCATGTGATATCTAGGGGCGCCGTTTCTCTTCTTCGGAGGCGCCTCAGCTGTCCAGGAGCCGCCTACGCTTTTCAAGGGCGCCTATGCTATCCAGAGGGGCGCCTTTACTCAAGGGGGGCGCCTTTTGCTTTCCAGGGCGCAGTTTTGATGTCACGGTGCGTCATTCATGTATGAAAATGTCTTTTTCACAGAGGATCCTACCTCTTCAGGTAGGCGGTAATTAGGCTTGATTTTCTCTGACCGGCCGGGGGCGCCGGCTGAGGCCTGAGGGGGGCGCCTCCTGGACAAAGCCAAAACAAGTGGTGCAAAAGATACTTTTGCACCACTTGAAAAAAATCGAGTGGTGCAACTGCACCATTTGCACCCTGGAATCCGCCGTCCCTGAGGTCTGTTAAAAACAAATTTGATGGTATCAAGAATATTGTCTTTAGTCCTGGTATTTATCGTTTGTGTATTATCGTTATCGCTATCGCTATCGTTATCATATACAGGGGCATAGGAACGGTTTGAAAAGTGGAGGGGGACATCCTTAGAGAGGGCCCACCTCAAGTGGGCCCCAGCCCACGGGACCCATAATTATGAACAGTTTTAAATAGCTCGTTTGGTGTCAATAATGCACGCCTGTACATACACTAGGTTTTCAAGATATGAAAATTGAGAAATGATATTTTTCCCAATGATTTTGAGTTGTATTATGATCTAATAAATTATAGAAAAAAACACACAAATGTCAGTACAACATTTGTTACTGCGCAAAGCCTCGTTAGAGTGTAGCACCCGACCGGTTTCGGGAGCATCCCGCCCCCGTTTTCGAGGGAGATAACACTACTACATGAACCTAACCAGGCCATTTTTTAACATGTTAACTGGGGGCCATTTGCCCCCAGTCGGCCGAAATGCCCCCCCCCAGTGCCCGGAAATTCCCCCCCCGTGAAATAGACAGATGACCTAAAATTGAACACACTCAAGCTGACGAAAATGTGACAGAACACCACCCGACAGTGACAATTTCGTTCCATTCCTCATCCCAAATTGGCAATGCACAAATATTGTGTTAAAACTTTCCACCAGTGACTGTTTTCTCCATCGTGCAAAAACGAAACAAAGCGCGTAGTTGCGGGAAATCCCGACAAAGCAGCCTCGGCACCAACTAATCACAACGCTGGAGATAGCCGAAAACCATTTAAACATCGTGTTCTAACCGACCGGAAGCCCAGCTAGTACCGGGGGATTGCACGATGCTCTCATTTCACACGCGGTCAGTTGTCAGCGCTCAGAGCTCGTTCGTGGATTAGGCGGAACCCGATGTAGTCACAGCGCGTCAGACTGGTTGCTGGCGTGGTATTACGAAGTGCTTAGCCTATTTATTTATTATTGCTGGTGGTAGCATAGGTAAAAGTTAGAGTGAGATTGCTGTATGTTTTTTCCGGTAAGTTGATAAGTTGTTAGTTGGCCTTTCTCATCGATTCCTTGATGTTGTAAATTGGGAAATATTATATATTCGGCCAGCCCTTCGTCAGAATCATAAAGCTGGCTCCCGAGAAACCCTCCTAACAGGGAAATAGTTGGAGACGCCATATGGCCCTGACAGTTGGTGCGTCGATAAGCCCCAAATACTAAAATATATAGGATGCAATACTATAGGCGCCCTTTGGGTGGAAAGTCGATGGCAAAGTGCGCCCTCTGAGGCTCCGCCCTCCCCCTCCCGCTAACCAATACCCTAGATCCACCACTGTTGAAGAGCAAAAATTCACAGAAATGTGAATTTGGAAAACAGGAAATATATCAACTATTAGCGGGGATTGCTGCGGCCAAGATAATTGATGATGCTAACAAATTTTCTGCTTATGTGGATAAAATCATTTGGTAGCTACGCGGGATAGGAGGGGCACTCCTAGCTTCCTTTTAACCCGCGCCCCACTAAGGTTCTGGCGCCACCTTCGCCCCACCGAGGGCATCGATGAGGCCCTTTCTAACTCCGAAAATATGGGTGTTAGCGCAAATCTGCAAAGTGCATTAGAATGGTCGTGTGACTTCATTATGATTTTACTAACATGTTTAGGCGCTCAGGTGAATGGTTTGACCTCCAGACGTCAAGTTTGGCCACGACAGGCTATTTCTACTAAAATGCTTAAAAACCTGGGCATGGCTCTCATGCCATTGGAGCTATTGAAATTTACTATAGTACGGTTGATAGGAAAATGCCAGGGCTTTCTCTGCTATGTGGAACATAATGACCTCCCGCCAATGGTTTGACCTCCAGAGAGCACCTCCTGACCTAACATGACCTGAGGTCACGAAAGGTCAGAAAGTGACTTTGCCGTATATCAAATGGAAGCCAATGATGAGACATACACGATGACGTTTGATTTAGCGCTCTAGCTTGATGAGGTGCATGAGGTGCATCAAGATACTGTTTTTGATCCCTGGTGACCTGTGATGACACCAGACTGATCAAAGGGAAAAATCGTCCCTGGAATCCAATGCCAAGAAGGTTTTCTGAGAAATTGGAGCATTTACAATTATTTTTGTGACTTTAAAGGGAATGTGGCACCTTCACAACGTGATTTTAACTGAGATAGCCAAGTTGTAAAGCAGGTCGGAAAACCCGGTACTCCATATTTCATTTGACTTGGAACTCGATATTTTCGTAGAAAAAAGCTAAAACCTACCTGACACCAGCCCCCTCAGTCCCCCGTCGCCGGCGACCATTGTTGTGAGCTACTGGAGTGACGACATATGCTGACGTCACGATGAGCATCAGCCATCGAAGCCCTTGAAGCGTTTCAAGTATGGTAGTGGTTGCCAGATCGTGACATCATCCACAGTCTGATATTTATTTCTTTTTCTAGAGGAGTATTTTTAAAAACCAAATATTGAGCTTATTGTACATTTTTCAGAGAAATCATGAGTGGTTTCATTATTTTTGACTAAAAGTACGCCTAATTACACTAAATTCCAGGATTCGACCAAGGTGCCACATTCCCTTTAAGATCATAAGAGCGCTTTTTCTATGCTTTATCTACGGGAGGGGTCACCTTGTGACCTGACCTCAAGTCACCAAATAAAATAATTCCGAATATACATTTTGCGAACCCCGGAAGTGTATAAATTTTCAAATCAGTGGCCCTAGTAAAACATGATACAAAATACAAAAAAATTGATCGGATTAGAAATGTAGCTAATGTAGCGCTCAGAAATTGAAGTGAGGTTACCTTGGTTGACCTTGCCTGGTGACCTGACCTATTGTGGCCCGGGGTAAAAATTGTTAGCGAGGGTGGGAAAATGATGGACTGACAAGTAGACCCCCTCAACCATGGTATGCACCTCGTGGTATTTCTGTAATTCTGAAAAAAACCTCAGGGTGGTCATCGTTGTTCCCCAGTTAGGACGAAGGTTAGATAGGTAGTGCGTTAAAAAATATCGCGTAAAATCAAGATCGAACTGTCAAACATTAGTTTTAAACAGCGATACAAGTTGTTTTTCTGTGAGTTTATGATTACTTTGAGGGGTCGTTTTAGTCTCAAATCTGACTTCTGTGATATTTGTTTGGCTGTTTTAGAAAAAATAAAATTTGGACCCTTTTTCCCTGCTTCTAACTCGGTTTGGTCCTTTTCTGCTGCAAAAAAACTTGGCAGCCCTGGGCAGCATCTACAATCTTTAGAATATTGAAAGACACAAAAATTGGAAAAATTTTGTTAACACTAGCGCTTCTATGCCTTATTAACGCCCCCCCAAATGGGGTGTTGATGCCCTGAAGACACATAATGGCCAGCACAAGAAACGCCCCCCCCACTGAGATTTCCTTAAAAATTCCCTGATTACCTAACCATACGAAGATAGTACATTTTGAAATAACAATCAACGGGGGGGGGACACTCCCGAAACCAGTCGGGCTTTACACTCTGACGAGGCTTTGTTCAGTCACAAATGTTGTACTAATCTTATTAATAACCAAAAGCCATGAACAAAAGCTATATTCAAAAACACGTTTTTTGGTTTTTTACCTATACGCTTTTTCGAATAAGAAATTCATTTGTAAGCTCTTTTGGACAATTTCAATAATTGTTCCCAAGAAGGCGTTTCTTTATATTTACAGATGTTTGGGCCCTTTTTATCATATTTAAAAAAACTAATTGTTTAGAAAACTGTAAACCATGCTTTGGATACCAAATGGTCTCACTTCGATATGCCTAACTAACTTATAAGTACTTATTTAATGCCAAAAAACGGGAACATGTATTTATGTTATTACATATCGCTTCTTTACAGCATTAGAGATTGATTTAGCTAAAGGGTGGTGAAAATAAATCCGCCTAGCTGTATTTCGATACCTAAAATGCAGAGTTCCAGTATGACTGCAAGTGCAATGTACTTGTTGACCAGCTTTGTGATGCCGGAGGTGGGGGCATGGTGTTATAGTGGTTAGCAACCTTGCTGTCCACGCGGCCGACCCGGGTTTAAAGCTCGGCATATTCCTTGAGCAAGGAGCAATTTGGATCTCAAGAAACCCTTCCAACACGGAAAGAGTTGGCGACGCCATGTAATCCTGGCAGTTGGTGCGTCGATAAGCCTAAAAATTATGTTTGCTTTCTACGAATCCATCCCTCCTCCCAGCATTAGAGACTAAGCTGCCTCTGGCTGTCCCTTCCTTTACAGTTCTCCCTATGGCTGGCGTTTGGACGGCAGGGAAGTACTCTACCTCCATGTGCTTCCCCATGAACTCCGGCGACTTGCACTTGATCAAGCTGCAGGCCATGACAAGTACGGTGGTGGCCTCCCAGTCGATTTATATAATTGAGAGTAGAAGCCTGCATGTTGAGGTTGACCCGCAGCCTGAGAAAAGTGTTCTCCATCTCCTGCTCTCCTCTGAGGGACATCATCTTGAGAGTGATGAACTTCCTCCTCTTCGCTGCAGTGCATGGTCATCAGGATCGCCTCGGTGTAAACTAACCTTGCAGAGGAGCCAAAGAAGGGCATGGCATTCAAATGCACCATCTTGGGCTGGGTAAAGAAGGCAGGAGAGCTCGAACAGGACGTTCCGAGGTTGCTGGTCTCCGCCTGTAACCAGTAGGGAAAGTAAGGCTCGGTAATGATAATAATAATAATAATTGTTGGGGCTTATCGACGCACCATCTGTCAGGGTCATATGGCGTCGCCAACTGTTTCCCTGATGGAAGGGTTTCTCGGGAGTCAGCTTGCTCCTTGTTCAGGGAAGCCGCCGGGCCTTGAACCCGGGTCGGCCTCGGTAATGATAGCGACGATGTCCTTCAGCCTTGCCAGGACCTTGCCTTATAGTCCGTAGCCTCGGAACCACCAGTACAGAACTGGTTAGCTGCGGTGAACTACCTGCTGTCACGCTGTGTCAGCCTTGCGAACAGTCAGTGCAGCAAGGCTTTTGTCAATCTCACCACTTTAGTAAGTTCACTTATGGGTCCGACCTCACAGCCAAGAGTCCAACTGAGATCCGCAGTTGATGTCTTTACACTCGCACAACAGCCCGATCCTCTTGACACCGCGCTGTCGTTCCAACTCCTCGCCGGTTCCACCTGCGCAGCGACTCCCCGTCACCGCCAAGTCAGGTGACCGGCAGCCAGCCAATCAGGGTGAGCACAGCGGTGGCATGACCTCTGACTAGGTCACCCCGCCTCAAACTCTCCGCCAGAGGCACCATTGACACGCAAATGAATACCATGTCTCAACCTACAACACCACTGCTGATAGCCTTGGGGATCCTGTAGCCATATTGTTGGTCTGAGGAGATGTATCTGACTGCTTTGTCAGGAAGACTGGGGACTCCTATCTTCCCGGGGATGGCCAGTCTTCCCCAGTTGGCCAGACTGGAAACACTTGCTGCCTACCGGCTGCTAACCCGTTTTGTGACTGGTTCTGCTGAGATCACGGACTTCAGCGCAAGACTCAACAAGATCGTCACCTTCATTACCGTGTTCCAATTTCCCCACTGACTCCAGATAAAGATAAGTGACAACTTGCTAGAAGGTCCCAGAAATGTTCTATTCTAGCCCTCCTGCCTCAAGACCCAGCCCTAGATGGTGCAATTGGCTGTCATGCCGACCGTGTGCTCCTCTGAATGGTTCGCTCATGGTTCGCTCACTCGGAGGAGATCCTCATGATCATAGCATGCTCTGCAGCGAGGAGGAGGAGAGGAGGATCACCTTCCACAAGATCATCTCCTCCAGAGGGGAGCAGGAGGTGGGGTACTCCTCCCTCAAGCTGCGGATCCTGCTCTGCGTCAACACACAGATGACCACCCTCAAGGAGATGATTGACTGGGACGGGGCCACCGAGCCTATCATCACCTGCAGCTTGATCAAATCCAAGTTCTCGGGGTTCATGGGGAAGCCCATGGAGGTAGAGCACTTCATCAGCCACACGCAGGTCATGGCTGTGGCTGTCACGTCTGTAAAGCAAATGACAGCTACCAGTTCTGTCTGTCATGCTGAAAGAGGGATGGTTTTATCAGACGATGGGCCCAGCACACCAAACTGATTCCCAGAATCAACAGCAAGCAGGACATCTTCGGCATCACAAAGCTGACCATCACGTAGATGGAGCTTGCAATTAATCTGCAACTCTAAATTTTAGGCCCTGAAATACAGCTAGACTTATTATGACCATTTTTTGCCTGAATCATCCCTACTGCTCTAAAAGGAGTCCGTAATTACAAAATAGCTATTCTCGTTTGTGTCATGAAATAGGTGATTCAAAAATTACTAGGCATAGGGAAGTAGCGAAGTGTGGTCGTTTGACATTAGGGCACTGTCTGTGGTTTTCTAAATATTTTTATTTTCATTTTCGTAAATGCGATAAAAGGCCAAAACATCTGAAATATAACGAAATAACCTCTTAGTGAAAATGGTTTACATACCCCCAAAAAACAGAAAGTTCATTTTTCAATCAAAAATATCTGTTCTCACACTTTTCAATGAACGCGAAATCGTCACTGCCCAAACAACCTTCGTTGGATTTAAGAGCTGGCTGTCGGCCTATGAATGATGTTGAATGTTTTTCCTTCTTTGTTATACAGTTCGACCGGCATGGTATCAAAAATAGGGTAGGTAAAAAGCCTAAACCATCGCTTATTAGACTACAGTAGAACTGGAAATCATGGGCCAAAATCCCAGTTCACAATTTTTTCATATATTGACACAGCCTAATGCAAACCGGCCTGCGCTAGGTAATTCCACACATAACTTATTACGTTCTTTCTCGCCGTGTCCTTTCATTGAATAGTTTCGTGGTGTATTTTCCACTTCGTAGTAGAAGACGGCCGGCCTCGTCACGCCTTTCGAGGACTGAGGGACGGCTCCTGGCCTGCATTTGGCGCGGGGTGCGTGTTCATTCATGCTTTGTGTTGGGAGCGATATGGGATGGAGTTTGATTGGGTCCAGTTCTCGGGGATCATTTGGAAACACTCGGGTAGTTGGTGCCTTGGCCATTTCACAAAACGCTCCTAATCCAGGGGCTTGCACTGCCCCCCCGCTTCCGCCACCATTGGTTCCGTGCCACGGAACTCAGGGCCCCTTGTACCAATGAACTGAAACTTTTCCAGGCAAGCTATCGGGCCTGTTTGGGTTTCTTGTTTTATATTACAGTTGCTGATATTTGTATATTCGTTGCGGGGCCCACCACAGAAAGTGGGGGAGTAGCCCCCTGGCCCCCAGTTCTTATGCCTATGCCACTCAGGGGCCGCCAAATCATCTAAGAGGCCCCCAAGGCCCAGACCATGCCTCAGGAACCCAAATTAGCCAGCTCAGGGGCTCAAACCAGCTCATGGGTCTCGAGACCAACTTATTAAGAGAGAGAGAGAGAGAGAATCCTTTATTTACAGACTCGAGGTCCAGTTACTACTTCCAAAAAACAAAACAAAAACACGTTCTCCACTCATATTACACACACACACACACAACGCTTCTTCAATACAGGGCACTATTCCAGGCCTTTCTAATTTTTGAGGTGAAGGCCAAGTCACTGTGGAACAATCTATTCAGAATTGTGTTATCAGAGTCGCATATCCTTTTACAAAACCCCACACCGCTTTCCTGTAACAGGCATCAAAATTATCAATTCTTTCACTAACAAACATACCAGACACGCTGCAAAATCTTTCGTAACCAAAGAACATTCTGGCAGCATTATTAAAGCAAACCTTGAATTTTTTTAGAACCGAGGATCGAAATGAGTGCCAAAGATGCACACAGCTTATAGTTGAGCAGTATGCGTTGTACAGAAACCTCTTGACAGCATATGAACACATGGAGAATTTTCGGATAAGTGAATTGGCATGACAGCATAGCTGCCGATACTGATACTGCACCTCGCTGTCATCACATCGGACATGTACATTCATGAGATGAAAACCTAGATATTTATATGAATCCACATACGCTAGAATATTATTACATAGAATGAAATTGGGCAATACCATTTTTTTAAACATCATGGGGATAACAGCCATGCATACTGATTTTTTCGTGTTAAATAATATATCATGATCATTGGCATACATCTCACATATTTTTAACATTTTTTGTAGCCCATACGGGGTTGGAGACAAAAGAACCATGTCGTCTGCATAATAAAGGTGATTTGCACAGCCTAGATAGTGGCAGCCAACCTTGCTTTTGGATAGCTGAGAGGACAGTTCATCAGTGTACACATTAAACAAGTACGGTGATAAAATGCCGCCCTGCCTTACCCCATTGGAGACAGAAAATCCCTCTGAGATGCACTTACCCCAGCGCACGTAAAACTGTTGAGATTTATACCAATGCATGAGCATTCTAACCAGACAAGCGTCCATTCCTCTGTTCAAGAGCTTTTCGTACAATTTCCAATGGTTTACGCGGTCAAAAGCTTTACGGGCGTCCAGGAAACACACAAAGACAGGACTACTGTTGCGAATATAATAATCAGTAATTTCCTTCACCGCATAGATTGCCATATCTGTGGAGCGTTTAGACTTAAATCCAAACTGATGATCACCTGTATCGAGACTCAATTTACTCCTGTTTAACACCAACGTTTCCAAAATTTTTGAAGCTACGCTAGCAAATGCAATCGGTCTATAATTGTCCTTATCCGAAATGTTCCCAGACTTATCCTTCACAATTGGGGACAGAAGCACTTTTGTCAAAGCGGGGGTAGAAAACCGTGCCTAACAGCCATAGTGAGACAGAGTGATAAGTGAACTGCACAAGATGGACCTGCAAATTTAAAGTGTTCTGCGCTTAGTTGATCGCTTCCATTCGAACGTCCTGATGATAAGGCTTGTATTGCTGCTATAGTCTCCCGATAAGAGAAGGATTCAAAATCATTCTCATAATTCCCCAGCCGCTCCAGAATCGACGACTTACACGAATCATTTTGAACACTGTTAAGTATACCAGAGAAATGAGTCTTCCACATACCAGCAATATTGTTCTCACCACTAATATTTCCAACACATTGTGCTAATGGGGAGAGCTATTAAGCTTGCGGACCTCTTTCCAAAAAGCAACCGTGTCACATGGATTTCTCACAAGTTTATCCGCAAGAGACTTGGCCCTCAGATCTTTTTCATTTCGGAAGCAAAATCGTAATGCATACTTGAATCGCGATTTCGCCAACCGTAACTGATCATAAATATAGCCATGCTTAGGTTTACCAACAAGAGCCCAAATAGAGTAAATGTCCACCATCAATGCATGTCTTTCCTCCACAAACTCATTCCAGCCAGGAATGCAGTTCCTGCCTCTACCGGTAATCTTCTTACTGATTGTGGAGCGTGAGGCAAACTGCACGCAATGTATTACTGCATCATAGTATTGAGTAATTGCTGACAGATGTTCGGAACACGAACAATTTTGACAATGCAGGATATGGCATGGAACAACTATGTCCGCAAGCCGTTTCTCAAGATCATCGTTATACTTTCTGAGATCATCACCCATGAGTGATGCCCAATCAACCATCCATTTATCATTGCTGTTCTCATCAACCATAGAAGTCGAGGAAGGACTCGTCACAGGCACGATTATCTTAGCAAAAATAGGAAAATGATCTGAACTTAATACCGAATGACAAATACCAATTTCACTAAGCAGGGAATGGAAACCATTAGTACATATTACGTGATCAAGCCATCCCTCAGTACCATGACCATTATTTACATGTGTTACTGAGTCAGGTGGTAGATACATTAGATCAGTGATCAGAAGATTAGAGTCAATACAAAACCTCTCGAGTTCTTTGCCAAAATTTGATGCCTTCGCAACATCAGCGTTGAAATCACCCAGTATACAGACATAGGGAGAATCAAATTCATCCACAATAGATTTAAGTTTCGCTAGGTAATAAACATATTGGTCAAAGTTATTTCTGGTGTCGTATGGTAGATAAACACCCAAAAGCAGTAACTTTACACCACAGCAAGAATATTCTAAACCAATAATGCGGTCGTCATCATAAGTCACAGGCCTGACAAAAGGGGACAGGTTATTTTTCCACAAGACCGCTACACCCCCATAAGGTCTACCTACGATCAGATCATTAGAAGGATTCATTGAAGAAATGCCAAAGGACACAAAATCGTTATGAATATTATTTAGACAGGAAAGCTCTGAAGGAAATAACCAGTGTTCCTGAATAATAACAACGTCCGACTCATTACAAAGCTTCTGTATCCCACCAAAATTACGTTTAGCAGATTGACAGTTGTATGAACTAACTTGAATCATTGTTTTACCAGGTAATATGAAAAACAAACGGTTAAGCACTGGAAGTTAACCCAGTGTCAGATTCAGTATTCAACACAGACTGAGTAGCAGGAAGACCTACTGCTGATACCTGATCCCTGTCCGCCTGGCGTTTTGTGAAGAAACGCCGCACTACTAACCCACTAGCCCACAATTCTGGATCCAAAATATCACCTCCCTTTGGATTTATGATATCTATGCGATACGATTCATAACTATCAAACTTTGTTTTCAGCTGGGTTACGTTTACCTCCTCAGCGCCAGTCTGCTCCTTGGCATACGTCTTGACAGCATCTTCACCAGTGCCGGGTGGCAGCCGCGACATGAACAACGAGAAACGCTTTACAGCAGCAACAGCCTTGATCCTATCAGTCTTCCTGGAGCCAATAACAGCAGCACGAGGAGCCAGGATCCTGGTCGGCGCCGTACCACTACCTGCAGCACTTGCGTTAGACGCAGCTCCGGGGCCTGCTGGTAGCTTTGAATTGGGAAGCGTGCCTCGTTTGCGTCGATTGACTACGCGCCACTCATCTTCTCGGTGTTCCTCAACTACTTCAGCATATGACTTAGGTTTTGACGCCGACGAGGCATCTAAACTATCAGAGACAGTGGAAGTTGTCGGACACGACGATGGTGTAGGTGCAGTCCGTGCAGTCGAAAGGCCGACCTCAACTTTTCTAGCGGTCTCAGCCGTCACCTTCAATACTCCTTGGAGCATATCTTTCATGTTTGCAATTTCAACATCTTGTAGCTGTTGCTTCCGCATCAGCGCACTCACGTCGATACAGTCGATGGATATTGGCGGTAGTTTCGATAGGTCCAGTGCAACAAACTTCGGGAGGCATTCTCTATCGCATGTCACCAACATTTTCACAATGTCATCAAGGTTATGTTTCTTGTTGTTTTGTCCACGTTTGGTACCAGCTCTTATGGACTCATTCACATGTGAGCAGAGCAGGCCTTTTGCAGCATCCACTTCATCCTCAGAAAAATTTTCAGAGACAAGCCTCGTCAGGGTATCGGTAGGCACACTGTCAATTTTTGCAAGTAAGTAACACAGCAGTTCATTGATGATCAAGCTCATCACGGCTTCAAAAAATCTGCTGACCTTGAAGGTCAGGCTAGATCACTCCAGCAAAGACCGAGTGTCTGATTACTCGAAAAATAACTCACTGAAGCCAACGAGACTTTGGCCCATAGGGAAAAATCACTTGATTAATCGAAAAATCATAACTTTAATGACCGTAGAACATTAAAAACTATATAAATCTAACCTTTTAACAGAGCTCACACTTTTGCAACTTTTATCTCCAAACGCACGTGACTTAATCAAGGGACTCTAATTAAGGGACCCCACATTAGCACAGGGTCCCTAGACGCTCAGCACAGGGGAGCCCCAGATTTGCACAGGGGGCCAGATTAGCTTTGGGTCCTAGTTCAGCTCAGAGGTCCCTAGGCCGGCTTATATCGGGTTTTAAAACAGCTCAAGGGGCCAGTTCAAACTCACTGATACCAGCACAGCTCAGTGACTAGAACAGTTCAGGGACCCCAGAGCAGCTCAGGGTCCCTTGTACCACGGAACGATATTACCAGGGTCCCAGATTAGCTTTGGGGGCCCAGCTCAGCTCAGGGGCCCCCAGATTGGCTGATATAGGGTCTCAGAACAGCTCAAGGGCCATTCAAGCTAACGGCCCCCTGCCCAGTAGCTGTAAAGCCTTACAGGGGGTCCCTCAGTTCAACACAGGGGTCCAGATTAGCTCAGATGATCAGATTAGCTTCAGGGCCCGGCTCAGCTCAGGGCCCCCCTGTCGGCTTATAAAGGGTATCAGAACAGCTCAGGGGAGTCAACTAAAGATTATGACCTCAAGCTCAGCGCAGGGCCCCTTTTACTGTGCAGGATCCCATATTATATTAGGGCCTCCCGTGCAGCACAGGGGACCCAGATTAGCTCAGGGGCCAAGATTAGCTTTGCGGTCCCAGCTCTGATCAGGGGCCCCCAGGTCAGCGGATATAAAATATTTGGACAGCTCTAGTGACCCCGTTCAAGCTCAGCTTAGGGACCCTAGAACAGTTCATGCTGCCCAAACCATCTCAGGGGCGCTCAATTCAGCTTAACGGGCCCAGATTAGCTTTTATGGCATCAGAGGCCAGTTGAGAAGTCTCGAACAGCCCAGGGGCCCTAAATTCTACGCACAGGACCTCAGATCAGCTTAGAGATTCCCATGCAAGCCAGTTTGGGTTTCTTGTTTGATATTACAGTTGCTGATATTTTTATCTACGTGACGGGGGGACCACCACGGAAAAGTGGGGGGGGCAGTATATGATATATGAATATGGGTATCATCTTAATCGCCTGCGATGGTTTTAGTTCCCATTTGAAAAGGTAGCTTCTTCGGACATATTTGATAATCTCTCCAACAAGAACTAAAAACAGTAAATGGTAGAAAATCCTCGCCGGCACAGGGCGACTACACCTTCAGTAGTATACGAAACAAAAATATAACATCTGAAATTTTTATTTTTTTTTTGGGGTTTTTTTTTTAAAAATAATAAATATTTATTATTATAAAAATTTTTTTTTTTTTTTTTTTTTTTTTACGCGGAGAGCAGTTAGACGCTGATAAAATGCCATTTGACGTATCTCATCAACTCCGGGACGGAAGTGTAGGAAATTGGGTGAATATATATACATTGGAGCACAGCCCCTGATCATAATACTAATGTAATAGATGTTTGGAAAAATAATTATTGGTCAGGGTATGCCACCGATCTCAAATAGAAAGTTAATTCGTGGTCGGTGCTCGCACGGTAGCTGTGGATTATTTCTGCCAGCTTCGTTACATCAAGATTCTGCGAGAGACTATGCTAAAACCGTGTGTGAAATTGTATTCATATGTAAGGGCTGCGATAATCCGTGCCTAACGGGCGCCATTGTCCCTCAGTACTCATTTTTTATGCAAAGTACATCTGTGTAGAGTCTATGCCATGAAATAGGGGAAAGTGGGGGTCATGGACACCGTGGGTAAGACGGACACCCTGTTTGGGACGAACTGACGGCGCCGCGACCGGGAAAGCGTGTAATACGCTTCCTTTTAGGCGCGTCGGTCGCAGAGCAACGTTGGGTCCGGTAAGTCTCTAGGTTTTATATAATTTTCATAAAAATAAAAACTGCAACTCATGTGTTATTTTCACAATCGAATTCGTAAGATCATTGCATGGATGTTTCTATAGATACATTATTGGTATTACGTAATATGGCTCTTCAAGATATTACATTTTGTTCACCGCAGTCGCTGACTGTGTAATCGTAATGGCATCCAATTCATGTCCAAGTTTGTTTAGAAGAGCAAAATGGGGTAAGACGGACACCACGTGTGGGGCAAGATGGACATGGTGTCCATGTTATCCCACACAATTGTATATTTGATTTTATATGAAATAAGCATAAATAAACAAGTTTATCAAGGGCTTTGGGGTCCAGCAATACACCTGAGTGGAGGTGGTTTTGGCTGATGGTTGGGGGCATGGGCCCGAAACGCTGGAGAACACATAATTAAATTTGGGGTCATCCAGGGGCACTGTACCCTCGATCCTCAGCCCCTCAAATGGTCACTCCCCCTGAGAGATTGATGGGCCCCCTAGTGTCGCTTCCAACCCTCCCTCAGGGCGGGGGAGCGCTCTTAGCCCTGCGGAGGTTTGCCGCCTACTTGTAGGTTTTGAGTTCCAAGTGGCACTTCCTGGCAGGCGAACGATTTTATTTGGGGGTCATGAGAGGAGGCAGCAGGCCGGTGGGGCGGATTTTGCCTCGGGGGGGGCACACTTGTTCACCCAAAGGAAGGGCGGCCATTTTCGCATCCTGGGGGGTGGAGCAAACTGTTTTAGTGGGCGGCGTGTTGGTGCAGCGAAAGTCAGTGTGGGGCGGCATTTGTGCATGGTCGGAAGTCAGCGTAGCACTGCCTCTGAAAGTCAGGTGAGGCTCATCCTTCCTCATGGGCCTTCGCGCCCCACATGGATGGAGCCGGCACTTTGGAGCTAAGGTGTTTGGGGTCCGCGCCCGCTGCCCCCTGGGTGCGCGGCCACCCCTTGATCCGGATGGCGCCCCCGGCAAGGTGCCGTCCCTCTGATCGGCGATCCTGGATCAACCTATGCACAGTTCCACGACAGCCCTTGATACTTTAATCCTCCACCATAAAAAAAATCAGAAAGGCATGACCCCTTTGACTCTTTGACGGAAAAGGTAAAATGCCTCCTTCCCCGCGGCGAAACAGTCGCCTAGTGGGTGGACGTAGATGTAAATCTTTAGGCCTGGTTCGATCACTTTGTTAACTTGTCCAACTTTCCCATGGGTGACCATGTTACCCCACTAGGTGGGGCAAATGGACTTTTGTACTTTTTTCTAAACTTTACGCAATTTTAATAGGATAATTACAACACATAGCTGCTTGCACAGTGGTAGATAAATGTCTGAAGTATCTCTACAGAAAAATGGGAACGAAACAAGCTATTAAGTCATCGAAAACTCACACCATCGTTATGGTGTCCTGACCCCCACTTTCCCTATGCCGACCATAACTGAAAATGAGCAATCGATTGCTTCGAGATGATGGATACAACGGAGAAATTATCACAGCTACATTGTTAGGTGATCAATCGAAATATGATGATCGTAACGTAAGCGACACCTGAAAGCGCCCGAGAACACCAATGTTTTTCTCTACTATATGACGAGACGCCCATGCTGCGTTGCTACTGGTCACAAAGGAGCACCAATGCCTGGAGCTGAGCCCTTCAATATGCATGATGCCACAGTCTCATTGTATTGAGAGGAAGCCCACCATATTCTCCAATCCCAACACAGAAGTCCTAATCCCGAAACTAATTCCAGTCATAAAGTCCCCTCGTCCATGGGCAGTGGCGGATCTAGCCGGTAGATTTGGGGAGGCAAGCCAAACTCGGTAAGAAGAAACACGTCACGCGGTGAGAGTACGACACAATTTAACTAAACAGTAAGTTTTGGGATAAACCCAACAGCTAATAAGCAAGGAAGAAAGGTCGCCGGGTCAAGCCTATGACCACAAGTGCTTATTTTGCTATATGAGCCCCGATTTTTACACTGAAAAGTTGACTGGTTCTATTTGAAGCTGAGAAATGAAGCACCAAAACCTTCCTTACACACTAAAAAGGAATCAGGGGCAAAAAGGAGGTCGCACATATAGCCTTAGCCGCTGACGTGCCCTTAAAGGGAATGCGACACCTTTATAACGTGATTTTAACTCAGATAGTCAAGTTGCAAAGCATGCCGGAAAACCTGGTACTCAATGCATCATTCGTCTTGAAACTAAAAACAATTCCGTACAGCAAAGCTAAAAACTACCAAACATGTACCTCACATGTACCCTTACCAGCAGGCCACAGTTGTCAGCTGTTGGTGTGACGACATATGCTGACGTCACGGTGAGTATCAGCCAATCAATCGAAGCTCTTGAAGCGTATTGAATATTGTAGTGGTTGCCATATCGTGACATCATCCACAGCCAGATATTTATTTCAAATGTAAAAAAATATAGGGAAATAGCATTTCCCTAGAGGAGCACTTAAAAAATCAAAATATTGAGCTTAATGAGCATTTTTCAGAGAAATCATGGACGCGTCCATGCTTTTTGCTAAAAGTTCCCCTAATTACACTAAATTCCAGGATTCGACCAAGGTGCTACATTCCCTTTAAGCTCCAATCATCATCAAAAAGGAGGTCGACAGCTTTGGGTGGGGTGGGGGACAAAAACATAGTTTTTCCCCGGGCTTTTCCGTCCTCTTGTGGGGGCGAATACCCTTTCCCCGCCCCCTGGATCCGCCACTGTCCATGAGAGTTGGAATACAGGCAGCAATCGAACCTAGCGTCGTTTTCTTAGGAGATCGCCCTTTGACCTTATTTTGCTGGATTTTCTTTATCCCATTGGTGGCGGAATAAGCAGGCATAGGCGAAAACCTATAGAACTTTTAGGGGAACCACACCCACCTATTTGTTTAACAAAGTCAACCAGGTATGGACCCAGTGGGATGGGGAGGGGGCAACCAGGCCGTATCCTCCCCCAAGGGAGTATCTAACTTTTACCCAGTGTTGACCGATTTGGACTAATTTCCTTTGAATGCACCACGCTTCTCTCGATTTTACGTGGGTTGCCCCCTCAACGTTTGGTATAGATCCGCCCTTGCACATAACTGTCTGGTGGTCCATCAGCGGAAGCTCTTTCTACAGCCACAAACACATATATAGTTATCCACTCCTCTCAGCATAAGTGTCGCCACGTGCAAAACAAGGAGCAGACCAGTTGGTCGTCAATCTGCGGCTACCAAGAAACACTCCATTCTAGAACCAAGGTTCATGGGATTTTTTCTAAAAAGCTTCGCCACCCCGTTTAAAAGGCAGCCAGGATTGCGTGATCCCACCGTAATCCCAACAACAGCACTCTTACGTTAACACCGTAACATCAAATTGGACAAATTGCGGCACACCCTGCTAGAAATGGAAAAATAACTACAACAAGCAGATATAATATGGTTAGAATATTACAACCAGATTGAAAATGGTAGGCTTTTGGACGTGCCACAAGGGTCATTGACCACTATCCCACCATATTATTACGCATTGGTATAGCTTAAGCAATCCTAGTCTAAGTCAGCGTTTCCAAGCAAGCCTCCATTAGATTTATGGTTGCCAGTGCCTCAGCCACCACTAAACAAATAGTTGATCTAGCAAAGGTTTTCTAGTAACCAAGACAAAATCGAAAAAGGGGTGTTACTCCTTTCATTTAGTCTGATTTCTGCCTTCTGCTTTGGTTGTTTACAAATGTTTGTGATTTGTTTTATATTTGACTGGAATCAAGAACTTTTGCAGACGAAAAATGAAGGGCCAGGTTCCCCCCTGCCCCCCAACCCCCTTATTCTAAGCGTGTGACTCTATTGTTGATTTTGTGGGAGGAGCCCTTTACTGTCAAGGGGAGTTTGTCATTCAGGGGAGCTCGCGCCCGAGCTCTGCCCCTGACCGAACATATCTTCCGCCGCCACTACTTTGTCTAGGCTGGTAACTGACCTATTTTTCACTCGCAAAACAGGCGTAAAACCATTCGAGGACTAAAGCAAAGCGGTACTTTAGAAAAAAAACTAAGAAATAAACAACAATTAAAGGACCCCGAACAAAGTGAATCGAGTAGGTCATCCAGACATTTGGCAATGGCATACCTGTAAGTGTGATCCCCACCCTGCACATAAAAAGGACATAATTACTTGTGCATAAAAAACTTAATTATGAAATTAGAATTCATGAACCTTAAATCTAGGTTCCTGGATTCACCATGTCCCTAGTAGCCCTCAGATATATAATTGAGAGAGAATGGGTTTGAGGGCCCTCGAGACCAACTATTTGGGGGCCTACCAATTCTTGCCCCCTCCCGAGTCTAACTCTGGGGCCCCGAGAAAGTGGCGGACCCACGACTTTATTTCGAAGGGAGGACATTGGAGGGAGGGGCTCAAACCTCCTCTGCCATTACCAAATATCCAAACTTTGAAGTTTTCAGGATGGGAGGTTTAAGAAAAATAGTTTTAACTCATTTGGTTCACCATTCAAGTTCCTTTTCCATGAAAAATGCATGCAACACCTTCATTACAAAAAATAATATGCTGCCAATGTACATTGCTCAATGGAATTATGCGGCTGAAAAACCGTATATCAAGTGATGCCAAGTAAGTAGGCCGCATTTTAATGGTCTCATCTGTTAGCGCGATGGGTATTCAATAAGCATGTGATGGCTGCAATTTAAGCAAGATACATATTACATATGCAAACTCTGACATAGGAGGACATGAGGAGAGCTCATTTGTTCAGAGAAGGATCTAGTCGGTCGGTTTGGGGGAAGCCAAAGTCGAAAAGCAAAAAAAGAGTCACGCGTTGAAAACTTTTGCCACAATTCAAATCGACGATAGGTTTTAGAGTACCCAAAACGAAAAGCAAAATAAAAAACGTCATGGGGTGAAATATATCGGCGCAAGCTGCTTGTTTTTGTTATCCAAGGCCCAATGTTTACACTGAGGCTGCCTGGTTCTCCTTGAAGTTGAGAGTTGAAGCACCAAAATCGTGCTCGTAAACTAAAAAGGAGCCGGGGCAAAAAGGAAGTTGACCGCTAGGGGGTAAAACACAGCTTTGCCCCATACTTTTCCGTTTGGGGGGGGCAAATGCCTCCCCTGGATCAGCCACCGCATTTGTCGAATGTGACAAGTTAAGAGCGAGGTGCTACAGACAAATGCAGTGCCTGAAATTTAAATGAAATAGAACGCAGTGCCGTGCCTGGCATCGAGCGGTGTGGGGGCCTGTATTTCAGATAGCAATGCGTTTGTTTCTACTGTCTACCTTAGGTTAGATTAAAACGACTCACTCATAATATTAACCCAATTTATTGGCAACATTTTCAGAGGAGCGCACGTGGACAAATAATATTTGTGAAACAGCCGGAGCTGTCGGCACTCCAAGTCGTCTCCTACGACTAGAAAATGTTTGGGTGTCGGCCTGAAAATAGACCCAGAGCCTCATTATCATGATAATAACAGTATTTAGGTGCCGGAACTACTTTGGCTATTGGCGTCCATTCTGTTAGATGAGCCTTCTCACTGGACAGGGGACTATGGCCGGATGGTTGGTATATAATTTCTCCTCAGTCATTTACTCTATGTACATTGTTTACTAAATATTGTATGCTTTAGGAACATGTTTCCTTGGTATATGCTCAGTGTCCAGCTAAATGAAATCTTGAAATTACGTACCGGGCTGGGATGTGGATTTTCATCTTCTGTTTTGTTACCTGGTTGTACTTCGACAGCGCTCTCTATTAGAAATCTCTCCTCTATAACTGGTCTGACAGTTTATTTATTTACTTATTCATCGTTGATGAGCAACAGGTAAACCCCAATTACAGCTCAAGTCACGTTGGTAAAACACACATATTTACAAAACACAATAAAAGAGATGATGTAAATAAGCGCTTAAATGACCGCTTGAAATGAATTCTCATGTAACCCTTAGTGGGTGACCAATATCACAGCATGCATGAGCTTAAAATATCCGATGAGGTGGACATGGCATACACGAATGACTAAAATGTATTGTATGCCAATAATCAACGGCCATGGTCTCGATGTAAATTGAAAATTTGGGTAATACATTGATAAATACATGATGAGATGATGAACAGGGCAATGGTACACGGTAAAAACATGATAAAACATAAAACAAAACACGCATGAATCACTAAGGCATCTGTTTAACATACGTGCGTACCTGAGATCTGAACTGGCCAAAAGTGGATCTAAAAGGGTCTGCGCGTTGGCAGGCAGTGAGAAAAGAGTTCACTGCAGAGGCAGCACGACAGAACAGTCCAGATCTTATCGTTTCCACCCTGGCATAAGGTACGTGTAGGAAAGTTCTATTTCCCACTCTCGTGTTTCGCGCAGGGACATGGAGTGGGAAGCTCCTGAGCAGGAGGGCAGAGTCCACATTGCCAGTGAGAATTTTGTGAGCGAAAAGAACATCGTACTGATATCTTCTATTTGCAAGACTAGTGATTTCGAACAATTTTAGAAGGTCTGTGTATGCCAAAGATGTTGAGGGAACGCGGGCCGTAGCAGCGAGCCAAATAAGAAATTTATGCTGAATTTGTTCGAGTCTGTCGAGATGTGTCCTGGCAGCTCCCCCCAGATGACGCAACCGAATTCTAAAACGGACCTGATGTTGCCGAAATATGCTGCCAGAAGAGGTTCTCCGGTTCCAGTCTTCCCACTGCATGGTTCGACTGGAGAGTCCTGATCATCACGCCCAATGCTCTGTTCGCCTTGCTAATAGTCGTGTCAATGTGTTCGCTGAAAGTCAATTTTGTATCAAGCCACACGCCGAGATCGCGAATTTTGGTAACGTTTTCTAAAGCAGTACTTTGAATTTTGTACTGGCTTGGATCGGTTTTCGCTTCAGGGTAATCTTAAATGATTTGCATTTATCAGGATTCAGCTTCAACTTCCAATCGTTGGACCATTTAGCTAAAGACGTGAGGTCGGCCTGGAGCAGTTCTGTGTCCTGGACAGAGACTATTTTGTGGTAAATTTTGACATCGTCGGCAAAGAGAAGACATTTCGTTTTGATTTTGTCCGAAAGATCGTTCACAAACAGAGCAAAGAGCAATGGTGACAGAATACTGCCCTCAGGCGTTCCAGAGCGTACTGAGTCCAGTCTGAACATTTTCCGTTCACGATGACGCGTTGTTTTCGATCAGTCAAATATGAGGAAAGCCAGTTCAGGGCGTCACCGGTAATTTGGTATGAATTTCTGAGTTTATAGACCAGAAGTTTGTGGTTTACGCCTGAAACGCCGCGGAGTAGTCGTGTATATGACGTCAGTTTGGTTGCCAGAAGCGATTGATTCCACGCTGTTTTTAGAAGGCAAGCTAAATTTGTGTCACAAGAGCGACGTGGGAGAAAGCCGTGCTGTTTGTCGGTCAGGACAGGTCGAACATGAAGAAGTAATGCGTCACATACACACCTCTCCAGCAACTTACCAAACAGCGGGAGCAATGAAACCGCACGATAATTTGAAGGACCTTTTTGGAACCTTTTTGTGTATCGGGACAATGTTGGCCTCAGCCCACCTGCTCGGGAACACACCCTGACACACTGACTGGTCAAAGAGTATGCGTAATGGGACTACCAACTGTTCTGAGCATTCTTTGATGACGCGGGCGCTGATGTTGTCGGGGCCGCATGCCTTGTGTTTCTGCAGGTCACGGAGAGCAGCTCGTACACCAGCCTCGAGATCACAAAACGATTTAGGTGTGGGATACTGTAGGCGGGAGTGAACGGGTATGCCTCTACCTCTGGTGCTGTGAATTTGCTAGCAAAGGTTCGGTTGAGCAAATTTGCCTTCGCAGTGTCGTCACCACTTCACGGTCACCGTCCAATAGTACGGGCAGATGGCCTTTCGATCCTTTGACAACTTTTAAAACGACCAGAAGCGTTTCGGATTCGACTTAAAATCACCGATCAGTCCTTTGATGTACTTGAAATATTTCAAACACGCTAATTCTTTTGGGAAATTTCGGCGTTTTTCACGAAAATTGCGAAGTGTGTCAGGGTTTTTGTTGCGTTTTGTACGATTGAAGGCCGCTTCTTCTTCACGCAGGGAATGTCTTGCCTCGGCATCAAACCAGGGTGGAAATTGGCGACGCAATACGACTGTCGGTACATGGTCGCGGATAGCGGCCTCGAGAATCGAGTAAAACGTGTCAATAGCATCTTCCTACTCATCTCTGACATGACATTCCACGGAACGAGCTCTAAGGACCTACGCAGGCCATCAAAATCGGCTCTTCTGTAATTTAAGGCGGTTTCACGATTGGTCAGAGGTGGTCGTTGTGACGAAACCATAAGATCACATACGATCTCAGCATGATCAGATAAAAATACACTTGGCCGGACCGCAGCGTTCAGACGAGCCACATCGGGAGAAAACCAAATCCAGGAAGTTATCTCCTCGAGTTGGCTCAGACATGTTGCTCGAGACCGGCCACATCACATCCATCAATTAGTGACTGGCACGCAGTGACAAGCGATCATAAACCGGCCGCGCGTTAACTTTTAGTTTTGTGTACACTTCTCTCCTCCTTCCTCACTTATCTTGTGTGTGTTGACAATGGTGGTGGATGTGCCTGCCGTTGGACTGAAGGAGGGGGCAGGTGTAGGAGACATTTTGTGCACGCGGGTGGATATATGGGTCAGGTGTTGGTATAGTGTGCAGCGCCGATAGCACTGGAAAAACATGAGTTCATTAAATGAGTTTGGTATGTGAATATGCTTTGCAAGCAAATTGCAGACAACGATTTCGAATCATTCGTATTTTCGGCGGCATGGTACATAACAGGAGTGTAACTTTGTATACTTTTAGGGGTGCGCGAGCACCCCTAAAACTTTTGAAAGCACCCCTAAACTTCCAAAAGCACCCCTAAAACTATTCTGCGACATTCTAATAGGATCTAATACCAGGCTTATGTAGAAATTAAATAATAAGCATTAGATATTCTGGGCTCTCTTGTAACTATTCATCTGGAGAGATAATTTTGAGCTTAAAAGAGCACTTGAGTGATCTGGAGATTTCATATAACCGCATGAAGTCATATTTAGACGGTGAGCCGCGGGAGTAACTATGGAAATTAGGTAGCTGCCACTTGCGACCAAAGCCGAAAGAGTGCGTTTTCCAAAATGTTAATTGCCGTGTCGCCGTTGTCTCAGAATCAGTACCACAGAGTGCAGCTAGACTCGTCGTTGCTTCCTTGATCATGTCTTCCAGACAGAAAAAATCAAAGTTCGCTGCTGGGCTTATTTTCCAAAATGCCATGGTGCATGCTGCAATTCATTCCCAAACTTATTTAGGCTGTATGTAGATCAGACGTGTCCATAGCTGATATACGCACCGAAGGAGGGTCAAAAAGCAGCATATGGTAGCTGTGCATCCATTGAAACTTGTTTAGAAGGGGAGGGAAATCAGGGCAAATATCTGGCAAACGTAGCTTGTGCCTAACCCGTGCCCGTCCGAGAGGAGCATGGATGGTCTCTTTAAGGCTTTTTAAGGATAGCGGATAAACGGTGGCGCTGCGCCGCCATATTTTTCATATCTCTTCCTTGATCAATTCCGCACCTTAAAAAAAACAAGTTTGGTCATTTTAGGTCAGGTCATCAGGCCAAAGCAAGTGACTACATCTAAAAATTAGGATTGCATTTATACAATAAGTAAAGTAAACCTAACACGCGCCCCGCTGGGGTCCCTGGCATGACGCTCCCCGCTGGGGGGAATTTCGTCCCCTTCCGTATCTCATTTCCCAGGAAAGCTAAAGGAAAATTACGGACGGCGTTTGAAAGCTCTTGACAAGGCGAAGCGAAGTTATGGTAAATATTTTTATTTCAGGTCGATATTGAGGTCAGCATAGGTCAAAGACGGTTCCATAGGCCTGCAACAGGGTAGTGTACATACATTTCCACCTCTAGATATTTACTCAGCAAAGCTAGAGAAAATATTTATACATCATTGGATTCCTCTCATCGTGGCCAATCAAATGATGTACCTATAATATGACCTTGGTAGGTCAAATTCTGAAAATGACCCCACCTCGAGCTAGGTCAAGGTCACAGGGTGACCTGGTATGGTCATGTTGCATATCAATGGACTCCCCGTGGCAATATAAGCACAATGCAAGCAAAATGGGAGGTTCCCAATCCAGTGAGAAGTTATTGGAAAAAAACAATCACTGTATGTTCCTGTGACCTGACATGGCCTTTGAATGGTGAGATGGTCAAAAACTCAAATTTACGGTAAAGATCGTAGTAAGAATACATGGTGTGAGGATTTTTAGCTTTATCTATCCAGCATTTACTGAAAACGAGCCCTTTTAATTTTTCACCATATAATTATAATGGGGTGACCAAAAAATTGACCCCACCTTACGTCAAAAATATCAAAATTCCGAGATAACAGATTTATAGCCCTAATGACATGATCATATTGCAAAACTTTCAAACTGATCGGTTAGCAGATGTTCCTTAGGCGCCGCTTCAAACTCGTGATTTTAGGTTTTGGGGTTGGGTCGCTTAACCTTTGATAGCTTCTTGACCTAATATGGCCTGACCTAAAAAATTTGGTCAGATGCATAAAATTAATTAAGGATTAGGTACTGTAAGTTTCGTCTTTTTTTAAATATTTTGCGTTCCCAACCCGGGAACATTTTGCTTGACTACACACAAGCAGACACCACTATGTCACGGCAGCGGGGCTTACGCTATCGGCACCCTTGCGGGACAGTCTGTCGCACGCTCCTGTCCCGCCCCACTGTACCAGGCGGTGGGCTATCCGATTTCTCGGACCCGGCGGAACAGAGGACTGCTCCGGTGCGCGGCGAGGCCGTGCCTCGGGCGGTGCCACCGGACCGGTGGATCTACTAAAGGCAGATCAGCCCGTGCTCCCAATAACAAGGGCGCTGGTTGGTCGCGAAGTCCCTAGTAGGCGGGCACTACCCAGTGTACTGCCATCTCCTGGGTAGGAGGCGGTCGAGGAAAAGTCTGCCAGAGGTCAGCTTTGATAGGACCTCACTGGACCGGGCGCTTAACAACTGCCAGGGGTGGTACTGTAAGTTTCGTTGCTGTGCGTTTCTTTGTTTTTGCGTTATATGGGAAAAACCAGGAGGTGGGGGGCAAATTTCGCCCCCAGTGGGGCGCGTGTTAAGTTACTTATAAGTAAGAACACGTTTAACCTAGCAATCCAACTCTTATAAACCATAATGGGCCTACCGGTTGCTGCAAAATTTATTCCGGGTTTTATGAAATCGGTGACATAGCTCATTTACGCGTGACCTCTTCCAGGGAATTGCATGGTAAAAACTGTAAAATGGCTATATTTTGGTTCATATTGCTTAACCCTCATCCTTCGGGGGCCGATTCAACGCCCCTCGTTATTTCTTGCAATAGCACAAAAATTTTCGTTTAGCCAAATTCTGTGTGGAAATTGTATGACAAAATTAATTTGACACATCTTCCCAAAATTTCAACACGCGCATTGAGGGGGCGGATACCAGCCCCTCGGGTTTTTTCGTAGACTTCATAAAAATGACGGCGCGTAGCGCCGCCGTACTTGGTATACTTTTTTCCCATCATTTTTACAACTTCTATCAAATTTTTAAGGTTAGGTCATCCCAGGTTAGGTCACCAGTACAGGTCAAGTGACCTGACCTCAAAATACGTTTGAGATAGCATAAGTCGGAACAGGGTGAACTTATCCGATTGAAACTCATGTCAAATAATGGGCCCACCGAGTTCTCTAAAATATGTTCCAGTACTTTTGATATCGATGACCTAAGGTAAGGTACGAGCCATGACCTCTCCATTGGAAATACATGAGAAAAATGATTTTAACTGAATAACTTAGTAACAGATAGTGATAAAGCGTTTGTTTTTTTAATGTATTATATTTGCCTTGTCTTTGCCATTCTAATGATATGCATTTTACCTAATTTAACCTTGACCTGACCTCAGGTCAGGTCAAATCCTTGATTTGACCTAGCACGGTCATATTATATTTCATTCAATTCTGCTTGCTGCGAGGATTCATATAATATAAATGTTTTAGTGGTTTTTTTCGAATAGTTGTTATTGTAATAAACTTCCGATATTTATTTATTGTTTATTGATATTCTAGTCTTTTATTTCGTTAAAGAGCTATCAATAAACTCGAAATTTCGAAGTTTAAACTTTTCATCAATAACCGACTAATATCCCGAAACATTTTTAACTACTTACAACAGTTTCTGAAAATATGACTTTAAAACGTGATAAATAGTTTTGCTCTATCTTTACTTGTTCAGATGTAATGACCGAAAAACCTTTATTTACATGTTATCCCTATGACGGCATGTTTTGACCTGTAGTGACCTTACATGTGACCTGACAAAATGGGTCAAATATTTTCGATGGAAAAGTGGATGGGCTACCTAACACAGTTTTCCGCTTTTCACTACCTAGTATGGTTCTCGAGATCTTAGGAAGGGGGGAGGCGGGTACCCGCCACCACCCGTCAAAGCAAAGGTGACTCAGACCCCTTTCAATGCGCGTGTTAAGTAAATATCATGTCGGGTCACCGACTTATGACGTCATTTCTATGCCCATGTGAGGAAATTTTGGTCCTAAAAATAAGTCTGAAAAAACTGGGTGTTACTCGGCTCCTAGAAGAGCTAGATCAAGTTGCTAAACAGGATCTGAAAGCTCCTGAAAAGGCAATTTTGAATAAGCCATCTATTTTGAGGTCCAGTCCATAACCAAGGCACCAGGGGTCTCAACAGGTTACCGTTTTAGAAGCTTTTGTGGGCTATACTCAGGAACGGGACAAGATAGAGGAATAAATTTGGTAGCATAGTGACGAGCATCACCCAGGGGTTCGATGGTATGCGATCTCACTTCGACCTTGACCTAAGGTTATGTCAGGTGGTCTAAGGTCAAGGTTGTGTGTGACCTTGCAAGGTCATACCGGATATTGTGGAACTCGTTGGGTTAAGACAAACACATTGACATATTGGGCTTTATTCTAGGTCTATTGATTCCCGAATTATATAAGGATTTTCTACATTTGTCAAAATTTCACCATTTTGTGACATCACGAGGTCAGTAGTTAACCAAGAGTAAGTATGATTGTACACCGTCGGAGGGTTCAGGCCTCGGGCAACAGGCTGCACTGTACCGCGTCTTTCCACTTTTCTTAGTTTTCAAACGGTTGAGGGTCGAATTGATCCCCCGGTAGGCCGAGGGAGTAAAATACCTCCAGTAGGGCAAGGGTTAAAATAGCTTCCTGTTCTCGTAATATAGATATATTGAACCACCCCAAAGTTCCAGCTTGACAATTTTGTTCTGTGATCTATGTAGGGGTCATTGGGGACTATTTAACCCGCGCCCCACCGGGGGTCCGGCGCTCCCTTCACCCCACTGGGGCCATCGATGGTCTCCCTCTAACTCCGAAAATATGGGGGCTAGCGCAAATCTGTAAAATGCATTAGAAAGGTCGCTTGAATTCAGTAAGAAATTACTTGGCATGTTTAAGCGCTCAGGTCAATGGTTTGACCTCCAGAGGTCAAGTTAGGTCACGATAGGCTATTTTCACTCAAATATGCAATGCTTAAGAAAACTGAGCATAACTCTTATCCCATTAGAGCTATTGAGATCAGGTAAACTGTATTGGATAGGAAAATGCCAGACCTTTCTTCGTTATGTGGAATGTAATGACCTTCCGCCAGTGGTTTGACCTCCAGAGGTCACCTCGTGACCTCAAATGACCTGAGGTCATCAAAGGTCAGAAAATGACCTTGCTGTTTATCAAATGAAAGCTAGTGATGAAAAATATACGATGGTGTTTGATTCAACGCTCTAGCTCAATTAGGTCAAAAGGTATTGCCAAAATACTGTTTTTGGCCCCTGGTGACCTTGGATGACCTTGGAGAGGTCAAAGGGCAAATATGGCCTCTGGGATCCGTAAAAGGGTGTCCAAGAACGCTGTTCTGAGCAAGCTGAGCATTTGCAGTCGTTCTTGTGGCTTTTACATCATAAGACAGCTTTTCCCATGCTTTTTCAATGGGAGAGGTCACCTCATGACCTGCCCTTAGGTCACGAAATAAAAAATCCCGAATATACACCTTGTAGGCCCTGGCTGGGCTATGAACTTAGGAAGTTTCAAATCGATCGACAGAGAAACGTTGCTCTTATAGAGCTAAAAAATTGAAGTGAGGTGACCTTGGTTGACCCGGCCTGGTGACCTGACCTTAGGTGACCCGGGGTAAAAAAATTTAGGGATGGTGTGAAAATGATGGGGTGAGAGAAAGACCCCTCAACCGTGGTCCTGCGTTTCGTCGTTTTTCTGCTATCCCGAAAAAACCTCAGGGGGGCCCATCGATGGCCCCCGGTGGGGCGAGGGTTAAGCCTTCTTCAGACATAGGTTCGCAGGAAACCCGGACAACTTCGCTGGACAACTTGGCAAGAAATAATGATAGAGATTTCGCTTTGGTACCACTTCGCTTAGGTTGCATTAGGAGTCGATTAGAATGCGTATCGATTGTCAGACAAGATAATGCTCTTGACCTGACCTTTGGTTAGGTCATTCTTAGATTTTGACACAGCATGTTCATACCATACATAATTTGATTCGCCGTAACAAGAGGATTCGCCTGCATTATGGCCTTAGCTTAACGCAGTTTTGACCTCAGTTTGGCTATTAACCTGTGCCCTGGTGGGCCTCCGAGCCACCTTCGCCCTGGTGGGGGGGGCGGGTGTTTGAACGCCTCCCCCTCGAACTAGGCCCCTACGCGGGATAGCGCAAAAACATGAAGGCTGCTGGATAGCTCATAGAAATTCACGAGGAAACTCTATCAGGCACTTTTGGGCTCAGGTCAATATTGAGGTCTTGATAGGTCAAAGAAAGTGGCATTTTGACTATATTTTTTGGGCTCTAGCGTTTGACAGAGTTGAGTTTTAGAACCAGTTTCTAGGCACCATTCGCTTCCTCTCGTCCACGGCGAATCGAATGATGTATAATATGATCATACTAGGTCAAACTACAAAAATTTGCTGACCTCAGGTCAGATCAGTCACTTTTTCACCTAGCCTGGTCAATATGCATATCAATCGACTTGCAATGGCAATCCAAGCGCAGTGATATCAAAATAAAAGCTGTACCATCATTTCATGCAAAGGTATTGACCTAAGTCTGAAAACTGCTTAAGTAACCCATATGACCTCTCAGAGGTCACAGGTCAAAAATTGCAACATGAACCTAAAAAGGGGTCCAAGATACTACGATTTGGAGAATATGAAGGTATTCCCAGCTCTATCTACACAAATACAGCCCAATTTCTGTTTTCCCCATGTATTTCCAATGGGGAGGTCATGACCCGTGTTTGACCTTAGGTCATCGATATGAAAAATCCAGGAGTAAATTTTGTAGCACTCGGTGCGACCATTACGAGGTATAAGTATTAATCAAATAGATCCGCCCATTTCTTACTTAGGCCACTTTAAACATTTTTTAGGTGAGGTCACTCGGCCTGAACTGGTGACCTGACCTGAGACGACGCAACCTTAAAATTTTAAGGAAAGTTGGGGAATTGATCAAGGATACGGCGGCGCTTTGCACCGCAGTTTTTCGTGCCGCCATAAACCCGAAGTGAGGAGTTCAAACACCCCCCACCGGGGTGAGGGTTAAATAAGTGTTCAAAGCTTTGTTAGTCCAAGAACTGTGTAACACCATAGATAAACTTAAAATGGTGATAAAATGCAAACAATAACACTTAATAGGTAGCCGTTTGTCTGCGCGCTAGTTTAAAGGAGACACGAAAAATTCTTCGTTTCACCACGTTTGCGGCTTTTTGAACTGTGACCTTTGCTGAGCAGGAAGCTTAAATCATCCGCACAGGAACTATTTTTGAACTGGTGGGAAAGGGTTTTCGATTTCCGTGGGGCCAAATGTGACTCGGCTTATCGTTTGATTTGTTGCTGAATACAAGGTATGGGAACGGATGGAAAATGATGGTGGACACTGCCCCAATAGTCCGAAAGTTAGGGTTGCAGCCGCTAATACGGTTTTTTGGCATATGTCTTAAAGTATGGTAAGTCACTGGCAGATCCAAGGGGAGGGCATTAGGGCCATACTCCCCCAAACGCTCAAACCAGGGGGTCAAAATATTTTTGATCCGAGGGGGAACAGTGTGGAGTGCAAATAAAGCAAGAAATAAGTCATTGAAGATGTTTCGACAAAAGTGTTAGCTAGTTAGTTAAGGGCTTTTTATAAGGCGTTCTGTGCAAAGCACCTCTGTCCGCCTCTAAGGTGTGTGGGATAATTTTGCGGGAGGGGTGCTTACTTTAATGTCGCAGAACAAAGGTGTAAGGTGTAAGGACAAAAGTGTAAAGTTTTTGCTCCTTTTTAACGTTTTTCATCCCCTAACACTGCCAGTAAAATTGTATGGGTCGGCTAGGTAAAAGCACCCCTAAAGATTTTCATAAAGTTACACCCCTGCATTGGTGACGCATTTAAACAACCAAGGTGCTCAAACTCCCCCTCCTATGGGTCATCACCAGTGCAGGGTCCGCCTGCCCTCTTAAAAATTCGTTGGCCACGCACCAAGCCAGTTTTCATCGTCACAACTTTGCCTCATGCGGACGAGGACTTCCAGACAGGACAATCTTGGATTGGTGCTCGGGATTCATGCGCATCTCTGTCGTGGGACCTTCGGTGTGATGTAGTGAATGCCGGCAGTGAGGAGACTCGCCAAGCTTCGCGTTGTCTCGCGGGACACGAAACAGCGTGTTTTGACGCCGGCGACTGCACCGCTGGTGTTAGCTTTCTGGCGGAGGCTTGCGAAGGCGGGGGTGCTTACGTTGGAGTGCTGTGATCGAGTTGTTTCCAAAGTGTATCCAGTGCAGCTGTCGCTTCATGAAGTGAGCAGTGGGGAGACTAGCCGTTGTGCGATGGAGCAAGGCGGGGACGCTTACTCCAATGGCGTCAACGGGTATCCGGTGTCGCCGGAGAACGGACGACACTCGCCCATCACAGCACCGGCCACTCCGGCTCAACAACAGGTTAGTCACGAAATTAACGCATATTCAGACATTGCCTGCGGGAAATTAACCGCACTCTCATGAATTATGTGCTGAAATCTGCACTATAGCGAAATATTTTCGTTTTTTTGCTGTGGCTCTTTTATTTACCCTGTGAGGCAGGTATGTCGTTAAAGACTATTTTGGCGTGCGATTCGGTTGGACTGAGCGCGCCGGTCACAACTCCGGTTTTGCCCGTCATGAGCGGGGACTCCGCTTTGAACTCGGTTTATGTTAACGGCCGCTGAGGTCGGATTTGATGACACCAGCGAAAGCCCTAGGCCTTAGCTAGGTATTTGGGTGCAGCAGGCGGCCGCGAGGACGGGAAGTTCCCTCTCACCAGGCACTGGCGGCGGAACTGGTGGTGGGGGGGTGGGGCAGGGGCACGGTGCCCTCCTTAAGTCATAAATTTTAACACTAACCCTGTGGCGTTGACTGGAAAGAAATGGGTTGAAAAGTCCATGGTGTCCCCCCTTAAATTCGAACGTTCCGCCGTCACTGCCACCAGGGGAATACTGGAAAAAGTATTTGGGCCATACGCGGCGAAATTAGGGGAGGGGTACTGGGGGCACCGTGCTCCTTAAATAAGGAAATTGTAACACTATCATCCTTATGGCGTTGTTGACCATAAAGAAAGCGATTGAAAGGTTCATGGTGCCCCCACCGCTGAAATTCGAACCCTCCGACGCTAAGGATTTGAGCCGCAAATTTCGGGAGGGACCACGCACTGGCCAGAGACAGTTGCACTAATCGTAGATAGTAAAGTTTTAACTTTTTTCAATACAAACGTGGAACGGGAGAACCCGTGTCGTGGGCCGAGGATAGGCTGACCCAATGTTTCGCTAGCGATTTATTTTTTTAATGTGACGTAGCTCGCTGGCGGATGCAGAGGGGGGATGAGTGACCATGGCTTCCAACGGCGAAATTTTAGCCGATTTTCTTAGAAAAATTGTTTTTACGGTTTCTTCCGAGCTGCCCCCCAAACGGCGCTCCTGCGTCCGCCTGTGACGTAGGCGGGTGCCTGAGCACATCAATAATATTTATTTCATTTAGGGAAGGAAAGCTCAAATCGTATTTGCCTGTTCTTGAGCTGTCGTGATTCAAGATGAGATGATATGACCTTTGCCAACCTCGACGCGCTGCAGCCAAGGCTGTAGATTTTCAAAAATCATGGAGGATGGTCGAATTTGAAACCATGGAAATAACTATCATATTCATAGAGATGGCATCATTCTTATTTTGAACCTCACACAGAACTGTTGAGTTAGATGCACCAAACTTAAGTCCTGTCAATGAAAAACGATCAAATTTAATGGATTTGTTTAACTCAAACTCAGCGTTGGCCACCCCTAAGGAGATATAAATCCCCGTCCCATGATTTTTTCCTGCCCAATATGATCAGAAATAGTTTTCCACAGGGGCCTGCCTCACTGGCTTAAAAAAGTCGAGGTACTTAGTTAAGATTGTAAGACACATAGGATCAGCGTCCCAAAACTGGTTTAGTGCTAGGGTGCTGAGTGTAAAATTCATATTCGAAAATACACTCAGCAAGTGAAAATTTAAAAGTTAGAATAAAATGATAGTCAATTAAAATTCTTATTAAAGGTTTAAAATAAATGTGTCATCAAAATTTATCTATTGCTACATCGCTGATGGGTTTATTTATGCAATGATCATTCAATTGTGCTAAAAAAGCTCCACTTGAGGAGTAAGAGGAAAATGTAGTAAGAATAGCACAGAAGTGAGTGGAAAATTCAGCTGCTCGGGTGTCGCTCTCCACCCAGCACCCTGTGATTTGGGACACTGCTTAGGATGTAGGCTCTAGTAGTCATTTTTTGTGTGGTGAATACTCTCCTTAAAGAAGACTTTCAGGTAAACTCGATATTTCCAGGGATAATTTCTGAAAATCTTGAAGCGAGAAGAGAAACTTGCGCAGGGGCGCCTCCACGGATACTTACGGGGAGGGGGGGCGGATACGACCTGATTGTCGACGAAGGAAGGGCATCACGGGGAGGGGTGGATACGACCTGACCTGCCGACGACGAAGGGGGAAAAATTGGAAACCTAATGGTGACCGGGTGGGGTGCTTTGGAGGAAGTCTGCGCTTACTTTTGTAGTATTTAACTGAAAGTTGCTTGTGTTATTGTTAGTTAGTAACACTAGGTAGTTACTGCTAAATATTTCGTGCCGCGGGAGCACTATAAGAAATACCTAATACTTCTCCGACCGATGTGGCGCCCGCCCATCCAACCCTTGGGGTCATGGTGACGCCCCTTACCAAAATGCTTCTCCCCGTCGCCAATTCTGGATCTGCCGGTGCCTGGTGAGGGGAGGTAACGTTTCCGTTTTGCCAGACCGGCGCCAGAATTCTGTTGAACGTGAAAAGGCCGGAGGCTCAGCCTCAGTCTGACCCTCCGCCTGCTCCAGACAAAGGCAGACGATTGTTGATGATGGTGTTGGTGATGACGGCAGAGCTAAACAGCGTGGTCAGTTGTGTGGGGTAAACAGAGACAGGGATGGCAGCGCTGGCGACCCTGCACGGCATCTCCTCAGAGCTGAGGGAGTTGATGTAGTTGTAGTGTTCAGGCGGCCGATGACAGGAGATCCGAACCTGCGGCACTATTTAGCAAGAGGGGTTTCAGCTGAGCCTGCAGACCGGTTCTGCGTAGTATTTGGGGGTGCTTTCCGAGAAGGTGAAGGAGTGGGTTTGCACCTCCATCGAGTGCAGCATGTGCTGATGTCATTCTGCGCAGCCTCTCTCCAAGGTCAGATGAGGCGCAAATGGAAGGCTGCGGACAGCTACATCCCAAGGCTTTCTGGATATATAATTTGAAATTGCGATAGATATTGGTACAGATCCACTGATGCCCTTTCTAGCATGTGTTCTAACAGGGAATGTGACACTTTCTTGGATTTGATCGTAGAGCCCGCTGACAAACACGTGGTGTCGGATTTCGTCTGTCCCAAATTTCGCTGTTTGCTGTGGACCTAGTGTTTGCTGCCGGTCTGTGTATGTGTGTACTCCCTGCGCGGGCGCTTCGGCCGTTCACGCTGACGCGGTGCACGAACGGAGCTAGTGGGGTCAGGGTTGGGTTCTGAACACGCCTAATTTCTGCGCTAACGGTGAGTTTTGGGACAGAGGGTGTTCTTGGTATCGTCTCCTTGGTGGAGTAAGTAAAACACTGTGGTTCAGTGTGACAGGCGCTGAGATCAAAACTGACCTCTGGCAGCCTTTTGCTTTGGGGCCTCATAGCCAGGATGCGGCAGTAAATTATGCACTGGGCAGTACTCGTTTTGACACGGGGTTTTCGGTGACAAGCCCGCCCACTAGATATTGGCTTAATCGGCTTTCAAATGTCTAGGTGGTACGCCCCGAGGACACAGCCTGCCCCATTGTCACCGGAGCAGTCCTCTGATCCGCAGGGCCTGATAAATGGGGATGTTGTCGCCGAATCCTACAGCGGGACATGCGAGAGCGGACGTGCGACCACGAATACCTTGCAAAGGTTTCGTGAAATGAAGTATTAGTGTATGCATTGTGCGTTTGCGATGCAAATGCTGAGAAATGTCATCGGGTCGGTGGCTCTAAAATGATAGAATCAATATGGATCTGAGTTTTTTGTGGACTTGCAAGACAGCTCCCTCAGTCCAATACCTGTCATAAAGGTACCACATCCTCGTGAAGTGCCAAATGCCTTGTCCCACGCATTTCGTAATTGTTTGTTAGGGCTCTTATCTCTCGTTGATGGGCTCTTATTGCATGATCTTTATCGGAGGATTTTTGCCTTGTGCAGGAGGAAACAATAACGCTCAAGAGTTTAGTTGTGGTTTGCACCTACGAAAATGTTCCCCATACTCTATCAGCTTTGTTAAATGTACTTTGAATTTGAAAATGTCCCCCAGAACGCTTTCTGCTAAACGTATCTCGACAAAATACATCTAATTACGCGAACAATGTCTGCCCTGTGTCGACACAGACGCGATTACTGCCTACAAATCAGGGCAGAGGGGCCCTCCCGTCCGTGGTCCTTACATGGCGCTCACGTCCCTGATTTATCTGCCCTACCGACGCGGCTCCGAATACGCAAGGGTTGGACTTTCTTTCATCCTTTGTCTACGAGTCTCCCCCCGCGGGGGGTGGCCGAACTCCCCCGGGTCCGCCCGGGGGTGTTCAGCAGCCCCCGCGGATAAATCACCTCCAGCCATTGCCGCGTCGCGAATTCTCGCTGGGATCCCTGAGGCGATTGAATTGTCAATGAGCGTCCCCGCCGCGGGGACGGGCCAGGAAAAATGGCTCCCCTTCCAGTATCCAGGAGTGTTGGGAGCGATGTGGTTTGGTGGTGCGAAGCTTCTCTAGCTTTTCAACTTTTTGTGATTGGTTTTTTCATGGGAGGGAGGCGATGTTTGCCGCTGGTGGGTGAAACTGGTGTTTTAAACATCGCGTGGTAGTACCGGAGGTTAGCTTTGGCGTGCAAGCAACGAAAAAAATTGTTAAGGTATTTGGAGAAACCGGTATGCTCGGCTTAAATCTGGGTGAGCACGTCTTGGTCACGAGATGTCTGATGAAACGATGGAGATGAAGCAGTATCCTCCCACTTTTACTTTTATTTCCGATTTATGACTGAAATAGATCTGCACCGCCGATTTACATGCATGCCTTCAGTTTGATACGCAAACATTTGGCAGCACACGCTTGTAAACTTACCCTGGTGTAGTTGGAAATAGTCGGGGTTCACCTTGATTCCGAAACACCCTCGTTAGACAGGCTCTGTGTCAGCGATGTTTGCTGCTGTCGCGATTGAGGCGTCCTGCTGTCTCGTCCTCGTCTGGTGGGATCTCCACAGCGGAGGTGGTCTCATCGGCTGGTCACGCTCTGCAGCGCGAGCTGTCAATTCGTGGTGCAAATTCGACCAGGCGAATCCCAAACCCGCTCCTCTGATACGAGGGAGCTTTATTAGAATGACAAAGCAATTTGTTGTTTGGAGGAGAAACAAACTGCCGGTTGGGTTGTCTGGGTGTGATTGCGCCATGGATGCTGACTCAGAGTTAAACGAACCGTGACGAGATCTCCTCCTTCATTAGCATTCATCGGTGGTGTTGCAATCAGGATGGGCTGAGCTCCGTTAGAAATGAAGCTCGGTCGTGATGCATTCCCTCGCTCTCTATGGATACTTGGCCGCTGTATATGCCGGTACGTTGCCTTTGATGAGGCGCAAGGCGTTTGCGAAACGGTGGTCTCTCTTTCGCATTGCGTCTGAGCTTGGTAATAACGTCTCCCGGCTAGGTTTGTTAGCTCATCACTGCCTCGAATTCTGTTGTCTCATTTTTGTTTTCGCTCTCTTACGCTGCATCCAACCTTCACTTTCTATTATCCCTGTCCCTCGGTCTTTTTCAATGCCAGGCTGTACTCCTACGCGTTTATTCTCGTGACAGGACGAAAACGTGATGCCGCTTCTTTTCCTCTCTGTCTACATTCGCCCATGACTTGCAACCTCACTGTGTTAGCTTCAGCCTGATGATATTCGGCAAAAGCGAAGACGGGGGAGAATCGCACGGTGCTACTCAAGCCCGCCGTGTACTTTATCCTCTGGCAACCATATATGAGATCATCATACCTTTTTTGCAAGCGCTGGGTGAGGGACGCATGCATTACGGGGTTTATAGAGCCTTGCGTTTCGGCATAACATACTTGTAAAGGTGAAATGACAGACACTATGCTTTAAGAGACTGCTCTTTAAGCTGTTTCTATTTTTGGTAGTCTATAACTTATCGTCTGCCCAGCTCCTACATGCCCTGCCATACGCTGTTGGCTATAGTCGAGATGGGATCTCCCTCCCACGCGGATAGTGGAGCTGGGATCCCCTTCCCACGCGGACAGTGGAGCTGGGATCTCCTTCTCATGCGGATAGTGGAGCTGGGATCTCCTTCCCACGCGGATAGTGGAGCTGGGATCTCCTTCCCACGCGGATAGTGGAGCTGGGATCTCCTTCCCACGCAGACAATGGAGCTGGGATCTCTTCCCCGCGGATAGTGGGCTGGGATCTCCTTCCCACGCGGATAGTGGAGCTGGGATCTCCTTCCCACGCGGATAGTGGAGCTGGGATCTCCTTCCCACGCGGATAGTGGAGCTGGGATCTCCTTCCCACGCGGATAGTGGAGCTGGGATCTCCTTCCCCGCGGACAGTGGAGCTGGGATCTCCTTCCCCGCGGATAGTGGAGCTGGGATCTCCTTCCCTCGCGGACAGTGGAGCTGGGATCTCCTTCCCCGCGGATAGTGGAGCTGGGATCTCCTTCCCACGCGGATAGTGGAGCTGGGATCTCCTTCCCACGCGGATAGTGGAGCTGGGATCTCCTTCCCCGCGGACAGTGGAGCTGGGATCTCCTTCCCCGCGGATAGTGGAGCTGGGATCTCCTTCCCCGCGGACAGTGGAGCTGGATCTCCTTCCCCGCGGATAGTGGAGCTGGGATCTCCTTCCCCGCGGATAGTGGAGCTGGGATCTCCTTCCCACGCGGATAGTGGAGCTGGGATCTCCTTCCCCGCGATAGTGGAGCTGGGCTTCCCGCGGATAGGGAGCTGGGATCTCCTTCCCACGCGGACAGTGGAGCTGGGATCTCCTTCCCCGCGGATAGTGGAGCTGGGATCTCCTTTCCACGCGGATAGTGGAGCTGGGATCTCCTTCCCACGCGGATAGTGGAGCTGGGATCTCCTTCCCCGCGGATAGTGGAGCTGGGATCTCCTTCCCACGCGGATAGTGGAGCTGGGATCTCCTTCCCACGCGGACAGTGGAGCTGGGATCTCCTTCCCCGCGGACAGTGGAGCTGGGATCTCCTTCCCACGCGGATAGTGGAGCTGGGATCTCCTTCCCCCGCGGATAGTGGAGCTGGGATCTCAGACCGCTCTCCCGACTGCGGCCCGGACGCGGCGTCGTTGATGACTGGAGAAGTTGGCGGGATGACGTCACCGCTCGTCGAGCGGCAGGGTGCGGCGGCGTCTTCAGCAGTGTCACTGTCTGACGATGCGTCGCGGTAACCCGTGGGGCACAGCTGGTGGAGGGTAAAGGCGAGAGGGTAGCCGTTCCCGGAGTTTACCGGCTGGCCTTGTGATGTTTCAGTTACTAGTGAGTGCTGGTGATGTTGTCACTGGTCTAGCGGGGTGGGGTGCTTATTTAGCAGACTCTAAACTGCGCAGATACTTTTGCAAGTCTGGCAAATCAATTATATCCGATTTGTATTTTATTTTGGCAGTGCATAATACCCTCGCTTTGATGCGGTGGCTGGAGAGACATACTCCTTTCCCCAAGTGCGTTGCAGCATATTTTTACTGGAGGGGGGGCTCGAACTTGCGAAAATAGAGAGAATACTGTACAAAAAAGCCTAAATAGCAAAAGCTGACTCCCCACCCCTACCTATAATTGTAACAGCATTGCTTTGGAGGGAAAATGTGTCATAACAAATACAGCGGTAGCCCCAGTGTCTTCATATGCTTCATCTCTGATTCCCACACGGAAAGTGAAACCATTCTCTGCACTTGGGGAAATTCTTACATTTTCTGGGAGCCGATATCATCGGGGTTGTCAATTTTTTCTTCTGTCGCTGTCAGGATTGACAGATAGGTTGAATTGAACGGGTTGTTTCTCTTTTCCTAATGGTGATTTGGTGTGAAAGATTGGGTACAAAAAGTGATGGTTGTTGGCTGCCCATTTCAGTTTAAAGATGTACCAATCATCTTTCATTGTAAAAGATGTACCAATCATCTTCCATTGTAAAAGATGTACCAGTCATCTTTAATTGTTTTTGGCTGAAGGAGAGCACCTAGACTGCTCTGTTCAAATTTCTTTGGATGTCCTCTTTGGAAATAAAGAGGAGACATTGTTCCTTGTAACGGGAAATTCCTGCAGATAATTTCAGGACTCCACTGAATTCGACATCGTTAAACAAGAACTATTTGCCGGTCATTGGCGGGCTTCATCCGCGACATTGAACCCACAAGGGTCAGACTCGCCAGCTGAGGTATGCCGTGGACGGGCCTCATCTTCCACAGACACCCGAGAGGCTGCTGCTGTCTGAACTCCAGGTCCGAACCGCTGCAGACGAGGCGTCAGGAACAACCAACTCCGGCACCCGACTCCATCCCAAGCGATCCAAATAACCCCGGGGAAGCCCGATTCAAATTACTGGTCTGATCTCCCATGTGGTAGAGCCCAGACGATGCTGACTAAAGGTGTCAGGTGTACGAGCTCGATCTCCTTGAAACCCTCTGGCTGGTAATTGCCATCTCCAGGACAGGTGGCGGGATGGACGGGTTTCTTGCGTCGCGCCATGACAGGTGGAGCGGGGGCGGGGGCGGACCCTGACACTCTATCCAGGAGATGCGCCTGCGGCCGCTAAGTTCCCGTAACTCGGTAAGGTCGACAAAGAAGCCACACCGGGAACTTTCAAAGACGGAACCATTACGACGGTACGGAACTCAACATTGTTCACAATAGCCCAACCGTCGGGAGATGGGGCTCAGTGGATAGCGTCGAAATGTCTTCTAAGCCACCGGTCCTGGGTTCAAGTGCCGGCGGAGCCTCTGAATAAGTCGATCTGATCCCCCAGTCCCTCCAAAAGGGTGAGAGTTTGGCGACGCCGTATAACCCTGGCAGCTGGTGCGTTGTTAAACCCCAACAATTATTATTACTACCATAGCGTCGCCACCGGCAAAAAGTGGGGGCGCCAAACTTCAAACGGACGCTGACAAAAATTTTCACGTTAGGACCAAATACTGTTTGAATTGGTCCTGTTGCCTTCTGCGCGGCTGGTTATAAGAATGCCCGGTTTTCTCCATTTTGACTGAGATCGAAATTTTTGGCCAGAATGGGGCCCTCCCCGTGCACCCGATTACTACCACCCGGCGGTGTCAAACTCAAGTGACGATTACACCAACAAAGTACCTACAAACAAAACAGCGGGACTGCTTAAAATTCTGCTGAAGTAATACAATTAATAGAAAATCCCAGTTTGGATTGACTTTGTCGGGCGCAGGCTAGACACTATGAATGTAGAAAACAAGGGAAGGGCAGGGCACACAAAGGCCTTCTAATTTTTCCGGTGTTAAACCGTTAATCCTCTTATGTTCATGATAAGAATGAATTAGAAAATAGCCTTTGATTTCAACAGTTCTCAGGAGGTTTCTATGCACTTTGCACATAACTGACGCTTTGAAACCATATACATTCAAATGATCATACGCGGATCCAGGGGCAAAGAGGGCACGTGCCCCCCCGATCGACCTTCGGCGCCCCCTTGAAAGGTCGATGGCGCCCCTGAAATGTCGATGGCGCCCCTGAAATGTCGCCTCCCCAGGATGCGAAATGGCCCCCCACCGATAGGATTTTGCGCCCACCTGACAGGTTTTTCCGGTCAAAAGTGGCACCCCCTGGTCTGGATGACGCCTCCCAACCCCCGATTGGTAATCCTGGGTCCGCCTACGCAAATGATGGTGTCATGCTAATGGGTAATGAAGTACTGATGTGAAAAGTTTATTTCGAAACTTCGAATGAATGGATTTCTAGTACTGTAGCGAGGACTTCGTAGCTTTTGGTGGAGTAAAGCGTGTCAACAGTCCATGTTGTTACTATCCGCCTCCGCTGCGGGAAATTTTCCTGCTCGCTGACGTAGGCAGCAGTGTGCTCCAATCTCTCTCCTGCTCGTTGGATCGAGCAGGAGAGTGCCCTGGACCTCTCATTCTCAGGGAACGCGGCGCTGTTTTTGCTCAGAGTGAGCTGTTTGGTGCTGCGGGAAAAACGATGGCTCCGCTGATATTCAGCGTCTCATACATAACCAGAACGCTGTGAAGACCATATTCTAACGGACAGTTAGGCTCAGTCTGAAGCGTACCCAAGCCCACAGGCTGAGGTAAAATGCTGCGCTGCAGTTGTGAAAAGGCTTTGGAGCAGTTGGAAACTGGCTAGAATCACGGAAAGCGCTTAATATGCTTTTTTAGAATGTAATTATGGGATAACATTTTCGAGACACCATCTCGGGGAAAAATGGGTCCTGGGGCGTGGTGAAAAGTTATATGCCTCGGTATTATGAAATTATAATTCTTCTTTTCTATTATATACTTCTGTAATTATGAATTTTGCATGATCAATGAGAGGCGCAGATGCTTAGTTGTCCAGCGAATAAGTGGCTTCCGCTCCGTTTTCCGTTCAGCCGTTATCTTTCCTCCTGAATCGCCTCTAATCCAGCCACTCGGCCAGTCAATCCCACCGGCCTATCAGCCAGCTCTCACCAATCACGTCCAGTCGCTGCGCATGGCCGGCCAGTCCGCGCGCCGTCCCCGCACGAACGCACGCGCCAGGGCCCGGGATCGATACTCGGCACGCGCGCGCTGCGGGGGTACGCTGGCGTACCCCGACCACACACATACACGCGGCGGCGGCGGCGGCAGTGGTGGTGCGGGCGTCCCCGGGTTAGCAGGGGGCTGAGGTCAGTGGTGGTGACGCCGGCCCGGCAGAGGCGGTGGTGGCTGTCAGAGGACGGAAGGGAGAAGGAAGGAGCGGTCGGTGGTTGGGACAGTGGAACGAGTTGGTGTTGAAAGGTCATCGAGTGTGTGTTGTTGAAGGTCAAGGTCCGTGGTGTGGGTCACGGAGCTGGGCAACCCATTTCTATTTTTATTTTAATTTATTAGGCCCACTCCCAACAGGCATATTTGCCCAATTACAAGAAGTATTGGCGTGGGTGCTTAAGGATCCTCTCCACCGGGTCAGATCGGACACGGAAGGCGGTTTCCCGCCGTGGGGATCGAACCCACGTTTATCCAAGCTATCCGACCTGAAGACGGCAGGGAAGCCACTAGGCCACCCGGCCCCGAGAATTTGTATCACTCAACCCATGCATACTAACCCATCAACAACCCATTATGTGGCTTGTTGATTATTGTTGTTTGACGATAATGTTGGATTTTGCGAGGGCCAAAATCTGAGGCGACTACGCCAGGTAACGAGCTCCCAGTATTTTTCCAGTTACGTTGCCATACCGGAGTAAAAGGGGAATAGTGAATTTTGAACCTCGCACTGACAAAACTACGCACTCAAATAAATAACAAACTGTTTTGTCTGCTATAAAGAGGCTTGGGCTCATAACAGTAAATTGTCCTCAAACTTCCACTGGGGGCCAAGGAGTCGTTGCAGGGCGCTCTTTAAGTTTATCTTTCGAAAAGACAGTTTTGTTTTCTTTCTAAGGTGCTATTGTATTCTTGTTTCGCATATGACAAATCTAGTTACGGAGTCCATAGCAGCCTTCAGCAAAGCGGCAACAGTTCGCGTCGGACGGGGGCGGGTCTTTCCGACGCCTGTGCCTTCATATGTTTTACTTCTAACGGAAATGGTGAAAAACACGAGACTTTTATACTTGCGCTGCACAAATAGAAAATCGGAGGCTCAAAGGAATACCTATAAGTGCGGACAATTCGGAAACATTTAACAAAATGTATATTCGTGAGTGAGCGATGTCAATGTGCGTCTCGAACGAACTTCAAATATCTGATGGGCAGGATTGGTTTGCAGTCCAGAAATGTTAATTTGCAATTCGGAAAGAAAAAAAACATGTCTTGTTTTTGAATCCGTAGGCATGCTGGTAACAATTGTGGAGAAACTAGTTCGCCACCAATACTCCCTTCCAGCACACCAATCCCCGCTATCTACCCATCGCCGCTCTTCCAGCCGTACGGTGCAACTGCAGACCCTGCAACATTGCAGCGTCACGGGACGCCGCTGTTGCAGAGCCTGCAACAGCGGTGGGTCCGGCGTGTGAAGGAGAGCGCCGCCAGAGGGGTTCAGAGGGGAGAGGGGTACCCGAGTGCCCTCAGGCTGTCGGTCAGGGCCGAGGGGGAGGAGGGGGCGGGGCAGGGGGGGCGGTCAGCGGCTTTTGAGTGAGTAACGTTATCAGGATGAGAAAGCCGAACTGCTTTAAAATTATTATATTATTTCAACATATACACATTAAATACCCCAACGTTTCGCTGTGACAGCTTCAGCAGAGGCTACCACATGTAAAACGCAGTTTAAAAGCACACCTGAGACACAGGTAAACACCACACCTCGCCTCACTTCTAGACCAGATCCTACGTCCTGAAAACGCAATACTGGGAACACTGACCGGGACGATATCAATAATGCATATAATACCAAGCTTGCAAACCCTGCCTCATCTATCTATTAAAGGCGAAAATCTTAAGTTTACGCATTGCTTAGTCTGTTCCAGCCTTAACTCGGCATGCATCGTCCTGTTTGGCCAGACGACCTCTCCCATCAATACATGCACTGTGTGGCAGTATATCGTCCTATTTGTGACTGACGCTTTTCACCTATGCCAATTTTGTAATGGGGGGGGGGGTGGGGTGGGAGAGAGGGTTCCTCACCATGCATGACACCTGTTTGAGCTCTCAATAAGCCACTGCAACAAAGCTACATTTCACTTTGCAGGTCTTGAAAACGCGTTAGTGAATAGTACTGTTATCTGCGAAAAGACTGGGCTGGTTAGGGCTAGCGGGCAAATGAAAGTGAGTTCGTCGCTCGGTGCCTTGTTGACGTATCGTCTGACCGTCGGCGGCCTCAGCTGAAGCAGCGGCCAGGTCGGGTTGGGAGAGGCTCCTGTTTGGAAACTTGTTTGTAGAGTAGAGCGGGCTGGCCCCGCTGAGACTTGTGTGGCGACTCGAGACAATATTTACACTCGCGATAGCGCTTATTTGACTGGCAAATAGACGTGAATAGCGAAGAAGTATAATTGCGAATGATCGGTACACATGTGATGAATGCACTTAGAGTTGCGCGCCCTTCAGATTGTTATTCGCTTTCACATGTTTTTCAATTTATTGATTTATTTATTGATATTACAATTTATTTATCATCTTCAATTTATTGATACTATAGTTTTTGTTTGACATACTTTGTTTGCTGCCGTCGGTCGCATTCTTTTTGCGTCAGACATCTTCTGCCCGCTGCTGTCCTGTTGGCTGGAATTGGGAGAACTTAGTCATTCAAGTCTTTTTTTTACTGGAGAAGAGTGGTTGGGGAATTCGCCCCCCAGCGGCACCCCCTGGATCATCCCCGGTGCTTTGTGCATATGTTGGTTTAGATGCTCCTTTGAGCTGCAGTCCTCAACATTCACATTTACAGTTACGTAACGTTACCACTCTCCCATATTTGGTTGGCTATATTCTGCATCCCAGCGACAGTTACATTGATGTATAGGTCTTTGTGCACGCTGATTCGAATGGCGTTCAATGCAATCGGCTAGAAACCAATTCCGCTCTTAGAGATGTAGTTCCAAATCGACAAATTTTCTGCCAAGTGCCTTACGCTTCAACATCGCCCGAAAGTATTTAATCGCGATGCATTTTTTACAAATGACGTCAAGAAACTACACGCGGTAGCGAAGCTACCTGCCCAAATAATCTTCCACCGCAGAATTTCTCTCAGCCCGCAGCTGTGACTGTCGGGTAGTCATTAATGCTGTCTAGACCGGGCCCAATTAGCTATACAGCGGGCCGGCTTGAAAAGGCGCCGCGAGCGCTCGCGACCACCTCTCATCTGACCCCGGGTTGACCTTTGCTCTGACGACGCCGGCGGCCCTGCGAGAGGTCGTCTGGCCTAAACAGGACTGCGGAGCCAACTGTGGGAAGTGACTGTTACATAAAGATCAGCCATTGTCCGCGGAAAAACTGATAGGCGAGCTAAAAGTCGGCTTTGAAGGCAGCGCCATATGGGTGGTTTTCGCAACCACAAGCTCATGTTAAAGAAAATAAACGTGTCTAGGGTAGAAGTGAACGTATCGAAGAGAGAGAGAGAAAAAAGAGAGAGAGAGAGAGTTGGTATCTCCGGTACTGCCTTGACGACAGTGAAAGTACCACCGGCGGGGTCATTGACCCCGCGCGTGCACGGACGGCAGGGTGGAAGGGGCAGAGGGAGGGGGTAAAAGCGATGGCCTATTGATCAGACGGCATGTATGAGGGGGCGGCGGTGGCGGCGACTGTGTTTGGCACCCCGTCGAGTCGGTAACGGGCCCGGCCATGGCCGGGAATCCTGAATACGTGGCTGGGACGCGTCATCTACGGATGGAGAAGAGAAGGTGGTCTTGACAGCAACAGCACGTGAAAAGAAGCCACGTTTGCTTATTGTGGCTGAAATGATTTTTCACCTACCAGATTACTGCAGACTGGTACATGCTAAGGCTCCACAGTGTCAGTTTATGATTGAATGACATTATTCCTTTATTTGATGCCCGGGTAAGGTAAGGGGTTGACGATTTTACGTGCCTTCTGCCTTAGTGGTATTTTATCGACTTGTCGGTTCTCGAAAGTTTTGACAGTGAATGGTTTGGGGATAAAGTAACATATTCGCTTCACAGTTTTCTCTCTAGCCCCACAGATTTGGTTTATTCGTTTTCCGGAAATGGGATGAATGCGTTTTCGAAGCCAAGAACGTGAGAATGCATAATCAATACTATTCTAAAAAGTGTTATCATAATCTAAAGCTCTAAATGCGTAATCTAAATCACGCCAATTTGTCTGCAGCTGCTGCCACAGGAGTGGCACATGGCGTCGAATTGAACCAGCCTGTCGGTCGCGTGCCGCACTGGGCCGGGGGGCGCTTTGCTAGCTCAGACAACGCCCCCATTTCGTGTGTATGACTCAGGGCTAGCTAATCGGCTGTCCCTCGCAATGGCGCCAGCGTGGGGGTCGGGGAGGGGTCTTCGCGTCCCCTCCAGACTGGCTCATTGACTGGATTATAGGTTAGTTAAAACTAGTTCTGTCTGTAGAAGGGAGTGGCTATGGTCAAATAGAACACGGCTAAAATTGCGATTAATCGCGTATCGTAATTTGCCCCGCTGTGCATAATGTGGTGAATGTATACCTTTTACTTCGTGGATGCCACCAATGTGTCGGATAGCAAGTCTATCTCCCCGGGGCTGATTACCTTTTATTTTGCTTCGGGAAAGCAATCCTATTGTTCAGCCGTATTCCTCGGGGTATTGGCTGCATTTAACCTATTGACTTGTACTGCTTACCGCCGATGAGTCAGTGTACGGGTCGGAAAAGATCACCTACCAACCAGGCAGGGCTGGATGATGAGCTGGGTGTTATTTGGTGGATTATGACGCACCGTCTGCCAAGCTCACGCGATGCTCTCGACGCCATGTTTGGGACCCCTCCCCTTTTGAGCTGCTCCGCGCCCCGCTCCATCCTGGGAATGGTTTTACTGGCCGCTACGTGTGCGGTTTGAACCTCCTGTCCCCCAGTCATGTCTCGTTGCAAACCTCCACACGGTTATCCTCGTTTGGTCGGAGGTTGATTTTTAAGGCCAGCCTGACTTGAGCTCACTGTGGCTGTCCGTGATGAGGTGTCGTGACCTGTCACCCGCCAAGTCAGAGCAGTCGTGCCTTCAGACTCGTGACGTCAGCCCGTGCATCAGGAACGGCGGCGAGTGCACCGTCAGTGACGTCACCGCGCCAGTGACGTCAGAAGCACGGTGTGACGTCGCTTAACCCAACGCTGCGTGCGAGCAATTTTTATCGTGTGAAGCCTAGATCAGTGCCGCAGCTTCGAGAAACGACCTGGACAATCGCGTGAAAACAAACTCTGGTCATTACCAGCACCGGTCGAACAAACGGCCACGTTCACAACTTCTGCGATCTCCGAAGTTCTCGGTCGGCCCGAACTGACCTCCGCTGCTCGCCGGGTGACCTGCCGTGACCTCTGTGACCTTTACCGCGGGTATGGAACCGCCCCGGAAGCCGCCCAGATCGGCGCTCGCCGTTCGCGACGGAGCCGTCATCTCCCCGAAACCACACATTCGCTTCGAGGATTCCAACAAGGTATGCTGGATGCAGGTAGATGCAGCTGGTTTGTTTGTTTATAAGCTCAGAAGACAGATTTTCATCCGTCTTCGGGGCTTATTATCCAGGGTAGCTATGGCTGGTGGCCTGCATGGACAGGCGCGGAAATGTTTTATTACACAATTCCTTCACCTTCTTTGAAACACTATTTATGGCGTACACATTTCTTTTTCACCCTTATGTTCAGTTGTAGTGTTAATCTGCATTGCACTGGTACTGTATTCGCATCGTTGCAACTGTAGAAACACATTTTTTAAAAGTGGTTTAACAATGAACAATCTGGCACGCTACTCAGTGTGTACGATCGGGGAGAGAAATTCCTGAACTTCTATCTTTTGGTCCATTGCTGAAATGTACCATGTTGGTTGTGTCAAAAACTGATGAGACTCCAGTACAATCTAAGCAAAGAACGGCCATCCTCAGCCACAATGCCAACTCCACCAGAGCGGAGCTGGGCGGTGTTAGCTTGTCCGTATTCATTTGACAACATGACTTGTCATAACCTGCGCTCCGCATGACCCCAGTTTTGCACGTGGACCTAATACCAACTGCTGACCTTTTGCACTGCTGTATTCATGTAATTAGCGAGCCATCGCGGCCACGCGCCGTCTGCATGCCAATTGCATGAGTTTCGTGGTCGTGAGTAACACCGCCATGGGGGAGAATGAGTCAGTGTGGACGGTGCTTGCATCAATCGGAATAACACGTGATGCGATTAACGTTAACGGCGCTAGACATAAACTAAAAAGCTGGTGCAATTATCTCATTTCAGTCATTTTGTTATCCAGTATCGCAATTCACCAGGCTAGTTTCGCGCCAGTTAATCTTGATTCTTGCACAAGCTCTAAGATGGGCTGCAGTTTCTGTCGCTTTCGATAGTGATGGCCCGCCACGCCCGGAGAGAACGGTCCAGAAAGGCACCGGACCTCCTCATAAAAATAAAAATACGCCACATTATTGGTTACCTAACGGGACCGGGCACGGCAGCAAATTATTGTTGAATGAAGCCGATTTCTCACGTGCGCCGACTGCGTGCTGTACGTGACCTTTTCTGGGAATGTGGAGTGGTGTCTGACTTCGGTGCCTTCGGTGTGGGAATTTTAACGAGCTCTGAAGACGTGAGGCTGCCGCCCAATATCGTGGTATCACTGGTATCAGATGGTTTTACCGGTAGAAGTGAACAAGTGAGACAAAGAGACGAAGTCGACTGGGCCGGACCATTCTCGCGATCAGAGGCTGTTAACATATGACGTCAGCAAAATTTTGGGGTGTCTGGAACCTCTTCCCCTCTTTGTCAGCAATTGTGAGTAAATGCCTCCCCCTCGTCTTTATACGCGGCTTGGAACCATCGTTTGAGAACAATTTTTCAGAATGTATTTTATATTTGACTGGGCATATGAAGAGGGATTCTTAAAGCACGAATGAGTGATGTGCCCCACCAGCGGCGTTAAGCGTCGGTTTGGACCTGTGTGGCGGTTTTGTGTCTGCGCGCCTTGGACCATGGTCGGCGGCAGTCATAAGCTACACAAATTTGAACACTCAATACCAAACTGCCCCTAGCTAGACCATAGAGACTGCAGCTTTGGGTCGAATTGGGGCGCATCCGAAACAATATTATGTTAAACAAAGCTCTGCTTATTTTGCATCACCAAATGATTGGGAATAGTCAGATTGGTGGATGATTTCGGGAAGAGTCGTTTCATGAGGGATGGTTCAAATACGTAGAAAATCGCCATGAAGGTTAAGCAGTTGAGTGTAAATTCTTAATTTGCTCCCAAGGGTCTGCACTGCTTGTAATCCTACACGCTGTCTCTCCCGGCAGGGAGAGACACCCTTCCCGACCCTTCCTTCCCAGACCCACTCTTCCCTTGAAACGACCCTTCCCGAAATCCACCAATCTGACTATTCCAAATCCCTACGCGCCGTCTCTCCCGGCAGGAGACGCCGTGGAGTCTTTAGTAGTGCCTAACCTTCCCGTTTGCCGTTGGCTGCCGCTATTGGAACACGAATATATCCTTATCTAAAGCTCGTCGAATGCGCCCGTGCCATGACATCGATTTCAAGACGGTCGGCGGATTCTTTGTCGACTTTTTGGCATATTGTGACTGATCATTAACACAATTTGCATCTCCGTTATTTCGTGATCCATTATGCTTGTTTTCCGTCATATTTTAATCCGTAACATATATTTGCTAGGAAGAAATTGGTAGGGTAGGGAAAGTTCAGCGCCAGTAGACACTACAGCTGGCACTACACAGGGACAAGACGGGAATTCGGGATCCGTTATGATCGTTATCGGACAAATATTGTGTGGACCACTAGCGTTCAGATTGAACGACGGCCAAAGGTGACAGACGTCAGAAATTGAGTCACGTGTCAACAAGCACGCATACATCTCCCGAGAAATGGTAGCTGAATTCAGACAATGCCCAAATCCACTTCCTGCAGAACGTGGCTGAATGTGTGGGGACCGCCCCGCAGCAGCGCCCGAAAATCCTCCAGGGCATTGGACAGGGACGGATAGAGTTCCGGTCAGGGGAGGGGTGAGGTCTCAGGGGACGGCTTATGCTCCCTGGGGGTGCCTGTTTTAAGTCCTGCTTTTTAAGTCCGACACCAATTATAATGCGTCTGTTTCACACAATTCTCACACGTTCAGGGCGAATGACGTCAGGGGGAGGGGGCCGCCCACCCCGCCCCGGGTTGGTCCCTGGCGTCGGGGTTCGCTATCGCTAGTCGCTATCATATGCTACTCTGGGGGCCGGAACTGTTGATGAGTCATATAACACAAATTCCGGATTGGAACAATTTTAATGGGCGACATAGCTCGCGGCATTGCTGTCATTAAGGGGAGGGAAAGCGCATAGGTGGAAGCAGATCTACGGTGCTAATTTGAATATCTTATAATCTTTGTATATTCTGGGAGGTGAACAGGACTCAAACATACATTTTAGACCGGTAAAGAGTTGCATGACAGGCATGGGCGTCGAAAACGGGGGCGGAGGTCGCGTTTCCCCAGCTTACGAAACAGGTGAGAGGTCTCCCCCCATTTCAGGCCTTGATCTAGGTGTTTTGCATTTTCTGCCCATTACCTGCGCGGACCTAAGTGTTCATAAAATTTATGGTCATTAGCTTTTCCAGCACAGCCAATATGTTCAAAATTGCCTCCCCCGGCCATGGCCAGTCTGGAGTTCATCCACCTAGTAACAATTCCGTGGCGACGCCCATGGTGACAGGCGTCATTCTCCGTCGAAAAGTCCACCGAGAAGTGAATATTTTCGGACGCTGCAACGACGGCTGGCAGGTTGAACCGGTGAGTCGCCGACGGCTGGCAGGTTGGACCGGGTGAGTCGCCGACGGCTGGCAGGTTGAACCGGTGAGTCGCCGACGGCTGGCAGGTTGAACCGGTGAGTCGCCGACGGCTGGCAGGTTGGACCGGTGAGTCGCCGACGGCGGGCAGGTTGAACCGGTGAGTCGCCGACGGCTGGCAGGTTGGACCGGTGAGTCGCCGACGGCTGGCAGGTTGAACCGGTGAGTCGCCGACGGCTGGCAGGTTGGACCGGTGAGTCGCCGACGGCTGGCAGGTTGAACCGGTGAGTCGCCGACGGCTGGCAGGTTGGACCGGTGAGTCGCCGACGGCTGGCAGGTTGGAACCGGTGAGTCGCCGACGGCGGGCGCAGTGGGACGCTGCCTCGGTTCGATCGGCGGCCGATCTCACGGGGCCACCGGCTGCCGGTGACCCGACTGGTGACCGCGACGACCGGAAACAATAGGCACCGCCGGCGGCGCGCGCATGGGCGGCTGCAGGCACCGGCTGAGTGGGGTCAGCGCTGACGTTCCGAGACAGGAGCTGCGCTGTAAGCTATCGATAGATTAGTTCTCCGACAGCCCGTGTGTTACTTGAGTGGGTCGCTGGTCCCCGGTTGGCGTGTGCGTCCGGTTCCCGAGGATTGCCGGTGAGACGGTGGGCAGGATCGCGGCCCCGCATTCCCAGCTGTCACCGCGACGCTGGTTGTCAGGCGGGTCCGAACAGACCGCCTCAGTGGGCGGGGCACTCCCGGCAGGTAAAGCGCCGCGGCCAGTGGCGCAGCCAGGAGTCCGTCATTGGGGTGTCGTTAAGCGATGCAGCCAGGCCCCTTACGGCTGTCTGTAGGAAACATTGACCAGAAGGGCCGTGGTGCGAATCCTCTGACCACGCCGCTGGTGGCGGGCCTGTCAGACACAAAAGCCCCGGAGAGGAGCGTAGCCCTGTTGACTGGAGCAACGCTCGCCTTTGACGGCCCTAGTGCAGACTGGTCGTCTTCAAACAAAACCCAATCACGCGATTTTTGGTTAGACGTACTTCGAGCAATCCCATTACAAATGACACTGCTCATGAGCATTGTCATTTGACTTGTCGACATTCCACCGATTGGATCATCCAGATGCCCTGCGGTTGCCTCCGGCGAGCGCTTCTCCTGCTAGCGCATCGTGAAGGGGCAGGGCAGTTGAGGAAAGCTCTGAAAATCTGCAGGAAAATGAGTCTGGGTGGTGCTGTCGATGAACCACTCATGTGTGTGGAAGGACCACATGCTCTTTAAAGGCCTTTGGGTTCGACTCTTCACTGAGACTTCACTGGTTGCTTTGGGAGGGGCTGGAATTGTTGCCAACACCAGAGGGTGAATATGGACACTCACTGAATTCGGAATTTTGTCAGGAGATTGGAAGTGACATCGTTAGTGCTCTCGTGTAATAAGGCCGACGGTCCCGCTGTCATGCTGGCTAATCCCGCCTGTCGGCTGTCATGCGGCTGTCTGGACATGACATGCAGTCGCGCCGGCAGATTAGACCGCAGTACCCAGCCTTACCATCGGAACCGGTAACCCTCCGTCAGAGGCGGAGCCAGGATCTTTAGACGAGGACTTGGAATGGCCGTCAGACTCGGCTGTATCAGCTGGTTAGCTCCGTGTGGGACGTTGGGGCCGGGTACGCGGCCCGGCGGTTGTCCTGGAATGGCCGTGACTCGGCTGTATGGCTGGTTAGTCCGTGGGGACGTTGGGGCCGGTACGCGGCCCGGCGTTTCCTGGAATGGCCGTCAGACTCGGTGTATGAGCTGGTTAGCTCCGTGTGGGACGTTGGGGCCGGGTCGCGGCCCGGCGTTCCTGGAATGGCCGTCAGACTCGGCTGTATGAGCTGGTTAGCTCCGTGTGGGACGTTGGGACCGGGTACGCGGCCCGGTGGTGGTCCTGGCCGCGCCGCTGCTGTCGATGTAGATGGCGTCCTTATAAGGCGGGGAATGCTGCCGCCGGCCGCCTGTCAACACGTGGCTGAACCGTGCCAGGTGCTCTCCAGAGGCGGATCCAGGCTAAACGTTTTGGGGGAGAAACGGGCGACCTGGACAAAATCCCCGACAACATATTGTTTGAGAAAATCGCTCAGCACCGGCTATACATGGGCAATAGATGGCGCCTGTGGGGCCTGTGGCTGGGTGGATACCGCCTGGATCCGCCCCTGGTGGACCGGCCACTGACGCGCCATTGATCCGCCGTCCACCTGCAGACGCCGCCTTTTTGCTGTGATGGGTATTTCCGCCCCGGCCCGGTGCTCGCGAACGGATTATGTCTGCTTTATGAGACGACGCCCTCAGCGGCATTGTTTCAGCATGATGCAAAACTGCCGCCGAAGTCGACTGGTCTCTCCCACTTAGAATACAGTATGGTGGTTAGATGCAACGATAATCGATACTTAGGTTATCAGATTTGTCAGAGCTACGGTAATAAAATGTCAAGATCATATCTTCTTCATGACCATCAGATGTACCGCAGTTGCTGCGGATGATCAGTGACGGCGGAAGGTTCGAATTTAAGGGGGGGCACCATGGGATTTTCAACCCATTTCTTTTCAGTCAAAGCTGTAGGGTTAGTGTTAAAATTTCTGATTTAAGGGGGCATTGTGCCCCGGTGCCCCTACCCACAGTTTCGCCGTCAGTGGAGGGGAGGGGATGCTGAATGGCGGGCAGATGGTACGTCGTGCCAATGAGGAACCGGTATTTACCCCTGGGCGTCTGGCTGGTGGTATCCAGGATCTCGGACAGTGGACTGGTGGTATTTAGAGCAATCTTGGGTGTAATCTGTTCTGCCCCACCAGCTGTTTACCCGTTGTCATAGTTTTTGTTTCCAGATTTCTGCAGTTGAATTCAGAGGTTGCAATGCAGACTAAGTTAACTTTCTGTTGTTTTTTATTGTTGGCGGTAGTCCTCATGTTCGGGGATGGCGCCCCCTGGTCTGGACGGCGCCTCTGATCTAGATGGCGCCCCTGGTTGGATATGGCGCCCCCTGGCTGGATAGCGCCCCCTGGTTTGGAAGTCCCACCCTACCATGTGCCCCTCTCTCCGATCGGAGATTCTGGAGCCGCCCATGTCAGTGGATGACCAGTTTTTCGATGGGCGTACTGGTGATATCGCCGCACAGGGCAGGCCCCGGCCATTCCAGAAATTCCGTGGGGAAACGGCGTTACGGGCAGTGCGGGGACTGCAGTCGAAGTCAATGGTCTATGCTGCGTTTCGGCGGGGACGGACGGTGACACGGGCTAGTAATTCACTCCGCCCCAGCCAGCGTTCCCACGCTCTGGTGGCGCGCTCCCACACCACTGCAACCTGGTCACCGCGCTGCAGAACGTGCCCACGAGACGGCCAAGTCGGTCCCCCGCGGCTCCAGAGCTGCGTACCTCTCCAGTTAGGCTGCTCCAGAGCTGCGTGCCTCTCCAGTTCGGCTACTCCAGAGCTGCGTGCCTCTCCAGTTAGGCGGCTCCAGAGCTGTGTGCCTCTCCAGTTAGGCTACTCCAGAGCTGCGTGCCTCTCCAGTTCGGCTGCTCCAGAGCTGCGTGCCTCTCCAGTTCGGCTACTCCAGAGCTGCGTGCCCCTCCAGTTAGGCTGCTCCAGAGTTGCATGCCTCTCCAGTTCGGCTGCTCCAGAGCTGCGTACCTCTCCAGTTAGGCTGCTCTGGATATTTGATAACTTTTCCTTCTTTAGCAAACGTACCCGCGCTGGATGTTGCAGTTCTTGCCCGGGGCGAGTGGGTTTCGTCTCACCAGGACAGAATTAACACCATTAACAGGGTCGTGATCTTCTGATCTTAGCGATCCTGCCTCGTCACGGCCTGCATAACGACGGAACACGGTGCTTAGCTTCAATGTTTCAGTGGTGTATTCACTTTGAGGGGAATTGAACACTGTTGAAATTTGAAAAAAGACAATTTATCGACAAAATAGATCGGAAAATCAGGAAGACATATCAGCTTCAGCCTACAATCGCTGTGAACAAATCTATCGCCTCTTGTCCTATTACGTTGTGTTGACCCAAGCATCGTGTATAATCAATAATTGTTGATAATACGTGATGCTGGTTCATAAAAGAGATTATTATCTGGCTGCTTGCGGCGGTTTGCAGCTTGTAAGGTTGCGTGGCCATGCCATTTGTTCACATTGTTTGTTGCACGGGACATGCGCTGTCAGATGGAAAAGGATTCTTCCATGGCTTAACCCGCGCCCCACCGGGGTCCGGCGCCACCTTCGCCCCACCGGGGGCCATCGATGGCCCCCTCTAACTCCGAAAATATGGGCGTTAGCGCAAATCTGCAAAGTGCAATAGAAAGCTCACGTGAATTCAGTAAGAAATTACTTTGATGTTTTAGTGCTCAGGTCAATGGTTTGACCTCCAGAAGTCAAATTAGGTCAAGATCGGCTATTTTACTCAAATATGCAATGATTAAGCCAACTGGGCATAACTCTTATGTCATTAGAGCTATTGAGGCCTGGTAAAGTACATTTGATAGCAATTGCCGTCTTTTTCCGTATGTGGAACGTAAGCCTCCCGCCGTGGTTTGCCGCGGTCCTCGTGCCTAATTGACCTGGGTCCGAAGGTCAAAGTGACCTTGTCGTATATCAAATGAAAGCCAGTGACAAGACAACACGATGGTGTTTGTTTCACCGCTCTGTCATTAGGTCAAGTTATTGTAAATACTGTTTTTGCCTCTGGTGTTGGTGACCTTGGAAAGTCGGGCAATATGCCCCTGGGTCCGTGAAGGGTGTCAAAACGTTGTTCTGGCGTTGGTTTTGATCATTTTTGTGGCTTTTATATCTGAATAGCTTTTCCCGCTTTTCCAATGGGGGGTCGCCTGTGCCTGACCTCGGACGAATCAAATCCCGGTTACCCTTGTGCCCTGGAGGGGTCTGAAGTGTGGGTTTCAATCGTCGCTTTGAAATGTGCTCTTGCTCTAAGGTGAGTGGTGCCTTGGTTGCCTCGTCTGGTGCCTGACCTTGGGTGCCCGGGGTAATTTCGGGTGTGGGTTGCGTGGGTGGCCCTACGGGTGTGCGCCTTTTTTGTTCCCAAAACCTTGGGGGCCATTGCCCGGTTAAAACAGAGGTACATCACTCACCCCCCTACTTTGAACTTTAAAGCGTACGGAAATTTTATACAGAGAGCTTTGGGTGGAATGAAATATGCCAACAGTGGTTTTTCGCCACCCTGTACAAAACTGATATCTCAGTTCTCCATTATAACAGTGAGATACTCCCTTTAACGGAAAGCAGCGGATCTAATGTTGCTGGAGGGACTCTGGCCCTTCCTCTACAGTCGGACGGCAGTCTACAGCTGGTAATGGAACCGCGGCATTAATGAAAGACACGTCCGGAAGCAGGGCGTCTCTTCCTGGCACGCCTAGTCAATTTCGCCTATTCGGCAATGTTTCAGTATTTTAAAGCGTTGAGTTGTACATTTTGAATGTCTTTGGCCCCCGGACTTGGGCGCCCGACGCAGTGGACGAAGGAGGAGCGACCTTCATCCCCTCCCTTAAATCTGTCCCGGACACGGCCCAGGACGAGCGTTGCGTGGAAAACACTGAACAAAAGAGAAAGCTGCCGCGCTCGAGAAGCCTCAACTAACGCAGAACGGTGAACGGTGGGCATGACGGATGGCGGAATGCATTACGCTGTTTCAGGCGCGTTTCAGAGTAGATGGCAACAGATCTGATGAAACTTTCACGCGTCGGATGCTTTTTGTTAAGAGAACTGATCGATCCTCCTTAGTGTGTGTCGTAGTCCTTATTGCCAGTGCATGGGGTGTACAAGTCGGGAGGTCCGAGCAGTGGCGGATATAAGGGGAGGGCTACGAGTGGGGGAGGGGAATGTGTCAGAATTCCTATAGTCACTGTGCATGACCAGAGGCGAGGCCAATACTGTGGCGGGGAAGGTTCGAGTTCCCTATCCGCCCCCCCCAAATGAAGTCCTGTATCCGCCACTGGGTGTAATTGAACTTGAGGCAGTTGAAAAACACAGGAATCATTCCTTCCGTTCTTCCCTGCGCGATTAGGATTAAAAACAGCGGTGGTGCATGCCGGCGTTCGTCTGCCTAAACGTTTTATCGTTTCAATTTAAATCCGCTGGCTGCACTAAACAAGCCGTCCTTTTTTCGATGGGGAAGAACGTGACTATTGAGGGGGAGGGGAGTGGCAGACCAACGAAGCACACCAACGAGACCTCCGCCGTGCGGCGCGGAACCCAACGTCAAGTAACCTCTCATAATACGCTCCGTGGTATGGAGATGACAAAACTCCACTTTCATTCCGATGGCGAGCCAACACGTTCAAATTTTTATCAGAGCCAGCGGCAGAAAATCTCGACCGAACAACATTGATTGCCATGAGAGGATAAAGAAACCTTCAAAACAACCAAAGCCGTTCTTCAGGCATCTTTTCCACCTCAGAGCGCGGAGAGCTCGTTGGCGGCGGGGCTCGCTCGCTGCCGGGCAAACAAGACAGGCAGGCAGGCGCGCGCGGTCAGGCGGGCAGGCGGCGGCGGCCATCACTCATGGCAGCTGTCGGAGAGTCGGGACGCGGCCCGCCAGTAGCCGACCATAACCGCCGCGTGTCTCATCTCCACTACTGGTACACGTGACGGCCGAGATGCCAGACGGCGCGGAGGAGGCCGCTCGCAGCAAAAGGTGCCATTTTGCTTTTATTTTTATCAGGCTATCTCCGAAATGAGACGCACGGTATCATTGTAAGGCCTGAGATATAAAACATCCATCTTGGATATTCATGACGTTGTTCTAAGGTGTTCAGTACAATTCGCGTTGGGATCGGTAACGTTGCAAATTGTCATCTCTATCGACGTTCGCCGTTCATGGACGCCGGGGCGCCGTATTTTCCTCGGCGGACAGTAGCCTCCCATAACACGTTGGCTCATGGTAGCCAGCGTTCGTGCAGCCAGGACATGGGAATGCGAGTAAGACTGGGCCGTTCGAAAGCCAGTGGAGTCTGGTCTCAACTTTTGCTGCTTATAAAAGGTGCCAATTTGATGCGGACACTGTTATGGTTTTTTAATAGTGTAAAAACTCCGGTTTCAAGGCTAATTTCCATCTAACAATGTCCCGGATTTCACGGACGTCAGTTTGCATCACCATCCGCGGCGGCGCCAACGCAGCCCCTGTAGTAGTAAGTCTTGTCCCAGGTTCACATGCGGATTCAGTCATTCGTCACGGCACGTCACGTACGCCCGAAATCGCAGTCTGACCACAGTAAACGTTCGACGCCGCGGGGTAGGTATTCACGTTCTCCGCTTACGCCTGTCAGATGCATTACCTGTCAGGCGCGGCAGGGGCACGGCAGAGGGGAGGGAGGGAGGGAGGGGGGGCAGATGCCCTCCTTTCTCGAGCCATTCCGCGACCGAGTGTCCTGCCCAGTAAGTCTGTGGTAACAACCCCGGCCGCAGCGCCGTTCATTACCAGATGTTGATATTGCCCTATCTGACCGTTTAAAAATACGGAAGAGTGTAGTATGGCCATCACTAGGTCAGGCCTCTCATTTCAGAACGCACTGTAACGCCTTCCCCGGAGTTCTGGTCAGCTGCGAAACTTTCTTTTGTAGATCTAACACTCGAAGTATTTGGATCCATCGTTATCTTCTGCACTGGCTGGTTGCAACAGTTTCCGATGCATTCCCAATTTGCTAAAATCGGGAAACTGTTGGATGAAGAAATAGAGGGGGCGGGGCCAGTTGCGACTCTCGATTGCGATGCTTGCGAGCAGCTGAGTCCGAGCCCCTGTATACACGGCGTGTGTTGACCAGCAGTGATCTGCACGCGTTACAGGGGCGGACGGCCGCTCTGAGCAGCTGCGACCCCCGCGGCCCGGACTCAGGGGAGCCAGCGCAGTACAAACTCCAGTACACCGGACGTCTAACTGCTTGTCAGCTCTGTTCCAGGGCACATACCACTCTCACACAGGCGGATTAAAAATGGGAGGGGGAGGGCAACGGGGCTGCGACGCCCGAAATAACATACAAGGCCCAAGGCTATTATAAGGTCCAATCACTTCACGTATTCTTTGAAAGCTGAAAAATGAGTCCTGGAAATATATTTATCCTCCTGGTTGAAGGTAACCCGGTTACCCCGTACCCGCTCGCAGAGATCCTGGTCGGATCCCTCTTCCGCCTCGCAAGCTCTCCTGCTGGGCCCTTGAATGCACTGCTATCTAATGTCACGGTTATCCCAGCTGCCACCTGATAGTGTTGCAATTGTAACGGGCACTTTGCGACCGTTATGCTTGGTGCAATCCAAATCACACACACATAAGTGAGATTAAGTATCCCAGGGCTTGAATGCCAGAGGTGCTACAGAGGCGGACCCAGCAATTTCCGTAGGAAGGGGCGGCTGTCAACAGGGGCGGGGCTTTAGAGGTCAAAGAGGGAAATTGGGGCGCCTTGCTTGTGAAGAAGCGTCTGTTATCAGGCTTCAGGCCTTTCTACCGTGCAGTGACAGCTGAATTATCTGTTGGATTGCTCCCAAGGCGCCGCTTCCAGAAAATTGCACTGTGCTTTGAGTTGGAGACATAAATAACTTCTATTGCCCTACCCCGTAGAGGAGCTATCTTCATAGTGTTCAGGTGGAGTCAGTCCCTCCCCTGCTGAAAACCCCTGGATGCGCCCCCTGGGTGCCACGTCCACCCTCAGCTGGGACCTGAGTCAGGGGCACCGGTCGGAAGGGCCGTCCCTGGTGGTTGCTGAGGGTCTAGCGTCCTACAGCAGGGTCCAGGGCTCATGGTCTGGCTAGGGTGTCTCCTTGGAGAGGGCAGCACGATGATCTTGAAGGATTTTTCACCGAAGTGTTTCTAGGTCAGCCCATGAAATTATCGTCCTGGTAGAGATCTGGTAGTTTACAGAAGGCGCGGAACCTTCTAATTAACGTTGCAAGCCATGAGTTCTAAGTCATGTGTGGAATACTTGTGCCGCAACACGTTGGAGCTGTTGCCTCTGACAGCCCCTTGCAGCCTTTTTTCCGGTCGATTGAAGCCAGGGGAACATTTAAGAGCAGTTAGAGACATCTCCTTTTATTCCAGACTCCATAGGTTTCATCCCCGACGCCTCATGCAACTCCATGGAAACAAAGGCCGATGGAGGAGACCCAGCTCTTGACAAGCGGGGCTACCATAACACCAGTTCTGTGCGGGCGACTCGGCGGGCTGTGTGAGTGCTCTGCCCCTGCCCGTTCCCTGGACGCGCCCATGGCCGGTGCAATTGGGCACGCGAGGGCCTGGCTGCATGAGGCAGATTTGACCGGTCTTAAGACTGTCTTGCAGGACGCCGGCGTCGCTGCCAAGTGCATTGTTATGTAACCGCCAGCAACAGCGCCGTCTGGCATTGTGTGGAAGGCTGTGACCAGCGCCGCTTTAACGCCGTCTGGCATTGTGTGGAAGGCTGTGACCAGCGCCGCTTTAACGCTGTCAACAACTGGACAACACCCCACAGCGGGCGCCGGGGGTCTGGAGGGATTTGTACGAGCCATTGTTGTGACGACTTTGGCGTGGAGATGGAGAAAAGTGCCACCAGGGGACTGCATCAGAGTTTCAAATGGACATGCCAACCTATTTTTGCACCAGTACTATTCAACGTTTTACAAAACCGGTAGGATTTCAGGCCTTCGCAAATCGGATATTTTCGTGCTAATTTTTATGTAAATGCATGACCCCATTCACACCACGGGTAGCTTTACGCCCGCCTTCCGTCCACTGCCTGCTTATCTGAAGAGCATAGGCGAATCCAGGGGGGTAAGGGGAGAAGGGCAATTTCCCCATCGACCCTTGGTGTTCCCTGAAATAGTCACGGTGCGCCCCTGAAATGTGAGAGTTTGCTTCTGCGCCACCCCTAGAATGCGAATATCGGCTCCCTGCGATAGGGCTTGGCGCTCACCTGACTGATAGGTTTTGCCGCACAAAGGTGGCGCCCCCAATCATGTACTCCCCGCCGATGGGAAATCCTGGACCCGCCTATACCGAGGAGTGCCAACTTTTCTATATCGCCGTCGCCCTTTTTAAACACGCGCACAGGAGGCTTCCTGAAGTGTGCTACACCGGTTTCAGAGGTGGCCAGAGAACCGTTCGCAGCCGGACAGCCCTACAGGGCTACATTTGAGAAACCCCTCCACTGCGCGTTGACGCCCGGCCCCTCTCCACTGCTCGTGTTAAATATAGCATAGCCAAGGATTAACTAAGAACCGTGCGTTTGTCTGACTCGTGCTGGCGCAAAAACGGCCCCGGCCTGGAGCTGCCGCTGCCCGCCGGACCAAAGTCTGGAACCCGGCTGACGGTTTATTTGGGCGCGAAATCTGATGCCTCTCTCGGGTGGCAACCAGTCGAAACTGCTTTGGCAGTGTTTCACAGTACTGGGTTAGCTGTTTTAACGTATTTGATTCTGGAGGGATGATGCTTACCTCACAGCCGATGGTAGACTTAAGTTGGTGGTTAAAAGTGGTCTGGAATGTTAAAGAAAAAAGCTGTAGAATAAGGTAGCTGTGGGAGCTCCGTACTGGGCTAGCTGCTTTTTGTAGAAATTGTTTCTTTCCGATGTACAGGAACTTCTAATTTAAATAAATCAACAAACGCCCCAGTGGCGGATCCAGGCCTTCGTTTGGGGAATCTGGGGGCTCGAACCTTCCTCATCATTGCCCCGGATCTGCCTCTGCATATGCATTAACTATATAGCCACTCAAACATTTCGGGGGGGGAACTTGAGCCCCCCGCTGTATCCGCCACTGAGCTGCCCCCATTTCGAAGCACCTGCCTTCGGCATCCTCTCGCAGTTTTTATTACGACGTTCGACCGGTTCGTTTTTAAGGACCAAATCTCCAGGCAGGAGGATCTCCTCCCACCAGCCGGCTTTCCACAGCCGTCGCAACGCAAGCGATTCAAGACCATCCTTTGGAATCTCTTCAGCCGTGGAAGTGGACGTTTGTGAAGCTGGAGCTGGCTGTTTGCGATGCTTCTGCTTTCTTGGAATTCGTATATATAATCCTGGGGACTGACAGACCAGTCAGGAGATGTTAGAGATCCGGGGCGGGGAAGGGAAGAACTCGCTGCCGCTTCAAAGCTTCGAATTGTTCACGACCCGGCCTGTTTGGTCCAGCTAAGTGACTGCCTGTTTGACAAAAGACGTCTGCTTTCTGAAAAATTATGCTCATGCAAAGGGTTTCTATGAGGATCCCTTCCCACAGGGTTTAGATAATCTACAGCCTTGCGTGCAAGAACATACATCTTCCACTGAGTCCTCCAGCGTGTTGGCTGGTGTGCATGTTGATTCCATATGCAGTATTGCCATGATCGGTCTCATTTTCTTTGTTTGCCGGGTGCAGTGCTTCTCAGGAGCGGGCCAGATTACTGCGACACTTATTTGGGACCTCTTTGTCTACTGGCCCTGCGCCGTTATTGTAACAGCTGTACGCATCGTGACTGTCACATGCTTACTGTGGCCTATGTTAGCCTGGTGATTTAGCGCGCTTTCGCAGCAAACGCTACTGTATTTAGTCTTCCAAATGCCCACTCGCTCCGCCTGGTCAGCCCAGGGCCAGTGTCTGGTTAGGACCCTGTTGCTGATGTAAGGCCGGTACCATGCAACTCATCTCGTAGTCCGGGAACCAGCGGGGAACACCATCTGGCGTGTCTCCACCTGCTGAAGAAGACGTGGAACTGGTGTGTCCTATCTGACACTCTGATAGATCATCTGACTCAGTGGCGGATACATGCGGACGGAGTGGCGGTGCTCGAGTCCCCTAGCACCCCACCCCCTGAAAAGAAGTCCTGAGTCAGCCACTGATCTGACCTGCTCTGACTTCACTATCGCAATAAACAGTCCCCTGTGAGGATTGAATGGCGCTGTCATTGGAAGTCGATCCTGGGTGTTATGCCCCGTTCAATTTCATGCCAGCTCTATCTAATGCACGTCAATTCTGCCAAGCCATCTCAATGCGCCAGGCATAGAATTCAGGTAAACTTGAACGCCCGCCTGTCAGAAGTCACCCAGACTGTGAAATAGTGCGATTCGATAAACGGCTCGCTGACGTTTAGTGGTGGGCGGTATTGCAGAAGCCAGAGCGAGTCTTCGAGTGAAATGTTGCTCGAATGTAACTGCCAGAACACAGTGCCTCAGTGCGGGGTGAGCTATTGTTTGAATTGCTGGAAGTGATTGGTGTTATTGAGTCGATAGGGAAGTGCTGGAGCTGGTTATATCGCACGCTGACTGTATGCTCTCTCGTCTTCAGGTAAGCGATGATACGTGGGCTGCCATTCCTGCTCAGTTGTCACGTGACCCCGTATACGGCGATACTTCACTGGGGGCACGGAATCACCGACGGTAGGTGGCTGGGGGTTTAGTCCCGAACATCATCACTCTTTGAGGTCATTTAAGGTCATCGTCATTTTTAAAGCATGAACCGGAAGGTCCTTGGTTCGGATCTAGCTTCCCGCAATATTTTGCACTCGTTTGTAACCGAAAATGTGGATGACGCTGTCAGATACGTTTCTTGATCACGGCATCTCCATTCAGTGGGCAGAACCCGTCGTCTACACGACGATGGAGGGATATAAGACGTAAGACGTGAGGTATAAGACGGTGAGTTATAAGATGGTGAGCTGGTGAAAAGACAGCCTATCCAAACATGAGACACAGGCGCGGGGGACCGGCTGGGGTATACATATAAGAGCTAATTTGGCTCGCTTGGAAGAGATCATTAGCACATTTTATGGAAAGCTGTTCGGGTGGCACAGGCTGGACTACGCTTGTGACAATCTTTATGCCTAACTGTGTGAGATAACATTATTTACGTGTACTGGAACTTCCGGCCCTGTCGGGCTATAAGTTCTAGGCCTTAAAACCAGCTTGAGAGTATCTGTGTGTTCGTCCATGTTGGCGAGCAAGATACCAATAATTGTTCGAGTTCCGAAATTGGAAGGGGCGTCCTGTTTAGTTGGGGAACGGGCCCTTCCTCCCGCTTTTTAGGCTCTGGGTGGCTTAGCCGATCGATTATTAACTCTTGTTTTGTGCCAAATTGTGCAGCATTGGCGGATCCAGGAGAAACTTTTTTGGGGCCGAACCAACTCTTTTTCGGGGGGGTTAAGGTGATAAAAAATCGTGATAACATAGTGTTAAAAAACGGCTAAAATTTGGTCTTTTGGGGGTCAAAAGTACCATTTTAGGCTTTGGTGGGGGGCCATGGCCACTTTGCCCCCCCTGGGTCCGCCAGTGTTGTGCAGGTGTGATTATTAAGACTGGAGGTCGACAACTTAAGCAATGTTGCCTCTGCTCCGCAGTCTGGACCGGCCTGTGCCTTTTTGCCCCGGTGGATGTTAATCAGAAAATGATTGAGGCCGTCGGCGCGGCCTGCGGTGGCTGAGGGGCGAGTTGTTAGTGGTTGGACAGGTTGTTATCGGTCCAGTCATCGTCCCGCCCGCCCGGCGTCCCGAGACGCGGCCAGGGCTCCTGGGACGCCTCGGCTGGGGCCAGCCGACATGTTGGGATTGTAGCCAGTTATGCCGATGCACGGGGACAGCGTTCGTGCGTGGTAACGAGGATGCTATGCTGCTGATTTCGGTTTTAATTTCTAGCAACATCTGGGTTTCGTGCTGGCAAACTTAATCCGCTGAAATCAATCCACGGAAGAAACACTTTCTGCGATCGCATAATTTTTAGTCTTCAAATCCACTGTCAATTTGAACTCGAACCATTTCGACCGTCTTAATTGATCAACCCTGGTTGTCATGTATTTGATTGGATTTAATCGAGTTTCTGTGTTTGCACGTTTGCTTAACTTGTGACAATAAAACGTAACATGGACACAGCGGCGAAATAATTAAACCCAGTATCGCTGAGGAATCTCAACAGTAAGATTTTGTGCAAAAATCCCCACTAGTGGTATGCTTTTCTTATTTATCTGTTTGGACGGGAAAGTTTTCCTACTGCTGTTTCACTATGGTCAAGAAAGATAAACCTTTATACGCACCATGTAGTGCTTAAAAAGGTCCCTTCGGGTGATGAAAAGCAGTAATTCAGAATTTAAGCCAATACAGAAGTTACTCAATGAACGGCTAAAGTCGAAATTCAGAAAAAATTGCTCCAAGTTTCCAGTTGTCGCGACCACGCGCCACCGAGGCACCCCCATAATCGAACCCAGTGCCGATGAACCGGCCTGAGGCGGTCACGTGCCCCCGGCGCCGACACCAGAGCCGGGGTCGCCGGGGTCAGGCCTGTCGCCGCCTCGGGGCATGCTCGCTCGGACCGACTCAGTTCCCGGCGCCGGGCAAGCTGGCATTTGTACCGATGAGCGGGGGGTGCATGGTTCAATGGTCCCAGTCTCAGCCGCAGAGCCCCGGCTTTATCCTTCTGTCAGGCTGAAGGCCTGGATGCACTAAATCATGAAGTGGAATGTCTTATGTTTGAATCTAGTTTCCGCTAATATTAGGCGCCCGATGGTTATCTGAAAAAGTACGAGCTGATGACCAAAAACCCTCCCAACAGGGTGGAGCCCGCGACATCGTGTGACCTTTGAAAGTTGGTGTGTTAAACTCCAACAATCATTAATCTGCACCGATGATTTTGCATGCGCACTGATTGATCGTTTGAGCTGAGGTGACTGATGCTAGTCTATCGCTTGAACCTGATCACGGATGTTATGTATTTGTGCAAGGAATGTCTAGTTGCGTAGTCCGGGGATCTTCTCGATTAGTGGGCGAGGTCCGTGCTGTTTCTGATATGTTGTTTTGGAATTCAAACGAGAAATTAAAAAAAAAACTTAAAGACTGTGGGTATTTCTGGTGCGTGACAAGCGTTTTCCGGTGTGGTTAACACCTGTGTGGAAAGGGTTGTCAGCTCTGTCGTTCGCAGAAGACGACACAATGTGCACTGTGCAGCAGCCGACAGTGCAGCCGAGAGTGCACCCGCATGATGTCACGGCGAAAGTTTCCAATCGATCAGAGGCCAATTCAGGTCACCTGGCGGCTGACGCCGACAGTGCACACGGGAGCAGACCAGGGAGCTCCAGGCAGCCGGCTGTGGGGGGGACTTTGGGAACGATCAGTCCGAACCATCAACTGTGCAGAGTGGCATGGCAAGGATGATATGAAGGTGAGGGGTGCGTCAGAAAAATACAAGGATGACCGGGCGCTCCATCAGAGCCGACAGACCTCTCTTTGCACTAGGGCATGGGGTCGAGCTCTGCGCCGAGAACCCGTGAGGTCCCTTCCAGTAGGACGTGAGCTGGGTTGGAGGCGCCGTATGACCTGGACAGTAGGCTCGTTGTTAACCCCAAATCACGGCGAATATCCGTGGCGTCGCCGCTGCTGCCCCCCCTCCCCCTCCGCTATGGGGCAGGGAACTCGCGCATCAGTCTGCGCATTGTTAATTTGGGAAAGACGAAACCGTCGACGGCATCTCTCCTTTTTTGTGGCACATTACGGGGGCCAAATTATAATGTGGTCGGCTTTATTTTTTATCAGGGGCTGAAAGAAATATCCCACAATTCCAGCAACTCTTTTGAAATCACGGTGATTGCTAGTCTTATGCTTATGGTACAAATCTTTAATGAAGCAGTCGGAAAATATTGACCTCGCGACCAAAATATAGGCTTTAAATATACCCAGAAGGTTAGAGGGCTTACATTTTAGATCCGGCCCATAAACATAGGACTGCTCCGAGCTTGTAAAGTGATGCCGTAAGTTATGGCGATTGCATTGCGTTTCCGAAGTGCATGCATACCGAACACGTATAGAGACAAGAAACCAACCACACGCGTGGGCTGTGCCTGAGTGACCCACTTTGACCCGGAATACTGTATCGGCGTGTTTGTGGTCCCTGCTCCGTGCCTACCACGACCACACCCCGATGCGCCACATTCATGGTTGCAGGGCTGCATTGTACTCGCGTGAAATTCGTCACTGTCAACGGCTCCCCTGCACGTCCGGTGCCCAGTTTTAGCGGCTCTCGTTAATTTACGGTCTGTACTTGTGCTGAGGATCAGTGGCGGATCCAGGAATTCATGGGGGGGGTTTAGAGGGCTCGAGCCTCACCCGCTAGTGCCTCGGGCAGCCCCTCGCTCATGTATTAATTATAGGGGCTCGGACGTTTCGGGGGGGGTGGGGGGGGCTTAAGCCCCCTAGCCCCCTGGATCTGCCACTGCTGTGGATGGAGAGGTGCGAGGGAGTGGGCGATAGTTTGCTACCATGGAGCTTAGCTGCCCTGTTCGGTTTATTGGAAAGGCTGCAGACTTGACTTAGAGCTGTGCACAAATTTAAGTGAAAATTTTGCAAGTTGGTATTCGCTGGATTCGCGAAAGAAACATTTGGTGGCATTTGATGCAGCTGATACTGGTTATTGCTGATAAGAAGGCCACGGTAGACCAATCGCAGAAGGCATGTCGATTTTGCTGTTGCGTGCTCGACAAGGCATGTTGATTTTGCTGTTGCGTGCTCGACAAGGCATGTTGATTGTTGATTTTGTTGTGTGTTTGACGAGGCAAATAGAAGTATGGTGAAGTGAATCCGGCACAACTCAGTTCGTTCTGTGTACCATGTATTTCACTTGTATTTTGTCATTGAGTATTTCTCAGCTAGGTTTTTCTCTGATGATCTACAACATATTTGATCCGAGATCTTCTGAGAGTAATCGTGCAATGCATATTTAGTGGGAATTTTCGGATAGAAACTTGGAACCAAACCGAAGCGTGTTCGCATTCTAAAACATAGTTTTGGGGCTTAACTCTTTTTCATTTTGGAGAGCAGGATCATCACCATAAAAGTGACTGCAATTTTCTCTGTCAGGATTTGCTTCTTGTTTTGTTTTGAACTTTTGCGCATGTACTTTTTCTTGACTAGATTCCTTTAAGTTTTCTTTGGAATGGAAACGTCATTTTATTCGCAATGAAACATTTCGGATGCATGCACCTTTCTCGAACCTCACCCATTTTCTGGATATATTTTTGGTTTCCCACATTTTGTTTAAATATAGATTTCAGTGCCCTTAATCACTTTCCAACCTCTTATTTGCCCCTCTCCCTCCCCACGCTCTCTCACTTGCGTTCGACGGACGTTGTGTTCTTACTTGGTCGACGGAATCCGACGCTGCAGTGCCACCGCAGCGAGCGAAGGTGTGCGAGACCTATGTAATCGCATCAGCCCTGACAACAAGCCGGTCGGCTTTCTTGGTGGGATCGATAGAGCTGCACTGAAGAGTTGGAGAGGGGAGAAACATCGTGTAGCCAGTCCATCTAGAAAAAATGGCATCGCTGTCCTGTCAAGCTGGAGAGACGGGAGGTTTTTCCGCGCACGCAATGGCTCTCACGGGCCCCGCATTCTTTCCCGCGCTATCTTTAGAAAAAGCGCGCGAGGGAGCGTGCATGCTCTTCCTGGGCCGCACCGCCGCGCGTTCGGCTTGGCTTCTGAGACGTCTAGCGCAGTGCTCAAAGTCGAGCCGTCGCGGCGTCCGTCTGACTGTTGCGTCGTTTTCGACGCATCTGTGTACCGTCGGCGGCGACGTTGGGGGAGCTGGTGGCAGGAGGGGCCGGCGGACAGTGTAGGGCTCGGACCGGTGTGGGTAGTGAGCGGCAACGCCCTATCGTTAGAAAAAGAAGGTTTCTGCTCTTCAGACGCTTACCTCAGAGCCCACACGTTGGTTGGTTATTCTTTTGATAGCCACCACCACTAATAAACTTATTGAATATTGCATAAGAGCAGTGATGCGCGCGCTGACCTGTGACTGATTCTGTGACCCTGCGGACTGAGTCACCGCGCATCCGCTGCTGAGCACCACCGTGAATGTGCTGAAGTCATGGTCGGCTCCGATGCCGCCCCGTCATCCTCTGGGGAGGACAAGAGAGTGAGTACAGACCATTCAGCTCTCTGCGGTCTCCTGCTGACTTGGACTCGAATCATGCTTCGTTGTTAGATTTCCTGGAAATGCCAGTGTTTAGCAGCACGTAGGCCATATTTATTCGTGTAGTGAAATCCAGGGTTGGGGGGGGGGTGGGGGAGAAGAGCCGCTCACGTCTCAGGTATGTCTAATTTCCGTTTTCTCGTTTGGCTTGAGAGCTTCTGATTCCATCCTCCCTAGCGCCTGTCGGTCGATTTTTGCGTGTTTGCCCTGTGAACAGTGTTTTTCACTCGAACATTAACATGCTGATTGAAAGATCTGGTGACGTTTGGTATTCGCCTAGACAGAAAAGTATTGACCCCAACAGTGAATTTGGCAATTTACCTATCAGAGATACTGCAAATACTGAAATTCCTTCCAGTCCCTGAGGTCATATTTTCCTCCAACTCGCTGGCCATTTTGACATGAATTTCCTCCTCAGCACCCAAATGCAAAACACATTTCGGCTCAATGATATATACTTCGTCAGAAATAATTCGTGGTCAGAAATAATTGGTGATCGGTGGAAGAGAGTTCTGGTCACAAACAGCATGTGCGGATTATATGCCTTAATTACAGTGGGAGGGGAAGGGGGAGGGCGCTGCAACCCAATTATTGAAACCGCTACCCGCTAACTCCAACATTCTTGGGCTATAGAAACCGCTGCGCCGCTATCATTTTGAGAGTCCGCGAGTAGTGGAGTAGCGGACGTGAGTAGCGGCCCGTCCGGCTCTGTTTACTTGTGAGTGGTTCAGGGAGGTTGCACTGCGTTTGCTGTGTTAACACCCCTGCACGGGGGTCCTGGAACGGTCCAGACTATTTAGTCCTCCAGCTCCGCTGACCCCAGTTCCATTGTAACGGAATTTCAGGGAACCCTGCGAGTGTCCCCTGGGATTCGCACCTCGAATTTGGGGGCACCAGGACTTTTCAACCCATTTCTTTCCAGTATGCATAGTGTTAGTGTCAAAATTTCTGATTTAAGGGGCACCGTGCCCGTCCCCCCGTTCCGAGGTTCTAGGACAGATGGGAAAGGAAGGTCAAAGAAAGCACGTTTACTGAAGTTACAAAGCTGTCCAGAAGTCCAGTTTGCATCGTTTTGTACTGAGCAGTAATCCAAGCGTTAATTCGGCATATCTGTGTGTGAGCTGTTCTCTTGTTGTGTTACAAGCATCTCCACTTCCAAAATGATTTGATGGACAAGTATTTACTATTTCCAATCATGCTGCTGGCAGCCGGGCTGATTTGAAGTTTTTTTATACTTTTGTATTCGATGATGGGACTGAAGACCGCTGCTTGTTGTGGAGAAAGGTTGTTCGTAGTTATTGACCATGCTTGCCACTTCGGTTGGAAATGTGGGAGGCATCCCGCCCTGTTATTTGGATGGATGTTGAGTTCGTCGTATTCTTAAGTTCTTAACTAGTATATTAAGTAGGCTTTAAATCACTATGACCTAAGGATTTGAAGATCCCAGAGAAATTTTGTATTTTCGGATGTTAACTCGGGGAGTTTTTGGAAACGTGGCTTTAGTTTGGCGCATTGCGTCTGTCACGCCCTTTTGAGATTGCAAATCTATTTCACCTTTCCCCAATCTTGATAGATTCTGGAATAGCTCCGGTCAGGTCCGTCTGGATAGGTCCGTTTCTGCTCCCCAGTCTCCATCTCTGACACCACGTAACCCTCAGTCCAGACCTGAACAGTTGGCGTCGATGTTTCGTTTTGTCTCGTTTGGTCACGGCGTGTATACAGGGCGGCGGTGTCGGGGACCACGTTTGTGCGGCGGTTTCACACCGCTGCTGCCGCTCTCTCTCTCCCCTCTTCCGTCCATATCTCCGCCACTTAGCCGGCGCCGGTTTTTGCGGGTCTTCTGAGTGGCCTGGGACGGGTGTTTTAGAAGCCTCACACGAAGCACCTGGCGTCGGGCGCTCACACGCGCGCGCTACTTCTTCACACCGGCGCATCCATACTCCGTGTCAAGTAGCCTGGTCTGGCATGGACTACAGCCACGACCAGCGGCGGGTCCAGGACAACATTTCGTGGGGGCCATGGGCTCGAGCCTCTCCCCGCCATTGCCTGGGAACAGCCTCCGGCAATGCATTAAATGTAGGTACTCTGACATTTGGGAGGGGGACCTGAGCCCCCAGCCCCTGTATCTGCCACTGGCCCTGAGATTGCAGTGTGTTCGTCTCCTGCCACGGCAGGTAGCGTGGACTCGTCGCCGCCTTCTTCTCTTTGCGCTGGGTTAAGCCAGTGGTTTGAGAACGCTTCTCTTGGAAAACATAGACAAAAACCCGTAACGTGAGAGGCCACACACCATCGATCACAGGTTTGACTTACTCGTTGGCTCACCTGCTTGACACTGCCAAACTGTAATGCCGAACTGCATGACTGTTGCGTATGATTGCCGACGTCGCCTACTGACAAGGTCCGACATGGTTAAACGGGACACTGCAGCTGGTCCGAGGTTAATCCGAGACGAGGTGCCGGGGACGAAGTACTTACGATTTCGAGAGTTACGTAATCTGCGCGAAACCTTCAACGTCCGAGCCGTACTGTCGAAGCCGGCCCGGTGTAATCCTGGACAGCGTGACTGAACGGGGGGCCTAACATGGACAGCCGTGTTAGTGGCTCCGGAGCCAAAGTAAAGTCTGTGGGCGCACTGCCGTGGTATGGCTCCGGCTGGAGCCACACAGCTGTGTCTGTGGCTCCGGAGTGGCTCCACAGTGCCGTCTGTGGGCACACTGCCGCGGTATGGCTCCGGCTGACCGGTGCCTACACCGTGACGCCCCGGGGCACCTGGCCAGGGCACTGGCCGCCAGATGTGGCCGCCGGGCACATGTGCACCGCTGCCCGCGACGCAGCCGTCGCCGCCGCACGCGTCGCACGCGACGTCTGAGGTTGTTTCTGAGGACGTCTGAGGTGGGAGGGCACGCGCTAGACGTCGCTGCAGATGCAGGTGGAACAGAGGGGTCTCAATTAAACGCTTGGAATGGAGTGGGTCGAAACGGGCATGCTCATGAAGAAAGAATATTCTCCATTGAAAATGGTCAGAGTGCACCAATTTATTTAAAGATTGTTGCTGTAAAGGGCATGGCTCGGCTGGCCTCCCTTTAGCCGCCTCTGAGTTGGAAATACTGTCGAGGTCTGGCTCTGCTGAAGCCTGTCATGTCTAATTTTTTTGCGACACACCTGTGGAAATGGGTTGACAGTATCACCAGTTTTCATGTCATCGAACGCGCGGAGACTAGATAGGATTCGAGCCTACAGCCTCCGGATCTAAGGACAACACCCTGCCCCAGATTGCACCGATCCGATTCATGCGATTCTCTCGGGATGTTTGAAGCCGTTGATGCCTGTACTTTGCATGGTATCTAATCGTTAAGAAACTTTCAATACAGGGGCGTAGCCGGGGGGCGGCGGGACAGCCGCCCCCTGAGGGGGGCTCTCCTGGGCCATCCTGTAACAGCAGGGCTTTTCTGGGCCTTTTGGCCTTTGGGCTGTCGGGGCCTTTGGGGCGCCCCTGGCAAACTGGTCGCCGCTTAAAAATATACCAAATGAGCTGGGCTGTTTGGCTGGCAGTTTGGGGGCTTGAATCCCTGTTTGTGGGGCCTAAACACAATGTGATTGTGCGGCAAACATGTGAAAGTCGATATTGAGGCGGAAGGTACGCAGCTGTACGTGAGTGGAGCATTTGTGTAACGATCGTATGCAATCATTGTTTTTGACTGCTCGAGTTGGGAAAGAAAATATGCCGGCCTGTACTGACTGTCTCTCTGTGTGTTTGTCCTGTGAAGCCTTGAAGGTCCTCATAGGAGGTTTATCATGTTTGGTTGTGTACTTGTTTGTCACTGGCTGCCGTTGCCCTTATTTCAGATTCATATTTCTGCTACGAGTCTGGTTTGCTAGCAGTCAGTGCCGGATCCAGGTATTCATTGGGGGGAGGGCTAGGGGGCTCGGGCCTCACCTGCCACTACCCCGGGCAGCCCCCGAACTATGGGGACTCGGAAATTTGGGGGAAGGCTTGAGCCCCGAATAGCCCCCACCCCTTGGATCCGTCACTGTATTGAGTGAACAGCTTGCCCTGGTCGGGGAGAAGAGCAGATTTCATCTCGGGTTCGATTCTCACGACGGAGAGGGATGTTTTCTGTTTCCGTTCCGGCCCATTAGAGCCCCTGAGAAGGTTCCTAGTCAAAAACGACTCTCAGGCTCAGCTAATGACCCCGGTAATCAGGCAGATGTATGTCCTACCTGTTAAGTTACGTGGAGAGATGAATGGGGGAGATAGAGTAAGGTTTGGACGTATGCCAGCCACCACCAGCCATTGATCACCATATCTAGCGCAAGATCAGACAGTGCTGAATGTTTGCGAGTGCTCAAGTCTAACGGTACTCTTATACTGTTTTGGGTTGCACATTTTTTAACGGGACAAAAACTTGGTATATAGGTCCGACCACTGTGTTTGTGTGATTCAATTCATTCAGGGTTTTAACATGGAAATTCGAAAATCTTAAACAGGGACATATCTTCAGATTTTCTGTTATGCAGCTTAATTGTAAGTTGGAGACTTTGATCTGAGAGTAGCGGGTTGAAGTGAGGATGTTGACATCCCCAGTGCTCCCTCTGATAACCATCTCGGCACGTGATGCATTGCGGCCCGCGGAGACTGCGGACGCGGGGATACCTCCGCTGCAGCACCCCTGCCCCGCGCTCCTCTCTGACACACCTCTGTTCTTGCCTCCGCGGCGCGCGCTCCGGACGCAGCTGTAACGTCACGTGACGCCAGGCGGGGCGCTGCGCCAGTCTGGCCGGCACGCGTGACGCCTGCCGTCACGGTCCGGTGACGTCACGGTGTCACGTGACGGCATGGGGATGCCTCGGATTTGGCGCGAGGTGGAGCAGGAAGATAATACAGTTATGTCAAGGGAAATGACCTAAGGCCCTTGATGAGAAAAGTGAAGAGTAAAAGGCGACAGGTGTGAGAAGATCTCTTAAAAACTGAAACCAACCACGAAGAAAAAAAACTAAAAATACTTGAAATCCCACAGCAGATTCTTGCGGAACACCTCGGAAGTAAAAAGAGCATAAAACAGCTTGAATGAACCTAAAATGGGTGCAAAAGCACGGATGAGATGTGGAATAAACTAAAACGCTGCTCAAAAAAACAAACTCCGTCCAAAATCTTCAATTTTGTGCGTAAACTAAAACTGTATATGTGAACTAAAATCCAAAGTATACACTAAAACCGCAATGGAAGACACAAAGCCTCAAGAACAGTGTTGACCTAAATAAAAGGGAACTGAAAGTCAGGGAAAGATAAAACATGACGTTGCGGTCATGGACCATCATCAGGTGTAAGGAAAGAGTGAGAACGAGATCGAGATAATACAGTTTGGAGAGGAGGAATAAACCTGCTGGAGCTGGAGTTGACCGGCGCCTCAGCTCTGTGTCTGCTAACGTGGCAGGCTCGGCCGTGCTACCATAAGCGTCGCCACCGGCAAAAAGTGGGGGGGGGCAGCCAAACTTCAAACTGACGCTGACAAACATTTCCACGTTAGGACCAAATACTGCTCGAATTTGGGCTCCTCGTTACCTTCTGCAGCGGCTGGTTATACGAATGTCCGGTTTTCTCCCATTTTGACTGAGATCAGGAAATTTTTGGGCGAGAAGTGGGGGCCGGGCCCCCTGACCCCCCGGTGGCGACGCCCCTGCGTGCTACTCTCGCTGTAAATGTCTGGCCGCCCGCCTCTCTCATGTTTTGTGCGGTTTTGGCGAGCTGGCTGGTAGTATGACGGGAGTCATCTGGTCTGTGGAGATGACGCCGTCACCGAATGTCATTAGGGCGTCAGTGGTGAGTGGCGTGCCGCGAGTGGCTGTCGGCCGCCGAAGCTCGCCTCCTCCCCCTGGCAAATGAACCTGTTTGTCAGCACCTCTGGCCTGGTGGGGATCCAATGCTTGATGGTGGCGAAAATCGAGAATACGTGTTTGGGAGAAATGGTGTCAAAGTTCGTTATACGTGGATAAAATCTGGCCACTGAGGGGGGGGATTAAATCTGGCACATGGAACGTGGATAAAATCTGGCACATGAGCGGATTAAACCTTTCCTTGATTTGATCCTGCTTCTAGGACGAATGACAGTTGGAATCGGAGAGGGAGGAGTGTCTCTGTCGCGGGCGGAGGTGGAATCTGTGGTGATGGGAGGGGCAGGAGGCATGGCCACGCTGCTCCGTGAATCGAGTTCTAGACTGCATCCCAGTTCGCTATGGCCGTCATACTCCAAACATGTTCCGAATAATGCATGGATTTTAGAGGAATCAAGTGTGACGAGTGTAATGAATCGACACGTCTTACTCCTTTCAATTCACTCGGCCAGACTTGATCCTGGGCGGAGCTGCCGAGGGTAATTCGTCAATAGAGTTGGTGATTGAAGATGAGCCTTTCCACGCTCTTCATTTCTTAGAGGTTTTTAAGGGCCGTTTTGTTGAAGATGTGTGGTTAACAAATTTTCTTACCTTTCTGGCTTTACTGAATTATATGAATCTTGTGGCATCAGATAAATTGGCTTGATTTGTGTGTGTTGCGGTGAATTGGAGGTTGTCCTAAAAATCCGGGACAAGTCATGGATCGCTTCTGCTGGGAATGAGAATGGGTGGAATCCAGGGCATGCTGGGAATGCATTGGACCTGCAATACTAATGAACGGATTTCGGAGCAATAATTTCTAACTTAAGAGTGGAGATGTGACCACATTCTCAAATGTTCTCGATCCCGTAATGTTCCGGAACAATTTTGTTTTTCGTTAGCCTTCACTCCGAGTTGGAGAAAAAGAAGTTTCTGGAGTCTTGCTATGTATGCTTGATTAGAACAATCGGTCATCTTTTAAAAGTCTTAAGTTGAATTATTGGTACTAAAGGCTATATTTTGCATCGAAGTAATGCATTCCCCAATGTTTCTTTTCACTAAATTTTATAAAACAACATTGGAAGCTCTAGGGAAACACTCTTCAAAAGTTCCCCGTCACGAGAATCCAGAAAACGTGGGACCCTGGCCCTGAATTTAGTACCGTCGCAGCGAGAAAGCCTGCTAAGTACGCTTTAGGGTCGACACCGTTGACGATTTGCGGGAGTCTCCGGTGCTGGTCGGTAGAACGGGTGCGGACATCAGCTGTCGAGTGCCGCGCTCTCTGTGGTCCAGCTGCCTGGTTAGCTACCCTACCAGTCAGCTCTGTGGTAGTTGCCCAGGTTCTAGGTCGGACCATCGCCTCCGCCTGGTTAGCTACCCTACCAGTCAGCTCTGTGGTATTTACCCAGGTTCTAGGCCGAGCCATCGCCTCCGATGAAGTCGATGGACAATACGGGGTTTTTGCGGGGTGGGAGCAATGCTCTGTAATTATGACTGCGTGCCTGTCTTTACGGAGCGACTCTGAGCCGACGGCGGATGTTCTCTTCCCATTGTTGTCGGAATTCGGCCAGCCGTTCACAGCCGGCTGCCATTCGTACAAAACAGGGCGAATTTCGAGGTCATTACGACAATGAAATACTCTGAGGCGCGGAAGGATGGGTTGTCAGTGCCAACGAGTTCAAAAAGGGCAGGGATGAAGTCATTGACTGCGTCTGTAGTTGATCACCCGCCTTCAGCTGGAACCCTATGCGGAAGAAGCTGCTTTTAACGGAGTCCCACTGACTCAGTTCCCAGTAAAAACTGCCCACAGTGATCTGATTAGGGCGTCCAACACGATAAATCACTGCTCGACACCGATCCATTGTCCATTGTGTGGCTGGCAGTGCCATATGCGGCACTCTGGATTGAAGTTCAAGTCCGGTTTGTGGGCGGGTGCGTTCAGGTATCGGCAACCACGCGTGTTTTACCTGCTGTGTGAACAGGAACGATTCTCTTTCCCACCTCTGGAATGGAAACAGTGTCGAACATAGTTCGGAGTTGACATCTCATGTTGGCTGTGTTCCCTCTCTTCTGCGCTGTACGGCATAGCTGGGGAATTCTCCAGAGAACGCTGGTTGCGGCGGCTGCCTCAGTACCAGCCGCGCGGCGCGGGGATTGGCACTATGACATTGGCCTTCATCGCGTGACCTTGAGGCCGGCGGCGCCCCCGCGGGGATGGGGATGGGGAGGAGGTATGGGCGGGAGAGGAGAGGAGAATCTCGTGGCTGGGGAACAGCGGATGTTATGGTCGGCGGGCGCCTGTGAAAAGGATGGAAGCCGGGGTCGACCAGAGGGAAATGGTATATGGTTTTGCACTGAGACAGATATATGTATTTAACAGAAGAAATGCGTTTCCATGTTTTTTATTTCGTGTTTTCTTGAGCCCACAATTTCATATTTTTACTCACACAATGCCTACTGTGTCATGCGCTGGCTGAGAACAGGTGCTTTGCTGTCCTCTCCTCGGTGTTCCGGTAAGCTCCCCTGCTCTGACTTGAGAGATTGACGTTAAGGTCTTGGATCGCCCGAGGTGCTGCTACTCGTGTTTCTGCCGCGTCATAATTCCGACAAAGCCGAGCCGAGCCGAGCCGGGCAGATCTTTTGTTCGTGTATTCAGCGATGACAGACGCCCTCGCGCGTGAATGGCAGAACTGCCGGGCCCACGCCCCGACGACGTGTTTTCCAATTGTAACTCGCTCAACTTTTCCAGTCGACATAGTACAAAAGTAGTATCAAAACGGTTCAGTAAAAGATGGGACGCGAAGGATATGAATTAGTTCTGGCTAAACTAGCAGGGTATAGGATAAACCTGGGCCTTTGACCGTTGTTGTCATCAGAAGGGCTGCTGAACTCCCAGCGGAGGCCCAGAGCTGTGTATGGCGTGCTCCAGTAATCAGCCGGGGCGGACGATGGATCGTTTTCCAATGATGGGGCAGGCGCTGCCCCACATGTAGCCCAGTGCCAGGGGTGCCACGGACACCCGCGGAGATAACGACGGCGTACGGCTCCGCATGCTTACGTTGTGTTCAACTCATGACTGCAGTGGAAGATGAAATTGCTCCACCGTGTGCTTTTGCGTTTGAACTTTCCTTGCTGGGGGCTTGAAATCGGACAATACCAAAATAAATTCTGGAAATACATTGTGCGCCGAACGAAGATCTAATTTGTGAGAGGCTGTGAACTACAAATTTACGAATACAGATGTCTGTCTGTCGGCCTGCGTGCCTGGCTGCCTGCCTGCCTGCCTGGCTGCCTGAGATGTATGGGCGGGCGTCGAAATGGGAGGGAGGGGGGGGGGGCGCCAATCTTTATTTCACTTTTTTGTTTTTTTTTTACTCTTCCGTTTTCCAGCGTGGTCTGACAGGAATGTTCCCAATTTGGTGTACATGAGCTGGCTCGCTAGCACTCTCCGGCACAACTATGAAGTTGGGGGCTTTGCACCCACCCTTCCTTACCGGTCATCGCCTGGTTTCAGTGCATTCCTCTCGGTGAAAAATCCGTGGCGACGCCCTTGGGGAGTTGGGCGTTTCGAAACGGTGTGTATGATAAGAAGCCCAGTCACGGCGTCGTTTGTACACGCCGACTATTTTTACAACGAGGGGTACACGCTGGCAGCCGATATGATTAAAGTAAACGAGAATGGTGTAGCGCAGTTACGGCCGATCTCGCCGCCTTTTACTTCAGGTTTACTTTCGCAACAAAGACGCTGTAGGGGTGACCAGGTAGACTGTTGTCGCGGACGGCAGACCTGTTTGTGGCGGACGGCACGTCTGTTTGTGGCGGACGGCACGCCTATTTGTGGCGGATGACACGCCTGTTTGTAGTGTACGGTAGACCTGTTTGTGGCGGACGGCAAGCGTGTTAGTGGCGGACGGCAGGCCTGTTTTAACACCTGTTTACTTTTGGGCTGTTTGTGGTGGACGGCACGCCTGTTTGTGGCGGATGGCACGCCTGTTTGTGGTGGACGGCTCGCCTGTTTGTGGCGGACGGCTAGCCTGTTTGTGGCGGATGGCAGACGTGTTTGTGGCGGATGGCATGCAGCCACAGGTGGCGCCTTTGCGCCCCTGCCCGCGAGCTGCCTGTTGGGAGCTGGCCATGGTTTTCACGCATCGCAGCGCAGGGTCAACGGTGCAATCCGGGTGTAGAGCTTAAAAGTGTTCCCCCTATTCAGTGTCGGATCTGGACTGGTGTTTGTGGGGAGGGGGGAGGGCAGCTGGGCTGAAAATCATGAATGACATTGTTTTTGAAGAAAATCAGCGAACGTCTAGGGCTTGGGGGTCAAATGCTTTTCGCCCCTCGCCCGCTCTGGAGCCGCCCCTGTCACTGCCAAGCTAATTTTGTTAAATGCCAGCGGTTCGCCTGCTCTCTCTGAAGGTCCTATACGGCTGTGTGTAGTATTATTCAGGCATGTGCTAGCCCCCGGCCTAATGCATCCTTGAAGTGCTTGCGCTGGTTTCGCGTAGCCGTGGAGGGCCAGGGAGAAAGATCTGGAAGATAAGAGGGCTCGGAATTCGGCGTCTCGAAATGAATGCTGAAATCAGGGAACAGGGAAGATCTTTTCCTCCCATGGTTTGTCAACGGTGAACAGTTTCGTGTTCCTTTGCCAGAACTCGTTCGAGTGGAAATATGTCAGTTTTTAAAGTATAAGCCTCTTGTCACGAGGCCCGGTTTTATTTCCCGTACTATGGGCGAGAGGTGCGCGGCTTACGCCGGGATCCCGGGTGTAACCGCATCTCCTCTGGTTGTGTCCTCTCCAGTGGGGTGTTGTGTCGGCGGCGGGGTGGGGGTCCGTGAAGGGTGAGGTCGTGACCCCCGGCTGAGTCATCGGGCGCGGCACCCCGTGGCCATGATGGCCGCAAGTCTCGCGCTGCGGAGTGGCCTGCTCTCGCCGCGCGCAGAGATGCAAACATGGGCCGGACCTTTTTAAATCCATCGAGAACTTTCAGTCAAAGGTTATAACTCCTGTGGTTGGAAAGAGTTGATGATGCTTGCAGTTCACCATGTTGTGTTCTCTTCTTTAGAACAGGGAGACAGTTCTCATTGTTGCGGAGCCAGAAGGAGCGGTGCCATCCAGCTTTGATTGGCGCCAATTATTTCGGAGACGGCGCGCTGCACCCTCGATGAGATCATCACGCGGCGCGCCATTTCTTTTGGCGCGCTGATCTCACTTCAATGGCGACCGCTAGATGGCCCGATACGGAGACATAATGACGCCGACGATGACGGCGATTGTGGTGATGAAGGGTTCTTGATGTGGCCATTCAGCTAATGAGCGGATGACACTGAGAGATGGTCCCTGGTGTCTGGATTTGGTGACGCCGTGAACAAAACAAATTGTTGTGTCTTTGCATGATTTTGCGCGTCGGGTCGACCACAGGTTTTTCGAATGACTGTTGAAGCAAATGCTATCCCTGGTGTTGAAAGTGTCGCCAAAAATATATTAAAGGAAAACTGGACGGTGGTAAAGCAGGTGTCACTGCTACTTTTTCTCGCTGATCTTAACATAAATAAGCAAAGCACCAAACTTGTGTGAAAAAACTCGAAATACTGCGTTTTGTGAACCAAACATCCTGGATTGGTGATGGATAGCTTATGGCCTTTCGTTCACACATATTTGAGCCCTTTGTGAAACGATCTCATCTACTTCACAGTGATAGTTCTATCTAGGGGCATGGGGTTTTCGAAAATGATTCGAGGTGCCGGAATTTGAAATTATGTCAATAGCCGCCATGATAATAGGTGATAACATATATACTATTTTTTGCCCCTCTCACAGACCTGTTAAAAAGCACAAACCCAACTCAAAATCGTTGAAATGAAAAATGAACATTTAAAATATATTTTAACACTCATTCAGTGTTTCATTCGGGATGTCCGAGCGCTCCTAAATATATATATATATATATATATATATATATATATTATATATATATATATATATATATATATATATATATATATATATATATATAAATCCACTCCACTGGTTCTATTCCACGCCAAGAAAAGTGTGTTTCATACTGTGGCCCGCTGAGACCAAATCTGAAAGGCCTCTCCGCAGAACATTGGGACTTCCATCAGCGTAGGAGATCCCGAGGCACGAGTGAAGGCCGTCTCAAAAATGTAAATTACCAACATTACCTGCTTTCGCCTGGTCCAAATTCGCCGCTGGCTTCGGTCAGCTACCCGGTCGCATATCGACCCTGGGGGTCATTGTGACACACGCTGGCTGGGCCCCTCTCTCACTTTTCCGGCTGGAAGCGGCATACCTGTTGATTAGGGACGCCGCGGCATTCGTCGGATGCCGGGCCGGCGTGTTCGACGTCCGGATCTGGTGCAGCGAACTTCCGGCGGTGGGAGAGGGGCTCTCCAACAGCTGCAGATCGTGTTCTGACCGATCATGTCGTGTTGAACGTAAATGGCGAAAAACGGAATGCTTCTCTTGAACCGTGAGGGGCGGATTTAATCAAACAATAACGATCGTGCGTTCAGTCCGTTAAACTCAGCTGGAAACTCACTTGTAGATGTGTTTAAAACTAGTTTACTTTGCCTGATAAACGGGTAAGCCATTGTTTCTGAAAGATGGAGGCTAGATCCTCTAATCTCCATCCACCACACGTGACCACTTGTGCCCTGAACTCCAACCTCTCCAGTCTGCAGCTCGCGGGCCTGTCAGAGTCCTCGAGTTCGCTTGAGGCTGGGAGGGGTTGATTTCATAGGAGCCGGTGGCGATCTCGGTCAGGCGGGGTCCGGCGGACTGTTAATTAGCGTTCCCGGGTGCCGGGCGACCGGGTGGTGGCGCGCAAGGCTTGCATACCCCCGCGGCGGTACCGTCACTGACACGGGAACGTGCCAGAGGACCGGGGACAGACCCGAGGTCCGACATTGCACGCCACGACAGTTGAGAAGGGGAGCCAAAACAGAATCGCCGTCGGGTTGAGCGTCACTGGCAATGTTTCGCTACAGCAAGTTTGGTGGCTTTTGCAGAAGTTGACGTTAACTAAAGATGAGTTGGTATGGCAAGTGGGGCGGGAGGCGGAGGTGCGGTTTAACAGCTGCCCGGCAGAGCGCAGTAAAGGCAGTCCACGTACAACAGATTTGCAGACATCTGCATAGGGTCACGCCTAGAAGCGGGAGGAAGGGCCGGAGTAATCAGCATTGCGAAGGAGACGTCCCTCTTGGTTGTGCAGTAAGGGGAACGCGTCCCCCAGTCCCACCCACTCTCCAGGCTCATGCCAGAGGGTTTGAATGCCGTGATGCGTGAAAGAGGACTGGAGGCCTGGTGACTTAGCCAGATATTCAAGGGCGGGATGAATTTGCAGCCAGATTGGTTCCTTTACCTACCTAGGTATACCTTCTTATGCTACCTCGGTCAATCTGGAGGTCGGGGGAGGGATGACCAGTCAATTGGGATCGTCAGCGGCAGTCCATGATCTTCCCGTCTTCGGCCGCGCTGCCATCTGACGCTGGCGGTGCGTCGATGAACCCGTCGTCTCCAACCTCCCGCTCCCCTCTGCCTCTCTGTCAGCGTGCTGACGTCCGTAAATGGGGTCCGGCCCAGGTTTGGAAGTGGCCCGGCATAACTGGATAGTCCGCGGCTGTTGACCCTAGAGGACATGACTGCCAGATGGTCGGTACACCGGTAAATGGTGAAGGAACACATTTAGTGAAGGAATGCGAAGCGGCTGCAGTACATCGCTGGCGATGTATCTGGCATGCTGTCAACACTGCAGTTTTTGCAACCATCAAATCGAGAATACTGGTATAATGATATCTCTTTGGGCTCTCAGTTCACTTAAAATGTTATGCCTCTCACGAACACTTTTATCGATTCCACATTTGATGGGCTCCAGATGCCCTTTCTGCCCACTGGTATGTTCCCATCAATATTTCCAGCGATAGCTGGGATAGGGTCAGTGTGGCCGTTCGTTTTCAGAACTTCTCCGGCCATGGCGCCGGAGGTGTTGGCAGAGCCGGTCGGTCCGCTGCCTAAGTTCGCTTCTCCGCTTCTGCGCCACTTGCGGACTCTAAATGGTAGCGGCTGCCATAACGAAAAACTGGCTGAGTGGCGGACTCGAAATAATAAAAAGCTACCGCTACCGACAGTCTGCTAGGAGGAGGCTATTTCCCAAAAAAGGAGATTTTTGCGATTTTGTTATCATGCCTCATAGAAAAACTTCGAGTTTTGGATGTAGTATACAGGTAAGCAGAAGGTTCCCTTAAAATTGATTAAAGAGGACAATAAACCATTTTGTTTGCGCCGGTAATGCTTATTATTTAATATTGTATTAAAGTAATATTAAAAGGGTTGAATTTAAATTTAAGCCTACATTGGTTGCCTATTTAAAATTTAAAGCTTTCGAAAATATATTGAATTGATATTTAAGAGTAGCGCCACTGCAGTAGCGGACCAGTAGGTAGCGGTATCGCAATTTTGAAAAGTACCGCTATTAGCGGTAGCGGTTTGAACTAGCCAAGGCAGCGGAAGTAGCAAGAAGCGGCTTCATAATTGGTAGCGGCGCCCACTTTTGGTGCGTGGCACCTCTTTGTCGCCAATAGAAAATCGCGATTGTGGCTCGAACCGAATATCTTCAGCCTTTCTGTGACTATGGTGTCATAAATGTAACAATCCAGATTAGGAGGACTCATTTATCGAGCAGGAGGCTTCAACCGGCAGTGGTCGCCACCAGTCCTGGCGAGTCTTGACGCTCGTTGCCGGCGAGTTGGGGCAGCGCGGCATTAGGCAGCGTCACATCTCTGGGGCCCCTTCAGGGCAGCATGGTGAGGTTGGAGAGGTGACCGGCCCATCTGTCCAGCCTAGCTCCTCCCGCGCGAGAAGCTGGAATGTTGATGACTTTCGTAGGCATAAGTTTCAAAATCGCTGGGGGGGGGGGGGCGCAATAAGTCCCAGTTTCGTGCGCCAGGGCAAGAGTTCTTATCTAATTTTAGAGTTCAACTGAGGCTTTCGCTAAACATTATATTAAGTGGCCCTTCTCCGTACCTGCTTCAGTTGAACATTTACGGAAATAGCGATGAGGCCCAACGGTTGCAGGTATATATTTGCCCCTAAGTGCAGTAGGCACAAGTTCGCGTCCTTCGATGACACTTGTAGGAGGAACAGGTCTCGTGTATAAGATCCAGCTGTACATTCTGCAGGCCCCTGAATCCACGGCCTTCTTGACCCAGGGATAATTCGTCGGCAGTGTAACCTCATAGGTGTGTTTATCGAGCCCTTGCTCGTCAGACGGCTGTCGTTCAGCTCGCTTATTGAAAGCCGCCTGCGTTTTCTTCCTGGCCGGTATGTTTCTTCCTAGCAGTCAACGTGTGAAATCATGGAGGCGTGGAGGGGAGGTGTTCATTACTTAGACAATTCAAATGATTGTGATTTACACGTCCTTTCGACCTTAACGAAGTCTGCGAGGAGCTGGGTTCTGCCAACGCAGATGAGCGGACTTCTCTGCCATCCTTGAACGTCTGCCACCGGTGTGGTTCATATGTCGGCTGGCTGACTTCTCTGCCGTTCTTGAACGTCTGCCGCCGGTGTGGTTCATATGTCGGCTGGCTGACTTCTCTGCCGTTCTTGAACGTCTGCCGCCGGTGTCGCTCACGTCTCGGCTGCGGTTGCGTGGCGGACGTCTATTGTGTTGACGGAGACGTTGCATTGTTGACGTGCACAATGCCTGTTGACTGCCGTGCAGGCACGTGCCTGCAGGAGCGGCCGGTGAAGAAATTTGGTGGTCATAACGGGAGCTCTACGGCCTAAAGCGTGGGAATGAGGTCGTCATGTCGCCGTTTTTCTGGCCTGCCCCGTTGCCGTGGCAGAATTGTCATGAAAAGTGGCAAATGAGTAACCAGTCCAACACCAGTGGGTGTTTTGGTGCTGTCAGAATGCAATGCGAGTCGGCTTCACAGCAATGTGAGACTATGGTATCGAATGTGCACTTATGTAATCTTCCGTGTGAATTGAGCAAGAATAAATAAGCTGCGTTTCGTTCTTATTCAAATTGGCCATCCGTAAGTTTGTTTTTACATCTCTGTCCCCTTTTTCGGTGGAGAACAGAAACTGGACAGTAGTTTTCGTACCCTGTCGGAGCCACACTTTGGATACAGTGCGTGGACGGTCCAGACTACCACTACAGTGCTCGCAGTAGGTGGAGCTGCTTCTGATGAGATGTGTGGAGATCCTGCTCTAAAAAGTATCATATCCCTCCCAAACGGAAGGCGAAATTGGACAGGTTACGAGAGACTGATGTATTGATTTATAAAGATAGCCGTATGATTTTATTTAAGAAGAAGCCGAATCAGCGGGAAGGAACCAGATGAGTTTCCAGTACAGCTCGGCAGTGGTAGCTGGCTCTGAGGCCCTCCACTTCATTGCCACTGCAACTTGGCATCTTGTCCCCCGCTTCCAGCCAAGATATCTTTGCTTAAAGGGAATGTGGCACCTTGGTCGAATCCTGGAATTTATTGAAATTAGGCGTTCTTTTAGCCAAAAATAATGGAACCACTCATGATTTCTCTGAAAAATATACAATAAGCTCAATATTTTGTTTTTAAAATACTCCTCTAGAAAAGAAAAATATCAGCCTGTGGATGATGTCACGATCTGGCAACCACTACCATACTTGGAACGATTCAAGGGCTTCGATTGGCTGATGCTCATCGTGACGTCAGCATATGTCGTCACACCAGCAGCTCACAACAATGGCCGCCCGGCGACGGGCTGATGAGGGGGTTGGTGTCAGGTAGCTTTAGCTTTTTCTACGGAAATATCGAGTTCCAAAACAAATGACGTATGGAGTACCGGGTTTTCCGACTTGCTTTACAATTTTGCTATCTCAGTTAAAATCACGTTATGAAGGTGCCACCTTCCCTTTAAAGGTACGTTCAAGAGGGATTCCTCCTCGCCTGAGTGACGTCACACAGGCGTGAAGGAATTCCTTCACCCTTGGGCCGTGTGTCGAACTGCTGCTAATGGCGTTGCTCGCTTACAAATTTGTGTGAATATACATGGTAATCAAGTCTATCCCACATGCAAAAAATAAGCATTTCATTTTCAAGTCTGGGTGCGTTTTTTTGAAAAAAAAACAATAGGACAATTCATTATTTACTTGTCCCATGTTATATCATATGATGTGTGACGTCATATCCGGTGATCAGCGCTTGCTGTCGAAGGGGAGCTGGCTTTCAGCCACCTCGGCCTCCGTGTCGGAATCTGTTCTATGGCCGGGCGCCCCAGCGCGGCGGGAAGACAGACTGTGCGTGTGTACGTGTTCCCTGTCATCACACGCGTGGACCGTGAGTGATGGACCTCAGGTGGGAGACAGACGCATGATAACCATCTGCACACAGGCGAGAGCACCGCAACAAATTGTCTGCCCGTATTGGTACTGGGCCCGTGTCCCAAGCACCCCGGCGGCACGCTCGGCTCCCAGGCGGCACGTAGCGCGCTGCCATATTCGGCCTGGCCGGCTGCCATATTTGGCCACTGGTGTGGTGATTGCCGGAGCCCGAGACCAGAGAGACATCGCGAAAGGGTCGCACAGGCGGACTCGAAGGCTCGTGGTATGTCTGTGTGAAACTATCTGTCGCCAGCTCTCAGACATATGGGCGGTAGAAGCGGTCTGTCGTGGGTCAAGGCTTACGACGGAACAGCCGTCAAGTTCACATGGTATCGCCAAATCTCCCACTGTTGGAGAGATTCACCTCAAAAGAAACAATCGTAAATGTACAGTGGTTGCCCTGTGTGTTGTACAGCATGGCAATAATGGCAGGCGAGTTCGACTCCCGTGACAGGCGATGCCTTAAGTTCACGTCCAACCACGTGGGATGCTCGATAACTCGCTGAGTGCTATTACAGCGAATCGGTGCTGTACGTTGTCGTTGACTTTAAGACCGGTTGGAGGTGATGTGAAAAAATAAACCGATTGCCATTCAAAGCAGACCGGCGTAGATTTTAAAGAGAAAGAAGTCAACAATGGAAATGAAGTGCGTTTTTTTCTACGTCTGCTGACTGGTTTTGGTTGATTGCACCATTTTGCTTCCCTTGGATCCACCACTCTCTCTGTCTCTGTGTGTGAGAAATGACGGTAAACTATTTTACGGCGCTGTACGTGCGTCTGTCGCCTGCGGGCATTTGCGTGCTGCTAACTCCCATTTCATCAGATCTGGGGCGGTGTTCCGTGTTCGGCTGGGATCCACAAGCTCCAGCCGTGTTTTGTCGGTCCTTAAATTCTGCATGGCCCTGATATATCGTTGACAAATGGTCTTTTGCCACGAGAGCAGTGGAGAACAAACTATTCACTGTCACAGAAATAATCAGGGAACCCACTGCTGCATATGCGGACCTCCTTACATAAGGTTAACAAACGGTAAAAGATGGAAAGGTAAAAGTATGCAAACGGAAAAAATGGGGGAATATGAAGACGCTGCAGCTTAGGTCATGGGCGACCTGTGGTTTAATGGTGAATCGTCTCTTTAAATAACTCCAGGAAGAATATTTGATGGACGCCTTTGTAGTCGATATATCCTAAGTTCCAGCAAAAATGAAAATTAAGTTCTGATTGTATTTTTCTGGACGTTTAGATCCTGCCGGACACGTGCTTCTGCGTAGTTCGATTCCAAAATGCGACGGTGATCGCTGCACATTCAGACCTCCGTCCTGAATACCACCCCTCCGCTCCCAGTCGGCAGATTCAGCGTGAGCCGGCGTTTCTTCTTTGTGTGGGGAGGCAGATAACGCCCCTGGAATCCAGTCACGACAGCCCCGGAACACTGCACCTGTCACAGGGTGGCACTGTGATTGTCGGGTGGGGGCCCTCCTCAAACCGCGGCAGTAGCAGTGGCTGAATTATAGAAGGGACGATGTCGTGGTTGAGTGGCTACTCTTGAAGTGTTACGGGTAGGGTGAAGTGTCACTAAGCTTATTGTATATGTAAGTCTGGTCGCAAACGTAGTGTCCCAAGATCAGATTTGCACAGGGAAGCCAAGGTAAAAGATTCGAGTCAAAACATAGGAAATGTAGGGAATGTGGCTTGTGTTCTTGTGGAACGCACCTCCGAAATTTACCTAAAAAAGGAAAACATATGAACCGAAAAAATGAGATGCCGAATGTTTGTGAGAGATTGCTGGGTTGTTGTGCTATTTTGACTGACTGATTTTTCGTTTGTTTCAGGTGAGTGGGAGAAGGACTCTTCGGGCTCCGTGGAAGGTAAGGTTCGGGGTACATAAAATGTAAGGTTCGGGCTCCGTGGAAGGTAAGGTTCGGGATACGTGGAATGTAAGGTTCGGGATACGTGGAATGTAGGGTTTGGGATACGTGGAATATAAGGTTCGGGATACGTGGAAGGTAAGGTTCGGGATACGTGGAATGTAATGTTCTGGCTATGTGGAAAGTAAGGTTCGGGCTCCGTAGAATGTGAGTTTCGGGCTACATGGAAAGTAAGGCTCGGGCTCCGTGGAAGGTAAGGTTCGGGCTTCGTTGAAGGTAAGGTTTGGGCGATTGTCCGAAACGAGACCACTCTTCGGGCTCCGTGGAAGGTAAGGTTCGATATACGTGGGATGTAAGGTTCGGGCTTCGTGGAAAGTAAGGTTCGGGTGATTGTCCGAAACGAGACCACGCGCGCCATGCCTAGCACCAACCGTCATCGTCGAGTGGGCGTACTCCGCAGAAACCATTTGCTTGCAGCATTTGTGAACGCCAGTTAAAGGCTCTGAAAATTTTGTCTTGCAACTTTGAGAGATACTGAGTTAAAGCCCGGCTAGAATCGCCACGTTTGTAGTGGGGACCACTGTACTGATCTTAGGTTCTGTGAGAATCTCCAGACAGAAGTAAAGAAACATCGCATCCCCAGCCTCAAGCAGTAATTGAAATGCCACCAATTTCAAGCTGGGGCTAATAGTCCTGCTACAGCTTGCACAGAACGCCTAAAAATATTAATCAATCAATCAATCAATCGGTGTTGCTGACCTGATTCTACCGCTTCTGGTGGCGGGGAGTGCTACTGACTCTCTTCTGCTGGGAGGTGCCGCCCCATCCCTCTGTGGTGGCGGGAGAGTGCTACTGCCTCTCTTCTGCGGTGAGGTGCCGCCCCACCCCGCGCCGCCTGGCGGGAGGGCGCGTGTTTACACTGAGCGCGTGTGCGTTCAGCCGCCTGTTTATGCAGGGGCGCCGCATCAGAGACAAACCAGCAGGGGGTGCGACCAGAGAAAGTGGCCAAGTCGAGCTGGCAAAGGCACCAGTCAGCTTCTCCGCTGTTACCACATGGCTTGTCTCCTTTTTGTGCTCGCCTGCTGCTTTTAAAATTACGTATCGGTTTATACTTTGTTGCGTGCATAATATGTCATAAGCGTGGCCACTGGCAAAAAAGCGAGGGGCCCAGCCAAACTTTAACCTAATGCTGGCAACAAACTTTCCACGTTAGGACAAAAACTTCGAATTTGGGCTCATCGTTGCCTTCCACAGTGGCTGGTTATAAAAATGTCCATTTGGACTGAAATCAGGAATTCTTTGGCCAAGAAGTCTGTGTGTGTGTGTGTGGGAGGGGGGCAGGCCCCCTGACCCCACCCTTTTCTGACGCTTATGTAATATGTGAATTCTCTTGATCGGTTGGTGCTAGTCACCTATCTCCTCAGGCAGCTCTGTGAAACCACGTTTTGCAGTGATCGTGATAGTGAGTTAAATTTGGGAGAATGTTGAAATTTAATAAGAGGTACAAAATGTCAAGAATTTTCCCCCGGCGTTGCGGCGCTACTTCAGCAGCCACTGGTTTGACCTGCCGCACAACCAGCTCTGAACAGAGAGCGGGGTATTTGGTGAACGCCTTGCCGCAGTGCATCGCACGATTGCCGTCCTGAATGTACACCTGTGCTGCGACACCTGGCGTTCCGATAGCGTTCGTGTTAAACAACCTCTGAAACAAAGATGGATGGCCTGTTTTGTGTTGTTGAGGGAGTTAAATCCGTTAAATTGGCTACACGATACGAGGCGTAGGCGAAGGCTCGTTGTCTTCCGGGTGTTATAGTTCTCTGCTCGTGTTTCTGAATCAGCCTTTTGCTATCGACTACCATCTCGCCTCTCGCTTTTCTTCTTGCCTTGTCGACCCCTCGCTATTTCATGCTTTTAGAATTCGGAGGAGCTTCGTTGCAGAGTCAAATTTCTCCCTTAACTTTCAAGTTTTGTTTTGAGTGGTGGAGCGCCTTTTCAGCCCTGGCTTTTTCACTTCACTTGATTGTATCCAGGGCCGCATCCGAACACTAAATATTGTTCTAAAACCGACCATTTGACATTATGCAGGCAGCATGTCACCGCAGGCTTTTTTGAGGACGGAAAACGTGTGATGGCAAAATATATCGCGAGCTGTAACATTTTATTCACATTTTGGAATGTTTCTGGATAGACATAGAACTTTGTACTAGCTTTCTCGTGTGAATCTTTTTTCAAACGTGCCAACTGTCGATCTTACAAACGGAATTCAGGACGATGCCTCAGGTTCTGGAGACAAATTTCACGACCATCATTGCTTGTGATTACAAATATTTGTGGCTTGGTAGTAAATCTCAAGTGTTTCTTAAGATTTCCTAAAGTTTTATAAACAAATCAACTGCGGTTCCACGAAAATCGCCGCTGCCAGCGGTCGTGAACTTGGCCTCGGGTGGCCTGTCTCGTCACTCTGTGAGCTCGCATTAACTAGGCGGACGAGATGCCGAGAGCGCTGTGGCTTGTTTATTCCCGGGGAGGTGTCAGAGCGAGGTAAGCTAAACCAGAGACCAAAAAGGGGAAAAAGAGAGCAGGGAGGGAATCTGAGCCCCCTCATCATTCCTGTTGTGGCAAAAACCTAGAAGTATGGATATAGATCACTGCACAAAGGCATACTGCAACTACCTCAATTCCAGGAACTCTAAAACCTCTTTCTGCTTCAGGTAGTACTCAGTGAGGTTGCACTTCAGCGAGTTCCCGTCTAACATGACTGGGAAGCATGGAAAGAAACTGGACACGTGTGTTTTCAATGGCTGTTTTTAAATGAGCCAAGGGATATCCCTAAACCTTGGCGCAATAACCCCCTGCACAACGTTGTCCTGCGCAAGAACGCGTCTTTTGGGAAAGGTAGGAAGTGAGAAAGTAACTGGGGCTAAAAGAAAAACTATGTGGTTCATGCATGGCTAGATTGAGACATTCTTTTTCATGCGCGTTGTATAATGAGAGACAATGGACCAGGGCGGACCCTGTGAAGCGCCTTCTACGCTTTTCTTCAGGACAATACTGTACTTTTCCAGTGCAGGGCGTTGGGGCGGGGCCCGCGCCACCTGCCAGTCTGCGTGCTGCGAATATCGAATAAACAGGACGGGGGTGTCGTGACGGATTGCCACCGGTACATGCCGATCGAAATGATACGGTCACGGAAGGACCACTCGACGGTGTGATGCCGACTCGAAATGATACTGTCACGGAAAGACCATTCGACGGTGTGATGCCGACTCGAAATGATACTGCCACTGGAGGAACACGCGGTGTGGTGCCGACTCGAAATGGTACTGTCACGGAAAGACCATTCGACGGTGTGATGCCGACTCGAAATGATACTGCCACGGGAGGAACACTCGGTGTGGCGCCGACTCGAAATGATACTGTCACGGAAGGACCACTCGACGGTGTGGTGCCGACTCGAAATGATACTGTCACGGAAAGACCATTCGACGGTGTGATGTCGACTCGAAATGATACTGCCACGGGAGGAACACTCGGTGTGGTGCCGACTCGAAATGATACTGTCACGGAAAGACCATTCGACGGTGTGATGCCGACTCGAAATGATACTGTCACGGGAGGAACACTCGGTATGGCGCCGACTCGAAATGATACTGTCACGGATGGACCATTCGACGGTGTGTGCCGACTTGAAATGATACTGCCACGGGAGGAACACTCGGTGTGGTGCCGACTCGAAATGATACTGTCACGGAAAGACCATTCGACGGTGTGATGCCGACTCGAAATGATACTGTCACGGAAGGACCACTCGACGGTGTGGTGCCGACTCGAAATGATACTGTCACGGAAAGACCATTCGACGGTGTGATGCCGACTCGAAATGATACGGTCACGGAAGGAGCACTCGACGTTGTGATGACGACTCGAAATGATACTGCCACGGGAGGAACACTCGGTGTGGTGCCGACTCGAAATGATACTGTCACGGAAAGACCATTCGACGGTGTGATGTCGACTCGAAATGATACTGCCACGGGAGGAACACTCGGTGTGGTGCCGACTCGAAATGATACTGTCACGGAAAGACCATTCGACGGTGTGATGCCGACTCGAAATGATACTGTCACGGGAGGAACACTCGGTATGGCGCCGACTCGAAATGATACTGTCACGGATGGACCATTCGACGGTGTGATGCCGACTTGAAATGATACTGCCACGGGAGGAACACTCGGTGTGGTGCCGACTCGAAATGATACTGTCACGGAAAGACCATTCGACGGTGTGATGCCGACTCGAAATGATGCGGTCACGGAAGGAGCACTCGACGTTGTGATGACGACTCGAAATGATACTGTCACGGAAAGACCATTCGACGGTGTGATGCCGACTCGAAATGATGCTGTCACGGGAGGACCACTCGACGGTGGGGATTACGTACTCACGCGTGCTGCCGCTTGGAGCCTGGGATTTGACGCATTTTCAGCTTATAATTATGTTCCGCCTTTGTTCGAAAAGCATGGGTGAACTAGCTGACTTCGAGAATTCATGTGGTTTTAACGTTATTGGTAACGTTTTGCGCGATCCCCTCCGGGTTCTCGGGAGATGGGCTTCTCTCTAGTGGTTCTTTGTGGGCCCTTTTTTCGTCCCTCTGAGCAATATGTATATATTTCTGTCATGGGGATTGAGAGCTCGATTTGTGTATTCAGTTCTGTGCGATGATAATGTATTTTGCTTGCGACAGTGGGTAGTCGACAGTACCCGTTGGTTTCTCTTCAGTACCTGTAAACTAAAGCGGACGGACGAGCTCCTTTGATATCCCTTGAAGCCGCTCCTTCAACTCGAGTTCCATCTCAGGGATGTTTAAACAGGTTCCAGAACGTTTGTTGCGATCTGGTAATTCGTACTTTGTAAAGTGTAAGGAAGAGCGGTAGTGCTATCGCTTGAGTTGGAGTGCTGCCGTGGGGACTGCTTAAACAAAGTTCAAGCTTATTACAGGCATTAATGCGCGGAATTGGGTAGGACCCGAAGCTATTCTAAACAGGTTGTGGCCACAGCTAGGTTCGGTCAGTCACTCTGGCACTGTGATATCGTCTTAAGATGGCTATGGATGATTGCAGGTTTACGTCATCATCATCATTGGACGCTTTAGGGTGCGGTGTGATGGTTGCTTTAGGAGTCAGTTTCAGGGTATTTTCGTAGCGCACCGAGCCGGGCCGAGTGTGCAATGCTGAAGCTGGATTGAGCGCTGAGCGTGTGCTTTTCGCTAACAAACTGGGGATCATGATTGTTCCCCAGCCCTTCAGATCTTCCTCCACCGGTATCAGCGCCCTTTTAGCGGCGAATAGCTGAATACCTGCCCCCCTCACTCGGCGAGGACTGTTGCGCCCTTTGTGGACGGTGCTATGACCTCTGTGGAGGTATATTATGCAAAGCAAGAAGCAAAAATGTCCGATAAAGAAATTGGAGGGCTCCTCTTTCGACAATTTGATTATTTAGAGCCCCCAAAGTGCCGCCTTCTTCCTCCTCTTCTCACCAGTGCGAATTTTTGTAAAGAAAGCTAGGTTTTGGGCATCGGTGTTACCAGTCATTGGTAAAGGGGCTGTGTCTTCGCAATCAAAGCTGGTCGGTAAAGACGCAGTTCATTTATGCATAGAAGTTCCTGGCCAGACGAAAAACCATGGCCAGTGGCGCAGCCAGAACTTCGTCAAAAGGGGGACATTGAGCTACCCAGGCTAGCCGCGTCTGTCTATGCATGGTAAAATTAGAACAAAGGAGTCCATGACCCAGTGGCCGTGGGGCTTGTGAGCAACCATGAGCAACGTTCATTAGGGCAAGCTACTCCCTGAGGTGGCAACTTTCCCGACCATAACTGGGCAAGTGGCCACCCAGGGGTGCAGCTTTCCATATATTAGGTGGGGCTCGAGGGCTATCAATGCTGGGACAAGCCTCACTTATGAGCCGCTGAGCCATACCAGTCCAGAACCGGGCCCTCTCAGATGTCACAGGTACCAAGATGGCAGGGGCCCTCTCGTAGGCACAGCCAGAGCTCCCATATGACAATCGCCTGCCCCCTGTGGTCACAACCGTGCCCCCTACCATAACTGCGGCCGGTCCTACTGGGCTCGATTCCATGACCACCTGTGGCTGCAGTCAGAAATGGAAGAAGTCAGTTTTTGCCCCGATTCTGAGAATCTGGTGACATTTGTGGGCCAGGCTGGTGTTGGGAGATAAAAGAAGACAGCGTAGGGATACAATGATCATTGCTTATTCTAACGCATATCTTATAAGTCCACAAAGCTGTAGAAAATTCTGAGTGATCGCAATTCCCTCGGCATGATAAACCAAGTATGTTAATAGGGCATCTGTGCAACTTTGCAACTTCCATGTATGAGACACATAAAATGTGCGGAACTGCATAATGCGCCAAATTGCATTGCCAGCCAAATTTGCTTGATGGAAAGGAACCACTCAGTCATCACGGACCCCCTTGTGATCCTTGACCGCCCCCCGGCGTTGGCGCGCCTCTAACCGAATACCCAAAGCTACGTCCCTGGGCCCACTTCTGGCTACAGCACTGCCTGGCGCCCCCGCAATGTCCGGCCCACTTGGTAAGTGACATGATCAGACCAGCCGGAGGACGTGTCGCCGGTCCCTGCGGCCCAGTGGTGACGGTGCTGGATAACAGACGCTGATTCCGAGGTCGAGGCCGATTGGCAAAGTTTGCGCGCCCTCCAACTGCCCGGAAATTGTCCGGGCTAGTTAGAGGAAGGGTGACATTAATGGACAGGCTGCTCGATGAATGAGAACCAGATTACTGACTCCAAAAGTCAATTGAATTTGTACTTATTTGATGTCAACCCTCGCACTTATTCAGAGTTTCATAACTTGCGCCCCTACAGGCAGGGGCGTAGCCAAGGGGGCGGCAGGAACAGCCGCCCTCCCTGAGGGCCCGAAGGGCTCCCCTGAGGACACGGACCACGCAAAGTGCCGCTCACCTGCGTTATGCTCTGTGGCCAAATTTGAAATTTCATACCAGACAGGGCCGTCTTAAGCCCTCTTGAGCACTATATTCTGTAACAAGCAGGGCCCTTTTTTACCCATCAGGGCCCTTTTGGAGCTGTCGCAGGGACCCTTTTCGGGGCACCGCCCCCCTCCCCGGGCGAAATCCTGGCTACGCCCCTGCCTACAGGGAGATCGATGCGACCCTCTAACGTTTCGCCCTCTGTTTACCGTAGATCTTTAAGGTGAAACTCATGGTGCAGTTTCTCCTTAAAGTTCTTAAGTGCATAAAGAATTCATAAAGACACCGATCTTCAAAAGACACTAAAGTTCATAAAGACACCGAATTTCATCAAGACACCGATGTTCATAAAGACACCGATGTTCATAAAGGCATGAAAGGGAATGTGGCACCTTGGTCGAATCCTGGAATTTAGTGTAATTAGGCTTCTAAAAAATGTACAAAAAGCTCAATATTTTGATTTTTAAAATACTCCTCTAGGGAAAGAAATGAATATCTGCTTGTGGATGATGTCATGATCTAGCAACCACTACCATACCCGAAACGCTTCAAGGGCTTCGATTGGCTGATGCTCACCGTGACGTCAGCTATGTCGTCACACCAACAGCCATGGCAACTGTGGCCTGCTGCTAAGGGTACATGAGGGGTACATTGCAGGTAGACTTTAGCTTTTCTCTACGGAAATCTCGAGTTCCAAGACAAATGACATATTGAGTACCGGGTTTTCCGACTTGCTTTACAGCTTGACTATCTCAGTTAAAATCACGTTATGAAGGTGTCACATTCCCTTTAAAGTTCACAAAGACAACAATTTCATAAGGACACCGATGTTCATAACAGTGGCGGATCCAGGGGGGGCAAAAAGGCAATTGCCCCCTAACGGAAAAAGCTCGGGGCAAAACTATGTTTTGCCCCCCCAAAGCGATCGACCTCCTTTTTCCCCCGACTCCTTTTTAGCTTGTTAGCAAGATTTTGGTGCTTCAACTCTCAACTTCAAACAGAATTAGTGAAGTTCAGAGTAAATTTTGGGGCTTGGATAGGAAAAAAGTATGTTGAGCCCATATTGGTCACCCCGTGTCGTTTTTTTTTGCTTTTCGTCCCCAGTTCCGAAAATCCTATCGAGAAGGCATACTGTAGCGCAATTTTTCACTGCGTGACGTTTTTTGTTTGTTTGTTTTTTGTTTTTGTTTTTGTTTTTTTGCTTTTCGACTTTGGTTTGCCCCTCCCAAACCAACCGGCTAGATCCACCGCTGGTTCATAAAGACACTAAAGTTCATCAAGACACCGATCTCGACCCTTACGGGGTCGCCATCGGTGTCCATTACCTTTATATTAGGTAATCATTTCATTTCATTTATTCAGGTTTATCAGCAACAGGTATGTGTAAACCCAATTACAGCTGAAGTCCAATAAAACCGTACATCAATGAATATTTACAATGCAGCAATGCAGTTCAATCTGACCTTGCAACAGTGATATAAAACACTCGATATGAAATATAGATGAAGCTATTAAGATATAGCATATAAACACATTAGAAGCACTGTAATACACTACATGAAATAAGATACGAAGCTTACAAGTGGATGATCTTTTACAGATTTCCTCACACTAGCCCCAAAAGTGCTATAGGTTGAGACGTTAAATATTTCTGCGGCAATCTATACCAAGAACCTTCTCCCGGATCAGCACAGCTCTGATTGATTCTGGCTTTATGTTGGCCCTCCTGGTCCCCGCAGCTTCTGGGGCTGCCGCAGACAGACTCGGTTTACGACGTCCGCGGCCCAAGCAGGGTGGCACGAGCCCCCTCCACCCCTGCCCCCTCGCCTACTCCCGGCAGGCGCTCTGCCCTTATACGGCAGGATGACGGTGCACTAAGCCGAGCCGAGCTGCCACTTTTAGCAACCGGCAGCAAACCCGTTTGAGTCTAAGGTGAAGTAATGGAATGTCATTCCCTAACTCTCTTAGATGCATGCATTGTATATATGGAATAGCTTCTTTGTATTTAAGTTTCCTTCTTTGTGACCCGCGGGAGGGAGTATTGCAATGTTGTCATGTTGCAGACCTGTGCGATGCTCTGTCAGAAATGTGGCGACTCTCGTGGGGCCCGTGCAGCAGTGACCGTGCGGTAAATTGCAGGGCACCTCTGGAGGGGAGATAAACCGGGGAAGACGTACACAGGCGCTAACTAGTGGGAGGACCCCCTCCGTTTTGAAACCCAGTGAACTAGTGCGCCGGGCGGGGCTTGGCCAGCCCAGACTTAGGTTGGTATCTTGTTAAATATTTCATCGTTAGGTCGTATATTTGTATTTGACGCTGCCAAGGGAGTGTCATCGCTGCTGGAGCTCTCGAAAATCTACTTTTAGAACCTAATGCGTGCTGACTTGATTCAAGTGGATGCTTTTTGTTTGGTTGAGCAGAATTTGGAGTGATAGCCACGGTTAGGTAGCAAAACCTGAAGTCCTCGGTGGCATGTAATGTAAAAATGTCAGACTGGCTTCAAGGCGGGAAAAAGTACCAGCTTCTTTACTGGGGATCATTTAGAAATAACCCTTTCTTGAAACAGTAATCCCTAGCAGAGGTATCCTTCTTCGAGCCTTGCTAAGCCTTGCCACCTGATTGGTCTCCCCATACTCATTGAAAAATCCCTAGTAAACGAGCTTGCGGATGTAAGCATCTATTTTGGACACATCAGTTGTTCATGACATGCAGCAGAACATGCAGCAGAAAGTGAGCGGGCGTCCTCATTCACTCTCCATCGGTATGATATGAATCTTGACAGAAGCGGACGTAGACAAAACTCTTTGGGAGGGGGAACCAAGGTAAAATTATGAAAAGGCGTGATTTAGAAGAAAATCAGCCGGATTTGACTGAAAAAGATACAATTTGGTTGCTTTGAGGAAAGGGCAAGGCCTGGTTAGTCCCCTACTGGATCCGCCCGTGGATGTCGGACCCGTACTTTACATACCAGTTCCACCGTGTGTCCGGGGATCCGTTGCAGGCCGTGGCTGCAATTGCACAGCGGCGTTGCTGTCAGCGTCTTACAGTCCGAGATCGAGACATCGTAAACTGTCGTCAGGTCTGACTTGGAACATGCTCAACGTCAGTTGTCTTTAAACTAGAGTGTCACGGGCGTGAGATGACGGGGAAGCGCCTCCCGCTAATGGATGTACCAGTAGCCGTAAAGACTCCCATGTGTGTCGCAGCTGAAGTGCCGGGGTAGCGTTCCCCGGGGCGGTCCTTAAGTTGGGGCTTGACATCCAGCTGAGAAGTGGCCCGGCCCTACCCATCACGACTGCCTCCATCCAGTCCACTGTTGGCCGCTAATCAATATACACCGACAATGCTATTCAGCATTCGCATCTTCTGGTTTGGTACCCATCTCGTGTCGAGTTTTCCGTCTATGAACGCGAAAAAACCACCTGCCCGGTTGTCTGTTTATCTCAGGGTTGGGGTTGTGTGTTCCCCGGCTCTGTAGGGAATCTATGCTCCATTGAATCATGCTCCGATGCATTTGTGTGTGTAGCTCGGCTTCACTCTGGTGGAAAGTTCCTTGTAGGCAGTAGGCTGAAGACTGATTGGTCCCCGCACTTTATTGCCAGTGGCGACACTCATGTCAGACGTCCTGCCCCCCCAGGTGGGCTCACGGATGAGAACTCGCTGGAGGGGGAGGGAGGTCGTGCGTCAGACGGGGGTCACTGGGGTCTCGCGTCAGACGACGCTAGATACCCCATTGACGCGCGGAGTGGTCTGTCTGAAACAACTACACGGCTCTTAGGACACGTCGACTGCCGAGGTCATATGTGTCGCCAACTATCATCCTGTTGGGAGGATATTGTGGAGATCTGAATGAGTTTTGCAGCATGTCCGCCCCGGGATTTGAACCCGGCTCAGCGGCGTGGAAGTCTAGTGCTCTTCCCCCACGCCACCGCATCCGCGAGTGGGTTGAAAGATACTTCTATAGAGGAAAATGAGACAAATGGTGTCGTGGGTTACATTGGGGTCTGTGGAATGATTGTTATTGCCGTGATACCAATTATCGCACACTGCGGGCGATAGCTGGAGGTTGTGGCGGAGGAAAAGGGGAATTCATCAATGAACTGATCATTTTAGGAACATGATTTCTTTAATGACGCCTTACTAGCATTACTAGTGTGACGCCGCCATTTCTTACGTTGCCCGGTTGTGTAAAAAGCCTTGTTACATTGGACAAAAGCAAACTGGCTGGAATACACTGCTGCTTTGTTTTATTTTATGACTTTGTTTTATTGTTTCATGACCATCTGTAACAGTGTCCTGAAATTCTCAATTTTAAGTGGAAAACGTATCTTTTTCAAATTTATTTAGGACTCACCAGGGACTTGTTTTGGCCTCACTTGGCAGAGGAATCCCGGGCATGAAAACCGGTAAAATACGCATCTAAATTATGACAGTGAATATCCAAACCATATAAGTATAATCCCCAACCCCCATTGATATAATATCTTGCCTGATTACGTTCTCTCCAATCTCAAACGCCGATACTACTACTCCCACATACACAGCCAAAAACGATGGCAACGTATAACGCAGCACGAAACAAAACAATGCCGGCCTGCCATAAACTAAAATATAAAACCCGCAGAAAATAGACCAACCGTGACATGGGAAAAGCAAGGAAAAGTGAGGAAACAAAGGTTTTTGGAGGTATAACAAACTTTTTCATGTCCCAGAAGTTTCTGGCCCGTTCAAATACAAAAGATGGCGCATACTTTTGCCTAAGCTTGCTTGGGATTGGCTGCTACCAGATTTTTAGGCGAAGGAAAGACTTCACGCGGGTAGTTGCTCAGTGAGGCCGATTGGATCGAGGCGCATTCGTTTTCGTCCACTTTTAATTTTCGGCAATTAGTTTCATTAGAATGGGATACAAATCGCATTTGAAAGGATCAAAATGAAACGTAGATTCCAATCAAGGCCACCAATAATGTGAAAGTAATCTTATAATTTCCTGAGAGGCTGCCAAAGTCAACCCTGACTTTTGGGCTATTTTTTAATGTTGGTAACATTGATGAAGAAATTAGGATATATATTATTTCACTGAGGAAGAGTTGAAACAAAATATATTTTTTCCTTAAGAAAAATATATAGGCAAGTTCTAGGTATTTTTATTTTGCGATTTTAGAGCTTCTTTGAAATTTTCAGACGCTCGGAACTACGTCGTGATTTTGGTCAAAATCTCCACTTTAAGTGAGGCCGATTCCACCTTTCAATATATTTCGTAAAATACAGATTTATTTTTCTTTTGGTTAGTTTTTTGAAGTTGAAACATGCTTTGGCAACATTTCTAACGTTCGATTGCTCTCAACCGTGCGTTCATTAATGAGAAATAGGATTCCAAAGACATCCAAGTACCGAATTGGCCTCGGTGAAAAGGCCTCAGCTAGTTTTCGTCTATTCAGAACAATGACGTCACTTCGTCGTATTTGGGAAGCCGAAATGATCTCGGGTGATGAATGGGTGCGGAAGTGCAGGCGGTGAGATTTTTTTAGTTACTTCGGTAACCTTGGCGAGCCCAGGGTAATAGAGGGCGAGCCCATGTACTATTACTTTACTCTATTGCCTTGGCCAAGGTAATAGAGAGGCCTTGGCGAGCCTTGTGTTTTGAGGCGGGAATATCAACAATCCGGAGAAGACAGAATATTGAGGTAGTATGGTTATTGGAAAGAAGACTGGAAATTGAGTGAGTGCGTGGAAGGAATTTGAGTTTGCTGTTGGAAGGGATATTGTGGATGATGGTTCAATTTTTATCCGTGATACTGCAGCTTATCTTTCAGGAAATTCATGATTAATCGAACCATTTCTCCCATCTTAAATATCTACAGGAGATATGTGGGTACCTACCTACTCAGTACAGTACTGGGTGAGGTCATAATACCTTGCAAAAGTTTTCCACAGCTCGGAGAAAGGCTCAGACTGTACCTTTTGCAGCTCATGATTTTTAAGGCTGGGTATGCTTGCTATTTTCTTAATATGAACTGATTGTGCAAACAAATATAGGCTGGTGGTTTTCACACATTGAAGCTAAATAATCCTGGCAGTGGTTGAGTGTTTAAACCCCACGTCCTGCATTAAATAATGATAACCTGTGTGCTGCTTGGATGGGTGAAAGTTGGAGAATATCAAAATAAGGGGAGGAGGTATTTTATCTGGTTGGTTACCTATTTACCATGGCACCAGGGCCAAATAATGTATTGTATATATAAATATTAGAAAAGTGGAGCTTCCTAGTTCTATAATGGGTTAGAGATTCAGGGTTATGAGATCCTATCTATGTATGAGGTACTTATAATTGCGAGCATCAACATGTTTTCACTCTACTAGGAGGTAGCAGAATGATGATTCTTCACTTCCATTCTACAACAGATATTTTCATCTACTTTCAGTAAAAAAAACTGGTGGTGCTGCTGCATATATTTCATACCACACACATATATTGACATTAAAGATCATACATAAAGCATACACTCCTGAATAATAAAAACATGAGCTCATTCCTCCAAACAAAACCATGGCACAGCTCGTGCTGAAGTGTCCCAGGCGTGGGGCCCCTAAATTGAATCGGAAGGCATATAGATACAGTCCTGAATCAAATTATTATCCTGAAAAAGTATTGGTTAGGTAAGAAGCAATGAACATGTCTAGGAAAAAGGCTGTGGTGGGACTTGTAAGCCTGGAAATGCTAAATGACAAGAAAATGAGGCATGTAAAGAAAGCGGGGAATTTTGGCCTCTTTTTTGGATTTTGGCCTCACTCTCCACCTTGCGTGAAAGCAATTTCAGGACCCTGATCTGTAAATGCATGTCTGTGCGCTCGCGCTGTGGCTTCTGCGAAGTCCGAGAACAATAATCAAATGCATAAACGAATATACAAAAACTCCACTGCTGGCTTTTATTGCTACCTGGCGAGGGCAGTGAAATCTCCGATTTTAGACATGATCTCAGACGGATTGTGTGTGGTGGAACCCCGTTTTATGGCTTCCAAGAAACAAGTGCGCTCCGGTTCTATTTATAGGCGGCGACAGGTGTTGTCTGGTGTCCGTGGTGACAGACTGACTCATCCAGAGTCAATCTGTCGTGCCCAGTCCGTATTCCTGCAGAATTGACGGCATTATTTCGGCACTTTCGGCAGATGGTACAAACTTTGATCAAGATCTGATGCAATATTAGCGAAACCTAGTGTTTTTTTGTATCTGAAAAGCGGTACGGTATCGTTCTTCGGGTTAGTGTTAGTGTTTAGTAATAAGTGTTTCTTTATTTAACCGTCACTGATACGAGTCAGTTATTCTTTTATCCAGGGGAGGTTTAAGGTGGGAATTATCCGAATCGCAGAGGTCCAAGCAGTCACGGTAATGGCCGGGTCCGGTGGAGCTGTCACCCTGATCACCGGTTAACCAGCCAAACTTTTAATGGGAAGCTGGAACCGCGCAGCAAATTACAAGAAGCTCAAGTCCGGAGATATGTTCTTAGCTCATGGACCAGACTTTGGCAGGCATCCTTTTGAAGCTTTCTTGTCCCACCAGTGTCGCCATGTTTCCGTGCAAGTGGTGGCAACACCTGAGTTTACACTGCACTTGCATGCCAGTTCATAGATGCGGGAAGGATACAACAGCTTTCGATGCTGGTGGAAAAAGATACAAGCCTGACAGCAGCTGGCGTAACATTTAAACCGAATTCCACAAGGAGCAAGCGCAGTGTAGCACTGACGGCTTCAACACAGACGAAAGCATGCATAGCCTCTGAGGTTTTGCATCTTCATCAGTCAGTGGTGAAGGTGCAAAATCTGTATCTTCTCTCTGGGTTCTCACTTGCTCCTTATTATAGAAAACGGCACTTGTTTTCGGGTTTCGGGAAGCGTTCGAATAAAGTCGGTAAGTTATCGGGATCGTGACCTCTGGGCTGTTGCCTGGTGTTGTTTCTACACCTTCGCGGCGGGGCGCCACTGTTTTCGGACAGTGCACGCGAGCCCAGGCGGCTGGCCAGCCGGTTCTGAGCTCACGTCTGTAGCTTCTGCGGCGTCTGTGGCGCAGCGCCGCGCACAGGGAGACAGTAATAGCGCACGGAACCTCACCGGCGTTTGTAGCTTCTGCGGCGTCTGTGGCGCGCATCTTTGCGGTATGGCCTTTCTGACGCATCGCGTCGTCAGGCTCAGTGTGAACAGGCATGGGGTCCAGGGGGGGTGCATTCCAGGGAGAGGGGGCGGTGTGGAGTCCAGGGAGGGGGTTAGGGTCTGGGTGTGAACAGGCACGGGGTCCAGGGAGAGGAGGGTGGTGTGGCGCGTTCGTCCTTCGGTGATACTATGGGGATGGTCCAGGCCCATTTGCGAAAATCCGAGAGCTTTTGGTGCCAGGTGCTTTGTAAAAAATTACCCAAGACAAATGACACAAGGAATTGAAATACGTAAGTCATAATTATCATGAAAAAGAACAAGGCAATAATAGCGCATTCGTTACATTTCTGTACGTCATTTATCTTGGATATTTTTCAAGGCCAGTAGGTATTTCCTGAAAAAGTCTGGCACCAAAAGCTCTCGATTTTCGCAAGAGGGCCTGGAGCATCCCCTATACTAATGAGCTCGCTGCTTGCCTGGGGTGACTCTTGTGCCAGTCTCCTGTCAGCGCCCTTCCCCGAAACCTAATAAGCAAGGCCATACCGTTGCAACGGTACGCCCTAGCAAAACAGATGGCCGACCAACGGGCGCGCATGCCTCCAGAGAGCAAGCGTCCCGTCCGGTTGTAGGTCCTGTGTCCGGCCCTGGGAGTCTGTGGAGGGCCGTCTTCTCCGGCCATGCCCTTATTCTGTCCTTATCTTGCGCTGGTTCACGGCGGCGTAAAAAACGCTACTTGAATATATACGTGGATATTGGACCGACTGAGATGCAAAGTCAGGGTTGGATGGGGAAGAATAGACTGAGCGCAGGATTTCAGGCACTTGTGTCATTTTGGGGAATACCTCGACATTCCCTTTCTCTTTGGATTTTAATCCGCCTCTCGCAGAATGCATGCTCCTATTTCTTTTAAGCGCCTAACACTGTCTAGGGTGTGGCTTTCTGTATCTATCGTGGGGTGCCCGGGCACCCTGAATCAAATGAGGGACGGTGTTAAAATATCCCTTGCGTTTTCTCGCATTTTCATCTTAAAGGGAATGTGGCACTAGGGGCGTAGCCAGGATTTCGTTCAGGGGGGGGCGGAGCCCCAAAAAGAGCCCCTGCGACAGCGCCAAAAGGTCTTGATGGGTAAAAAGTGCCCTGCTTGTTACATAATCGTGTCCTCAGGAGGGCCCTTCGGGCTCTCAGGGGAGGGGGCGACTGTCCCTGCCCCCTTGGCTACGCCCTTGTGTGGCACCTTGATTGAATCCTGGAATTTAGTGTAACTAGGGATACTTTTAGCCGAAAATCATGAAACCGTCCACATTATTTCTCTAAAAAATGTACAATAAGTTCAATATTTTGATTTTTAAAATGATCCTCTAGAGAAATAAATAAATATCTGCCCGTGGATGAGGTCATGATCTGGCAACCACTACCATATTCAATACGCTTCAAGGGCTTCGATTGCCTGATACTCACCGAGACGTCAGCATATGTCGTCACACCAACAGCCATGACAACTGTGGCCTGCTGCTAAGGGTACATGAGGGGGTACATTTCAGGTAGGTTTTAGTTTTTTCTTCTATGGAAATCTCGAGCTCCAAGACAAATGATATATGGAGTACAGGGTTTTCCGACTTGCTTTACGACTTGGCTATTTCAGTTAAAATCACGTTATGAAGGTGCCGCATTCCCTTTTATTACTGGGCTACATATTATTGAATGGGGCTGCAGTAGTGCTAAACCAATCGGATATAAAACATTAATCGCAATACGCTCTGTAATGATTTTATAAGTTTGGATAGCCCAATAATTTTTCCGTTTAACCCTCGCCCCACCGGGGGCCATCGATGCCCCTAAGGTTTTTCGGGATAGCCGAAAAACGACGAGGCGCAGCACCGCGGTTGAGGGCTCTACCTCTCACTTCAACATTTTCCCATCATCCCTGAAATTTTTACCCCGGGTCACCCAAGGTCAGGTCACCAGACGAGGTCAACCAAGGTCACCTCACTTCACCTTTAGGCTCTGTAAGAGCTACATTTCAAACTCGATCGATTTGAAACTTCCTACACTTCATGACCTCTCCAGGGTCTACAAGGTGTATATCCGGGATTTTTCGATTTCGTGCCCTGAGGTCAGGTCACGAGGCGACCTCTCCCATTGGAAAAGCATGGGGAAAAGCTATTTCATGATATAAAAGCCACAAAAATGATTGCAAATACTCAGACTGCTCAGAACAACGTTTTTGGACACCCTTTCACGGATCCCAGGGGTCATATTTGCCCTTTGACTTTTCCAAGGTCATCCAAGGTCACCAGAGGTCAAAAACAGTATTTTGACAATAACTTTTGACCTAATTGAGCTAGAGCGGTGAAACAAACACCATCGTGTTTGTCTTGTCACTGGCTTTCATTTGATATACGGCAAGGTCACTTTTGACCTTTCGTGACCTCAGGTCATATTAGGTCACGAGGTGACCTCTGGCGGTCAAACCACTGGCGGGAGGTCTTTACGTTCCACATAGCGGAAAAAGTACTGGCAATTTGCTATCAAATGTACTTTACCAGGCCTCAATAGCTCTAATGACATAAGAGTTATGCCCAGTTTGCTTAATCATTGCATATTTGAGTGAAAATAGCCGATCTTGACCTAATTTGACCTCTGGAGGTCAAACCATTGACCTGAGCACTAAAACATGCGAAGTAATTTCTTACTGAATTCACGCGAGCTTTCTATTGCACTTGCAGATTTGCGCTAACGCCCATATTTTCGGAGTTAGAGGGGGGCCATCATGGCCCCCGGTGGGGCGAAGGTGGCGCCGGACCCCCGGTGGGGCCGGGTTAAAAGGTGATAATGCACGAAATACTTTGTCCGAGCTCTTCGCTTTCTTCCACCCTCTTGGATCGGCCAGTTATTGGCATCACTCCACCGATTTGAGCAGTCGATTTTTGTCTGTGCACGTGACGTGAGTAGCAAAACCGGTCGGTTGTATCCCCAGCAGGCGGCTCACCAGCCTCGGATTGAAGTGAAATCCGGCGACGGACCGCGGTAATTCTCGTGATCGACATCCTGAATGATGCAAGGAATCCGAGAGTGCAATTTCTGGCTACCCGTGCAATGTGTATGCGCTCGTGTTTCTAATTTGTCTCCGGAGGAAGGTTTTATGACCCCATTCACTTTCAATTGCTGGACTAGTGACGATCAAAATTCGGGTGTAAGGGATGTCTAGGTAAATGCGCCATTCAAAGTTTTCTCGCTACCGAAACCCAGTATAATTATACATATGACCGTTGGAGAGCAAGGCTCGGAACATTGCACCGCAAGGGGGAACAGGCCCTAACTTTAAAGAATCTCTAACATCGCTCCTGTTAGAGACGTCCCCGTCCTGTATATTGCTAGGGGTGTGTTCTCATATTATAGTTTTCTTTTCGCTTGCGTAGGATTTACGTGTTTTTTTCTGAGAATGTCTCGAGTCCTGAGCAGAGTTTCATGCACCGCTGCCGCCTCCCTCAGCGTACCGTTTCGTCCCACAATGGAAAATAGCTGATGTTTTGTGAGGGAATGCGTATATTCTTGGGAGAAACCCGAGATAGGTGCATTTGGCGCGGGGTTTTGCCGATATCACGCAGGAGGGACCTTTTCATGGCCTATGTTATTAACATGATAAGGCCTGCTAAATCCAGTGCTGGTTATTTCTGGTGCGATTCCTGTTGCACTGCAACATCCGAGCGTTTAAGTCAGAGGCGGATTGAGGACTTCATTGGGGGGGGGGGGCGCTAGGGGCTTGAGTCTCCCCCGCCCTTGCCTCGGATTAGCCTCCACCTATGTATGAACGTAAGGCACTCCGACATTAGAGGGGGCTTGAGCCCCTTAGTCCCCCTCCCTGTATCCGCCACTGCTTTGAGTGGTATCGGAACAGATCGTAACGCTAATTAACGATTGATTGCCTCCTTATTAGCCCGCTTAATTTAACCCACCATCGCTGGACGGGGGAAGGGCTTACGTGGGGAAATTTTCTAACTATCGGTTGAACTCATCCTGCCTTAGTCGAGGATTAATTTGTTGCAACGTCCCGTTGGCGGATGTACGCGATAGCACACAGTGACGAGACCCAGCCACAATTGCCTCTCAGGGCGAACCGTCCCATGAGCCATGACCTCCTCTAACGGAGACTTGCCTCTGCGCTGAATACTGGCCGCGTCTGCGGTACCGTCCGCTGCTGCCACCTTGTGTCAAAACCTAGAACCAGTGCCGGTGGGCGCGGCCCGTTCGAAGGCAAATGCGGCGGGGGAGCGTGGGCGACGCGCGGAGCGCGAGGGCCCGGCGCGACGACCTTGTGGCTGCATTGCGAACTAACCGGGCCGGATGAGGGGGCGGGGTCGACGCCCGCGACCAGCAAGGGGTGGCGGCCCAGACACGCGCGCGCGATTCCGTGCGGCGGTTTTTGCTATGTGATGCGTCGTTCGTTCTTTAGTATCGCCATCTCGAAATTCAGGGACGCAGCACCAGGGGCGTGGATTTTTTATTTCTAATTGGGGAGGCATTGTTTTTTGATTGGGGGTACCCACATTTGAAACAATATCAATAACCACCAAATTAAAGCGGATAAGGTAATCTGAAGCGTGTTTTAGCTGTTGAATTGCTTAGAGCAAGTGCTTGCAATGAACAATGCGAACATTACCCCGAAATCAAGATAGTGTTTCATAATTAATCAATTGGGAGAGGACGGATCCGCCAGTAAAAACATTTTTGCCCTTTCGGACGATTGAAGATGAAATAATTTCCCCCTGAAAAAAACTAAGAACCCTTTCCAATCTTTGGACACGGTTGGCTTCAAAGTACTCACTCTGCCATACAAATGTGTTGGTCGTTGCGCGCTTGGGACATTTGACGGGCGCTCTCGTTTGTAGAGATTCTCAATGGGATTGCCACCAGTCTCCACGAAAAACGGTGGAGACTGGCGGCATAAAAACTAGCAAAATGGACAAAATTGACAACAAAATATCAAAAAGAAAAGCCAAGGAAAATCTATTGAATACATTAATGGAGATCCCGGGGTAGTGGAGGGGGGATGGGGTCAGGACTCCGAGGATTTTGGGGTCTCCCGTAGGGTTTGTATAGGGCTTGTATTGCCGTGCTGGCGTTAATCCTTCTAGGACTCCCTTCCCCCTGGATCCAGACGAGATCTCCAGCCCCGATTGAATATGTGGAGTCAAAAGTCTTTTTGGCCTTTTTCGAAGTCAGCTGCTTTTCTATTTCAGCCAGGAGATCTGGCAGCGTCGCCTCCACCCGTTTCATGTAGCAGCCGCGAGGCGTAGCTGACGAGAAGCAGTCGATTCACTGCACCAGTTTAACCTACCGGTCGTCGCCTCCGCCGCTCTAACCCTTTCTGTACACCCAGAAACAGGCTCAAATGGGCTTGAGTCAGTTGCGGATATATGAATGAGGGGTGGGCTAGGGGCCTAAGCCGCCCCCAAATGTCCGAGTGCCTATAGTTAATACATAGGCGGAGGCTGATCCGAGGCAATGATCAGCCATACATAGCTACTCCACCATACATAGCTAACACCATAGGCCCACCACGCAACACCATTCACAACCACGCGACACGCCGGTCAGCGGAGCTGTCCCTCCCGCGGATCCGGACTGAAGCCGGGCGGCGTAGGCTGGCATACCGGGGGGCAGCTCTGCTGAACGAGCTGGACGTAGGAGAAGACGCGCCTTTTCAGGCAACTGTAAGATGTATGCTGCTGGATAGACAGATGAGAGAGTTGCAGTGATCGTATTTGTTTTATGTATGATTTTATGTGTGAATTTACTCTGTATGCATGATTTTATCTGTCTTTTATCCCAAGTTTTTATCTTAAGTGTTGCCTTCTTTTAATGACTGACGTGGAAACACGAAAAGCCACCCCATTGTTTTTACTTCGTGTGGATTGTTTCTTAATATACTGAACTGAACTGTAAAATGATGGGGCAGGCTCGAGCCCCCTAGCCCCTCCCCATTGAAGTCCTGGATCCGCCACTGGTTAGATGACCCTTCAGGCCAACCGAGTGGATCCGGCCTTGACAGCAGGTCCAGCGACGGGGGCCCATGCTCGCTGCTCATTATAACCACCTATTCGTCCAGAAAAGGCAGTGTCGAGATGCTGTTTTCAGCAAGGATACAGCTGTATAAGATTCCAAAAGGAAACATTTTTGCCTCGCAGCTCGACGTTTTTTTAACCAATTCCAGAAAGAAAGAAAGTAATTTTGAATAATGGATTGGAGGATGACTTTTACAGTGACCGACATAAGAAAAATATGTGTTTGGGATTACTTTTTGTTTACTTTCATTAGAAGCAATATTCGGAATCCTTTATTTTCACCGTACGTATACTTATGTCATTCCGATGATATTTTTTAAGGGGCGGCGGTAGTCTCTTACTTAGATTTTATATTGTGCGGGATATTGTGCGGCTCATTCCGATTATATTTTTAAGGGGCGGCGGTAGTCTCTTACTTAGACTTTATATTGTGCGGGATATTGTGCGGCTCATTCCGATTATATTTTTAAGGGGCGGCGGTAGTCTCTTACTTAGACTTTATATTGTGCGGGATATTGTGCGGCTCATTCCGATGATATTTTTAAGGGGCGGCGGTAGTCTCTTACTTAGACTTTATATTGTGCGGGATATTGTGCGGCTCATTCCGATTATATTTTTAAGGGGCTGCGGTAGTCTCTTACTTAGACTTTATATTGTGCGGGATATTGTGCGGCTCATTCCGATTATATTTTTAAGGGGCGGCGGTAGTCTCTTACTTAGACTTTATATTGTGCGGGATATTGTGCGGCTCATTCCGATTATATTTTTAAGGGGCGGCGGTAGTCTCTTACTTAGACTTTATATTGTGCGGGATATTGTGCGGCTCATTCCGATTATATTTTTAAGGGGCGGCGGTAGTCTCTTACTTAGACTTTATATTGTGCGGGATATTGTGCGGCTCATTCCGATGATATTTTTAAGGGGCGGCGGTAGTCTCTTACTTAGACTTTATATTGTGCGGGATATTGTGCGGCTCATTCCGATTATATTTTTAAGGGGCGGCGGTAGTCTCTTACTTAGACTTTATATTGTGCGGGATATTGTGCGGCTCATTCCGATTATATTTTTAAGGGGCTGCGGTAGTCTCTTACTTAGACTTTATATTGTGCGGGATATTGTGCGGCTCATTCCGATTATATTTTTAAGGGGCGGCGGTAGTCTCTTACTTAGACTTTATATTGTGCGGGATATTGTGCGGCTCATTCCGATGATATTTTTAAGGGGCGGCGGTAGTCTCTTACTTAGACTTTATATTGTGCGGGATATTGTGCGGCTCATTCCGATTATATTTTTAAGGGGCGGCGGTAGTCTCTTACTTAGACTTTATATTGTGCGGGATATTGTGCGGCTCATTCCGATTATATTTTTAAGGGGCTGCGGTAGTCTCTTACTTAGACTTTATATTGTGCGGGATATTGTGCGGCTCATTCCGATGATATTTTTAAGGGGCTGCGGTAGTCTCTTACTTAGACTTTATATTGTGCGGGATATTGTGCGGCTCATTCCGATTATATTTTTAAGGGGCGGCGGTAGTCTCTTACTTAGACTTTATATTGTGCGGGATATTGTGCGGCTCATTCCGATTATATTTTTAAGGGGCGGCGGTAGTCTCTTACTTAGACTTTATATTGTGGGGATATTGTGCGGCTCATTCCGATGATATTTTTAAGGGGCGGCGGTAGTCTCTTACTTAGACTTTATATTGTGCGGGATATTGTGCGGCTCATTCCGATTATATTTTTAAGGGGCTGCGGTAGTCTCTTACTTAGACTTTATATTGTGCGGGATATTGTGCGACTCATTCCGATGATATTTTTAAGGGGCTGCGGTAGTCTCTCACTTAGACTTTATATTGTGCGGGATATTGTGCGGCTCATTCCGATTATATTTTTAAGGGGCTGCGGTAGTCTCTTACTTAGACTTTATATTGTGCGGGATATTGTGCGGCTCATTCCGATGATATTTTTAAGGGGCTGCGGTAGTCTCTCACTTAGACTTTATATTGTGCGGGATATTGTGCGGCTCATTCCGATGATATTTTTAAGGGGCGGCGGTAGTCTCTTACTTAGACTTTATATTGTGCGGGATATTGTGCGGCTCATTCCGATTATATTTTTAAGGGGCGGCGGTAGTCTCTTACTTAGACTTTATATTGTGCGGGATATTGTGCGGCTCATTCCGATTATATTTTTAAGGGGCTGCGGTAGTCTCTTACTTAGACTTTATATTGTGCGGGATATTGTGCGGCTCATTCCGATGATATTTTTAAGGGGCTGCGGTAGTCTCTTACTTAGACTTTATATTGTGCGGGATATTGTGTGGCTCATTCCGATTATATTTTTAAGGGGCGGCGGTAGTCTCTTACTTAGACTTTATATTGTGCGGGATATTGTGCGGCTCATTCCGATTATATTTTTAAGGGGCGGCGGTAGTCTCTTACTTAGACTTTATATTGTGCGGGATATTGTGCGGCTCATTCCGATTATATTTTTAAGGGGCTGCGGTAGTCTCTTACTTAGACTTTATATTGTGCGGGATATTGTGCGGCTCATTCCGATTATATTTTTAAGGGGCGGCGGTAGTCTCTTACTTAGACTTTATATTGTGCGGGATATTGTGCGGCTCATTCCGATTATATTTTTAAGGGGCTGCGGTAGTCTCTTACTTAGACTTTATATTGTGCGGGATATTATGCGGCTCATTCCGATTATATTTTTAAGTGGCGGCGGTAGTCTCTTACTTAGACTTTATATTGTGCGGGATATTGTGCGGCTCATTCCGATGATATTTTTAAGGGGCTGCGGTAGTCTCTTACTTAGACTTTATATTGTGCGGGATATTGTGTGGCTCATTCCGATTATATTTTTAAGGGGCGGCGGTAGTCTCTTACTTAGACTTTATATTGTGCGGGATATTGTGCGGCTCATTCCGATTATATTTTTAAGGGGCGGCGGTAGTCTCTTACTTAGACTTTATATTGTGCGGGATATTGTGCGGCTCATTCCGATTATATTTTTAAGGGGCTGCGGTAGTCTCTTACTTAGACTTTATATTGTGCGGGATATTGTGCGGCTCATTCCGATTATATTTTTAAGGGGCGGCGGTAGTCTCTTACTTAGACTTTATATTGTGCGGGATATTGTGCGGCTCATTCCGATTATATTTTTAAGGGGCTGCGGTAGTCTCTTACTTAGACTTTATATTGTGCGGGATATTGTGCGGCTCATTCCGATTATATTTTTAAGGGGCGGCGGTAGTCTCTTACTTAGACTTTATATTGTGCGGGATATTGTGCGGCTCATTCCGATTATATTTTTAAGGGGCGGCGGTAGTCTCTTACTTAGACTTTATATTGTGCGGGATATTGTGCGGCTCATTCCGATTATATTTTTAAGGGGCTGCGGTAGTCTCTTACTTAGACTTTATATTGTGCGGGATATTGTGCGGCTCATTCCGATTATATTTTTAAGGGGCGGCGGTAGTCTCTTACTTAGACTTTATATTGTGCGGGATATTGTGCGGCTCATTCCGATTATATTTTTAAGGGGCTGCGGTAGTCTCTTACTTAGACTTTATATTGTGCGGGATATTGTGCGGCTCATTCCGATTATATTTTTAAGGGGCGGCGGTAGTCTCTTACTTAGACTTTATATTGTGCGGGATATTGTGCGGCTCATTCCGATTATATTTTTTAAAGGGCGGCGGTAGTCTCTTACTTAGACTTTATATTGTGCGGGATATTGTGCGGCTCAGATATTCTCCATTTATTGCAAGGATTCTTATTAAACAGGGTTCATCCCTTAAATTTTCACGAGGTGCAGTTTTTATGAGTACGCTTTGTGTGTCACTTAACTATGGGATCTTACTGGAAGTGAAATGACATTGCAGAGGGAGACGAGTAAGCTGGGCTTTGGTTAGTGTAGTGCAGGAGGCCTTACCCTGGCTGCGGCCGGGCTCAGACCCGGTCCCGGAGAACGCTCAGAGTGCCACGGCCCGAGCAGCACATTCCACACGTGTTCAATCATAAGCAAATCACTTTCGCCGACGCCTGGGCTCGGCATCCACGTCTGCGGCGAGACGTCTCGTTAACCGCGGTTTCCCCGTGTTTCAGGTGAGTTACCAGACAGCAGACAGGGCTCGCGGGCTTCTGTCGGGGTGTGTACGGGAAACGCCCGGGGCGGCGCCGCTTTCCCCGTGCTGTGGGTCTCCGCTGCCGGCCCTGCAGGGTGTGAAGTGTACAGCAGGTAGGTGGCCCGGTGGCAGCGCCAGGTGGCCCGGTTTTACCCGCCAGTGTGTGGCTACAGCTGCGTGGTCGCTACGCCAGGTGGCCCGGTTTTACCCGCCAGTGTGTGGTTACAGCTGCGTGGTCGCCATGCCAGGTGGCCGAGTTTTACCCGCCAGTGTGTGGTTACATCTGCGTGGTCGCAGTGCCAGGTGGCCGAGTTTTACCCGCCAGTGTGTGGTTACAGCTGCGTGGTCGCTGCGAAGCGCGCCTGTCGCTATGGTGGGGTTGGAACACTTGGGAAACGGTCATGTGGGAGCTGGTGGTGTTGTGGACTGGACTGGACTGAGGGGCCAAACGGTACTGTTGGGACTAGTGGCCACTTAACATCTAAATTTTAGGGACGGGCCACAGCGTCTTACCGATGAACTAGGGGCCCGCGTCTTACTGATGAGCTAGGGGCGCGCGTTGCCACCCAAACTTTGGGGGTTTTTTCGACAAAGTTCGAGCTGGTTCGTTCGCCTTTTCTAATTTCTATCGCTTACCAGCGCAAAACTACGCAGGTGGTAGGAACTATTGTTCTGTTGAACTGCATCAGAAGTGGTGTTCAAAAGTTTCCAACGTGCGATGCACGGGCCATTAACGGCTCGGACTGCACGCCTGCCCCTCCCAGTAAAAGTCCGTGGCTACGCCTCTGTGTAAAATTTACAATGCTGCCCTGAACTTTTCCTCACTGTCCGGATATGCAGCAGCACTCATGGGTGTATCTTTCCAAAAAGTAGCACTAAAAGTAGCGGGTAGCACTAGCGGACCTGGGGACTGTCGGTGTATATAATCAACACCCCGCGGTCCTTGGTCAGACATACGGATTATTTATTCAGCCCGCGCCGTGCCGAGTCATACCGGCGACGCCTCAGGACCTCCTGGCGTGCTGGATACCTGGGTCTGGCGAGAAATGGCATGGTCATTAGGGAATGGCATGGAATGGGACGGCAAAATTCGTGTTCAGGTGTCTTTCGGACAGGGATAGAACGGAACAGTTTTTCCGGATGTATCATGACAAAATTGAATTGGACGGGACGCGGCCGCCGTGAATATGTTTTCCGGCACTGTTCCGACTCAAAGCCAACCGATTGGGATTGATCTTAAAATGTTTTTCATACTGGCCACAGGTGGTGGAAAAAGGGAAGGGGAGCGCCGAGACACCGTGACCCACTTAACTGATAAATTTTAGCACTAACCCTAGGGTGTGCAGTTATGCACTGGAAAGAAATGGTTTGTTGAGTTCATGGTGTCCCCCTCCCCCAAATCCAGGCCGTCGGCCGCCCCTGATCTGACCTCTACCGTGAACTGCCTGGGTAGGCTCTGATCGGCTTGACCGTGGCCTGCGGCAACATTGTGCCTTAATTTGCCGCCGGTCAATCAATGTTGCGTCTGCGATCTGGATAACCGTCCATATTAGGACATATACTATTATTTGAAAGCGTCCATAAGGACAGTTTTGACAGCGGAGCCCCGCGAGGTGAAGGCTAGCTGGATGGGAGACGGTGGTGGGTGCTGCGCTCGAAACTTGTTGGGAACCATAATTTTACATTTATAAGTTTCAAGAGCAACCCACTGTTACCGAAACAAATGCAGGATAAAGACGCTAAAATCTTTTTAAAATACTTCATGATGACTCAAGTTAAGTTTGATTCAAGTTAAGTTTAAGGGAAATTTCATGTGGAGCTGAGACAGACTGGTATATTTTTATGATATTTTACCGCACTTTTTCAAACTAGGTAATTGGGGCCTACATATCCTAGTTTTTTTGTACATTCACCTCCAGTCCCAACACGGAACAATATTTCGCTCTTTTCCAGCAGCGTGGCCGTTGCTCTGGCTATTCGTGTCAGCGGAAGACCTCAGACACCACTAAACCAGATGAAACCCAGTCGCCAGTAGCAGGGGCGTGCCAAGGAAAGGGTTGCGGTGGGCACGAGTCATCAGTTCGGGAACTCAATCATTTCTCGATAATGAGACTACAGAACCCGGATATGTTGGCAGCACATTTTATAATCTACCCCCCATACGCTTATTGTTCGAGTCATGGGAGCGCCTCTGAGATCAGTCGGAACCAGCATGCTCTCCCAGGGCTTCCGTTGTTTTCCGAGACGAGGCGTCGCGACGGTATCGACTTTGAAGCTTCCCCTAACGGCTGCGCCTCCGTCCGGGCCATCTCTGCAGTCCTCCCGCTGTCGCTCCCCTCTCTCCCTCGCTGCTCTGCCTCCAACCCTGCGCGCGACGCCTCAGCGAATACCGCAGCATCCCCCGAGCAGAGGCGCCCTGGGAGCTATAAGGCTAGCGGAGCTCGCGCACATAGTTCCGTTGTTCCCGTGGGGTCTTCGTCTGAGAAGATGCTCTCCGGGGTTGGGAAAACTTTTGTGTGGTGGCTTGTGATGGGCGATGCTTTTTAGCTTCGTTGCTAGAACGTCGCCATGGAAGGTGCCAAGATGAGTGTCCTGCCGGTTGTAGTGGAGGAAATAAACAGAAAGGTAAGGTGTTATGGCTAGCCTGCCGTTATTATCATATTTTTGTCCTTTTCCAAGTATGATTCTTTAATATTTTTCTAGTGGTAGTGTCTCAGTTTTTCGTACCACACAAGCCATTGCATTGCAGTGCTTGTCCAGCGTGCCTTCCTGTCGACGAAGCTGCACCTAGCCCAAATACGGGTGTGTGTTACTATGTAACAGTTCCATCCTGGATCATTGCCACAGTTGCTGATGACTGACGTACTTTGATGCAACCATTCTTGATGATTGCCTTCGAGAAAAGAAGTCTCAAGGCTAGTTATGAATGATCGATATTTAGAAGGTGAGCCTGGTATCACCGCACCACCTAGCATAACCTTTCGGGCCAAGTTGTATCCGGGGTGAAGCTAAAGGCTCCATCGAAAACTTTTTATTAATGTCGTCTCTCCTTGCTATTTAGCTGGGATTCTGGCTTCCACGTCATCTTGATGTCTGCTGCATTGTGTATGGGGACTGTTGTAGCATCCGTACCCGACGAGGAAGGGGATTTTCCTGGGACTGTGCACCTGCTTTCTGATCCAAGTGCCCCGGGTTCAAGTCCTGATAGGCTCCCAGAATAAGAGTGATACTGACAAATATGATACTCGATTCGAAACTGGGTGCGAGCTGGCAATGCCAGTTGAATTTGAACAATCATTTTGTATATTTTGAATTGATTGATGTTTTCTTAACATTTCCCTGTTTGGAATCTCCATCAGTTGCCGATGTGTTGCTCCAACAACTTTTAATTGTTTTTATTTGTAAAATCTGCAAGTGCTCCACTTCTTAAAGTGAGTGAAAGTGGGTGGGTACCCGCTCGCGTTCTTTCCAAACCTATGAGGCCAAACATGTGATTTTCTTCAAATGTTCATTCTCATGCTAGCTGGCGGGGGGAGGGGGGTCGTAGAAGTTAGTGGTTAGCACGCTCGCTTTCCACGCGGCAGGCCCAGGTTCAAGGCCCGGAGGGTTCTCTGAACAAGAGAATAATCTGACTCCCGAGAGACACTTCCAACAGGGGAAGGGCTGGCGAGGCTATATGATCCAGTCAGTTGGTGCGTTAATGAGCCCCGAAAATTAGTATTCTCATGTTAGCTAGGAGGCGGTTCAGAGGTGCACTCTTTCTGAGGTGTCTGGTAGAACAGCGCTTATCGTATCTTTCCGCTTTCCTCTGTGTTCGGTGTGGTGCAGAAATGACCTATGCGTGACCTTTGCTCAAATCGACCTTCCATGGCAATGACTCGGTGATCAGGTGCATGGTGATGGCGCTACTGGAATAGAACCGGTGCCTGTATGGTGCTGACATCTCTCGGCGAGAGTGGCAACCAGAGTTCACGGACCTCCATCCGCAATGCGGATGTGATCAAAGAACCGATCATATATTATGCTTGGCTGGAGGAAGAGACGGTTAGCCGGTTGATGACTAACCTTTGCCGGGTCTGCAAGATTCGGCTGATTTCGTTCAGCATGAGGAGGAGCAAAACATGGAAGTGCCTTAGAATTCTGCTTACATGGTTTGGGAGCAGATTCCCTCACAAAAGGGTTAGAAAGTGAGGCAAGGGGGACATTAGTATTACCTTTTGTAAAAAGAGCATAGGCCCCTCTGCTTTTTTGGGAGGCCTTATCGATGTATAAACTGCCAGGGTCATGTGGCGTTGCCATCTCTCCCTCTTGGAAGGGTTTCGAGGGAGTAAAATTACTCCTTGTTCAGATTTGAACCGGGGTCAATCACATGGAAAGCGCCAGTGCTAACCACTAGACCGTAACTACCCAGTCCTTGTGGAAGATGTCACTTCCTGGTTCTGGATATCGACATGTACCCTTTTTCCTTACAAAATAACTGTGTTGAATATGCCTTCAAACCAAGTTTTTTATTGGCGAAGTTTGTTCCAAATCGGCCAAGCTAAAAACGGTCATGTTGGACACTTATCTCGGCAGATTGGTTGGTCAGTATATGAATATGCACTTATGAAACTCCTGTTCAGAAGAACGATCGCGATAAATCTCAAGAGAACCCCACACTTCCAGATCTGTTCTGACGCAATCGATTCAAAGAAGAGGCTAGCTTACGCATTGCATGTTGCTTATTTCATCATTCTGCCCAGTGGCGGATACAAGGGAGGCTAGGGGTCTCAACCCTCCTCCCCACACAAATGCCCGATTGCTTATAGTTAATACATAGGCGGAGACTAATCGGAGGCAATGGTGGAGGAGGCTCGAGCCACCTAGCCCCCTTGAAATGAAGTCCTGGATCCGCCACTGATTCTACCCTCTACATCTGCTTCCAGACATGTAAGAGTGCCCAGAATATAGATTCGAAATTATACATTTATCGAAAATATAAAACGTGAAAATGTCTGCGTCTATTAGTACCACTGTTTATGCGTTAGAATGGACGTTTTTACAAACGTTTCGGACTTGTAGTCAACAACCGGCCGAGCCAGGCCCTAGCCTGTGTCCCTGTCGCGCAATAACTGAACAAACAGTGAATTCAGCCACCTTTCCAGCGTGCGGGGGTGGACGCGATCCGTCCAGGAGTGAGCTGCACTGATGCAAACCTTTAGCTTGATACGCTCCAGGCGAGAACCGCTAGCTTCTGCACGGGGTTTGCATGTTTCAGGGGTTATTGGGGACGAATTCCAAAGACCTATGGTTTGTTTAAATATATTGCATACTTCTCGTCTTGCATTTTGTGGTCGCTTATTTTCGAGTTCAGCACTCACAGTTGGATTCTGCCTTCACTTGTGTTGGTTAATCTTTCTTTTCGAGTTCTTACAAGATCTTTCAAATAAAGGCTCAAATCTTCATTCAGCTAGTAGGTTTCTTTCTGCATCATCTTCTCCCAACTAAGTAAAAACACCAGCAGTTGTTCAGCCGTAAGTAACGTCACACCATTTGTGGTTTTACCCAAGGTGTAGTGCTATCCACGGACCCACCACTGCTGCCGCACCGGTAGCTCCTCTTGGCCTGAAAACCGAAGCCAGTGTGCAAACGCCAGGGGTTTAACTACGTACGCTCCAAGTCGAGCATTGTGCGGCCGTTTGGCACCGCTTCTGTCTTCACTGACTAGAGCTTTCCTGGTATTTGTCAACGGTGGCGCCGTGTCACTGATGAACACAGGCAAGAGTGTAGAGGGGGACACGGTGGGGGGGGGGGTGGAGAATTCCCAGAGAACGGATTTGAAAGAAGAGGGATTGGCGGCTGACTTTTGCGCGTAACGCCACGTCGGCGCCATGGCGTGACACACCGCCTCGGTTGTCACGGCCTCGGGAGAGAGGTGAGCTGCCACTCTGTCGCAGACAGAAGGGCGACCTTGGCCGTGAACGACCGCGACCGATCGGCGTCTCGGCCAGTGTTCCGCCGGTCGGCTATGTTTGGACCGGGGCCCGGGCTCCGTTCTCAGCCCCTGTCGTGGCCATTGTGCTTCTTGGTCGGTCTGCGTGCCGGGCTAGTGCGTGGTTGTTTTAACTGGTTGGTGTGGCATCGTGCGCCTTTCCCCTGGTTGATTTATGATGGTTTGCTGACGGGGGAGAGATTATTGATGGTCCATGGACTCCCGTCCAGTCACCTGATAGTTGGGGGTATCCAGGCTGGAAGTTACTTGCCTTGTCGTGTAGATTTACCTTCTGGCCTGTGGATTTGTTAGGAGCAGTCACAGATAAATACTAATTCAGAATAACCAAATACGAGAAAGGAGCCATCAAACCACACCCACAAAAAACGAGCAAACGAAAGTTGTTTTTATGTATTGTTTTTATATTCAATCATCACTGTTGGAGGATGACTGAAAGTAAACATTGTTTACTTTTGTCTTGCTCCCCACCCCAGTTACCCCGGAGCGCTGTGGTTGTGTCTGGGATGGTATGATGTCACAGGATGTGTTATGTCTTTCCTTATCTGGGAGACGAACCAGTTACTCGGGTCCCTCCCGAGTAGCGTTGGCGTGGCCTAAATCTAGCATATGCCTTTGAGTTATTGTGCCCTACATAAGAAATCCCCGAGTGCGCTTTACCTCAATCCGTGTTAGATACTCTTATTTGTAGCATTATAAGTACCAATACTTAAAAGCATTTTAAGTACCAAGACTTAAGTCGATTATCGACTTTTGCGTCAATCCAGTAAAAGCTATGTTCATTGTTTAGTGTCATCTGCTGATAAATGAATACCATCATCCTCACCAATCGTTCTGTAGGCTCGCCTCTGCCTAGAGACAGTGCGGTTGTTAAATACAATATGATAGTTTCATTTTATCATGAGCACTATTCAGTCACCTATTCTATCTGGTCTATTTAACGGAGCATGAGCACCGGTCTAGTCTGACGTATGCGTGTGTTTTTAATTCTCTTTGATTTTTAATTATTTAATGTGAAACCGTGCGGAGTTTGCAGTTCGCACGGTTCAGTTTCCCAAATGTTTGTCATAGCCTGAAGTTGCTGGGTAAGATTAGGCACGATGGATTTAACACACAGTAGATTATCAGGTTTGCAAGAATCCTGCATCTTTATTCTGAGAGCATGAATTTCTGGCTAACTGCTCATTAAATGTAAACTTTTGAACCGTCATCACTGCATTAAGCTTATATTTTGGTAAAAGAAAGATGCAAAAACATTTCAAATTTCTGGTATTAATTTGCCTGACTTTTAAAACGAAATAATTCAGGGCGTTTACTGTCCCCAGTCTCCCTTTAGTCGCCCTCTGAACGTGAGAAACCAGGTTGCTAGATCCAAGCGAAAAGTATGAACTGTGTCCACTCGATAAGAACGTTCGTTTTGGTGCGCTCCGTACTTATTTTATGTACATTTTTTCAGTGAAAGCATTGGTCGGTGAAAGGTATGCTGAAAAAGTGTATAAAATATACAGAAAGTGCTCCGAAACAAGCTTTGTGGTGAGTGAATTCATTCCATAGTTTTCGTTTAGTTCATGCTCCTCGTACCACGTCATTTGGAATGGTTAGACCTGTGATTGTTGCCAGTCTGCAATGTTGCAGTACTCCTCTGGCCGTCAGGAGTACTGCAAGGTGCCGTAAAAAAACAAAAAACACTCGCACACATGACTCTCTCTAATATATTATTACCAAAAAATGAAACAGATTATTTTTCTTTAAAAATCCTATTCTGAGGGATTCCTTTTCTTCTCTCTCTCTCTCTTTTTTTTTTTTTTTTTTTTTTTTTTTTTTTCTCTGACAGCTCTGACGTCCATGTCAGAGCTATTATCGGACGTCCTCATGGCTTCTCTTCTGGTACAGCCCTTCATTAGAATCAGCATAATGCGATAGTTTGAGGTCTTGCTACACTGTGACAATAATTGTTATTTTGCCCATCGTACCGTGCTCATTCCTCTCTTCTTCCGTTTGCTACCGGTCCAGCAAATCTGCAATCAAATTGAGTTTGCGACACGATTATATAACACTGCATCGGCATCCGAAGAAGCCTGGTTCACGCGAGACCAGTTCCCCGTCATGCACAGAAGGCTCGGTAGTGGGTCTGTAAGGACGCACGGGCTCTGAGAACGTGCCGTAAGTCCTCTTCTGGGCGTTGACCCCGATGTGAGCGGAAACGGTCATTTTGCACGCCCGCTGTCTCTGCTTCGGTGAAACCGTGTCGCATGATGAAACTGGTGCAGCCTCAAAGTTCCGAAAAATATTCCCCGAGTGACATTCATGGGTTCTGCAGGCTAGACATTCAGGGAATCATTTTTCCCCTCAAATGGGCATATGTTCCTTCTGGTATCTCTCATCTCACGAACGAGGCATGACTTAATTGAAACCAAGCGAGGGACCAGAGTTTACATTTTTCATAAATGTTCACACCGCTGGCGGGATCAGTACCCTCTAGGGAGGCTCCCACGTCCGGTGACGCCCCCCCATTCCTCCCACTGGGAGCCGGTCTGTGACGCCCCCTCCCCCGGGAGCCGGTCTGTGACGTCCCCCTCCCACTGGGAGCCGGTCCTTCACGCGCCCTCCTATAGGGGACACCTCTGAGGAGTACTTCTGTCATGTGGCGGGACAACCCTGAGGAGCACTTCTGTCCTGTGTTGGGGCAACCCTGAGGAGCACTTCTGTCCTGTGTTGGGACAACCCTGAGGGAGCACTTCTGTCCTGTGTTGGGACAGCCCTGAGGGAGCACTTCTGTCCTGTGTTGGGACAACCCTGAGGGAGCACTTCTGTCCTGTGTTGGGACAGCCCTGAGGAGCACTTCTGTCCTGTGTTGGGGCAACCCTGAGGAGCACTTCTGTCCTGTTTGGGACAACCCTGAGGGAGCACTTCTGTCATGTGGCGGGACAGCCCTGAGGGAGTACTTCTGTCCTGTGTTGGGGCAACCCTGAGGGAGCACTTCTGTCCTGTGTTGGGACAACCCTGAGGGAGCACTTCTGTCCTGTGTTGGGACAACCCTGAGGGAGTACTTCTGTCCTGTGTTGGGACAACCCTGAGGAGCACTTCTGTCCTGTGTTGGGACAACCCTGAGGGAGCACTTCTGTCCTGTGTTGGGACAACCCTGAGGGAGTACTTCTGTCCTGTGTTGGGGCAACCCTGAGGGAGCACTTCTGTCCTGTGTTGGGGCAACCCTGAGGAGCACTTCTGTCCTGTGTTGGGACAGCCCTGAGGGAGCACTTCTGTCCTGTGTTGGGGCAACCCTGAGGGAGCACTTCTGTCCTGTGTTGGGACAACCCTGAGGGAGTACTTCTGTCCTGTGTTGGGGCAACCCTGAGGGAGCACTTCTGTCCTGTGTTGGGACAGCCCTGAGGGAGCACTTCTGTCCTGTGTTGGGACAACCCTGAGGGAGCACTTCTGTCCTGTGTTGGGGCAACCCTGAGGAGCACTTCTGTCCTGTGTTGGGACAGCCCTGAGTTATAATTGAAGTAGGGGCGAAGTCACGATGGGGACCGTGACGGTTTCTTTTTATCCGAGGTCATGGGCCCAGTGAATCATCATTAAGGGGCCTCTCTCTCTCTCTCTCTCTCTCTCTCTCTCTCTCTCTCTCTCTCTCTCTCTCTCTCTCGGCGTGTTCGGAATCCACGACGAATAGGTGTTGGACTGAAACACTTGAAAGGCAGCCGTTTACGGCTCAACCGTCACGGCGTCTAACCTAGGCATGACTGCTGGTATCAGTTAGAGGTTAGTATGGGACAACATTTCAGTGCATCTCCCGTTCTGTCCCGTGTAACTCCGTCCTGCTCCATTCTGTCCCGGGAAACATATCCAGAAGGCGGTCTTGTCCCGTCCCATGCTCTTTTTAACAACAAACGAGAAGTAGTGCCGATCCGTGCGGTCATAATTAAGCCCGGTAAGCTTCGTCCCGAGCCGGTGTCCGAACCCCGTCCCGTGCAGGTCTGTATGACCAGCGTGGGCCCGGGTTCCCGGAACGTCACCATCGCCAGCGACACTCGATCCCGCCGAGTCCGCCACCTTCGGGTACACTCGGGGGTACCGGCCGGGCCTGCGTCTTTGGCAGGCGCGCCGCTCATGATAGGACGTCATAAACAAACCGGAATGCCAAGAGGCGAATTTGCGCCGAGGGAGAGATGTGCTATTTCAAACATATGACGCAATATGGGGCGATTTTCTCTTCGCTCTTGCCTCGATATCGTCGATTTCGTACGATTTCGTTCCCGTGAGACGTCCCCGTTTAGAAGGTATCAAGAACAAGACGAAGGAAGGAAGACACTGAGGAGCGCGCACGGTCCATGCGCTAATGGAGCCTTGTGCTTATTTTGTCTTTCTTGTCTGTCGCGTTCTGGAATAGTACAAGGTCGCAGCGGTGGGCGGGCGGGCGGAGGAGGCAGCTCAAATAAACAGTCACTGCTGCACCCCGCTCCCTCCGGAGCAACCCAAACACCGGGTGGCGGCGGCGGGGGCCGGAACCGGGACCATTTAAACGAATGTCACCGCCGGGCACGCTGCACTGACTGGTGCGATCAGTGTGGCAGCGAGAGGACGGTGGTCAGACAGACGGTCACCATTGGTCGCCGCCGGCGTTGGCAGGAGGCTGAGTGGCCGTGCGGGTTGTGCGTGATCGCCGCGACTGGTCCTGTGACCGCCGATTACGTCCGATTGTTTGCGACTACGCTGCGACTGTCTGCGACTACGCTGCGACCGTCTGCGATTGGTTGCGACTGTCTGCGACTGCGCCCACGATCGTGGTGCTGTGGTGGTTTGTTCACGCCTTTGCGTGGAAAACGATTGGTGCTCGCAGTAGTATCTAGCTGCTGATTGGCTACCCCCGCTTGCGGTCGGAGCCGGAGCCAAATCGGAGCCACCTGACGGTTCTCCGAAAGTTATCTGGCAGAACCAAGATGTGCACTTTTGGTGACACATAAACGGGACTGAACAAAGTGAACCAGTGCAAGGTAGAAGTAGTGTTCAGCACCGTTTCATTTCACTAGGAGGTAATTCACCATGGGGGTAACGTGACCCCCACCGTGACCTGATCTGGACTTCTGATTGGCGGAAATCACTCCGTCCTGAACGTTGATTGGTGCGGAGTGATTCAGAGGTGTTCTGATAGGTCCTTGGTTGGGGACTAGTGTCTCTGTGTAACAAACTCGGCAGCGGTCCACCATTGGAAAATGTCGGAAAAACTACGGAGGAAAGTCTCCTTTCGGGTAAGTTATAAAGGAAGACCGTGCGAGCACACATGTGCTTTTGGGCCGGCTTAAAGTTGACGGCTAAGACGTCGTTAGTTTGGTCCCCTTTTGTGTTAAATGTGGATGACTTTATAGTTTACTGTTGAAGGACAGTTTTCTGGGTGCTCCATAATTGTATCTCTTACGCACGGTCACCGCCACCCTACAATCGTTGATAGCTTGATGGATATGAGGGGCATTGATCTGTAGGAAATTTATGAGCTGTGGAAAGATTTTTCTGCTAACTTATGTGAGGTTAAAGAAATGTTCTCCAACATTTGCTTCGAGGGGTGCGTGTGTAATTTTGTGTGCAAGTTGGGACAGCAATGAACCAGTGTCCAGTCCAGCGTACGCCGGACACTTCTCCGTGATACGGTAAAGCAGGGTCGTCATCATCACTGGCCTTTACGGGTGCGTCGGCTTTTGAAGCCTTTTGGCCCTTTTTTCTTTTTTTCTGGAATGTATTTCACTTTTTCATTTATAGTTATATTAGAAGTGCACACCATTTTGGTGACCCACTCTCACTTGCGCGCCACAAAGTGCACATCATTTTGGCGAACCGATCTAACGTGCTGCCACAAAGTGCACATACGACACTCGATAACCCACAGTAGACTGGATGCAATCTTCACAACTGCCCAGCCAACTTTTGCGGACTCATCTGCTAGCAGTTTGTTGGGCGCTCTTAACTTAGTCCTGTAGTGCACTCCACGTGTGCTCGAAGTACGCTCCTTACTTTATGTGGAAGACGTTAGCTTTTTGTAGTTTTTGTCTAGGAGCGGTTTAACCCTCCCCACGGGCCATCGATGGCCCCTAAGTTTTTCGATAGCAGAAAACGACGAGGCGCAGCACCGCGGTTGAGGGCTCTACCTCTCACTGCATCATTTTCCCATCATCCCTGAAATTTTTACCCCGGGTCACCCAAGGTCAGGTCACCGACGAGGTCAACCAGGTCACCTACTTCAACTTAAAGCTCTGTAAGAGCTACATTTCAAAGTCGATCAATTTGAAACTTCCTACACTTCATACCTCTTCAGGGTCTACAAGGTGTATATCCGGATTTTTCGATTTCGTGCCCTGAGGTCAGGTCACGAGGCGACCTCTCCCATTGAAAGCATGGGGAAAGCTGTTTCATGATATAAAAGCCACAAAAATGATTGCAAATACTCAGACTGCTCAGAACAGCGTTTTGGACACCCTTTCACGGATCCCAGGGGTCATATTTTCCCTTTGACTTTTCCAAAGTCATCAAAGGTCACCAGAGGTCAAAAACAGTATTTTGACAATAACTTTTGACCTTATTAAGCTAGAGCGATGAAACAAACACCATCGTGTTTGTCTTGTCACTGGCTTTCATTTAATATACGGCAGGTCACATTCTGACCTTTCGTGACCTCAGGTCATATTAGGTCACGAGGTGACCTCTGGAGGTCAAACCACTGGCGGAAGGTCTTTACGTTCCACATAGCGGAAAAGTACTGGCAATTTGCTATCAAATGTACTTTACCAGGCCTCAATAGCTCTAATGACATAAGAGTTATGCCCAGTTTGCTTAATCATTGCATATTTGAGTGAAAATAGCCGATCTTGACCTAATTTGACCTCTAAGGTCAAACCATTGCCTGAGCACTAAAACATGTAAAGTAATTTTTACTGAATTCACGCGAGCTTTCTATTGCACTTTGCAGATTTGCGCTAACGCCCATATTTTCAGTTAGAGCCAGATGCCCCCGGTGAAGGTGCGCGACCCCCGGGGGCCGGTTAAAAAGGATATTGCCTGATAGGTACGCGTTGAGACAAACCACCATCGTCCCAGTGAACATCACAAGAACTTTGGTCTGTTTTGCTCAGGATAATATGTTTTTCTGTAATAGAGTGAATTCAGGTGTTATTCTCCTTGAGCCTATCAAAAACTCTTTCAACCAAAACTCACTGAAGGATATTCCCAAAAGTTTTTAAGAACAGTTTCGATCGCGTCCCCGTATCGGCTGCTAAAGTACAATTTCGCGAGACCCATAGAATGGACTCTCCTATTTGTTCAACTGCTTGTGTAATTATTTCGTGATTTATTGCATGGCTATATATCGCATGGCTCGTGTTTTTAGTAAATATATTGACCATACACATTTGCCCCCTTAACCGAAGTAAGAACGTACTTCCTTTGCTAATGTCTACAAGGTAAAGGAGAGCACTCAGGGCAGGGATGTGGATTCGTATCTCTTTGGGGGTGCAGCAGACCCAACTGAGGGCCAGAATAAAGACAATATCACGCATCTGTTTTTGCGTGATTGTTATTGGTATTCTTTTAAATTCGGGTACCCCAATGATGTTCGGAAATCCACGCCCCTGACGCTTGGCCTTATACATGGAGCGAAGCGCCTCCGTGAAGCCTGGGCGAACCTTCATCCGAACAAGGACGCGAATCCACAGCCATTCACCAGGAGTCTGATCAGCGGTAACAGCGTGTACACGAAGCGCTTCCCGGGACTACAGCCAACCATTTCAATGGGGTGATTGCCTCAAATACAACCTCCGCCACTCCAGTGGCGCTGCCCGGCCGTAGTTGGGCATTTGCTCCACAGATGGCAGCGCCGGCGCCGCCGGCTTGGCTGGTGGTGGCGGGGTGGGTGTGGCACCGGTCCGCATTTACTGAAGCGACTGGGGACACCGTCGGCGCCAGGGATGAAGTGATGTAAATGGAGACCATGGAGACCAGCTTTGCTGAATGTCTGGACAGGAATGACAGGGGAGAGTGAGAGAAGGAACAGGGCTATGTAAAAAGCTCGATTCCAGCATTTGTGCGGCCAGGGAACACTACTTTTGGATTTGTTTCACCCTGTGGTGCAAGAAATTCGCTCCTCTCATTTGCTGGACGTTTTGACAAGAACGTTTTGTCTTTGCGACGGAGTGCAATGCCAATTTTTGTGCGCCTGGACTTGCCCGCGTGTACCAGCTGAATAAGAACAAACTTGAATGCCTTATGCTGTTTCTGCATGCACAGGTAATGCAAATCATCATCTAAGTTTCTTTTAATTATGCTTTTATTATGATGTTCATCTGAAGATTTTATATCACTAACCCTTCTCCTGGATGATTTGTATCCTTATCGTTTTCGAATGTTTCGTCATTATCAGCTGTGCCTTAGTGGCAGGCCAAAGACATGCTGCAGGCACACTGACATCAGTTGGATTTGTTTGTGCTCCCGGGGGCAGCGGTACCGCGCGCCGCTCACAGATTGCAGATCATCACTGGGGCTCCACACGGGCCCGCACGGCTCCCGGAACCAGTCACGTGCTCGCCCCGATGGACGTGATGACGTCATCGGTCATGAGGAGGTCAGCCTCTCCCGGAAGATGCTGGCCTGGGCGTGTCAGACATGCTCATGTAACGCTGCGCAGTCTTTAGAGGCTAGAACTTGGCGTAGTTATTATTGTAACACAAACTGCTAAGCAGATTTGTTGAGTCGCGACTCATTGTCAGTGTTGAATCGGAATCGGCTCAATGTTTGCTTGAGTCAGAGTTGAGTCGACTTACTCCTGGATTTTGATTGAGTTGGAGTCAAAGCAATTGCTTGAACAGATGAGTGGAGCAGTCAGCACACATCAGTCAGCCGCCAAGCTGTGAGTCAGAGTTGAGTCGACTCAACATCTTTATTTTTGGGACACCGAGCTCGAATGTAATGCAACTTTTTGGAAGAATACTAAAGAAGTAATGCCTTGAGAGTTGTATTTCTATTTGATTTGTTTGGGCCATCAAGTTTGCTGCTGAGCCTAAATACTGAATTGGCGAAAAAGTACCGAGGTTATGGGTTTAAAGGCGTGCCGACGGCCAAGGTCACCTGGCGTGAAAAACACGTTACTCGTAATGAAATATTTATTTTTGTTTTTTAGGTCTTTTCAAGTGGTATTTTATTGTTTTTAGCTGTTCAGTAATGTAGTTATCTAGTTATTATAAAGTGGTATTTTTTAGCTCTTATTGTTATTAAGTGGTACTTTCTCGGGGTTTTAATTTTGGAACAGGCATATCGGTGACCTGCTCTGAGGTAGGTTTGAAGCTTCTAATACTGCGTCGCCAATGGCGATTCTAATCGAACCGCCTATATTTTAACCAAGTATAGCGAAGAAGTGGGGCTGAATGGGCGAGCTCAGCGCTGAGTTAAAATCCGCCAGGTTGCCACCGCCCGACCAGACGTTCCGAGAAGCGGCGGCCGCCGTTAGGCCCAGCGCCCTCTGCCGACGCCTCCGTCGGCGGCCCCGCCAAAAATACACCGCACCTCATCCCGGGCCAGGGGCGCACGCTGGTGTGGGCCCCCCGCCGGATGACACGTAGGCAGGGTGCTGGTTAGACTGAACAATTACAGACATCACTGGAGGACGGGTCTGCCTGAGCGGAACTGTAGGACACCCCTGGAGGAGTTAGCTAATCCGAATCGGCATCGACGTTCTGGGCGTGGAAGGGCCGTTTCCGTCGCGACGCACCTGGTCGCGGCACGTGCCAACGGTCTGTGCCAAGGGCGGGGCATCGGAGAGATGATGCACCAGTATCAGGCGAAGAGGCGGCCGGTGCAGCGGATCTCGGTGTAAATCGGTGAAAAGCGCGGGGCTGAGCGAGAATCCCTGCGGTACACCGCTGGTTGGCTGTGGATCAGTGTTATAACGGATTTGCTTGGGGCGTGAGTTCGAAAGCTTTTTGAAGATCGGGTTTGTTGGGAGAGGGTGCCGTGCGGAGGAAGCGCCGGCCGCTGCCGAACGCGAAACGAGATACGTGACTTCACGTAAGGGAATCATCTGAAGATAACGAACTATATCACACAGAAATGAGTAACTACTTGAAGAGAAAATTTCCCTCACTTGGGAGTCTAGGGGTAAGTAAAGCGGAAGGAATAATGGAGCTGTGTGGAAAGAAGAATGGAGACGTTATCATAGAAGCTGTGTATGGGGGGACTACCCAGCATCCTCCCCACCTCTTTACCGGTTTAATATTTAAAACGATGGGCTACCTTCGCCAGCTGTCTGTGAGCCTGGGACTTTAATTACGGACAGTCATCACTCAAACCCTCTGAAATATAAATGAGGACTGTTCTGGCCCTCTGACAAAGGTGAAGCGCCTGGTGCACCTGCTGCTTCACCTTCGCCCCACTGGGTATCGGATCCTCCGTCTCCCCAGGGAGTATGTGTATGTTTATGTGTGTGTTTGTGGGGGGATGGACACCCCTTGGGGGTTGGACACCCTCAATCTCGGCTCCTATTCGAGACAGCAAGTAAGGTGTTTAGATTGCCTCTGAGAACTGATTCGGTCACTTGTTGGCCCAGGTTAATATTGAGGTCGTGGCGGGTCAAAGAAGATGACGGGCTAGGGATTTTTTGTTTGTTTTAGGTTCTGAATGGGCTGAGTAAGACCCAATGCTTAGACATCATTAGATTCATCTCGGCTTTTCTAGGTAGAGTGAAAGGCAATGTTGAAATTATAATTAGATTCCTCTCGTTATGGCGAATCAAATGATATATACACATATATAATATGACCATACTAGATCAGCACATAACGTCCTGACCCAATGTCAGGCTAAGGCCACTCTTCGACCTGATATGAAGATTATGCGTATCAATCGACTGGCAAAGACAATACAAATACAATTTCATCAACAAAATATGAACATTCATCTTTGGGGTTTTGGGACGTGCCACAAAATATGAACACTCTCTCACCATTTCCTGCGACGTTATTGACCCGAGCCCGAAAACCTGCTTTGGTAGCGTCAAATAATCTCAGAGGCCACCGGTCAAAATGTATAACTTGATCCCCAATACTGGTCTAAGATGCCATAATTTTGAAAAGAGTTCGTCATTCTACGACGCATGAAGAAAAAGTCATTTTCGGTAATTTCTCATTTCCCATGAATTTACAATGCAGAATGAGTGACACGTACCGGACCCCAGGTCATCGATACCAAACATCCCGTTATCCCACCTTGTGGTTTTCGGTGGGCCTATTATGTAATATGAATCTCAAATAAACAGACTAAACCTATTCTTGCTGGTGCCATTTGAATCATTTTTGGAGGTGCTGATACTTGACCTGGTGACCTGACCTGAGATGTCTCAGACCTGAGATTTTTGTAAAATTCCGCAAATGTTTAGGGACAAGGCGTGTCAAGTTTGGCCGCTAGTGAAACATCTGAGGTAGGATTTTGACTTTGCACCGGGTGGGGTTATGGTAACTCGGACCAGAGTTGGGCCCATGAACAGGAGCCGTCCCCTGATTCACGCATAACGCAGAACTGGCGGCAGCGTTAGATGTCCTGGTGTCCTTGTAACAAAACCTATGTTGGCGCAAACGACACAGGGAAAGTAAATCTCTGCTGGTAAACTGTAGCGGTACGTCATCTAAAGCGATGTTGGCTTTTGGGTCCGATGGTGTGGGTGTTGAGCTAGAGGTGTGACCTGATATTTGATTTCATCTGCTCAGCAGATATTGGAAAAAATAGTGGGTACGTGTTGAATATGTTTGTTGTGCAAGTCTGCATAATGCATATAGGCACGCGGTGGTTTGTTTTACTGATTTCTTCAAGCCGGAATACTAGTTTCTCCAGTCTTACCTCGAGTTTATCTGGTTTTGTGAGCATTTAAACGATAGTCCTGTTTATGAGCGATGGCATTAACCGACCACTTGGAGAATTGTGCCAGTTCCCACGCTTATCCTCATCCGTTCTTACCACCGCAGCCGAGAGCACGAGACTACCTGTTATGACGAAGCGAGCGCGCGTTGAGCTCTGCAATGAGGGGTATATAGATTACAAACGATTTGGTGTTCTAAAGAAGAAAGTTGTTGGAAGTTGATTCCAGAAGAAAGCGGTGATTATTCATGCTGAAGCCCAATCTTACAACTTGCATTAAAACCAGTTTAGGCCTGGCACTTTGCATACACGCCCACTACCTTAGCGTGCGAAACGGCACGATTGACCGACTCGTTCGTCAATTAATAAACGCATGTAAACTGGACTAATGTTGCGAACTTATCGCCTCGTTTTGTTGCTTTTGCTCAGTGGTTCGCTGTATGTAGGAAGCCACTGGCAGTGGACCTAAAATACTGCCCTCAATCGACTTTTGTCATCCAAAAATTGTCCATCAGCATATAGGTGAACTCACAATTCGAGGGGCAATGTGTTATATTTCCTTTTATACGGCAATAGTTAATCTTCTTTTTATCAGGAACATTGGTGCACAAGGGTTTCGTGCAAAGAAAGGGATAACACGTCTTGGTTTAAAATATGAATCACTCTTGGATGTAGAGCAGTAATCATGCTATTAAATTTTAGGTTTGCCGTTGCTGGTGCATCACTTTCGGGGGGGATGGGTTGGACAATTTGAAACAGAAATCTTGTCGTCGGCGACGGGCCATGAATATGTTGTACCCAGAAAATGCTCGCAAAGATTTTGCCCAATATTTTAGCCGAATGCATGGTGTCTCTTCAGCAATTGCTACATCTCGTGTATTTCTTCGCTTATTCAAGTTTTAGGTATTTCATGGTTGTAGTTTTACATGTGCAAACTATATGAGCTATAGGCTGGACCAGAGGAGCTCCAGCGCTGGCGGTTTTACGACTGTTCCATTACCATGCACCGAGGGCTGTGTGTTTTGGCGGTGTCCCGTAAACACCATCACCTTAAATCCATGCAATGGAGTTTGAAAGCCTTCCAGACCGGAGGCGACTACCACTGACACTCTCACGTGCAAACTGGAAATGCACGTGAGGCCGGACTGACAGCTGATGTTTTAACATCATGTTTCTTCAGCTCTCGGACCCTGTGGAGTCGTGACGGCTCGTGCCAGCTGCCGGGCTTTGATCTCGAATTCCAGGCCGTATCTGCTTATGATGCGATTTCCCCCGCAGTTGTGTTAGCGTTGTGTCTGCTAAAAGGAAAATCCAGCTTCAAAGTACGAGGTAAAACTTCACCATCGCATCAGGGAATGATATGCATGAATGGAACTGGGTGCGATGCAGCCGCACACCCGCTAATGCGCCGCACACCCGCTATAATCGAATCACACATACGCACACAGTCAGGGACCAAGTTTTGGGGTCAGGCGGTGATGGTAGATAAGTCCGCAGTAAAACAGAGTCACCAGTCGTGTTCAGTAGTCAGTGGAAGATTGGACCCTTGGTGACCCGGAGAGAATGGCTGAATGGCATCAGTGTGCCATTAAGCAGGGCTTCGAGTGCAGGAACTCCCCCAGGCAAGTGTAAGGCTCCCCTCCTGCTCATTATGGCTGAGAGCCTAGTTTCCACACTCACCCCAATACCGAATGTTAATTTATTTTCCTTTTTGCACGGTATGAACACTTTCTCACACGAATAGACCCAAATCAAATAGGCAAGTACTCAAAGGTCCAGTATTTACTTTGAAGTATTTTTTTCTCGAAAATGTGGAAGTGATGCATAAATTTACGTCTCAAACAGCGCAGATGCATGCATTTTGTCTCCATCTGCTCTCTATGAGCTTGAATTTTCCACTCACCCACAAGACATCAGGGAGTGAATTTTGCCCTCCACACCCAGGTGCAAAACTGGTTGTGGGATGCGATATGGTTGTGGGACACTGAGGATGACAGCTATCAGTTTGATCGGCTATCACGAGCACACTCTTGTTTAACGAAAAAGGTGACCTAGCTGATGCGTTAGCTGAAGGAGAAGCGGACCAGCCAGTGCGTGTGAGAGGCGTTCCGTCCGACCGCCTCCCAGTTGGTCTGACAACCGGAGTCTGACAGCGTCGACTGCCGATGACGTTAATGTCTTCGATGCGTCTCCGACTGCTCTGTGGGTGGGAGGAGGTGGAAACGGGCTCTGGTGTACCTGATGTAGAATTTTTACCTTATTCAGATGCGTGGAAAAGTATGATTTGTCTTGAATTCCTCCGATCCCATTGCAAAGTACTGATGACTTAGATATATTCGTAGAATGTTATGACTCCAAGCATACCACGTTGCTATCCTTACGTGGGTAGTCCCTAATTATGCTGTGAAATTAAAGTACAAAAAGCGGACAGAACTGGAGGGAGGGACAGCAGAGACTCTCCTCGAGCATTGGTGAAATTATCCAGCGTTATTAGAGCCGTTCACCACCGCTCCACTTTGACCTGTTAGTGCAGAACTGAGTCCAGAGTGCGCGCCCTGTCCCGCCTTTGTTGGGCTTCTGTTTGACAGCTACGCCTAGTGCGTGCTGCTCACCTTTGAAGCGCGATATCGCTGTCCGTCTTGTTTGAACTCCCGGCTCAAAGCCGCCGCCTCGTTATGTAATGCTGAGCTGGAGGGACCCCACCTTCAGACGCGGTGTCGGACTGGTGGAATCTCTGCGTGCTGGCGCCGGGCCATGACCTGAGATGTGTTTTAAATAGGGTGCTCTGGCACCTGGTTGCTAAGGCTCATGGGCTCTTGAGTCATTTTGATCTACGCCTGAAAATTTACCTGTCATAAGGAAAGTTTATCTGTCATAAGTTGGAAACAAGCTTTTAGAGGCTGAACTGAAGCAGCAATGTATTGTTTGTCGCACTCGCCTGCGAGCCTGTTGTTTGTTGTACTCGCCAGCAGTGTGTTGTTTGTTGCTCTCGCCGGCAGTCTGTTGTTTGTTGCACTTACCAGTTGCCTGTTTTTTGTGTTTGTTGGTAACCATGTTTTCTTTATTTTAGTCTTGTCTGCTGTATGCCAGAGGCAATGACATAGTGAAATTGGCAGAGGTTAAATGCAAGACCTTATGATTATCGATATTTTCCTGGAAAGTTGTGGGCACAGAAAGGCTGGCCCCAGAGACGCATACACTTACAGATTCTCTCCGTGGCTCAACTTGGTGGATTCGCCAGGCCCCATGGCGCCAAGTTTCTTCCAAGTGTTCTGGAGTTAAATGGCGAAAGGGGGTGTTGAAGTCCACCTGGGATTCGAGTTGCCAGTCAGATTGCTAATGGGATAAGGTTCAGTTTTGAAAGACTTTCGAATGGAGCGAATGGGAAACGGTCAACTTCTGGACTTCTCCCTGAGCGCTACATTGCTAGGTTTGGGAGTACTGCGGCGAGCAGCATGATGATAAGTTGATAAGGTGTTTCATTCGAGGTCCGGCTACACTATGACTGAGAATTTGTTTCATTTAGTACATTATTCTGATGAAGGGCTGTGCTCGAATATACAATCTTCAGTGTTTTTTTTTACATCCGGATTCGAGGGGACAGGCCAGTAAACACCTTGTCAACTGAGCGCTACATCTATCAGTCCTCTTGTGTCAGCAGTAGGCCATAGGTGCATGTTGAGGGCTTGGAACTCCCGAACCATTAAATAAATCTTTAGACGCTTTTCGTTACTTTCTGTCCAACCTTAGAGGTTATATTCGAAAAACATTGACGAGATCGTGAATTATTCTTCCCAGCCTAAAGCCTTTTTTGATGCATCGCTGTTAAAGATACGACTGTATTAAAATTAACACAAACTGTTAAGCGAATTAAGATGCATGCATCCTTCAGTCGTGACTATTGCAACACAATACCCTCTCACTTACTCCTCTATTACCAGGGTGTGGCCCTACACTTCCTACATATCATCAGGTCGCACACCGACCTCTGATTGGTCGCCGCCGCGTTCCTCCGGCGCGGCGCCATGGTCGCGTCGGCGGCGACGGCGCGCCATGGCGGCGTCGGCGCCGACGGCGCGCGCCGTCGGAGATGAACGTGGCGTCGGCGGCGGCGCGGGACCTTTTCAAACGGCCCGGATCGATGTGCGGGGGTCGGTGGCGGCGCGTGCTCTCGCGGCCTTCCGAAGCCTCTCTGTGTGTTTCTGTGTCGCTGCACTGCTGGCAGCGGCGACAGCTTCAACGGCCGCCTTCTCTGCTGTCTTACACCGCACTGTCCCACCTGCTGGCTGTAGAGGAGGACTCTTGAAGACGTTCATCACGTAGGCGTTGTAGTTTTACGTTTTTGCTGCTGGCTTTGTGTTTGGAAGCCGGTGAAGCTCTGCCGGTTGGAGCGGCGGACTAGTTGAGTTGAATCCTGGCGTTGTCGCCGGTTGGTGGTGAGTCCACCGCCGCGGGCCGCCGGCGCCCCGCGCGCGGATGAGCGCCTCGGGCTGTTGCTCCCGCCCCGACATGGGGTGTCGGTGTCTGGCCTGCGGGGGCCGCAAGAAGAAGAAGAGCATCGACTCCCCGGCCTCCCCTGCGCCCTCTGTGGTTGTGTCCGAGAGTGAGCTTCGCATCAAGAAGGTTAGTGGGTGAAGGCGGTGGGCTTGGCGCGGGGAAGGGCATTGATTGGTTTCAGCTGTTGGGCATCGGTTTTTGCTCTGGTTCTTAGTTATTTTATCGGGGGTGCATTGACTACGGGTTAGACTCCCACCCCACGTTTAGCGACGTTGGAATTGGCGCGTACCGTGGCGTCTTCTCATGCCGTACGTGTTGGAGCGCGAGGAACCTCAGCTGGCGTCTGAGGGGTCAACGGCCGGAGTCGAATGGGTCACTGACCCTCAGCGCTGCCTCTCCCATCTGAAGAAGCGAGACATAGTGTGACAACGGTGGCATCATCTTGGTGACTACTGGTCTGAAGTGGATTGGTTGCTACAGAATCCTCCTGAGGGATCAGATTTTATACAAGCTCTAGTTTCTCCCTAGGGCAATCGTTCTTGTCGCTGCCACAAGTCTTCTCTGCCGCGTGGGAATATCAATGCCAATCTTTAACGTCACCTTCCAGTTCTGCATCATCAGCTCAAAATGTTTTGAGATGCGAGGTGGCAACATATGCAATGTTGACTGAAGCTTCATAAATCACCTGTCGAGAATATAGAATTACTATTTATTGGATCCTCTAATTAACACTTTTCGAAAAGTCCGTTGCGTCGGTCGAAAGGGCGGCCTTGAATCACTACATCCTGTCACTGGTGCCCATCTCACCTGGGGCGTGTCATCGATAGCGTCCATCCAATCGAGAAAATTACACCATCCCCACGTGAAAAATGGCGTTGGCAGGCTGCAGTACTTTCGCGGGTTTCTGGGCCAAAAATGTGACCGACTGTTTAATAGCGACAAAGAGCAAACGGTGCCACAGCTTTCACCGGGCATTTTGGTATTTTGCGCTGGACTTGGTTGGAAGACTTGGTTGAAACTTTAGGAGGTTGTCAGACATTCAGAATTTAATCTTACGTGTGCTTTCTATTACAAAGGCATGCACCGATATCCCTCAATGCAGATATGGTATACCGGAAGGAACAAGCACCAGCTGAGCTATTGTTAGTTCGTCCAACTTTAATGTTTGTAAATCATGTGCTTGAAAACGTGCTTACACAATCAGCGTGTCAAAAACATATACTGATCTGGTCATGTCTGTTGTTGTCATTCTTATGTTCACTTGAATTTGTTGGGGTAAAGCTAGCTTATTCGCGAAATATGCGCAAGTGACGAAAACTTGCCGGAGCAGCTTTTAGACCGAAGCGGCTTTCCTCCCCGCCACCCCCAATCACTGCTAGGAACAGACAGTGTTGTAACTGTCAAATTAAAGCTATTATCCCCTAGATAACACTATATCTATGTTAGCTCTGACTGTTCTTGTTCAGTGGGTATGTTTACCACGGACTCGTCACCACAACTTTGAAAACTATGCCAGTTCTAGCTCGTCCCGTTTGTTGTACATATGCGGTGTTTACGGCTCTGTTTGCAACGCTTCAGCATCTCCCAATTGCGGAGAAACACGCCGCTCTTGTCTGCTGCAGGTTACATCCGTGAATTCCTCGACAGCTTCCCGCTGTTCCCCAGCTTGATACCGGCAGCCGTTGGTTTCCAGCGAGTTCTCCGAATCCGACAGTCAGCTCGATTCCCTTGCTTCTCTGAACTTAACGTGGATCTACAATTGTACAGGCCCCTGCTATTAAATGGCTCGGCAGTTTTTGTACTATTGCCGGCGAACTATTGCTCACTTTGTCGTGTTTCAACATACAGCTTGTGCTTTCAGTTATCGATCTTGAACCTATGAATACTCGGCAGTCTCATGTTTTAGAAATTTATAGCTTAAAACGTGCCTTCCACAACAGAGCCGCATCAAAGTTATAAATCGTTTATTTCTCTTTCTCCTCGAATCCTAGATGCACAGTGTAGGAAATTCACAGTGGTTATATATTCGGACACAGCCCTTGTTCAGAATCTCCCTCATTTAGGAAATCGATTATCAGGAAAATTATTTGTCAAAATGTAGCCGCGACGTCGAATATTTAGTGTGAGCCGCGGCCTCGAATGCGTGGTGTCACTCGCGACCTCAACTCGAGGTCGCGACTGACATTATTGCCAATAATTTTCCTGGTCACTGATTGCCTACATCAGGATAATTCTGAGGAAGGGGTGTGCCCGAATATATGATCGCTGTGTGAATTTTCTATATTGTGCATCCAGGTTTCGAGCAGAAATGCAAATCAACAACTTATCAACTTTTAATTTTACTCCTGGGTGCAGCACTCAAGAATCTATCTACTTTTGACCTTTGAAGCCGATACTGGCTGATAACAAAATTCTGAAAATCATTTTCGAAATATGAGGTTGACATTGAGTTTTGGTTCTTCAGTAGAAAGCTAAGGGCAAAACACGCACCACCGCCGTGGCGCAGTTGGTTAAGGCGCCTCGGTCCAGTGTGGGAGGTCCTTGGATCAAAGCTGACCTCTGGCAGACTTTTCCTCGACCGCCTCCTACCCAGGAGATGGCAGTACACTGGGTAGTGCCCGCCTTGGCTAGGGACTTCCGCTGACCAACCAGCGCCCTTGTTATTGGGAGCACGGGCTTGATCTGCCTTTAAATAGATCCACCGGTCAGTGGCACCGCCCGAGGGCACGGCCTCGCCGCGTGTCACCGGAGCAGTCCTCTGTTCCGCCGGGCCCGAGAAATCGGGATAGCTCCACGCCTGGTACAGTGGGGCGTGTGACGGGGAGCGTGCGGACATGACTGTCCTGCAAGGGTGCCGATAGCGTAAGCCCCGCTGCCGTGTACATAGTGTGTGTCTGCTTGTGTGTAGTGCAAATTTGAAAATGTTCCCGGGTTGGGAACGCAAAAATATTCAAAAAAAGAAAAAGGGCAAAACACGTATGTTGTGCTTCTAATCATGACCGAGAGAGCAATCTTTGCCCAGAAATTAGCCGAAACCTACTGAGCCTTATGTGTAGAGATTCAGTTGCAGGAAGCCGTACCTCCAAGGAGCCAGCTGGGTCATTTATCACAGCACCGCGCGGCTCGAGCGGTGCTTCCTGGAAAGTTCCTGTCGGCCCAGCCTTCAGCTTGGCCTAGTCTTTCAGTCTTGTTAGTTATTTTCGCCGGCGCAAAGCAAGTGAGGGGGGGGGTAGATCTTCATACCAATTTGTATTGAAGATAGCTTGGATGGCTTAACTTTGACATTATTATTTTTGTATAAATTTCATCCAAGTTGTTGCGAGTTCGGCTTTTGAAGTTGGAGCCTCACCAAAGTGAGCAAGGGACTTGGCAGATATTTCGTGCAAATCTGTCAGATTTTAAGCTGCCGGAAACGTAGAACGTATTTATTACTACTGGGTCGCGGCCATGCCACTGTGGACCCTGCCTGCGTTAGCCCCTCCCCCATATTGCAACATTACGCCTGTAAGCCGTCACTGGCATCGCGGTCTTGGCGGCTGTTGCATCAGACACCGTCGTCTCCAGGGTTAGTGTTTGCGTCTGATCCATGTCTGATCCATCGACACCGCCGTCTCCGGGGCAGTGTTTGCGTTTGATCCATGTCTGATCTATCAGACACCGCCGTCTCCGGGGGCAGTGTTTGCGTCTGATCCATGTCTGATCTATCAGACACCGTCGTCTCCAGAGTTGATGTTTGCGTCTGATCCATGTCTGATCCATCAGACACCGTCGTCTCCAGAGTTAATGTTTGCGTCTGATCCATGTCTGATCCATCAGACACCGTCGTCTCCAGAGTTGATGTTTGCGTCTGATCCATGTCTGATCCATCAGACACCGTCGTCTCCGGGGTTAGTGTTTGCGTCTGATCCATGTCTGATCCATCAGACACCGTCGTCTCCGGAGTTGATGTTTGCGTCTGATCCATGTCTGATCCATCAGACACCGCCGTCTCCGGGGTTAATGTTTGCGTCTGATCCATGTCTGTAGCCACCCACACTCTGAGAGCCTCATAAATACTTTGCCGCCGCTCGATCACACCGTTACACATTTTGCGGCCGGCTGTCGCGTTTAGCGGCCATCGATCGGGTGGGAATGCCGACTTCTGACGTCGGTGTCGGCTCCTCGGCTAATAACGCCGGCGGGGCGCTGCGCCACCAACCAAGGCTTCTAATTAGCTGCCTCATGCCGCCGTTGAATATGCTGGATTTTGGTAACGAGTTCAACTTCCCCGGGGTTGGTGGTTGGGAGCGGTGCTTTGAAGTAGGATTAAAGTGGACTTTGGTGAGATATAGAGGTGGAGGATGAACATGGTTTGATATTGTCTGTGGGTGTTTCGTGATATGTTTATTATCAAAGGAGAACAAGTCCTTCAAGCAGGTCTAGCTGATCGAGTTCAGCCTTCCATCCCGTTGTCTCTTAGCAAGCGATTGCATGATGCTTTTGATCGCATGGACAGTCATGGGGGATGTTACTCTGCACTCCAAGAACACTCCACTTGAGCTAGCCAATGGCACCTCTACCACCGGAGTGGTTAAACCACCCGAGCAGCGCTGTCTCCCCCGGAAGAGTACTGGCCCGGCCTCGAGACACAGCGGCGTCGTGGCCATCAGGCACAAAGCCACTCCGCAGTAGGATCCAGGATTGTCGATCGGGGGGGCTGAGACCGGCGGGGGTTGCCATATATAGGAAAACGGACACCGATGAAGACAGCTCTTGGTGAAGAAGATGCATCGATCAGGACGGGGGGGGTATTTCAAAGGGAGCTGGTATCGGAAGGAGGGACAGCACTTCTGCTATGTGGGGGCACCGACGCTCGGTTGGTTGAGGGAGGCTGGATTCGAGTTCCCCGGGATCCGCCTCTGCGTTCGCCTCTGAAGCCGCACCTCGGAGCCGGCAGGGCGGACGCCCGTTCATCGATTGCGACGGGGCGGTGGCCACCACCCCTTCCGCGCCGTCGACTCCGACGGGTGGATGGTGACGCTCCCCCTCCCCCGCCCAGTCTTGCGGCGGAGCGTTATTAAAGCGGCGTCACGGAAGGCCGGGTGCCGGTTAAACGCAGGGGTGTCGCACTCAGGCGGGGAATACTGACCCGAGAAACTGGGGGCTAATCTTTCTAACGCCTCACTAACGGGACTCTAACCAAACTCAGTTGGACACTGTCGGATTGAGCTCTTTGTTACCTTCCGCTTATGCTTCCAGCAAAGCTGAAATCGTGCTCAGTTTAAATAGAATGATATCCCCCATCTCAAATAGAGATGTCGATGAAGGCCTGAGTCTAGTATGTGTGGTATGTGTCTACCCAATGGCGGATCTAGGAATTCATGGGGGGGGTAGGGGCTTGAGCCTTCCCCGCCATTGCCTCAGAACGGCCTGCGGTGGTGCATTAACTATAGGCACTCAGACATTCGGGAGGGGGGGAGCTTGATCCCCCTAGCAGGGAGACCCTTGTATCCGCCACTGTATCTACCACCTCACCTCCTGGTGACAGTGGTATGGATTGATAACTTTCTGCACAGTTTATGTTGAGCAGCCGGAGCTGCACTCTGTCGTTGACGGAGTTGCATTTTATAGATGTGTACAGGATGTCATTTGGCCTCCATCGCTTGCATCGACGTATTCTTGAGGTCGACGTTCCCATTGTTCACCAGTAGTCGGGTGGAAGAGCCTCTGTCTATGAGGTCCTACACGAGGGCGAGGTGGCCTTCCCTGCAGAGGGGTCGTTTGATAAACCATGAACAGTGCAGGGCGCCATTAAGACCGCGGTAAACCTGTAAACCCGCCTGGAACAGAGCTGTTATTCAGCAATCGGCCGCCATAACCTCTTGATGGGTCTCCGTATTGGACGTATTCACGGATGGGCTGAAATGAAATATGGAGGGAGTCGTCAGCCTCCGCATATTGGTCCTGTTCGCCGGCAAAACTTGTCTATATGGTGATGCGGAACACAACAACAGGTGGCTGAAAAGCGCATAGTAAGCAGCTCCTTACACCGGGTATTTTTGGGATGCTCGATTATGTTTAGTTGCGATTGGGGGATGGGTGGCTCAGTGGAGAACATCCCTGTCTTCTAAGCCACCGGTCCGGTTTCAAGTCCCGGGGCGGAGCCTCTGAATAAGTCGATCTGACCCCTAATCCCTTCCAACAGGGTGAGAGTTGGCGACGCCGTATGACCCTGGCAGTTGGTGCTTCATTAAACCACAACAATTATTATTATTTAGTAGCGGCTCTTGTGACCACTTGGACTTGTTTTTATCTCTCCTGGCGTCTCATGCATTGCTCACAATGCAAACGCTCTCTGTTCATTAGGGGCTGTTCACGTATAACGTCAGCCAAATTTTAGAGTGCTTGGACCCCCTCCCCTTTGTCAGAAATGGTCAGAAAATGGCTGACCCCCTTCTTCAGTTGTCGTCAGGAACTACACGAATCCTCTAAACAGCAACGGTGGTCGTGATGAGCAATCACGCAGAGACGCCGCACAACTGTAGTGCTAGGGCGGTACGGGCAGCTGGTAGCAGTGGACATAAGGTGTGACTGCAAAACATTGTAGCACCCGCTCCTCAACTACCCTGGGCCTGTGCAGTTATCGCTCAATACAACAGTTCCATGACAGCCGGTGATTTATTCCCCGTCAGAAACCGTCAAAAAAGCCAGACCCCCTGCCCCTCGTCAGAAAAGTCAGAAAATACCAGAACCCTCCCCCTTTGGTCTCTAACGTCCTACGTGAACAGCCCGTTAATGAGATCCAGGGCCCAGGTATGCACTGCAGCTTTGCCGTGACGTGGCTCGGGCCGATTCACGGAGCGCCTCTTACACGTCCACCCGTCTCCAGCACGCCATGCCGCTCCCTTGGCTGCGGCTCTGGCGATAATTAGGCTGGGGGCGGGGCGACAAAGGCGTTTAGTTTCCAGTCTAATATGTGCCCTGCTTGCTCCAGAGGTTATCGACGTCTGGATAAAGGTGGAACCACATGGGCCTACCAAAGCCCTTTTTCTCAACGAGATAGTGTTGTAGCAAAATTATGACATATCTGTGATATAGTTTTATATGGGCTCGGATCTCTGAAAATGATTGAGTGCCAATATTTCAAACTGTGTTAATAACCGCCATATAAATAGGTGTAGTATAATATAAATTAAATCATAGCTTTCCCACAGGTCTGTGGACATGAAAAAACCGATCCGAAGTTTGGTAAGTTGTTATCATTTCCAGAAATTGACCACATACATGGCATATTTATATGACATTGCTTCATTTTAAAACAAGATAGAGGTACAAAACAAAGTAGAAAAATATCTCACATATTCATGACTGGGAAATACTTTGAGAAATCAGACCCGTCAGAGCCTATATTCGGCACTGGCGCTCCATAGAGTGTTAAAACATTTCTTTGTGAAGGCGTTATTAAACAGACGGAGCCGGACGCCGCCAGAAACCTGATGCGGTTAGGGGTATCCGGCACAGAGCCCCTGAGGTGGCCGTATCCCCGCAGCCGCGGTGCTCAGCCAAAAGGCGCGGGCTGTGCGTCGGCCCGGTTGGGGCAGAAAGGCGAAGCTTTTTCAATTCAGCAAGGTTTCAGAAACGGATTTCGAGAGATAGCTTGGTTTTTTTAAGAAGGGCTCGTGTTTGTCTGCGGGGGCGAGAACATCAATTCTGAGGTGTTGAAGAAGTGAAGTGTAAGTCAAGGGCTTTACGGTTGAAGCGAATGTGTATAACAAATTTGTACTGCACTTGGTCGGCTTGCTCGACATGGGCTTTGGCCGCACCAGGCCGAACAATACTACCCTACTTAAGGGTCTGACGTTGGCATAGTATGTTGGGAGTAACGTAAAATCGAACTCGTCGTTCACATGGTTGTAATTTTGAATCCATAATTACGCCGATATCGCCGATTTCTTGCACTGACCCCTCAAAATGAGTCCAGAATGGCATACCCAGCCGCGGAGGTTGCGGTGGTGGCAGACCAGAACGGTTCTCTGTTGCGACGGGGACTGAGGTGTCAGTTTTTACCACAGGTCAGGCAGCCTGCGCGATGCGCCTGAAATTGGTTTCGGCGGCCTCTCTCAGTACAGGTAGGGCTTCGCCAGCGATGGAGCGGCCCGGCTGTGTAGAGTATGGCGCGGATGGAATATCTGAAGAGATGGCTCACCGCTGTAAAGCGGGATTCGACAGAACATTTGGGGAACTTTTATTCGAATTCAGACTACCTTTTTGTACATTTTTGTTTTGTTTTTGTCCAAAAATTCCCAGAAAGTTTTTCCTAGCTAGTCTCTAATTATCCATAAATAATTGGTATTTGTCAGACCACAGAAAGGAAGTGAAATGTCTAGAGAAGCTTGTGAAACGCTGCATATACATATGTAAAGTTGGGATGCGGGTTGACTCCGATCGATTGTCTCCACATGGATCGGCCCCGAACGACACCAGAGACCGCCGAGCTACCCGGATGGAGTCGGAAATTTCTTGGCTGGGATATACTCTGTAGAGCTCGCATGGAGGGTCGGTCAAACGCCCCAATCGCGCGTGACCTATAATTATCAATTCCACAGTGCCGGTCACGTATCTGGGGAAGAAACGTGGACGTCGAACGCCTGGGAGGGGGAGGCGGTGGCTGACGGTTGGGAGCTCCACAGGGAGAATTAACACGCGCCCCGCTGGGGGGCGAAATTCGCCCCCTCCTGGTTTTTCCCAGATGGTGCAAAAACGAAAAAACGCAGAAGAACGAAACTTACGGTACCTTATCCCTGATCAATTTTACACATCTGACCAAATTTTTAGTTAAGGTCATGTCAGGTCAAGGAGCTATTCAGGGTCAAGTGACCCGACCTCAAAACCTAAAATTACGAGTTTGAAGGAGCGCCCAGGGAACATTAGCAAACTGATCAGTTTGAAACTTCCACAATAAGATAAGGTCATTAGGGTCTACAAATCTGATATCTCGGAATTTTGATATTGGTGACCTAAGGTGGGGTCCATTTTGTGGTCACCCCATTATAAGTCTATGGTGAAAAATTGAATTGACTCGTTTTCAGAAAATACTGGATAGATAAGGCTGAAAATACTGAAACTGTCTATTCTTACCACGATCTTGACCATAAAATTGAGGTTTTGAGTATCTGACCTCTCAAAGGTCATATCAGGTCACGGGAGCAGAGTGATTGTTTTGCCAATCTCACTGAATTGGGGTAAAGCTCCCATTTTGCTTGCATTGTGTTTATATTGTCACGGGGAGTCGATTGATATGCAACATGACCATACCAGGTCACTCTTTGACCCTGACCTAGGTCGAGGTCAGGTCATTTTGACTGTTTGACCAAGAAAGGTCATATTATGCATCATTCGATTGGCCGCGATGAGAGGAATCCAATGATGCATAAATATTTGCTCTAGCTCCACTGAAGGCAGATCTAGAGAGGGAAACGTACACTGCTCTGTTGTAAGCCTATGGAACATTATTTGACCTATGCTGACCTCATTATTGACCTGCCATAAAAATTATTCTTATAAATTCTCTTCGTCTTGTCAAGAGCTTTCGAACGCCGCCTGTAATTTTCCTTAAGCTTTCGTGGGGAACGAGATACGGGGGGGCGAAAAACGCCCCCAGCGGGGCACGTCATGCAAGGAACAGCGGGGCGCTTGTTAAGGAACTATTTTCTAGACATTTCGAAACTCGACCTAATTTTTGCCGTTTCTTCCATGCAAACTTCTGCTAATGTGTGTGAATTTAATGGGGACTGGGATGGTTTATTTGGAGCCGATGGGACAAGTGATGGGTCCCTCGGCACCAGAGTTAGGACTGTGGCTTAGGGAGCAATTACATTATTTCTGGATGTCTCGTGCCTAAAAGGCCGAGTTGGACTTGTAGAAACGGTACCGGCCGGGAACTAATAGAACGGAGTGGTATGTATGTATGCATGTATGTATGTATGTATGTATGTATTCATGTATGTATTTATGTATGTATGCATGTATGTATGCATGTATATTTCAACAAGTATTCACATATTCATCAACAAAAACAGACAGTTGGTGAAAAAGCACCGAAATGCTTAAAAACCACCGTTTGCGCGCAAAAACGGCGGAACACTTAAACCACCGCCGAGTCGTCGGCCAATCGCACTCGCAGCCCTCATTCCAAAGAAATCGTCTCTCCAGCAAAGCCCCCACCCGCCGCCACCATACTAGGCAAACCGCTTGGTTCTAATTATAAGCTTAAACTCATGCTGAGTTGAGAATGGGGGCATTCCAGGACAGATCGACCAAGGCTTGACACCACCATGTCTAGAAAAAATCTGAAACTTTGTCTCCGGGGTAGTTTTGGGCCAGAAACACGCCTGTGAGAATCTCAGCCCCCTCCGACCAACGGTGACCGAGTTATAGCCCGAGACACTTTCGGGAGGTCACGTTGTAGACTCATCTTTGATGCTTCATAACTCAACAACGCATCACCTGATTAACAAGTTTTGTATATCATTGAACTCGTCTTGAATTATAGTTTATTTTGAAAAAGAAAATGTTAAAATTTGAAAATTTTTGACTTTTAATTTGTTTGACCTTTTCCTTTTTGACCTAGCTTGACCTTTTCCCAGTTGAAATTGCCCTTTTAGACACCTCAAAAATGTTTCTTCATAAAATATCTTTCGATAGCAAAAATAAAAAAAATGCGTTCTTGCTATAAGTTCCGAATATTTAGCACCTAAGGTAGGTATGTACACGGTTTTTGTCCATTGCGGTAGTACAGCCTTATGTTTAACGCCGCAAATATAGCGATTGCTTTTGTAATCGGTCGCTGGAAATCATACTCCATTGTCTTTACGAAATTTTAATCGTACAAGTATCCGAATTTATGACAATTAACACGCGCCCACCCGAGGGGGTGGGCAACCGGCCTCCTCAGGTTTCCACAGGTAGTAAAAAAAACACCTTCGCGCAGCGCCACCGTACTTCATGTACCTCTAACTCGAAACTTTTGCAGCTTCTGGCAAAATTTTAGGTCTGGGTCATACCAGGTCAGACCGCCAACCCAGGTCAAGAGACCTAACCTCAAACTTTGGGAGGTGCATAAATCATATCAAATTTAGCCTATCGTGGTTAGAATCGCATTACATAGTAAGATCCCCTAGCAAGATAATTTTTCGTAGCAGGATTTCTATATCCATAACCGGGAGCAGGGCAAAGGTCATGATCTTTCCATTAGAAATGCATGGGGCAATTGGTAAATTTTGATAACTTGCGAGAATTGAGAATTGTCGAGAATTGCGATGGAGGTTGTATTTTTACATTGTCGTGTCTGAATTGCCTCTGCAGTTTGATTAATATTCTTTTTACCATACAGACCTAAGCCTGGCTCTAGGTCAAAGCAGGTTAATTTTGACATTTGACTAGGCAATATTATAAGATACATAATCCGTTTGGGCTCAACAAGAGTGTTCCAATGGTGCTGAACTTTTCTTTCTACGGCTCTTCTCTGTCACCTATTATGCCACAAAATTTAGGTTTCCACTTAGTTCCCGTAAGAAATACTGTGACCTTGAGCAACCTCAAAGGCGACACGACCAAACGATTGTATGTAACATATTCGGTAATGATTAAAACTGGCTATTTAGCGGCATCACTCCCAGTGCACTGTGTCATTATTTATCTGGGATTCTCGGATCCGTGTCAGCTATGAAATGATCACCTTGTAAAAATGTCATGAGGCAACCTGTTCAAGCGACCAAGTCGAATGCGTTACAATTTCAGGACATTTTGTCGAATATATGAGCAGATTCAAATTACTTTTTGGGAATGAAAGCCTTTCAGACACGTTTGTTTACATTGCATGAATCCTCTCAAACATATGCTGTGCTGCACTGGATCAGCTTGCATCGATACTATTTTCCATCTCCGGGAACGATGTAATTGTGTGAGTTAGTGGTGCTCATAGGATAAGTTATACTTGTTTCAATTATTGATAAGGTCGCAACATCTTTGTAAATTTTCGTTTAAGGCTGAAAGGTTCATTATTAATAAGTTCATTTGCCCTCGTCTCCCTCGAAACAAGGAATCCCTTTTTATCACTTTTAATGGCTGCAGTTTTTCTGTTTATAAATATTGCCCAAGTTGTTGCCAGTTCAGTTTTTTTATACATTTTGTACGAGTTGTTCTCAGTTCGATTGTTGGAGTCGGGGTCTCACTAAAGTCATCAATGGACTTGTCACGGAGACCCCGACCCCACCATCCGAACGAGCAACTCCCACAATGAAGGGTTGATTTTAGAAGCCAACGTTTAACGTTCCACACAGCACAGGGACGGCCGCCCCGCTCAGGTCACCCTCTCACCAGTCAGTTGCCAGCCGACCTGTACGTCGGGTAAGCTATTGAGCGCCGGAGCGTCTCAGCGGAACCGATCCCAAGCCTGGACATGCACTGCCACTGCAGGCTTCTGAGCCGCGGGCCGGAGCCCAACGCTCTACCAACTGAGCTACCGGGGCGGCAAGGAGGCGGTTTTACATCCATACACATATATTGCCAGTATAAAAAACATACATAAAGCATACACAGGTACGTAAATTAAACATTGCAGTAATTCCCAAGAAACACATCTGTTATCTCACAGGTGCAAACACATCACTGGTTTTAGGAGTAGGTGTCTCACTAGAGTCATCAAGGGACTTTTTACGGAGACCCTGACCCCACCACCCAAACGAGCAACTCCCACGATAAAGTGTTAATCAAGGAAACAAAGTTGAAAGTCCCACAAGGATAACGACGACCGTCTACCTCAGGTCACCCCCTCACCAGTGAGTTGCCTGCTGGCCTTCAGCATTTACGGTACCTACCACCTCCCAGTTGACCTAAATTATTTTTCTAGAAGTTGCAAAATGTTGTGTTAGAGGTAGATGGAGTACGGTGGCGCTGCGCGAAGGTATTTTTTTACTACCTGTAGAGACCTGAGGAGGCCGGTTGCCCACCCCCTCGGGTGGGCGCGTGTTAATTGTCATAAATTTGGATACTTGTACGACTAAAATTTCGTAAAGACAATGGAGTATGATTTCCAGCGACCGATTACAAAAGCAATCGCTATATTTGCGGCGTTAAACATAAGGCTGTACTACCGCAATGGACAAAAACCGTGTACATACCTACCTTAGGTGCTAAATATTCGGAACTTATAGCAAGAACGCATTTTTTTTATTTTTGCTATCGAAAGATATTTTATGGCGAAACATTTTTGAGGTGTCTAAAAGGGCAATTTCAACCGGGAAAAGGTCAAGCTAGGTCAAAAAGGAAAAGGTCAAACAAATTAAAAGTCAAAAATTTTCAAATTTTAACATTTTCTTTTTCAAAATAAACTATAATTCAAGACGAGTTCAATGATATACAAAACTTGTTAATCAGGTGATGCGTTGTTGAGTTATGAAGCATCAAAGATGAGTCTACAACGTGACCTCCCGAAAATGCCTCGGGCTATAACTCGGTCACCGTTGGTCGGAGGGGGCTAAGATTCTCACAGGCGTGTTTCTGGCCCAAAACTACCCCGGAGACAAAGTTTCAGATTTTTTCTAGACATGGTGGTGTCAAATTGAAATATTTTTGGTCGTTTTGTCCTGGAATGCCCCAATGATCAGGCCGGTTGCTGCTGGAATTGAGGTCCAGCAGAGATCACTTGAGGTGTTAGAAAGGAATTCGGATAACAACAAGTTTTTTTTCCTTCATGACAGTATTGTGAGACTTATGTACTTATCTTTACCCTCAACGCCGTCAACATCTTCAGTTTCCGGATGGAGCTGCCCTCCCCCTCCCCCCCGTTACACCTCCCCGGCGTCGCAGTTCGTCGTCACGTCACCACCTGCTGTTTTCCATTCGGCGAGGCGGCGACCCCGCCCCCGGTCACGTCTCGGCGTTACCGTATCCCTCGGGCGTCGGGTCAGGTTACGGCCTCAGGGCCTGTCCTGGAGTGCTGGGTAAGGCTGGCGCGACAGTCTTCCAGTCGTACATGTCACCGCAGAGGTGGCGGGCGACAGCGCCTGTGGCAGGTGGGCTGGTCTGAAGCAGGACTGGAGCGACGTGTTCCGAAGTGTGGACGATTCACACAGTTGATAACGCGACATGTTTGCCCAATAATTCTGCTCGTGTGGATGGTGCGTGCGACAGGAGGAGTTCAGTAGCTGGTTTCTGCTGTGATGCTGTAGTACTGTTGTGAAGCTGCGGCAGGCGGTGTCGCCGTGTTGCTCGTGACCCGTGACGCGTCACGCCGCGTCACGGAGTGAAGCGTCGTGAGAGAGCAGCCGTGATGGGTTCGGTGCTGGTGGGTCCAGTCAGGACCCCGGTGTGGCACTAACTGCTCTGCTAGAAAGACTGATACCAGAAAGACTGAGGCCAGCACCGCCGCGCTGGTTTGAGGTCGACGGCAGCATCCATTCTTGATAATGGAAGGAAAGCCTGACCCTGCCGGGCTGCATCATGTTTCCAAGTCTGCCGGAACATTCTGTATCAAACAGAAGTCTGCTGCTGCCTCGAAGCCCAGGCAATTCCACGTCTCAGCCGTCGTGATCTCGAAATGAGATCTCGATACCTCTGCCGGAAGTCTAGTCTGCAGACCATCACCATTTCTACAGTCCACGGGACTTTTGGCAGTATTGACTGTGCTATGCTGCTCCGAACTAAGCACCGACGTCGGCTGGCCCAGTATTAGCACCTCCTCCCTGGGCAGTGGCATGAACCGTCTGCGTGCTCTGTGCTGTTGTCTGGGACAGAGGTCGGACCGAAGACCTCCTCCTGAGCAGAGGTTCTGGAGACAGGATGTCACGCGCAGTCCCAAACGCCGCAGAACGGTAGGACTCTAGATTCTAGCTGCTGTACGATCAGGGAGCTGGATCTGACAGCAGAAAGCAATGACAGATACAACGGGGTCTAGGGGACTCACCCCCTCCCCCGAAATGCTTGATTGCCTATAGTACCTACATGACAAGAGGGTGTTTCGAGGCAATGGTAAGGGAGGCTCGAGCCCCCTACCCCTCCCCCAAATGATATCCTGGATCCGCCCCCTGGGAGAAGAGATTAATTTTTAAAACGCCTGTTATTTACGTTTCCTACGTCAGACCTACCTTGCGTGAATCTTCATTGCTTGCTAGTAATTTACCTTGTGCCTGGAAGGGGCGAGGGTCCGCCGTTTGTGTATGTGTTGCAGCTGTCTCTGGCGCTCAGCTAGATTTCCGAAATCCTAGTTCCTGGACGTCGGCGTCTGAATCTGACCCCGGATTGTTTTTCTTGCAGCTGCACCTCCAGTTCAGGGAAATACCTGCCTCTCTGAAGTGCCATTCCCGCCCCAAGGTAGTCAGCTAACTATTTTTCGAAGATAATGTTGTAGGTTTCAGGCCGTGTCTGGAATTCCAGCAATCATTGCCTGCTTGGCAGTATGAAACTACCCTCCTATGCGGAAGGAGGGGGGGGTTTGTAGGAGGGATATGCACTTCTCAATAGCGTTACAATATTTCATTTAAGGGGGCAGGGGCAGGTCGCCCCTGTCCCCTCCTCCTGAGATGCCACCTGTGTCCAGCATTGCAGCATATTGATTTGTTTTGGTCCTGTCCGTAACGGGTTAGAAGTCATTATACAGAGCACTGGGACCCGGCTAAGACTGGTGTGGGGAATTTATCCCATCCCATCCTTTTTATCCTCACCTTTCCTCATCCTTATCATCTCCTTCCATAGTTTGGAATCACTTCATACTCATTGCAACACTTTAAAAGCCACCTCAAAAGTGTGGAAGTGTGAGTAATACATGATGAAATTGGACGATTGACATTTCGGTTTTGTGCTCATGATGAATGGGTTTCACAACATAATGCAGTTTGAACCTCATTTTAACGAAAATATGTTGAGACAGTGAAATATGTTGTCACGTCGCTTTCAAGTGCATATACATTGCTTTTTAAGCTCCCAACCCTTTAACAGTGGCCAATACCACTTCTCTTTGATTATTATTAGAGCTGTTTGATTTTGAAGAAAGCGATGCGAAATATATTACCCTGGCGTTATTTCATGCGTGTGATGTTAACAAACCAGAGACTCTTTCACCCTTTACTTGGCTTCTTTACCGTCCATTTTAAGACTATCCTGAAAACACTTCTCCCTGGCACCCAATAATTACCTGGCTTTTGCCATCTAATAACTGCGTAACGAACGAGGAATAATTATGCTTTGTGTTTGTCTTTTATTCCTGTTAAACCATTGACTGTTTTATCGGCCTTATTTCCTAACGGGACTGTGCGAATTTAAATCCCGCTGCCGGGGACCACGATCGAAGACGTTTGGTTAGACAATTCTGGTCAATTCTGGTCAATTCTGGGGACAGCAATCGAATACGTTTCGTTAGACATGAGTATTCTCAAATGGTAACTTCTCTCTCAGCTGCTGGTTTGGCCCGTTCTGACGTGGCCTCCCCTCTGTGTTTCAGGTGAGTATGATGTTGTCTGAAGCCCGGCTCCTGTTGGTGACGTCATCAGCGAAGGGTGACGTCACCACCAATCACAGCGGATAAGTAGCCGATGCAGCGGCGGGGTGCAGTGTTTGGACGGGTGTACACGGTCTATTTTGACATGTGTGAGTGTGAATCAGAGCTGTGGACCAGAGCTGTGGTTTTTTTTATTTATATCTCTAAGCGGGTGCCCGTGCACATGCAATGACGCGCCAAAATAGTGTTGAAATATCCTTTAGAATTATTTGCTTCTAATTTTCAGAACATTGAAAAAGCTTATATCTAGTTCAAGAGGTTTTTGTGGTGTTAAAACAAAGCTAATATCATGCTGTATCTTTATACGTGGTGGTAGTTGGTTTTGCTTCAATTCTGGGCACCCCTAATGACTTTTGAAAATCCATGCTCCTGGTGTGGGTGTGACATTATTTGGGAATGCCTGGGCACTCTTAATGAAAAGTCGAGTTAGTAGTAAAATATCCTTGAAATCTTGTGGTTTTCCGTTTGAATGACTTGTATTTGGCATTTTAAGTCCAGGACACACGTGGGAGGGCCGATACAGGGTTTTCTCATTTCTTTCTTTTTATGCGATAGTTGTAGATATTGCTTCACATTTCGTTGTCCCATTTTTTTAGAATGTTGATCCAAGATTCAGAAAATTGTGGCCAAAAGTATGCAGCCCAACGGGTTTTGTTACGTTGTTTTTGCCATTGACAAAAAAACTCTTAGAACTCAACGTTAACACCTAGAAGTGGTGTGACTCAGCTAAAACGGAAGTTTTACCGGACAAAGTGACCGAATTCTGTGGTGATATCTGTAAAGCCGCAGGTCAAAACCTCCATTTTGTAATGAGCCGAATACAGTGGCGAATCCCGACCTCATTGGAGGAAGGGGGGCTCAAGCCTACCCTGCCATTACGTGGAACAGCCTCCGGCTATAACTGAAAGATAGGCACCCTGTCATTTCTGGGTGGGGGGGGGTTTGAGCCCCAGAGCTCGGTGGATCCAGGAGTAACCTTTGGAGGGGACCAAACCAACGTTTAATTCTGGAGGGCTCAATCGAGAAAAAATAGCGAAAACATAGTATTGAAAAAAACCGCAAAAATTTGGTTGGGGAATATACTATTTTAGGGATGGGAGCCACGGCCCCTTTGCCCTCCCCCTTGGATCCGCCTGTGCCCGAGCTCCCCTTGTATCGGCCACTGGCCGAATGCTAGTTTCCATCCTTAAAGGGAATGTGGTACCTTGGTCGAATCCTGGAATTTAGTGTTATTAGGCGTACTTCTAGTAAAAATAATGAAACCACTCACGATTTCTCTGAAAATGTACAATAAGCTCAATATTTGGTTTTTAAAATACTCCTCTAGAAAAGAAATAAATATCAGCCTGTGGATGATGTCGATTGGCCCACTACCATTTGAACGCTTAGGGCTTCGATTGGCTGATGCTATCGTGACGTCGCTTGTCGTCACCGTAGTCATGGCCGCCGGCGACGGGGGCTGGGGGGCTGGTGTGGTGGTTTTAGCTTTTTTTACGGAAATATCGTTCCAAGAATGATTTGGGCACCGGTTTTTGCTTGTTTAAACTTGGTATTCGTTAAATCACTGTGGGTGCTTTTAACGAACGATGGAAATTCCGACTCACCGGCGGCTGCTTCAGTATGTACAAGTTCTGCTTGGCCTCCATGCGCCTTGTATGGTAAGTAAGCTCACTTCGTGGATCTAAAAGTGCTTATAGTCTGCTTTGCTTTGAAAATCAAGCGTTCCAACTGCTGTACTTTGCCTCTGGACATGGTCAGAGTTGGACGCTAGAGGGAGTTCATGCTGTTTCGGGGTGTTATAGGTGGCACTGTCGTCTACTCGTGAGTCATGGATTGTTGGAGTGACCACGCGAAGGTGAAAAGCCCGGTCAGTGGGGCTTTAAAGGGAAGACAACACGTGTGCATGGGGTTTGAACTGATCTACCAGTCACGCAGATCGGGCCGGAAACCGCTGGTTTCATACTTTGTAAGCTTCTGTCAAAGCTACTGTCAAAGCTCATATTTACAGAGTACCACCCTTCATGATCGTGAAGCCCCCGTCTCCCTATGGGCCTAAGGGCTGGCAGCGACGGCCCGGTGGGGTGGGGGGTGGGGGGGTTGGGGGCGAGGGTATGGCCCGTGCGGAGCCGCATTCCACTCTAAACGCTGGCTGTTTCACTGAAATGGGTGAATTCGGTGACCAATAAATGTCGAGCGGAGGGTGTTTTGGCATGCTTTATCACACGATTATCGGAGTTCGAACCCCATCGTAAATGTGCCGTGTTCTCGTTAATGATGATTTTCCGAACGTCGGTGCATGTGCTATCACACATGCATATTCTGCTCGGCTAAGTGGCCTTTTCCAGCATAATGTACGTCGTAAATTTTCCAGAATGTCGTCTATCGCTCCTTTTTGCTCTCTGCAGGTTTATCGTCGTTTTGAACCTCTCTCGCCTGCTCAAAGGATTCTTTGGTTTTGACGTGTCACGTTTCTTTCCAAGTTAATCAAGGTTCAGACTTTGAGATCAAAGTCTCTCTAAAGTCGTCAAGAGCTTGGTATATTTGCTTTGGAGACCCCGACCCTACCATCCGAACGAGCAACTCCCGCAATGAAGGGCTAATTAAGAGGCCAAGTTAAACGTCCCACAAAGCACAAGGACGGCCGCCCCACTCAGGTCAGGTTTTCACCAGCCAGTTGCCTACCGACCTACGTGGGGTAAATATTGAGCTCCGGAGTGTCTGAGGGGAATGGATCCCCAGACTTCACCATTGCACTGGCCCTTCGCGGTTTCCTGAGCAGCTGGCGGGAACCCAACGCTCTACCAACTGATCTGCTGGGACGACGACGTGGATATAAACAATGCGGCGAATCTAATGAAGCTGGAAGAGAAAAGAAACCGGGAGAAGGGGGAAACGCCCATCTGGTAAAAGCAAGTAATCTAGGTGCTTGGCTCTATGCTTCGCTGACATTTGATTAAAAAAAATCATACAGTTGTCATGAGCTGTCTCTGGGATAGACGGATCCACGATTGCCAATCGTGGGGGGTGCCATTTGGACCATGGGCCATGACCCCTTTACAGCCTTGGTGGGGGCGATGGAATGCGAGATTTCAAGGGGCGCCGAGGGTCGATCGTGAGGGGCACCTGCCCCCTTAGCCCCCTGGATCCGCCTATGCTGCCCGGCTGGGGTGGCAGCCCCCTTCTCCTCTCAGTTGCCAAAGGGATCCCAGAATTAGAAGGATTTTGGATGCATCTGGTCAGATGGGACGGTGATTGCTCCAGGGGTCCAATTGATCTCAAGCACAGGCGGCTCAAAACATTGGATCGGTGGCCGCGCGTTCACTGGTGGGAATGGGAGGGGCTGAGCGGTGGGTCCCACCGAAATGTGGAAGACTGCGCCCCTGCTGGCAGATGCTCCTCGTCGCTGTTGGGAAGCGGGCTTGTACGCCTGCTGAAGACGGAGATAGACTGTACCGCAGTACGCCGGAGATGGGCGGAACAGCATACCTACACAGGCAGACCCGTGCGCTGAGATTCTTGAAGCCCGTAAACCGCTGGCGACGCGAGGCATCAGCATCGTGTCTGGGGTTTCCAGGGCGTGTCGACTTCAGTTGCCAGTTCTTGCGCCCTGGCGACGCGAGCATGTTGCTAATCAAGTTTTAGAGGGAATATAGCACCGAGGTGCAATTTCCAGGCCATAGTGGTTTCATGAGCAACCTTTTTTGAAAATAATAGATTTGGTCCTAGGTCTGCTAAAAAAATAGAGCTATTTTACACCTGACCAGCCCCGTTAGGTGTAATAATTGGTGTTGTTGAATTTTCCTCTGTTAGAAGTAAACGAATCTCCAAATTGCGTGATTCAAAATCGGCGTAAAATTTAGAAATGCTTTGGAAATGTTGATTTACACTTCGGGCCTGAGCATTACGTCACCTTCCCAAGTTCAACCCGCACCACGTGGCATCCCGGGGAGCAGGAGGTCGGAGGTGGCACGTTTTTACCTTTTCTCTCCGCGAACAGTGATTTCTGGGGCAAACAAAATATCGATCAAGTGGTTTCTAGGTAGGCTGTATCACATAGGCGTCTCAGTTCAAGTCCCATTGTGAAGCTGTATCATGCTTATTAGCATCCGCCCGTTCAATGGTCCATTTTTACATCCGCGGTAGGATCCCATCCAGTCCTGAATATTTGAAACAGCTGGACTGTCGGAATGTTCATTGGCCGCTTTGTTTGGTGTGAACCACGTTAAAAGATATAAAGATGCGGTGCTATGCGTCCCACTGTACATATGATAAGACAAAGTTTTATTGTTTTATTTGTGTACATTGTTCAGCTCCGCAGGCGTAGGCGTCGCCGCCGACCAGAATTGATAACTGGTCTGGGGGCTGTCGGCGAATTTTCTTACACCTGAATGAAGAAAGCCCCCTATAAAACCAATAGTGGATTGTGCGCATTGTGTACATGTGATCATGCTTGCGATGAAATTTCCCGGGTTCTGGCAAGTTTTTGTTTCGAAATCAGTAAAAAGAAACAGATGAGGATTTGGGTTTAGTGCCGCTGCCTTCTTTCGATAGTAGGACCCCTGACCAAAGATATACCTGGGGATGTGCTACTCATTGGTTCGAGACAGAAATTGCTTAATAAGGCAAGTGTCCCGGCTTTAAGTCCCGGCAGGTCCCCTGAATAAAGCATGGTTGGTCCCCACGATCTCAATAAAGATGCGAGTTTGTGACGCCACGTAACTTTAACTTCGCTAGGGGGTGGGGGTGATGAATGGCAAAAGTAAAAATCGTTCAAATTGCATTGTTTTCGACGTTCCTGGGGCAGTTCTAGGCAATTCTGATTGATGATATTTTTGAATATCATTTAAGAGTTGCCCGTATGACCTGAACAGTGGGTAAACGAAATATTGCAGCCGCTTGTCTGACCATGCGTGGAATGCTACTTATTGCTCCTGTCTGCCCACTGTCGATGCTTGGTGACGCCGTCTGCATTAGGTCTGATGTCTGACTGGGTCAGGTATGATGTCTGGCTGGGTCAGGTCTGATGTCTGACTGGGTCAGGTCTGATGTCTGACTGGGTCAGGTCTAATGTCTGGCTGGGTCAGGTCTGATGTCTGACTGGGTCAGGTCTGATGTCTGGCTGGGTCAGGTCTGATGTCTGGCTGGGTCATGTCTGATGTCTGGCTGGGTCAGGTCTGATGTCTGGCTGGGTCAGGTCTGATGTCTGGCTGGGTCAGGTCTGATGTCTGACTGGGTCCGGTCTGATGTCTGATTGGGTCAGGTCTTATGTCTGGGACAGGTCTGATGTCTGACTGGGTCAGGTCTGATGTCTGGCTGGGTCAGGTCTAATGTCTGGCTGGGTCAGGTATGATGTCTGGCTGGGTCAGGTCTGATGTCTGACTGGGTCAGGTCTATGTCTGGCTGGGTCAGGTCTGATGTCTGACTGGGTCATGTCTGATGTCTGGCTGGATCATGTCTGATGTCTGGCTGGGTCAGGTCTGATGTCTGGCTGGGTCATGTCTGATGTCTGACTGGGTCAGGTCTGATGTCTGGCTGGGTCAGGTCTGATGTCTGGCTGGGTCATGTCTGATGTCTGGCTGGGTCAGGTCTGATGTCTGGCTGGGTCAGGTCTGATGTCTGGCTGGGTCAGGTCTGATGTCTGACTGGGTCCGGTCTGATGTCTGATTGGGTCAGGTCTTATGTCTGGGACAGGTCTGATGTCTGACTGGGTCAGGTCTGATGTCTGGCTGGGTCAGGTCTAATGTCTGGCTGGGTCAGGTATGATGTCTGGCTGGGTCAGGTCTGATGTCTGACTGGGTCAGGTCTAATGTCTGGCTGGGTCAGGTCTGATGTCTGACTGGGTCATGTCTGATGTCTGGCTGGATCATGTCTGATGTCTGGCTGGGTCAGGTCTGATGTCTGGCTGGGTCATGTCTGATGTCTGGCTGGGTCAGGTCTGATGTCTGGCTGGGTCAGGTCTGATGTCTGGCTGGGTCATGTCTGATGTCTGGCTGGGTCAGGTCTGATGTCTGGCTGGTTCAGGTCTGATGTCTGGCTGGGTCAGGTCTGATGTCTGACTGGGTCAGGTCTGATGTCTGATTGGGTCAGGTCTTATGTCTGGGTCAGGTCTGATGTCTGACTGGGTCAGGTCTGATGTCTGGCTGGGTCAGGTCTAATGTCTGGCTTGGTCAGGTTGATGTCTGGCTGGGTCAGGTCTGATGTCTGACTGGGTCAGGTCTGATGTCTGGCTGAGTCAGGTCTGATGTCTGGCTGGTTCAGGTCTGATGTCTGGCTGGGTGAGGTCTTATGTCTGGCTGGGTCAGGTCTGATGTCGGGCTAGGTTAGTTCTGACGCCGGGCTGCCGCTGGGTGGTGGCATTATCTTGTCTGTTTATGAAGGCTGCCGAATGTGCTTCCGGGACTTTTTTGTGTTGTGCAGGTAGTGTTGGACAAGCATCTGGCTGTGTCCTGTGCATTGCCTTTATTATTTTTGCACTCTGTATTCGCGCGTAATTAACTAGAAGTAATCTTGTTGTGCACAACACCAGACAAATGCGAAAACATATGTCGCTGGATAATTTCAAGTTTTATTTCACCCCGCCCATATTGGTGGGGGTCTCCTCTTACCTCCCTTTGATGCCTGTTTTTGGGTTGGGTGCTACTTTTTCGACGTCTTTGTCAGGTGGAACGCCTGCACTGCCTCTTGTTTGGCTTTTTATATCTGCAACTGCTCCATTGAGTGGCTTAGAATAATTTTCAATACCGGTAATGAATTTAATCATATCCTCCACTGAATTAACTTCATAATATGCCATTATTTTGGATGTTATTTCTGGGAAGGAGATTTTATTGTCGTGTTCAGACCAACCCCAGAAAGTCTTCAATTTTGTGTGATTTTGCGCATGCATGTCTAGACTGTTCAGGCCAATGGTGACAGTTGAATTCTCTGTTTGCTTGTGGACCTCTGAACAGTGAACAGGTTGCTGACATCGATTACAATTCAGGCCGCCGGGCGACCGGCGGGCGCCAGAGCGCGGGGTGCAAATTTGCACCTCGCATGACAATAACCTTGTAAGGTCATCAGACTAATCTGAATTATACATATCGACTGTCCGTATTCTATGATTCTTTGCGATTTGTATCATTCTGGAACGAAAAGTGGAGAAGTAAAGAGCGTGGAGTCAAAGGAGTGGATGTTTCGGGGTTTGTGGGCGCCAGTTTTGTCATCACCAGGCCGCCGACTGGGTGGTAGGAGCAGTATTGATCGGCCCAGCCCTCGAAATGACGCAGCCAACAGAGCTCTTCATGGTCCCGTGTTTTCTGCCCAGAGCTTGTGTGACTTTCCGAGCGTCAAAGCCGTAGCACGGTCTGGTATTGGTCTCGGAGCCGATGTGCTGTCGCGAGGATATTCTGTTCGCGCTGTGCTTGTGAGGCTGTGGCTCCACCATTGATTGGTCGCCGGGTGAATGCGTTTCCGGAGGCTCCCGCGCGGTGCCGTTGGCTTGTGTGAGGGTTGAGGCGGCGTCTGGCGATTTCTCACAGCTTCCGAACTAGGTCGCTGACAATGTAAAGAGACCGCGACTGCGCCAGAGCCCCAAACCAAAATACACACGTCTAGACGGGGCGAATGCTAATACGACAGCAGAGGGCGACTGAAGGATTTGTCCGGGGTTGTCGAAGAGATTTGGACGATTTTTAGGGCTTATGTTGAAGCATTTAGCGAGAGGTTGATAGGAAAGCTCTGCTTTCTACCGATTCGTCTGATTTTCCAGAAGGGTGTGAATTAGTAAAGAAGAACAGAAGGCGGTTTCCAGCACTGATCAAGCATGTCGTCTTATTCTGGTGGTTAACGAGTCGTCTCTCACTTAGCAAAATTCCTACAATTCTGTAAGAATTCTGCACAATATTTGCATATATCAACTGACAGAGCTAGAAATGTTTTGTCGGCTTTGCCTTGCTAGTCTTTTCAAAAACAAGAAGTTGATAATGTGAGAGATTTTACGGCGCACCGACAGCTGATGTAATTTAAACTCATGTATACACATATCCACACATATCCTCTTATACACACAGCCAATTTCTTTTTGTGCCTTTTATACATTTGGTTGGCTGTTGATCGGTCGGTATGTCATTGGGCGCCTTATGACTTGTACTGTCGGTGCGCCCTAAAAGCCCAAACCTGAGGATCGGTATATTAGGCGGAATCTGGCTTATTTGTGGCATTTATTGCAGACAGTTGACAATAGCCCTGGTGCCCAGAAATATCGATTATATCAATAAGAGACACCTTTCAAAATTGAAGGGGGTATTTGTAAGCATACACACACTCCTTCTTGTGACCACCCTTCGGAAACATGGTTGTTGTTCGGGGACTTTACCGTTTTCGTAAAGTCTCGGATAGGATTGTGTCACGCATTGGACATCCGAGCGGACCCGCGGGCCTACGGTGGCTCGGATTGGTAGGCCGGGTAATCCGGGCGGCTCAGAACAGAATCTGGGTAGGTTCGGGTCAGAATCCCGGTAGATTCGGGTCAGAATCCCGGTAGATTCGGGTCAAAATCCCGGTAGATTCGGGTCAAAATCCCGGTAGATTCGGGTCAGAATCACGGTAGATTCGGGTCAGAATCCCGGTAGATTCGGGTCAGAATCCCGGTAGATTGGGATCTGGATATGGATTTGGACACCCGTATTGTGTGGATTCAGTCGTAATTTTCGGGTATATATTGGATTTAGACCGTTAATCATGGCGCGCCAATGGATTGGCTGGATTTGTGGGAAGCTCTGAAGATGGACCTTATTGGATCTGAATTTTCTGGGCCCCGACACACTCCGCCGCCTATTGCAGGTCTTCATTAGCTTCGGCTGGCCTACCCCAGCTGCCTGGGATGGCCAGACATCCAGAAGTCTGACTCTGTGATAGAGTTGTTAGTCATATAAGTCGATACTAGGCATCTGCCTGGAAGGGTCGGTGGGGGAGGGGGAGGGGGTGGAGCACGTGGGCGGTCCCAGCCTCTATATCGACCGCGGGGCTGTGTCGACCCTTCCAGCGCCGGAGACAGAGGGGGCGCTCTTGACCTCTTGCTGGAACATAATCAGGCATATGCTGCAGGCTGTTCTGTGTTCAGCTTGAAACTGGAAGCATTGGCTACAGGATTTTCAAATATAAGAGTAGCATGCAGTGGAGAAACTAACGAGAAATCAGACGAGACCACGGAAGAAAGAAATGGCGAAGGCGTCCTATATTTTCATTGAATTGAGAAAAATAGCTAGTATGTTATTAAAGAAGAATCAATTGTTAAATTGGAGTCTCACTTTTGATTGGGATTCCATAGAGGTTGGTTGTAAAGCATTTCGCTGTTTTTGTTGCCAGTAGGGGTATTTGCGCTCGTCACAAAAACAGCTTCCTGGCCCCACCGAGCTAGATATTACTCTGGTTTTAAAGTCAGGATCAGGATCTTGGTCCCACTGAGTCGGATGCCGCTCTGGCTTTAAAATCTAGGACTTGATCACAGTGTGTTGGGAATTGGTCCCCACGGTACCGAAAACAAACAGGTATGCGGATGGGATTCAACTCTTTAGTTCGCTATCAACTTTATTCCCTAGTTTTTCTCTGTGTCTGTTATCTTGTTGGGCCTTGGCTACTTTTTGTCGTGTTTTAGCACGGCTTCCTGCCTCCAACAAGCCTACCGTGAACTGCAGAGCCTGTCCAAAACTACGAAACAGGAAGGAAGGTGGGGGAGTCGGGCACAGCGTTATCAAACGTTGCATATGGGGCTCTGGATGCGTTACACGGGGGAGGGGCGGTAAAAAATGGGGAAATATGCATTTCGTCATTTATGGAGGGCCCACAAACACGAAACTAACCACTACCCTCGTGTCCTGCCTCGCCTTTAATGCCAGTGCTTGCCTGGGCGTTACAGCCAATATGGCGTCGGGTTGCGTTAAGGCCGACAAAGTGTCGGTAATGGCGCCTTGTGCAGAATCTGCTGCTATGTTTATACAACGCGGGTTGGCCAGGTGGTTAGGGCGTGTCTGCAGTATTTGTACGGAGTGACATATTGTTCGGTTTCGACATCGTATGGGAAATGACGGATTGTGTGGTATGCATGAGAATGAATGGAACGCCTTTAAGCGTAAATAGATCATTTATATTCTGCGCTTCTGAATGTTTTGCGGCGCCGTCATATATTAACTGAAAGCGGTCCTTTAATTGTTACAAATGTCTACATTGCATGCCTTGCTTCATTAAAAAGCTTGAAGTCGGGTTATTTGCATGTTTTAGTTCAGGATTTGCTGACAGTTTAGCCAAAACCATGAAAATGGTCTCACTAGTAATCATATTTACTGAAATGGTAGATGGTGTGATTACAGGGACAAGGATAGTGTGTGTTTCAGCACGGAATATTTCATTTTTCCGTCTTCACATTTCCATCCACCCGTTGCTGACTTGAAGCCCACGAGGCATGCCGAATCAGACTTTCCCTATAAACATGCTGTGAGCAGTGTTAGTTTGGAGAAGGCTGGTGAAATTCTTACATCATTCTCCTAATGTAGCCATGTGCTTGGAAATACCTCATCGTCGGTAGTACTACTTTCTCACAACATTCTACAGAATGCAGGTCACACAAATATCCGAAACTTTGCGGTGGCAGCCCCTGCTTATTTGTGGGACTCCCGGGGCGATTTCTGACACCGCGGGCACCGATCGACCCGACCCTGGCGTGGCGGCGCCCGCGTCGAACCACGCATCGTCGTCGGCGACGCAGGCGCAGCCCCCGCGTCGCGGCCGCACCCCGCCGCCGCCGGCGTCTCATTTCGAGGGCGGCTGCCGCGACGGTCGCTCGCGCCACCCTCGGGCGTTGTGCAAGTCCGCGCTGGCGGTGTGCGAGTGTTGTGTGGGATTATCGGCGCCCGGGGCGCCGGTCTCCTGACCCCTGACTACCAGCGTGACCCCAGCGCGCGCCCCCGGCGCTCCCGCCGGCCGTCGTCATGGTTACCGAGCATAAGAGCCTGGTGAGTGTGGAGAGGAGGTGGGGAGGGGTGGCACCCGGCCAGACTGTGGTCAAAATAAACAGACGGAGGTAAGCCGCCCTAAACAGAGGCCCTCTTATACCCAGCGGTGCCCCGCCTGGTCTGGCCCAGTCACTGGTAAAATGCACATCGCTTCCACTGGTCCCGGCTTGTTTTGATTAGGGCTGAATCATGGAATGTTGACTCGTGGTGTGTTGGGAGATTTAAATCACACTCACGTCAAGGCCATTTTCTCGGAGACTCCTCCAGATGAGTATCGGTTGCTGTGAGTGCTCCTTCGTATCGATTTTGCATTCCTGCAAACAGGGTCGCAACCAGTGGGGGCCGATGGGGGTGACTGGCCCCTTTGAGCTGACCTTACACCGCAAAGGGCCGTCGTGCGACTGCTCTGAGCGCGTGACCCCTCAGTTGAGATGTCACCCCCCGTCGATCGGTATCTGGGCCCGCCCCTGGCTGTTGATGCTGTTGGTGGGCGTGGCGATGTGTCGGTCCTGACAACGGCAAACGCAGCGTCCTACAGCCGGCGAGGTCAAGGTCACGGCCGTTCTGCCGGCGTCTGGGCGTGGCACTGTTACCGGGCATGCGCCAACAGAAGTCAGCATCGTCGCCGGCAGTGATGGTAGACTGACCTGGAAGCCAGGGAACTTCTTCCGCGTTTGCTGTTGAAAATGAGAATGATTATTCGGGGGTTAAGTAGGCGCGTGACAATATCTTGTACGCTTTGGAATGGGCTCGGCACACTCCCAGAGAATTGCATGGAAGTTAGGTGTTACGTAATAATGTCCTGAACACAAGGTGTTACGTAACATTGTCCTGTACACGGTTTCGCAAAGAAACACCATGTCGGTTTCGAAGCGCAGTGGCTGTGAATGGTATCGATATGAAACATGTTCCTCAAGCACACGGAGTCAGCTCACAGGGAGGGGGGGCAGCTGCAGAGCCCCTGGAGACCGGAGGCTCGCTGGAACCATTTGGCTCGTTAGGTCGGCTGTGTGAAGTCAGCTCCGGAGGCTGCTGATGCGGCAGGCGACTGGATGGGGGTAACCCGGACACAGCCGTGGGCAGGGTGAGAAGGGGGACAATCTGCCGGTGTCAGGCTATGCTTTATATACAGGGCTGGGTATCTCCTCGTCTATGGGGGAGGGGTGGATTATGGATGGGTTAATACTGACACGGCAATGCGGACCCTATGGCAGACGCAACTTCAAAGGGCTTAAGCATTAGAACCCCTGGATTTTGGTTTGGGGTGCCCCCTCTCCTGTACCACTAGTTATGGTTCCATGCTTCTACACACTGCCTTATTTTACTTCGCGCTACTAAAAGTATTTTGATTGCAAAGTTTCCAGTGCACTTTCTTTTTGATCAAACCTGATCACGACAGATGATGCTGCTGATTGGCGCAAAACAAATAGTGTCATGGGGAAATAAGTAACAAGCATCTATTCTCAATATCAAGGGAACGAGGAAACCTAAGAAGCTGATTTTGTACCTAGCAAATTTCACACAGGAGCTTTTCTATCCGACATCTGCACACTTTAGTCCTGGGGGTATGATGATAGTTGGAGTTTTAGGGCTTAGCCCTGGAGGTATCACGTGTCCCATGCTGGTTATCTATTATTGCTGTTTGTGCAGATGCATGCCTATTTCCTCCGTGCAATACCCTTATCAGTTGAAAATTGTCATAGAACACCGGAAGAATTCAGACTCCAATGCCAAATGAAATTTGTCATTTTCACCAGCAGCCCCGCTATTTGACACCCAGCGCAGACAGCCATGGCGCATCTCTGGCCCTGTCTGGCCACACTCTCCACCGGATGCAGCCTCCAGACCACCCACGCAGCCCTCCAGTGACGTCACTCCACCGGTGGTAACGGTCACGTCAGTGTGGTGGCACGTCACAAAACTGCAACGTCAGCTTCCGAGACGTCCTATGGCAAAGAGGGCCAAGCTAATGGGGGCTAATGCAAAGGGACCTGGGTTTTGGGATTAATGTTTTAAGCAGCTGTGTTAAGGGTTTTGGGGGATTGAGAAACCCGTGACAGTTTTGAGCAGAAGTGCACCATTGTTCAGGATTCTGTTTTGGCTGCTTCCTTCAAGGGTGATAGTTCTCTGCGGTTTCCATAGTTCCGCAGTGGTGCATTGTGCGGTGCCACGGTTCTCCGAGCCCTCGGGCGTGTAAGAGGCGGGGTCAGGAGAGGTGAACCCCGCCGGCGCCTGGGGCGGTGTCGGCGCGCCTGTGAGTCTTACGTCGCGTGGGGGGGAGGGTGGGGTCAGGAGAGGTGAAACCCGCCGGCGCCTGGGGCGGTGTCGGCGCGCCTGTGAGCCTTACGCCGCGCCCACCTGCGCCACAGCTGTGTCACCAAGGGAACGGCGCTGCAAGGTCGCCGCCAGCGCCGGCGGCTCTGCCTTTGAACTCGCTCCCGGTACTGGGATGGGTCGGAGCTTCACGCCTTCGGGCGGGGAGTGCCGACTGGATTAATTCCTGTGACCTTTGATCGTCTCCAATTCTCAGTTCTAAATCTAGTGCTAAGTTGCTGAACCAAATTCCATAATTAAGTCAGAACGCTGCGACGTGGAAATATCTTGCTCAACTTGATACACAATTGAATTGTATTTCACACTTAGAAGTAGGTCCAATACTTTATTTTGCCTTGAAAATGAAGCCACTGGGCATTGTCAACATTGTGGAGAAATGTGGGTGTGCGGAATCATATTTTTACATCCAATTTTTTTCGCATAAAGAGCAAAGAAATCATAGACACTGGATTTGCTTGCGTAATGCGTTCTTGACTTGTTTTTGAAAAAAGGGCGGTTTCGAAGCTGCTACTTCAGTGCGGAAATTCTAGGTGCCAGCTATATTAATGTACCATTTCATCAACGCTCGCACGCGAATTGGCGTCCAGGAGTGTTGAATGGTGCTTTGCAGTGCCAACAGCTCCGTCAATAACACGACTTTGGCCCACACCAAAACAGGTTGCGGCCGCAGTTCACGGCCTCGCCGGCGCGGAGGTGCCACGTCAACACACGCACGTGCACACGCGCACGGTGGCGCCACAATCAGCTGGCGTCGCGCCACGCGTTCAAGGCCGGGCCAAAGGCAGACGAAGCTTGTTAGGCTCGATATTATTAGCCTTGGGGATTACACGGTTTCCGGGGCAATAGTGATGGAATAAAAATGATTGCCTAGCAATAGGTGTCAGATAGAGATAGTGTTACTTGTACTACTCATATTTGTTGCATTAATTTTTCATTCTAAGTTTTGATTTTTCGATTATCTCCCCACGAGTACAGCGGTGAAAATTCCCGTGATGAATTCCGTCGGCAGCAGGTGATATGGTCACAGGCTCGAGGCCACAGGTGACACCGATTTCTGGATTTGGCACTTCGCTGGCGAAGTATCGTGGAGTAGGTCTAATACCCAGTCCCGCCGTCTATTTGCCTCGCTCTAATTCTGACGTCCCTGTTTCCAGCAGTGCGGCGAAGGACCTGCATTTGCGAACAAGTCATGACTATGGGAGGCTGTTTGCTTGCTTCCACCTTTGTTTGCTTTCACATGCTGAATATTCTGCCGAAAACTGCTGGTGAACTGCGTTTTTTTTTGCAGGCGTCGTGTGCTAGACTCGGACTTTTGGAATGACAATCTGGCAGTCGACAGCATTGTTTAAGCATTGTTTCGTAATGCGAAAGCTAGGGTAAGCGCACGGCGTCGTCATTTGTAATGTGGGTTTTGATTTCAAAAAGCTTTGAAGAAGCACCATGAGTTTGCTTTTTAATGACGGAGCTTTTTAGGAAAGTATGTAGATACTAGGAGAGTTAAATCATATTTAATTCTGGTCGGCAGGGGCGTGGATTTCATAGAAAATAATTGGGGAGCCCAAATTTAAAGCAATGTCAATAACTGCTGTATTTAAAAGGATATATCAATATAAGGCGTGTTTTAGCCTTCCCGCGGGCATGGTATGCCGCAGAAAACCACTTGAAGTCCAAGAAGGAACATTAGAAACGTTTGAAGGAAGTTTTGAAGATGTTTTGACGCTTTATTGGGGGTGCCCGGGCACCCCCAAATAGATGTAAACCCACACCACTGCTGGGTTGCTGCACATCTCTGTTTGGAACCAATCTGAAATGAGACATTAGATGAAACCCCTACGGCTTTAAAACGTATCGTGCCTTAGTTTGATAGGATCTGGTTAACTACCAAAGCTCAAACTGCGAACAGAAAACAAACGAGGCAAATGCGTTGCGGCATCAGTGCACCTGCGTTTTCTCTTCTCCCAGTTTCCAGCTGAAGCTGGATGCCGACGCCGGGTGGGGATTGACAGGACTAGGACTGGTTATGCAGACATCCGGTATTCTACACTCAACACTTAACCGGTTCTATACCGCCAGTATCAGTCACGGTTCATATCACCCTTTCCAAATGGAGCACACTGCGATTAGCATAACTGCCAGCCGACATGTCGGGACTGAACCGTTGTTCGTTTGAATAGGGCCGGCGTCGGATCGGAACTGGTGGTTTGGGGGAGGGATCGGGGCAACGAGCCCAGATGTGTTTAAAACTCGTCTTCTTAGGAGGTTAATCAGCCAAAATTGGAACATTTCGGGGGCGAATTCCCTCCCGCTGCATCCACCCCTGTATAGAGCACCGACCAACCGCGCTGTTGCCCACCCATCCTCGCGAAGTTAACCAGGCCAATCAGTTTCCGGCAGGGGCGTAGCCAAGGGGGGCTGGCAGGGACAGCCCCTCTCTCCCTGAGAGCCCGAAGGGCCTCCCTGAGGTCACGGGCCGCGCGAAGCGCTGTTCGCCCCCACTATGCTCTGTGGCCAAGTTTGAAATTTCATAGCAGATAGGGCCCTCTTAAGCCCTCTTCAGCACTGTATTTTGTAACAAGCAGGACCCTTTTTACCCATCAGGGCCCTGTTGGCGCTATCGCAGGGGCCCCTTTCGGGGCGCTGACTCCCCCCCTGAGCGAAATCCTGGCTACGCCCCTGGTTTCCGGTGCTTGTGTTTGCGGTTTCGCCAGCCGCACTGACCTCGCTAGTGACCCCTGACCTCTGACCCTGAGGGCATTAGCTGAGTGACAGCCATCTGGTGCGGAAGGACTGACTTCCATCGCCCTCAGCGACTAGAACGGTGCCAGGTGACAGGCCGTGGGAGACGAAAGTATTTTGGGTTGTGGACGAGATCAGGTACAGTGCCCTGTTCAAAGGCAAAAAAAACGAACCCGTCGCAAAACTGGCCTCAAGTATTCACTTTGTTTCGTCGTCGTCTCGTCTCCTTTGTATACTTGGCTATATATCACACTGTGATAGTCGTCCCCACTGATTAATCCCACAGAAATGCTCAGCGGCGACGTGACGGGTTAGGCGCTGTCAATCAATATGGCGGCCGTGTCACTGTCAGTGGAGCCGGCGGCAGTCAGCTGGCGCTGCAGTCAGCTGGCCTTTTCATGGCACATCGATTTGTCGGGGATGTCGAGACGAGATTGTTGCATCAGCTGCGGACTGAAAAGGTTGCGTTGTAAACCGGTGGTTAACTTGCTAGGGGCCTGCTTGGAAAGATTGAACTAATCACGCGCGTCAGAAAAGGGAAGCAAGTGTCTCGCCACCCTCCGCAGCTTTTCATCGAAACATCTATTGATTTCAGAGGAATAAAAAATCGGAGAATTTTGTTACCTATTTATGGGGGAGGTAGCAAAGAGTCTTAATCTGACAGGCTTTTGTTTCTAGAAAGGGTATCTTATCAGTAGGGCGTTGAAGATTCCCCTCACTTTTTGTCAGTGACAACGGGTATGGAACAAACGAACGTTTTACGCTGGCTGCGAGCTCGCTAACGGACTTTACATTAATGTTTCTTTTTGTTGTTGCAAGCATTGCTTGTTGCTATGTTGGTGCTAGACTTCCTCTGATGGCTTATGCCTGAAGTTGTTAAATATTGAAATTAAGCAACCTGACGGTAAGACTTACGAAGTTTGTGAAGGCTTAGAACGGCTGTGGCTGAAAGCGTAGATAAGAGAGTGAGAGTTGGCGACGCCAAATGGCCTTAGGAGTTGGTGCGTCGTTAAGTACCGGCAGCTTTTTATTACTGACTGATCTAGGGTAGGGCCAAGACAAAAATGCATTTGTTTCACTAAACCTTCGCATTCTCTGAATAAAAAAGTAAGTGTTTTTTAAGCCTTGTGTCGTGCTGCCCCCCCCCTACCTCCACTCACACCAGCACCCCAAAATGTCGCTTCCGCTCCTGATCTGTCGGCTCTCCGGACGCTCACTGTTGCTCAACATCCGAGGTCATGGTGAGATCGGAAAATAATAGAAACAAGTCACTGGTGTTGGCAATTCTTGAAGAGCGTAGGGTTGCGAATTTTATTAGGGAAGTTTTCTGTTCTTGTCCCGCTTTGATGTTGGCGTTACTTGTCCTCCTGGGAGTAGAGATTGACATTGAATGGAAGTAACTTTATTTCCATTGTAACCCAGAAAAGGCCTTTACAAAGGACTTCACATGCTGGTGCTTAATCTTTCTCCATTTTCCCGTCCTCAATCTGCGTCTGTGTGATTCACTTTTATTCGAATGGTAGGCTTGCTTTTATTATCCAGGAGCGCTGCCGGGCCTCTTCCACAATATAAGTACCGTCGCCGCCTCACGCCACCTTGCAGTTTTACCCGGCGGAGGAGCTGGTTCTGGAGTTCCTTCTGAAGCGTGCCGGCGCTATAATTCCTGGTGAAATCGGTCCGCTCGATGACGGACGGCTCGCAGGAAGGGGTCGCTGCCCCTGGGCGGGGAGGCGCTGCCATCGACCGTGGCAGGTGTGGGTGTTACCACGCCCCCACCGCCGCTGCCTCCGGAATCTCAGAAACGGACCACAGATAAACATGCCACACATTGCGTAGTTGGCAGATTTGAGTCCGGTCTAAAGGGCCTTACTGGCTCCGTGTGAGTCCGGTGTGAGGGCCGGGAGTCCGGGCTGGCGCCGTCTGAGCCCGGTGTTAGGGCCGGGAGTCTAGGCTGACGTCGTCTGGGTCCGGTGTGAGGGCCGGTAGTCCGGGCTGGCGCTGTCTGGGTCCGGTGTGAGGGCCGGTAGTCCGGGCTGGCCTCTGAGTGTGAGGGCGGTAGGGGTTGGGCGTGGTCCGTGTGTCGGGCTGGCGCCATCTGAGGGCGGGAGCCCGTGTGCGGTACAAAAAGTGTGGCCGCGTAACCGCAGGGTGCCGCCAACGCACCGGGCCTTCCTCCCGAGGCACTCGCACAAATAGGCTGAGGATGTCGCAGACTTTCTCAGACCCGCCTAGACCACAGATTGGCTCCTCGTAATTACGTGTATATGTTTCTTTTTATGCTTGGATGTCCATCTAAATATGACATGTCTGCACCACGTCTTAGTCATAGTGTGATTGGCGTCGCCTTAAACTACCCTTTTAACCTTCGCGTTAATGGCAGAATATAAGATGGGGTAATGCAGCTCGTAAACCTTTAAAATGGAGCCACTAGCCCTAATATGACAATAAGTGTCCCATTTCGAAGATGTATGAACTTAGTCTCTGACTAATTTAGCAGGAAAGTGGCTTGTGTTTAGGCCTCTGCTGCTGGCTGAACCCATGATCTCATATCTCGGCGCCGAGACAGCTCAGGCGTTGGAGCGGACCACGAATAACGGTGCCACCACCGGCACACAAGCCTCCTCTGTTTACATTCCGGGGGCTCCACCGCACCAGACGGCCAAACACCGTCTCAGTACCCTGCAGCCAGACAGGCACCTTCTAACTGCTTATTCCTGCCCGACTCGTCCCACCCGCTTCACGCGCGAGGGGTTTCTATTTATGTGTAGGTAGCTGAGATTTGTGTCACATGTAAAGCTTAGAATGTTTTTGGAAGTCGTTAAACTGAACTTCTACTGCGAGTGATTGGTTGTGTGCAGAAGTTTAAAAGTTGCAGTTGAGGTGAAGTAAAGGCACGCCGTAGAATAGGCGGATACAGGATTTCTGACCGGGGGGGTCATAAGTCATGGCACATTGTCGGTGGGAACGCCACCCGGACAAGGGGGTGCTGATTCTCTCATCCTGGGGAGGGGGATAGGAAGAAAAATTTTTGGGCGATGGCGCCGCGACAATTTCAGGGGGCGCCGAGGATCGATCGGGAGGGGTGGAGGGAAGTGTCCCCACTCTCCCCTCCCCTGGATCCACCTATGCGCTATTACGCTTCCTAAGAACGGCTGCGGCTAAAGCTTTTACTTTGGTGGGCTGAGCAGTGCACGTAAGTTGCAGTAAACCCGCGCGATAGTTATAAGAAGTTTAATCCTAGATTTTCCGTCGTTTAAAGCATCAAAGTATCCCAATTCTCTTCTGAAAAGGTTGAACATTACACGTGAATTGCGGCTGAATCTCCTTCAATGTATAGGGATACAGAAAGCTGTATATATTAGTTGATAATGAGCCCGGTCTGTGCGGTACGTTTTTTGCATCTCCAGTTCCGGCTATTTAGTACGTTTTTGACACCTCCAGTGCCGGCTCTGCGGTACGTTGTTGACACCTCCAGTGCCAGTGTGTGCGGTACGTTTTTGACACCTCCAGTGCCGGCTCTGCGGTACGTTTTTGACACCTCCAATGCCAGTGTGTGCGGTACGTTTTTGACACCTCCAGTGCCGGTTCTGCTGAAGGTTTTGACACCTCCGGTGCCGGTCAGTGTTTTTGACACCTCCAGTGCCGGTTCCTGTGATGTTTTTGACACCTCCAGCGGCGGTCAGTGTTTTTGACACCTCCAGTGCCGGTTCCCGTGATATGTTTTTGACGCCTCCAGTGCCGGTCGGTGTTTTTGTCACCTCCGGTGCCGGTCATGTTTTTGACACCTCCGGTGCCGGTCAGTGTTTTTGACACCTCCGGTGCCGGTCAGTGTGACACCTCCAGTGGCGGTGGGTGCCGGTCAGTGTTTTTGACACCTCCAGTGCCGGTCAGTGTTTTTGACACCTCCAGCGGCGGCTGTGCGAGCGTCGCCGGTCTCGGCAGCCGGCATATTGGATCAATACCGGACTGCGACAGCCGCCAGAGCCTGTCGCGGCCGGGAAAAGGCACCTCCCATCTGGCATGGCTGAACTTACCCAGACCAATCCTGACCAATCGGAACCAATCGTCACCAATCCACATCCAAATTTATGAGTAAAACTATAAAGAAGGAATCCAAATCCAAGTATACATCAAGAACTGCTCGCTTTCTTGGGCCGATCCGATCGGGTTGGATCCGATCCTTGATTGGATCCGATCAGTTCGGATATCCGATCCGTTCGGATATCCGATCCGTTCTGGATCCGATCCGTTCGGATATCCGATCAGTTTGGATATCCGACTCGCGGCACCCTGGGCCGGCTCGCCTCGCTGGGAGTCGGCTGCGGGCTGCTGATCGGGGCGGAGGCGAGGCGGGCTCGTTAACGTCGTTTGGAGAGGCCCTGGCCTCGCTGAGTGGGGTCAGGGGCGAAACTGGCGCTCGGGTAGTTCGATGGATGGTTTGTTTACGTTTTTGCAGGGGAGGGGATCGGCTGTAACGGCTGCCTAGATCGGTGCACAGCAGCAATATTGAAACCCTTGGCCTTGTGCCCAAACTGGTTGCTCAGTTTTGTAAAATTGAACCTGGACTTTTGTTAGTTAATAAGGCGCTATTTGACTTATATCCTCTAGTTGGGGATGGTAAATGGAGCAGCAAATTTATAGTGATTGGATTGCCTCTAACCATCTAACAGTTCGGGAGCGCTCCACTTTTGTAAAGTACAAGAACATGTTGTTATAAACATAAGAAATCTGAAAGTCTGGACATGATAGTTTCTGCCTTAAATCACAGCGAGCAATAATATTGCCTTTTCTTTCAGACTTTGACGTCATCAACCTCTAAACTTCGTCGTCTGCGAAATAATACCCTTGACCACAGGCACAACAAGTCCTCGCTTTTAGCTGAAGGCACATAGGACGCTCCTCCGACATTCCATATTCAATCCTGGTTTTTTCAAGCCAAATTCAGACCCAGTAGGAATAGCGTGAAAACTCATATTTGTAATTTTTACAGAGATCTCCGCCACCTCTTAGAGTTCACCGAAATGTGAATCTGGTAAATTAAAAAGTGCAGTAGACATATAAGGACGACTCGCCTGCGAGCTTGGTATTTTCCATTCGTGAAAGAGGCTTGGATTTAGACCAATCGGGTTAAGAACGCTTTATTTTAGATTTTGAATGAGAAACTCAATGCAGGGAGCTTTGAGTGAAATGAAATGTGCCAATAGGGTTTCCTCAACTCGCTCTACCAAACTGCGATTTCAGTTAAAAATTTATGATAAAGTGGAACATTCCTTATATAAAAATTGACGGTGTCAATCACGGAAAATACCGAATCATCGAATCAGTTCAAAATCCACGATAAAAGTGGATCATTCTTTTGTATGAAAATTGTATGAAATCACAGCAAATCAATCGAATCACATACATTTTCGCAGATTGAAGAACGTATCAACCTGTAATCATGCGCATCGCCTCATTTTTCTAGAGTCAACTACATTTTCTTATTCCCACGGAAACTGATTGTCAGGTAGCGGTCCCGAAATTCCGCAGAACTGTCTTTGAAGACGCCATTTTAACACCTGCCGAACGTGACTCTACATGGCTGTGTTTGTTGTCCTCCATTTGACTCCCGTCAGGCGCGCTCCAGCATCGTGGGCTGCCCCCGTTCCATGAACTGGGTGCTGACCGGGATGATCTCATCCGGTTCCGCTGCAGGTCCCGTGTTGTCGTGTTCGCCGCGCTGTTATTGGCCCGGGTCGCGACCCGGTCTGCTAAGCCCCGGGGCTGACCGACGCTGCAGTCGCCTCGGCCAATCAGATTACAGCCTCCGATGTCGTCATCAGGGTGTAATCTGGGTCTGCCGCGGGGGTCCTGCAGACGACTTGTCTGCAAATGCAGGTGTTTGGAATATGAAATGTGACCATAAACCTAAATACAAGTCTCCTAGATATGCATATCATGGAATTAGGTCATTTCCGTAACTAAAATTTTCGCGGCATCTAAGTAAACATCCATTATTTACTGCACCATGGCCATACCAATTGAAAAACAGATGCCGATGTTCGTGGTGGGAGTGATATTTTTCCGGTGGTGTGACGTCATTACATTGTGATTTGGCTGGTGTCCAGTCAGATGCCGATTCCTGCCGCCTTCGCCGTGGTCTGTCATCGTTGCCCGGTCTGGCCCATCGGATCCCGTTTACCGACGTCGCTGTTGTCCGGTCTCCATCGGCCGTCGATCGTGCCGGCGCCGTCGCTGCCGACGATGATGGCCGTCGGTGCGCGTCGTTGGCGGCAGCTGTGCTAATGCGTTATTTGACGCCTCAGTTGTTGTGATTGGGGGCAGCACTGGCTGAGATGGGGGTAATAAGGACAGCAGCAGCAGCGGCAGTGTGTGGTCCATTCCCCTCTTTATCTGTGCTGCTACCAACCCTGCGGAAAACCTCGCGCGAGGGGTCTTCGGTAGTCGTCTCCGGCGCGCGCATTATCTGTGTTAAATCGCGCAATATGTCAGAGGAGACTAAAAGATCAAACCGTTGCACTTCAAAATATTTCGCTTGGAGATCATGGTGATTGAACTAGGCAGCCCCTAAGAATAACCATGCTTTGGTAGGGAACCTAAGAATTAACAGTATATGCCTAAGTTTGTGTACGTGTGGAGCGATGGTGGGATATGCTAAAAATATAAGCACACGACGATTGCGTTTGTCGCTTTGAACGACTAGTCCAGCCCAGCCAGCCTGGGCTCCGCTCGGGGCCAGAGGGCGGTGTGACGCAGTCTGCTCTGTTGACCCCCAATCAGGCCGGGTGTTTACCCGCATTGGCGCTGACCACCCAGGCGGGGGCGCGGCCACAGATCGGGTCACTCCCGGGCAAACACTGTCCTGTGTGGGCCCGAGCCGGCCATTTTCGGCGTAGGCGGATGGTCAAGGACGGTCTGTGATTTTTTTTGGGTGCAAAAATGTCTGCTTGTGTGGTTGGATTGTATAAGGATAATTGTGTTAATAGGAATTGGTGTGTTTCGAAAAACTTCCGCCGGTCCTGGATTGAGGATCTGAATGGATACCCAATCTATTTAATTGTTAGATTGGATTGAATTGTCCCAGAGAATTCGTGCAGTGGTGGTTGTGGGTATGTAGTTGGGTTAGATTTTCGCTGATTTAGTCGTATTTTTGTATTGATTGGATTTTGATTGGTAGTCAGGTACGGGCGGGGTTTTGTCGGGGAAACTTGGGATATGGTCCGGATTTGGTCGGGGTTTTCTTGGCCGCGGAGGCAGTGTGCATCGACCGCGTCGAGAAACATCCGGCCCGAGCGTCGTGCAGTCTCAGCCGTGGCTTCTGCTGCTGCAAATGGCCGGATTCTCCTCAGAATGGAAATGAGTGTGTCTGCAGGTGGGCGAACGGAGAAACGTGGTAAAGAAGCTCTTTAGTACGGCTTGCTTCGCCAGGGTGGGATTTCAATGAGCTTGTTTTTTAGAGGAATGGAAACGCAGAGCGTGATGAAAAGAAGATGTGGAGATTCGAGTTGTTCATGCCATTCCATGTTCGTCTGAGGCAGCTGGATGGAAGGGAAATGGATGAGCGTCCGATTCACCTCTATAAACGGAGTCCACTCGCTTTGAACGGCGTCCAGGTTACTGAGCTCCCCGTGGGAGGGGAGGGGAGGGAATCGGGCTGCCGCTGCAGCAGTGGAGGGAGAACTGCTGCTCGTGCTTTGCGGCCTTTTATTTTGTTAGAAAATACATGGAAACCAGCGGTTTTAGAACAATCCGACACACCAGTGGTGGCTACGCTGTTGTATTAATGCATGGACATATATTTGTATAATGCTCGAATAATTACGGTCGCTTGTAATACGTTTCATCATGGCGTTTCTGCACTTGGGTTTCGTCGTCTTAAATATTCATTCAGATTGATTGGACAGGACTACATAAGTATCGCCATTTTCATCCAGATCGGTCGGGATTGGACTGCTTTTTCGCGGGTCAGTGGTATCCTGTGCCCCTCCCCGGGACGGAGGACCGGCTCGGAGGGGGAGCAGGAAATCAGCAGAGTGGTCCAGAGAATGGCGGCGTGGCTCGGCTGTGCCACTGTCACTGCCAGTGCCACTGGCTGGATGGGGTGTCTCCATCATTGCCGTGCAGGGGCGGGGGAAGGAGGCAGGTATGAGCCCACAATCTTTCAGCCTCTAATCATTGATTTGATTGTGCTAGATGGTGACAATAGACATTAGCTGACCATTTGCCCAACCCCTCCCTCCGATATTGTGGACGTGCTCTCGCCTCTGCTCCGCGGGGTGGGTGGGGCGTGGGTGAATGGCGAAGCCGAACAGTGTGGGGTGCGCCATTGTTAGGCCGCAAATGGACCGATGTTCCTCTGGCGTAGGCTCTGACGTAGACTAAGAGGCCGAGTGCCTGGTGTGATCCCCCCTCCCTTCATGGACGTAATTCCTCTTCCGTCATGGATGTGATGGCCCTCCTCTCACGGATGCGTCAGTTGTGGAGCACTTGTTGAATGCTGGAGAGCTCACCCAACGGAAAAAACGTACGCAGAGGTAGCTAGTGTGTTCGTCGGTTTTCGCTGCTGCGGAATTCGATAACAAAGCAGAGAAGCCTGAGTGCTGGGGCGGGTGCTTTACCACTTGCAACTATCCGCCCAACGATCCTGCCCTGTGAAGCACTTCTGGTTACGCCACACACAAAAAGTTTCAGTTTTTTTAATGCCGGTCAGTGTCAAAATTCGACGTCAAGCCCTGGAAGCCTGTTTCCCGTTCCAGACACGCTGTTGCTGCGAACTTGTAGTGCAGTGCGAAGTTCTGCAGCTGCAGCTGGCTGCTGCTGCAGACACTTTGCTGCTGCCGTACACTGAGCGTTCTCGACACTGACTGTGGCTGCCGGACACTGACTGTGTCTGCCGGACACTGAGTGCGTCTGCCGGATACTGACTGTGGCTGCCGGACATTGACTGTGTCTGCCGGACACTGACTGTACCGGACACTGACTGTGTTCCCATCTGGAGTGGCGCTGACTGGACGAGGTGGTCCGTCAATTCTGTTTGGGCTCTTAATTCAGAGCTCTCTCCTCGGACTAGTCATTTAGTCATTTTGTTTAAATATGTCCCGACCGGCGCGATATGTGCAGCAGGTCTCTATCTTGAAATTAACGTATAACCTTCATGGGATACGGACTGAGCTTTTCGAAAAGCCATTGGTTTATCGTTTGGTTTCTCTCAGAAGTCATATTTTACGGAGCAACAGTGTTTAATGAGTGCACTACTACCACACCGCCCCTCCTCTTCCCCTCGCCAGCCAAACGCCCGCAGACGACTGTTGGGTGATAACTGCGGCTGGCGCGGTGCCTGTGGTGCCGCGTTCTGCTCGTAACACGATTGAAATTTTAAACAAGGGCTTACGGTATGCTGGATCCCCTGGCTATCTCAGTTCATATCCTGTTATGAAGGTGATAGGTTGTCCTGAAGCTTTTAGTGTTTTAGAAGTGCTTTTAGGCCAGCTTTTGAGGCCATTGTCGCTACGGGCCGAGGTAAGCACCGAATTTAATTGGTATTTATATCCCGGCTGGTATATGTTATATCAGTCTGCCTCCCACTGGATGCTGCTACGGCCAAGCGTTTGTGCCGAGTTGCTCGTATAAAATGTATGGACTGCTTAATGGACTGCTTTGGTTGGCCCCTTCCCCTGAGACCCGGTATCAAGACGGGAGGTGTTAGTGCGTCCAGAAGCCTGGACGGGCTGGGTTCTATTTGCGGGATGCTTCATGGCGGGCGTAAACCTCGCCTCTGCGGTAGTTGATGTTGAATCTAAGGATGGAAACCCGGAGGTGCTGTCCAATGTAAACTCTTCGTTTGTTGACAAAGGAAACGGCACGACCAACCACTTGATTTTAGGAAATCCACCGAAACTTGATCACTAGAATTCTTTGAATATGTAGAATGACATTTTACCGCAAATTATGACTTTCTGAGCATAGTATCGCAAAATATCTTGCCAAACGTGCGGGCTTTAGATCATGGATCGGTACATGGAAAGCCTTGTGCCCAGCACCGGTTCATAGCGTATCAAGAACAGCGTCAGCCTTCCATAATGTGTGGTTTCATTTCAGTCTTTTAACTTGGACACAAGACGCTCCAGTGGGTCAATTCCAAGACTGTTTTAAGTTGATTAGATACACTGGAGGCGACTCGTGGAGCAGTCCCTGATTAACCCGCCAGCAGTGTGGGGTGAGGACCCGCCTGAAGCACACTCGGTTCTGCTTACGTGCGTCTTGAGCTATCGACCAAACCCTCCAGGCGAGGCAGGCATGTTAACTGCCGCGCCTGACGACACTATAACTCGATAACGCACTCCGGAGCCCGACACCCCGGCCGCCGCACTGTTTCACTGGCCAGGTCAGACGCCCAACTCAACTCGGTAATGGAGTAAGTTTGCCTGGAGCAAATGCGTTCTGCGTAGGCTGGAGACCCGTGCTGGTACGTTGGTTGTCGAGGTTGTTTTCGTGCCTGGCAGGCCGTGACGCACTCGGTGAAGGATATGTGACTAGAAAATATGATTGATACATCGAACTTACCGCAACTGTGTTTTGGGGTTTTGTGGAGGAATTTTGCAGATTTTCGAAACCGCACACAGCAGCTCCGTCTGCTTGACCAGATACGGCTTCTGACTGACGGCGTTAGTGACGTGGTCCAAGCACGGGCGTCGGCTTTGGCCGAGTTTCAGACTGACGAGAGGATGATCATTTCAAATCACAAAACTTTTGGCATCCGTGCATATTAGTTTCATGAGCATGGACAAATATTTGACGAAGGTGCACCCCATTGCTCCTCACTAGCATGACGTCAGCTCCGATGCCAACTTTTTGTGTTTCGGCGCCAACTCCGTCAGCTCTGACCCTGCTCCTCGAGATCCGGTGCCCCGCTGTGGCTGCCCGTCACGCCGGGCAGGGTAACGAATGGATACACTTTAAAGCAGGAGAAACCAAAATAACCAGGGCCTTTACTGAAGCTAAGATTGGCGACAGACATGGTGGAAAAAGTGTTCGGACAATCACAATAGAAGCCGATGTTTTCCCGCTGTCTGCAAACTCTGACTTGTTGTTGTTGAGTGGTATAATCCCGGTTAGCGTGTATTAACCATGCCCTCACGGGCGCGTGTTTGACATGAGGATTTCTTCTTCTGCGGTGCTGCCGCGACATTGTGAGGGGTCGCGATTTCTTTCAGTGTACTGTGGCGGTGGGGGGATGTCGATATTTTGAGGGGGCGTGGTTCCTTTCAGTGTACCGCGGCTTTGGAGGATGCAGAGGAGCGGATGTCCACATTGTGAGGAGTGTAGTTCCTTTCAGTGTACCGCGGCTCTGAGGGGGAGGGGGCTGTGGGGGAGGGGAGGGGATGTCGCGTGTCCCCAGTGGGCTCGATGTCCTACATTATGTACAGAGGCATGTGGAGTATGGCGTGCATGGCATGTGTGGCAAACCCGGCTCGGAAACGGCTGCACTGTGCGGATGAGGGGGATTAGAACATGGGTTCTGGAGGCTAGTCCAGAAAGTGGTCCGTTGAAATTATTATATAAGATATCGAAGGTGTCGCCACGGAATTTGGAATTGGGATGGGAGGGGGACAGACCTGGCGATTGAAACTACCAATTCTCCATTTGTAAGGGCAGCCAAATAAAGTATTAAAACGCTTTGTCGTATTAAATAGAGCTGCACCTGTGTATGATTGTATAGGTAAATATCAAGGGAACTCTTTCATCCCAGAATTCGTGTTGTCATCGATAGAGTAAAAAGCTCGTTTTTGAGAATGCTCGGGCAGCCAAAAGTGTGTGCCTCCCTTCCAGTTTTCCCGCCCCCCCGTGGCGACGCCCGTAGTGCAGGTGACAGACAGCACGCTTACTCATAGATTCTCAGCGGCCTGAAGTTTTCACCACGGGAATGATGATGCCAATGTTTTCTGATCTTGGGTAGGGATTGGGCAGGGGGGTTCAGAGCCCCTGGTACCGCTCGTCCAGGACCCCCCTCTCCCCGGCCTGGATCGAGAAGAGATCTTGAACCGCGTGAGAGCTATAGTGGATATATCAAACGAAACAAAGACTATGGGCTCAATTTATTTCGATCAGCAACTGATATTTGTTGCATGGAAAAGTGAATATAAGCGACATTCCATGGTATGCCACCGCCTCCAACCAATCCTCACAAATGCAAAAGACTCGGGAGTCTGTAGCCTGGAGTTATATCGCCGTCCGCTTAGTGTTCCGTACATAAACTCAGCCTGTTCGAAAGGTCAGCAATAGGTCGACATCGTGCATGGCTTTTTGTAGCCAGCCGGATGCGTCCGTTCTGGACTCCTGTCCTCGGACGCACCAAGGTCGCTCGCGGGCCTGGGTTCATTAGCGAAATGAGCCTAGGGCGCGGCGGTGGGAGTGGCGAGCGTGGCACGTGTCGTCCCCTGCGGCGGGGTCCGCGCGCCCGCTGAATGTCGGGGTCATGTGGGGGTCAACTGCAGAGTGGCAATCACAGCCCGGCCACGGCTCAGAAATAGAGCCGTGCTGGCAACTTTTAGATGGGAAATGCTCCTATAGCACCTGGTTAGTGCTATTGGATTCTCGCTGTGTAAGCCAGGTGGCATTGAAATTCTCGGCAAGCTTTGGGCAAGAGATGTGTTATTAATTTGGCTGCCATGCTATTTCGCCGTTTGTTTTTAACTCGTCGTCTACTGATTCTTGAAGACAAATGTCCCGGCAGTTCGACTGAACTAGACTTCATGCATTGCTCCAACTATTATTCATATTATTTCTTGGAATTTAGTAGATTTTAGTGGATGTTTGGTGCCCTCGCGTATCCATGCATTCATCAATTAAGGGTTCTTTGAAACTTTCGATGAATCAAACACTCGAGTAACCATGTAGCTACTCGTAATCTGCTGAATTGGAAGCCCCTTCAAAATGAGAGAACACGGCATGCAAACAAAAGTATGTTATCTTAGATGATCAACACTTCGGAGTGTGAGTGAGTGACAGAATGGCCGATATGTGTTTTTGGGAGTGACAGAATGGCCGGGACGTGTTTAGGGAAGTCACAGAATGGCTGGGACGTGTTGTCCGTGCGTCCGCCGTTGCGCCAATGTCGTCCGCCGACGTGTCGCCGACCGTGCGGTGATTTATATTCATGAGACGTCGTCACGGTCCCGTGCAGACGGCCTGGTAAATGACCACTTCCATGATTGACATGACCGGCGTAATCAGGTCTGGTGGCCGCAGAGACCGGGCGGGCGATTCCCCGGCAGGCTGGGATATCGTTGGGCAGGATACGGGGAACCTTGCCCTGAAGTGTCCTGAGTTTGACTGACACTCTGGGGGATTGATTTTTTATTGTTTTTATGGTATGATATTTATGGCTGATGTTGGATAAATGGACAACAAGATGATCTAATTCCATGAGTTAGTGCTGAGTCTTTGGATGAACATTGCCTTCATCACTGCACTCGCTGGCTTATTGCTGACAATTTGTTTCTTCACCATCTCACTGCTCACTGCTATTCTTGTCATCTATTGCTGTTGGAATTTCGACTGCGACAGGGAAACCCCTTTCAAGCTCAAATTCAAAGCCCATTGTCGCACTGGAGAGTTGTAATGGGGCAATCGGGACTCTGGCCCTGGATCCTGGTATTTGTGGACGGGGTTTCGGAACCGAAACTGGAGCCACCAGGATTGATCCTTTTTGTACGCACGGCTGGAGCAGAAGCCTCATCACAACGGCAAAACCTGTTATCTAAACGAATGTTTGCGTGGAGCCGGAGTCTTCCTGTTGTGACCGGCCCCGGAGCCCTGGTAAAACTCTCTGCCATGTCTCATGGTGTTGGTACAGCGTCTCCAAATGGTGCTGGACTAGAACAAGGACCCACACTGCGTCAAAGGCTAACCACCGCTTCCCCACCACCCTCTGCGCTATCAGACCAGATCAATCGTGTCCAACTGATTAATTGAAAGCGTCGGTGTGATCAGTCTCGCCCGGTTTCCCGTGAAACCGCCCTGCCGGACACAGATGACGGTCTGTCAGCGGAGCCGTCACGAGCCGTCACGGCCGTGACGTGCCGTGACGGCCGATAAGCGTGTCGGTGGCTGTGACGGCACCACCTGCTCGTGGATGGGAGGCAGTTGTGGTCAGAGGCTATTGGGCTGATAGTGCGAGTGGCGTGAAGCCGGTGAATTGGTTTCGCTCGGCCGGACCGGTGCAATGCCGGCGGACGGGGAGACGATTGTGCCGACTCGGTGGGGATTTGTGTAAGTGTTGGGTCCATCCTGTGCACACATGAGGGCTTTTACAGCCATATTTCTCTCTCGTGATTGTAAAGTTTTCCTACCAATTTTTAAAGGGAAGATCTGAATAAGCACTTAGACAGCGACTGCGATTTTTTTAACTGGTGTTTAAGCCGTGTATTACCAGTATATACGTGACTGGCACACATTTGGGTGAATTGTCTCTGTTTGGTTAGTGCGTGCTCCTCCGCTGCTTCCTCGGGAAGCGTATCTTCCAGCCAAGCCGGGCTTCCGCGCAGCATGTGCGCTCTGTGTCAGTCGGAACCCAGTACGCCGCTCCGGTGGCACTGCCCGGGGTGCACACTTTGGTCCCAAACTGATTTCTAGGCATTAGGCTCACATATTGATAACCACAAACTGATTGATTGATAGCTCACACATTGATGACCACGATGATTTTGCGTCACAACAATTTATTCCTCAGATAAGGTGCATTGACAGGATATTTGAGAGCCTGCCCCTAGCAACTGGATGAACTGTCAATTTCGAAAATGTTGGAACAAAACCTACTTTCCTCCTTCTGGATAATTGTCTGGATGATTAATTGTGGATATTTTTCCGCGCTGCGCTGGAACTTTGGGCCTAATTGAGTATTTGTGCGCATTAGCCTTCGCATCTAGTTAAAACACAGTAATGAAGGCAAAAATGTTAGCGGTCCGCGTCATCACCCGGGATATATTTCCCGAAAACAGCGGGGGCCTAATACCTACCCTACCAATCTGTAAGGAGCCGACTGTACCCGTTCACGTGACAACCAGTTGATCTGCTGACCTGCCTGTCCACGTGACACCTTGTTGATCTGCTGACCTGCCTGCCCACGTGACACCAGCCGCGGTGACCTGACCGCGACCTCTCTCTGTTGCAGTCTGACGCCAGCGCCAGCTTTCTGCGAGCGGCGCGAGGCGGCAACCTAGACAAAGTGCTCGACTACATCAAAAACGGCACAGACATCAACACCTGCAACCAGGTACGTGGGCTCGAACCCCGGCAACTCCCCTGCTTGCTGTCGTGAAGGAGTTCCCCGTTTGGTACTGCAGTACCCTTGAGTTCTGCCGTATCCAGTATTACCATTTGTACAATATAATGGTCCAGTGTAACCATGAACTAGCTATGAAACTAGTTTCTCCATGGGTTTGGCAGGGCTGAAGGTGGGTGCTCCGTGACCTCACGGTTGGCTCACCTTTGATCCCATATTACTAACTAACTTTGATTAATCTAGCTGATCTTAACGTTAGATAAATTGCTCGATGTGCCTGACCAATCTGTACTACACATCTGTCAGTGCTTCGTATATCACTAATAAAGCAACGTATTATGAGGTTAGAGGAAATATATTTATATTGTTTACGGACTCTCCTTAGTAAGATTCATTTTGCTGCATTTTAGGTGAAAGCCCAACCGCTTCCTTGGAGGTAAATCGATTGAGATCTTAGAACAAACGAACCTATATGTGTGCTGTTGTCAGGCCGTGATGACTTGACCTTGTTTGATTTTTTCATGGTACGTAGACAACATGATCCGGTATTTGACATCTGTTTGTGAATTAAACTAGACAAGACTCTGAGAAGGTGAACGACCTCGCCCCCTGGGGCGCACCTGTGTTATGGTTTGAGTATCATCTGTGAGGTGTCGGAGGGAGTGCGGCTGAGTCAGAGCGCCCCCCGATGGGGGGGGGTGCAGGGGTCGTATCCGTGCAATGATCGGGTGAGTCAGTAGGAGGTGGTAACGCTGAAATCAGCCCTGTCGGAAACCGATTACAGCTGCTGAATTGATCCCGGTAGCAATGGGTGCTATAAGACCGCACTGGTTGTCGCGCCCCTAAACCCAAATAACAAACAACAACAAATGATCCGGGTAGTAATGGGCGATATAAGACCGCATTGGCATGATTTTATCCGCCTTTTATCCCAAGTTTTTAATCTTATCTTAAGCGTTGCCTTCTTTTAATGACTGACGTGGAAACACGAAAAGCCACCCCGTTGTTTTTACCTTATGTGGATTGTTTCTTAATATACTGAAGTGAACTGAAATTGGTTGGCGCACCCCTGAAACCAAATAACAAACAACCGATCCGGGTAGCAAGGCATGGAAGGTTCGGGTGCTGGGATTAACTTGTAGCATAGGCGGATCCAGGATTTCTGATCGGGGAGCGCGTGGTTGGAGGGGCGCCATCCGGACCACGGGTGCCATGTTTGGGGCGGAAGAACCTATCGCGGGGCGCCGATACTTGCATCTGGTGGGGGAGGGTTGGGCTAGAAGGTGACATTTCAGAGGGGCGCCATCGACCTTTCAGGGGCCGCTGCGTGACCATTTTAGGGGCGCTGGGTGTTGATATGGGGGGAGGCGCCCATTGGATCCGCCTATGGCATGGAGGATGTCTCACTGCGTTGAAAAAACGGCACAAGGCTTAATTTATTAAAGACGAATTTGTTCGTAGTTCCTGCAGAATGATGGAGGAGTTGTTTGCATTGGCAAAGGGGCTGGATGTTATGTTTTGGGTGGTACTGTCATGAACTAGGTTGGGCGGATTTATGTGTTTACCTTCAAACATGATTGGTGTTACATCGTGTAGTGATAGCTTGTAACAGATATTGCTGTTGAACAAATCTTCCGTTTTTTTCGCCGGAATTTCGTAACTAATCGTGACTCTCTAAATATGCGGAATTCTGTAAAAGAAAAAAAATAATTTCTCGTTCCTCCACCGTCTTCCTTCACTCTCCGCTGGCCTCAGTTCTACGTCGCGGCACCTCGAGACACCACTCTGAGGTGTCCGAGACTGACGCATCAGCATGTTTACCGTTTCCCCCGACGGTGCCGCTCTGTCCTTCCATTGCGAGCTGTGTGCTTTACTGCATCATTTGCCGCGGCCTTCCCGGTCCTGACTGGCTCTCCAGGCTGACTCTTCCTTGCACGCGGCGGGATGCATTGAACATGCCGCAGGCTATGTTGCGTGTCAGCCCCCCTCGTGCCACTCCCCTCCCCGAGATAGTATCGGCTTGACAACTGCACTGTGCTGGGGTGGGGGGAGGGGGGGGGCGTTGGAGGAGTGATGTAAATATCGGGTAAAATTATCGTCGGGCAGCGTTTGGAACATGCTCATAGGAGTAATAAGAAGTCATTTGGGTGGATGAGTCGCTTTAAAAACGTTTATATTCACCAGTCTAAGAAGTGGAAGTTACAAGCGAGATGTTCTTCCCCCTCCTTCTCTCTCCACCCACTAATCACGTCCTTTAGTGCTTACTGGATGAAAGGGGAGGGGAAGTACGTCACTGTGGAGTCACTTCACTTTGCTCACGTGTGGTAGACAGGCCCGTCTTTTGGATAACAGACTAGGTGCAGGTTAGGGATCTCAGTATCGTTGTCATTGTTGGGGTTAAAGGGCGCGCCGACTTGCAAGGTCGTTTGCCGCCCAAGGTCAGCGGTCCCGCGGTACACTTGTCTGATAAGATGGGAAATATGCAATGGACTGGGATATGCGGTTTGTGTTGCTTGTAGATATGGGTCGAATGGATGCCCAAATAACCCCACATTCGTAGGCGGATCCAGGATTGCCATGCTGGATCTAGTTCTTGCGTAGCTTTTCAGGAGTTTTTTTACATATTCAATGTTCTTGTTGTCTGCTATATGAAACAGGATTGTAAATATGGTACGCTGCATTCCAGTGAAGCGTAGTTAACACCGGCGTAACTTTGCAAGTAGATGTTTTTTACGCTGCATTTTTTTATTGAACAAAATTGTGGTGTATTATTCACTTTCTACCCTGCGTTATGCTACTTCTACGCTATTAGCGTAAGCTACACCTTTTCTTAAAGTGGGGCCCAGATCGGTATCGCGGAGCACCAATACCCACATCCTGGAGGGAATCGACATTTCCAGGGCGCCGTCACCATTTCATGGGGCACCGAGGGTCAATCGGGGAGGGGCAAGTGCCCCCATTTTCCTGCCCCCGCCCTGGATCCGCCTACGCCACGATTTTAGTTGCTGACGTTCACCACAGCTTGAATGCTGGAGAATTGACGTGCCAAAAGTCATTGCTGCGACCTGAAACACACCGGCTTTTTGTATCTTAGGTGTAGACGCCCTTAAAACGCAGGAGCTGGGCGGTGCAGGCGCCCTAAGGTTGGCTTTTGAAGGTGGTCCTGGCGCCCTAAGTTTGGCTATTGAAAGTGATCCTGGCGCCCTAAGTTTGGCTATTGAAGGTGATTCTGGCGCCCTAAGTTTGGCTATTGAAGGTGATCCTGGTGCCCTGTTTTCCGGCGCCGTTCACTGTTTGCTCCCCGTGAACTGCCAGCCGCATGCCTCCGTCTGAATATCCGACCGCATCTCTTGGGACAGCGGCGCCCCTGTGACCCGATTTGCTTCACTTTTTCCGGCAAGGTTTTTACAGCTTCCATCCATTAAAAACGAAAAAAGTATTCAGGATAGCGCCCCTCGGAAAGCGCAAACGACATCCCCGGCAGATGGTATGCATTCGCCGCCCTCTGAGGCTTTGTCCTCTCCTCACCCAAGTCTTAGGTCCATCCCTGCCTACTGATTAAATATAGAAAAATCCAGTTAACCACCTACCTATCAGACATGTGTAGCAGGTATTCGGAACCTGTTGTAAGAAAATCACTCCCATTTTCCATTGTATTAAGGACAAATCGATAGGGGAAGACCCAGAATTGGGACAGGGAATTAGCGGGGCGACCCTGGCGGCCCGACCCCGGCCGTCTGATCCCGCGGCCATCAGGATCCGATTAGTCTGGCCCAGAGCCCAGGCCGGATGCTGGACTGCCTCCGTCTGTGGCGCGGAGACGTGTTCTGGCGCGGCTGCTGGCTGTCTGTGCCGCGGGGATGGTCCGAAGACGTTCTCTGGCGCGGCTGCCGCTGTCTGTGGCGCGGGGATGGCCTAGAGACGTGTTCTGGCGCGGCTGCGGCGGTCTCTGACGCGGCTGCGGCGGTCTCAGACGCGGCTGCGGCGGTCTCTGACGCGGCTGCGGCGGTCTCTGGCGCGGCTGCAGCGGTCTCTGACGCGGCTGCAGCGGTCTCTGACGCGGCTGCGGTGGTCTCTGGCGCGGCTGCGGCGTCTGCGCGGCTGCGGCGGTCTCTGACGGGCTCGGCGGTTTGGCTGCTGTAGGTGGCTGCGGCGGTCTCTGACGCGGCTGCGGTGGTCTCTGACGCGGCGGCACCGTACCAGGGCCTCTGCTGACAGCCTCGTTCATAGTTGACGGTGGCACCAGGCAGAGTCGTTATGCCGAGGATCCGTTACCGATGAGCCACTCGGAAGTACGGGCCGAGGCTCTGGTGCCACAAGCTTACTTTCCATGGGCGAGAAGCGATTAGGATAGAGCTGAGAATCAGGATAAGGCAATCGCAGTTTCCATGACACTTGAGCTTTGATGAGGGTAGAGCTGTAACGGATAGAAAAGTCTTCAATCTCAATTTTGTCTATATTTCTGGCGCACTGGTAACGTTTCCTTTCAATCCTTTCACTTTCCCTTCACCCAAATTTACAAAGAAAAGCTTTACCTTCTGCAGTCTTCCCGCCTTTAAACCCTCTGTAGTGATAGGAAAGTATTAACCATAACGCTGCCAAATCCTATTAGATCTTAGCCCTGTTCGTGTCGCACAGTTTTGTCGCAGGACCTCTAAACTCTCCTCGAAGTACATCGCGCCATAATAGCCTCTGTTTGTTTAAGAAGAGAACTTAACCTTTAAACCATTAAAATTGCTGCGGTTTTTGAAGGGCCATGCCCGTAAACCTCTGACTGTCGGCATCCTGTGAGTGGGACGGGCCGTGATGGTTAAACGGCTCTTGTTGGATGTGGATTGACGAGAATTGGATTGAAACCCGGTTTCCATTGTCAAAAGTTCTATCGGAATCGTAATTGTATCCGGATACACCGGCCGATTGGGATTTGAATTGCGCATGGGACCTAGGCTACAGAGGTTCAGTTTTCCTTCAAATCAGTCGGGATTGATGGACTCTGCACCGAATATATGATTGCTTAGAATTTGTTCAATTTTGCATCCCGAATTCGAGGAGATGACTGAAAGGATATCTTATCGATTCAAGATTGAAAACGCTGGCATCGGCTGATTGTTGTTTTTTATTGATCAGGCTAGATTGTTGTATATTTGGTTATACTTAGCACTCGGACAAAATAAAAATATCGAATTGTTTGAACGAATCCCCCTGGGAGCTCTGTTATCAAGTTGTTTGAATGACTTCGCTGGAATTCGCTGGGCCGTAATCACCGAGAGCAGAAAGATAACGACACCCGTGGGCGTCGCATTAACTCATCGTTTGGCGCGCCCTAAAATATAGCTATCGGATCAACGAAACCGCCGCTCAGCGGCGTCACAAGTGGCGTGCAGCAGTGGGGAGGCGAATCAAGGGCGCCTGGGACTGCCCTTGATCACTGCTTTTGCCCCATTCCAGTGGGCGCCTGGGACCGTCCCTGTGGTAGCCTTTGCCCCGCCTCAGTGGGCGCCTGGGACCGCCCCTGTCGTTTTCTTTGCCCCGCCCCAGTGGGCGCCTGGGACCGCCCCTGTCGTTGTCTTTGCCCCGCCCCAGTGGGCGCCTGGGACCGCCCCCTGTCGCTATCTTTGCCCCGCCTCAGTGGGCGCCTGGGGCCGACCCTGTCGCTATTTAGCCTTTGCCCCGCCCCAGTAGGCGCCTGGGACCGCCCCTGTCGTTACCTTTGCCCCGCCCCAGTGGGCGCCTGGGACCACCCCTGTCCTTATCTTTGCCCCGCCCCAGTGGGCGCCTGGGACCGACCCTTGTCGCTATCTTTGCCCCGCCCCAGTGGGCGCCTGGGACCGCCCCTGTCGTTGCAGCCGGGCTGGTCTGCGGCGTTGTTTATGTTGGGGGCCGTGGCAGCAGGCGCCGCGGGGCTGTCATAAGCAGCGATCAGCGATTAAGTCCGAGTCGGCCGGAGAGCGGCCCGTTATTTGTTTGTGAACGGAGATGCCTGCAGGCGCCTGGCCGGGCTTCGGAATGCTCCTGGGATCAGGTGGTAGGATATAGCTTTGGAGAGGTTCCATATTTCAGCGATTATGGCACAATTTTGCATCGTCAATAGAACTAAAAGAAAGGATGCAGGTCACAAAAGGTATATATGTAACAATTTAACATTAAAACCACTTATCGAATTGAAATTAATGCCAAAGTTTGACTAGGCGCATTTTTATCTTGTAACGTCTAGCCTAAACGTGTTTTAGGTTCACAAAAAGTGTGTGAATGAATGATTGATGGACCACAGCACAAACACTAGCGCTTCTGAACCATATGTGGATATCTTCCGGTCTGAATGTTTTGTGGCGTTGGCTATTGGTGTTAAACAAATTAAACTGGTAGCCTGCTTTCCGCCACCAATCATTCTTTAAGAGGCCGTCAACTCGTGGATATTTGGAGGTCTACAAATTACGCTTTCGAGGAAACGTCTGGCATAACTAAGCGGGCATGAATATTGACTTAAACTGAGTTATGGCGCTTGCATGGGTGTAATAAGACCGTCACATTAGCGTAAAATCCTCCGTGGGACTAGGGACTTAGCCTTTATAGACATTTCTAGAGAGGGGACATTAGTGAGCCCGAGTAGAGTTGGGTGGCACGGTGACGTCAGTTGACCGGAATGACCGGCGCATTGTCGTATGAAGGAGTATGTGGTCTGGTCTGAGGCCTGGCGTGGTCCGACCAGTGACGTGTTCTGGGGTCCGACCGGGGGACTAGTGACGTGTTCTGCGGTCTGACCTGGGCCTGGCGTGTGTCCTGAACTACGATCTGCGATCTGACCCGTGTCTTGAACTTCTATACGTAACCTGAACTGTGTCCAGAGCGGCGATATGTGACCTGACTTCTGTACTGAACTGTGATCTTTGACCTGACCTTTGCCGGACTTTTATATTGAGAGGCGATATGTGACCTAACATTTGACCTGACTTGCCAGACTTGTGTATTGAGAGGCGATATGTGACCTGACCTTTGACCTGACTTGTCTGTCTTGTGTATTGAGAGGCGATATGTGACCTGACCTTTGACCTGACTTGTCTGTCTTGTGTATTGAGAGGCGATATGTGACCTGACCTTTGACCTGACCTCTCGGCAGAATGGGCTGAACGCGCTCCATCTGGCCAGCAAGGAAGGTCACGGCCACATCGTTAGTGAACTGCTCAGCAGAGGGGCAAATGTTGACGCAGTCACTAAAAAGGGCAACTCCGCCCTACACGTGGCCTCCCTTGGTGAGTATCACGTGACCCCCACCCAGGTCGGGGCAGTTAACATACCTACCGTAAAGATTGGTGAAGTTGTTTTGTGTATCATTGCACCGTTGGTTGAGCATGGTTGAGCGTGGTTGAGCGTGGTTGAGCTGTGATGTGTTATGGGACATCAAGAAGGCACGGAGCAGATATGATCGTCGTCGCCTTCAGGAAGAAGTCATGGTGAAGATCAGTGGAAGTGTAGCGAAGTGTGGAATCTACTGGTGACCGTGGTGTCTTGAGAGCTACTAGTCAGCTGTTTCGGCTCTGGTACACCATTTGTATATTCTATTGTTATGTCTTCTTGTGTATCTTGGGTTTCGCACGGTCTTCGTCACAGCTTTCTCGGCGTCGGGCTCATGAACTGATGTGAAAAGTCTGCGGGGTCTTAGAACGGAGTTGAGCTTCTGTGCCTGAAGCCATTGATGCATTGTATATTCTGTTGGTACTTGTAGTAATTCATCTGAGGCAGACTCCGTAGCGTGCCGCTCTAATCAATGCCGCGCTGTCCAGCCATTAGATCAACAAGTAGCTACTCAGTGCCGTAAATGGTCGGGAGGCGCGTGTCCCCGGTGTGATTTATACAGCCGCAGGCGACTCCGCGGAAGCGCTGGTTTCCCACGCTGTTTATCAGCCTGCTCTGCAGAAGCGCCCATGGTCGGCGGTGCGTTTGTAGTTGCCTACACCCACACGCAGAAACCCGAGCTGCGTATCTGCCCGCTGTCCGTGTGGGCGTCACTTTGTGATGACGGCCGCCGACAGCCGGCGTTTATTGTGACTGAAGTCTGTGTTTATCGCGAAGGGGTCGTCGACGCAGCGCCGCGAAATATGGTGATGAAACCATCTGCGGTAATGGTATCGCTAATCATCTCAGTTGGGAGTATCGCTGGCCTGGTTATGTTCAGAACGGGCGGACGGTCTGTAAGTTGGTTTTATTGTTTACTTGTAGGGAGGGTGATGCTGATTTAATGCGCTGTTTCATCCTTGTAATGGGTTGCAGGTGTAAATGATTACGTCGTGTACGCGAACTACGTGAAGGAGAAGGAACTCAGCATTTCTGTGGGGCGTATTTATGAGCCACTTCATGTATGAGACGTTCTCTGGCTGGAGTTTGGCTGCCCTGCGTCAGTAATAATCACAGATCCTGTGTGCTCCTGCCTGAAATATGCGCAGCTGTTTGGGTAGTGGTTGCCTCAGGTATGGCACTGCCCGGCTGCTTCTGGGAGCCCGGTGTAGCTCGGTGTGGGCGCCGGCAGTGATGTAGAAATCACAGGTGATTCAAAACTCCAAACTTCAAGGTCTTCAACCTTGGCAGTGGCAGTCGTCTTCTCGCACTTAGTGAGTCCAAATTTCTAAATTAACACCCTTGGTTCGGCCTTTTGCCGTTGCCACGACCATGCATTTGCAAGTTGAAAATATCTTGCGACCCACAACCCGAAATAACCCCCATTGCTGTGCGGAATGAACGTAGCTCACCCACACCTAAAAATTATACATTCTCTCACACACTTCTGTAGAGGCGGGTACATGTGCTGTGCACAGAACACCTTACTAAAAACTCTTATCAATCAATGAATATGCTCCGAGCCAGCAGCAGTCCTTCCATCGCCTTCTACCACATCTGAGACAGCAGCGACACTGTCCCCCTGCTCCTGCTCTGTCGCCTGCCTTCGCTAGTGTCCGCTCCCGCGTGTACTGGGAAGAGAGAAGTCTGGTCGGCACAGCAGCCCCGCTCGCTGCCAATTCATCGCCTCTCCGTTTTTGTCTGACCCATTTTGTATGCCCCGGTCTATTTGGTTGCCCGTTTTTACCCCGCGGATGAATCGTTGTTTGTGCTTTTTAGCGACGTGCTAATGCTCCGACTGCCTTTGTCTTACTATGGACGTGTGAGGCAGAGACAGACGCGCCTTTAATTCAGGGTACGTGTTTTGATCCCCGCGCATACATCATGGTGCAACATCGATGTAATCTATATCAAAATATGACCATCGGATATTTTGTTTTTTTCCGAGTGTGATTTGCTCTTTTTTTCTTGCACTTCCGTTGTAGTCCAGACCAGCTAACAAGGCAATGATTTACATACCTCATTTCCGGAAACTAAACAATTATGAAGCCAGCCTACCGTGAAATGTGGGGCTTTTAATGGGATGACATAGTGTGCCACTGTAATTGTAAATGATAAAGTGTAGTTGAAATGATGGTTGTGCGAATGATGCAGCCCATTACTGCTCATTACACCGTTCGTGTTCAATTCCAGTTCGTTAGCTATCCCTGCCTGTGCAGGTCTGCGGCTGTTTGTTGATGTCGGGCCCGAAATAAGCGTGGGATTATCCGCGCTAAACCACACGGGAAAAGTATTGGGACTTTAGTTTGTTTCGACGTTACATTCCCTGTGTTGGGCATGTTTTGTTGGAGGAGAGAGGACGGAAAGGATGGAAATGGCTTCCATGTAGTCGTGACATTGGCGTTTCGTCTCTTCTCACTGTATTCGGCAGTTTGGAACGGAACCGATTGATTTCTGAAAGGCTAATTAATTTATTTATTATATTCGATTCGAAGCGGTTTACTATGCAATCAAATATTTGAGGACATGCGGATGACTGGTTTTTTTACTGATGGCTCGGGAGCGGGGGTGGGGCGGGGTGGGCTCGGTGCGGTGTGATATGTCACATAATGTCAGGTTGATTCTGCCACCATTTTGTGGATTTGTACAATCGTGAGTGTTAATATTCGTTTGTATGTGTAGAAATGGAAAATAAATTTATGGTTATGTTATGGCTATCAATTTCCAATATGTTTTCAGTTCTTTTGTCCCGAGCATGATCGTGTTAAACATCTCTGAGCCAACAGTATTTGATGGATTATGTAAACAGCTATATTTGAACTTAGCTCACCCGTGATAAACAGCACGTCTGTTTCATGTTTTAGGAGAGTGCTCCTCTTAGCTCTCATCTCCTATGAATAAGCGACGGGTGATGTGAGGCTTTGGCAGCAGACAATGTAAAACAATGCACAGGAATTTTGTGCAGTGTTTTGCGCCTTATGTAAAATACGTACTCATGCTTAAATCATCAGTGATGCCGATTCTCGTGTTGAGTTTGTCGACGATCCTGGATTTTCATCTGCATGTCCTGTTGGAATCGCCGCTGGAAAACACTGATATGCGGTTGAAATTGGACAGCTTGTAAGATGCAGTGCGGGTTTTCCGGTTGTAAATGCTGCACTCCCCCTGTTGATGTTGCGATTCCCCCTGTGTTTACGTTGACGACTCGCCTGTGTTCCCTGCAGCGGGTCAGGAAGAAATCGTTCGGCTTCTGGTGCAAGCTGGAGCCAACGTCAACGCACAGAGTCAGAACGGCTTCACGCCTCTCTACATGGCCGCTCAGGAGGACCATGACGCCGTCGTTCGCTACTTGCTGGCCAACGGCGCCAACCAGAGCGTCGCCACAGAGGTGAGAATCGGGAGCGTCGCCACAGAGGTGAGAAACGGCGCTAACCAGAGCGTCGCCACAGAGGTGAGAAACGGCGCTAACCGGAGCGTCGCCACAGAGGTGAGAAATGGCGCCAACCGGAGCGTCGCCACAGAGGTGAGAAACGGCGCCAACCGGAGCGTCGCCACAGAGGTGAGAAACGGGAGCGTCGCCACAGAGGTGAGAAACGGCGCCAACCGGAGCGTCGCCACAGAGGTGAGGCTCAGGGGGCAAAACACATATGAAAGACATAAAACTTTTATATTTCTCGCATGAGAACGACTATAGCGTGTCTGTAAACAGTGCGACGCCAGTCGACCTCAGGTTTTTGGAGTTTCCGGGAGATAAATTGGTGGTTAGTACCACTTACGTCCGCACACTGCTTGCCTGTCAGCCAGCGCACGGGCTGCCAGATCGGGGCCGCGCTGCCAGATCCTTCAGCGTTGATTGGCAGGGCGCTGGAGGGCGTGCTGTGGTGTAATGAGTAAAGGCTGGCCATTTGGCGGTGGGTCCCCCGGCGATCTCGCGGCGGCGGGCAGACGTGCGGGAAAAGGTCACGCCGCCCAACACGTGCTGGAATGGGATTGGCCTGTCTGGAACGCGAGAGGCGGCCCTAACACCGGGGCATCCATCGTGATAGCGTGCTGGGGCACTTCTCAGCCAGGAATACACTTTTGAGAAGACAGAGAAACATTACTTTTATGCGGTTTTGATTGCAGTTGGAAACTGTTTATTGTTCCGTTTTCTGTTCCAGTTTTCATGTTGTAGCTTTGCAGCTGAGGTTTCCCTCTCAGTACACAGTTACTGAGATCGGTCCAAGGAGGCGGGACACGGGCTGTAATCCAGCTGCGCCTCCAGTCGCTCCCCTGAACTGGCGAGGGCTGTGTGTGCACCACTGGCCACCCAGCCAACCTGGCGTCACCGGGGTCCGCCTGGGGCGGGTCTGTGACGGCCCAGGTCTGGCAGACTGCCGCCAGCCGGATGCTCCCATCTGTCACGTGACGTCACGCTGGCATATGACAGCAGGGGCCGGACCGGACACTCTGCGAGCATGTTTTGCAGTGATTTATCGCGGCATCAGCCAAGCAGCACGTTCCCTCGCCCTGATGCCCGGGCAAGCTGCTCTGTGATGGTCTGTGGAATTGATTTGGAAACTAGCTGGCTGGCGTCTGCACCCGTCTGGTTACAACGAATGTATTTATTGTTGTGTAGTTATTTCTGTCTAAGATCCTGTATTTTTCTTATTAAGAAAGCTCGTGGGATCCACCTTTAAATACGCCGTGGTAACCCCAGAGTCCCCCGGCGCTCTGGCGACGGGCCGTCCTGGTACAAGTAATCGACTTTTCCCGCGTCCTCGCTGAAGTCTTACAGTCTTCTGACGTCAGCAGAAGTCCTTTGCCTGTCACTCTGCTACTGTTTGATGAATGGGTTTTCGTCTTCAGAGCGTCGCACCGGAAAACCTGTCCCGGGAGAAAAATGGAACGCCCTCAGGAACGAACGAAAGCTTTTCAGTGCTTCAGAATGTCGGAAGTGGTCGCCTATTTCTCTCTCTCTCTCTCTCTCTCTTTTTCTTTTTTTTTTTTTTTTCTCTCTTTCTCTCTTTCTCTCTTTCTCTCTCTCTCTCTCTCTCTCTCTCTCTCTCTCTCTCTCTCTCTCTCTCTCCTCAACATGGATGGTGCGAAGAACACCTGACGTGTAAATGTTTCTGATCGAAGTGCATCAGCGGGCTGTGGTAGGAATTATTTGGCCTCGTTTATCAACCTTCATGGACAGCAGACAACGCTGCCGAAAATTTACGTGGTGTTCAGGTTTGGAAATGTATAAGGAATGGCCGACCACTTCTCACTTGTCTGACATGGATTTGAATAAATAAGACTTATGTAAACATGAAATGATTCACAACACTTTTACGGCACTTAAATATAAGCCGCGGTTAGCTCAAATAAAAATGAAGCTGCTCTCCCATCGCAGCGAGTTCGCTATCTGCGCCGTCCAGAATTCACTCTGGTTCAGGGCGCAATTGCCCCAGCTCTCCAGCATTGTTCTCAGGTCGTTAGACGCTGATGAGGTCCGGGACGAGTCCCCGGGGGCCGGCGCCAGCCCCCTCCCCCGCCTTCAGCGGGCCGCGCTGATGAGGTGTGAGGGCGGATCTGGTGCGGCCGCACCGGGCAGCGGCCTAGAAAATTGAAGCTGCGGGAAGCACTACTGCCGCGGCCGAAATTGGCACCGCTGGAGGAAAGCCTGCTGTAACCTCTGCAGAGACCCTGCCGTCTAAAATTGTCAGACAGCTCACTAAAGACGCCGACGGAGGGGTCAGTCAGGCTTTCTTTCAGACACGCCGCTGGAGCGACCAGTGCGCTGGTCGTCCTGCTTATGGCGTTGTAGTCTGTAGCTACCTGTTTCAGCGGCATCTGTTTCCATTGATACATGAGAGGGTATGTATTAAACAGTGAAGTATTAAGCGCTAATTTGCTCCCGGATTTGACGTTGGAAAGTGAATAGTGATTAGTGATATTCCTCCATGACCCAGGAAATGTTAATTCAATTAACCCGGCCCTTGTCGGAAGTTCCCCGACGCATCCCTTTACACCCGATGCACGTGATAATCAATCCAAACGCTCTCCTTGTCCGGTAAATACTGCACAACAACAAAATATGGGAATCCAAGTCCCTGTCCAGGTCCGAAACCCTCCGAGAATTCTCTGGCAGTTCTGATCTAATCCAATCTGGGGATGTTCAGTCAGTGGTGCACTCGGTCTCTCCGGGCTGCCCGTCTCTCTTCGTGGCTTTACAGGATGCCAGGACAGCTGGATGGACGCTCCTCCGACTCCTCAGTATAGAGTCAGAAATCCTAGCAGTACTGTTTGCGGCATCTTTCTCTTCTTTTCAACATCCTGACGGTCTTATTAAATGCCTCCAAATAATGCTCAAGGGAATTGGTTGCATGCCAGCTGTGGCTTCTTCAAGACGCGCATATGCTGAGGACTGTAAACGTGATTAAGTAGATAGGATGCTTAATGGCCTGCCTCCTCGAATCCTGGATGCAAAATGGAGCAAATGCACTGTGATTTATAAAGTTGGACACAGCCCTTCATCAGAATCATCCTAATACAATAGCCGAAAGCATAAATTTTTTTTTATTATGTGCATATATTAAGATATGTGTATTTGCTCCATTTTGCACCCAGCATTCGAAGAGACAATACCAAGTGTTTTCAACTTACAATCATGCTCCTCGGCCGGGCACTGCAAAAACTATCAACTTGTTAGACGTGATTGTTTCAATGTGTCTGCTCATGGTGGCAAACATTTTTATCGCTGGCACCCTTTTCGTGAGTCAAACCAGGCGTTGTACGGCATCTGACCTAGAATGCACCTCAGCCAGTTTTTACTGGTTCTCTAGCCTGTCTGGTGTAAATGGCCTTGAGGTGCTCGTGACTCATCTGCTCTCTTATTGGTCCACCCTAATCCTGGATATTCCGTCATATGTGCCGCTACCGGCAAACAAAGAGTTGGCCAGTCCATTTTTAACCTGCTGCTGACGAGAAACTTTCCTTCTAGAGCCAAAGACCCGTCGACTTTGGGCTCTTATTGCACTCTGTGCCGCCTGTCACAAAGTCATCCGATTCATTCCCAATTTGGCTGAAATCGGGAATTTTTATGAAAAATGTATGGACGGGCACCCTCCCCTGTGCCCGCTTCTCCGACGCGTATGGTAGTGATATATCTAAAGATGGGGCTATCTCTCCCGATGGCTTGAATTTCGGGGCCAAAAAGAGTGCGTGGACCGGGAGAAAGGTTCCAGAAGTCGCTCTTGTTCTGTTCGTAGGGGAGGAAAATTGACGTTCTGAGTGTAAATGCCTCTTCGATAGCATTGAGCCATTGTTACCAATGCAAGGTGCCTGCCAGTTCCTTGAATGCTTTCACAGTTAGTCCTGTAGCACTTTGATAATGATGAAAATAATCGCCTTGAAATATCAACCATAAATGTTGTATTTGTCTACTTTCGAACTTTATTTGTCTTTTTTGTAATACCAACTACTTTCGTACTTGTTATTTGTTACGCTCACTTCTCAAAAAGTTTCTCCGTTTGTCGCTTCTTTAAGGGGTACACTTGTGAGGGTTATATCTATGTGAATATGGGGGTCTCCCCGAACCCAACCTCAGGGACGGGGTAAGTGACTCTTGGCACGAGACTGGGGGTTAGGGTTTTTGTCCCACTATTTTGTTGCCTTTATTGGCCGAACGTTATCCTCGGCCATCCTTTTGAATGCGGTTTCTAAGCCATTCCCGAGCCAACCACACGACCGGCGTATATTTATTTCGACTTTCGTCCAGCCGCTCTGCTTCGCGCTGTTTCTATGTCAAAGAGTGTACTGGGATTGGCGTCGTTCTGATGTGCCTGCCAGAGACTGTACGGGAGCGGAAGGCGCCGGCGGGGCGTGGCCGATCGATGCTTCGGCTGTAGAGAGGCCAAATTCGCGGCCAGCGAGTCCCAGATGCATTCTCAAGCTGCAGGGTTTGGGGAAGCTAGAATCTAAGAGTTGATTTGATCGCCTTTAAATTCATAACGTCAATGGTAGTCGACTTCTCGGGGCTCAGATATTTTACCGCTTTCGTCTAAACCAGTGTCGTTCAATTGTTAATACCAACCGGTGTAATAACATGGTTTTGACACCACTATGTGGTTTCAGCTGCAACTTTAAACAACAGGCCAGGTTCTACCGGCGTTTCTAGCTCGGGGAACCATTCTCATTGGCTATATTGCACTGCGGCGTTCCTTGCAGTCTTTAAATGCTCGAGCTGCCGGAGCAGCAGGTCCGCATGATGTTTTGGGCGCCCGGTCCGGCCAGGTCCTGCAAAAACTAGGGGCCGGGGAGGGTGCCGAGGCGCCGGGGTGACCGGGCTATCTCCGTTTATGGCCCATTAGGCCACGTGTCGACACATGTCGGCCGTTTACGGGCCATTAGTGGCTCTGGCCGGTCAGCACCTCCGTGGTCCCGTTGCCAGGCGCCCGGAGCTGCAGGACTCTGCTGGTCCGGACACAGGCTCGCATCTAGGCGCGGGCTTTTTTACTTTCTTTTACAAATTAAGTCGTCAGGAGTATAAATTCCTCTGACTGGATTATGAAGATGTTTGTATGCATCCTTTGAATATTTTTTTCCTTTATGGGTTTCCTTATTTGCGCGCCATCACATCTTAAACCTGTCGCCATAAAGTAAGAAGTGCAGAACAAGACCTAGAGTAAATCCACTTCCACACCACCACGCTATGTTCTGATGCACTAAAAATAACACATTGGCTCTGTTGATGAACGACCCATCGTCATTGCATCTCGATCTCCTGAGAGCTGAGGGTTATCACCAAATACAGCATCTGGTCAATATTGTGTTCCCATCGTTCCACTCACCAGGTAAATGTCCCATTCTGTGGCATGCGTGGGGCACTGCGCCGCAGGCAGCAGTCTCAGCCCCGCCCCCTCCCCGGCGACCTGGTTTGCCTGGGGCAGACAGTTGTTCGGGAGACACTTGTACCGCTTCTCCGTACCACCGGCACGCGTATTGGCATGAGGGAGAGACGAAGAAAGAGAGAAGAGAGGTGGTCTTGTAAGGTACGAGGATACCAGGTCAAAGGCTGTTAGGATGTTTCGGTCAAAGGCTGATACGAGATTTCTGGCTGGGATATCGAAGTGTGAAGACCTATGTTTTAATGTGTTCCAGATATGTGAATGTCGTGAATCGCCATCGACCCTTGGTTTTCGTCGTCATTAGCGTTAAGCTTTCCCCGAGGCCTTTCTTTCCTCGACCCGTTGGACTAGGTGTTCAGTAGGGAAAACATGTAACACAGTTCGGTCCTGGCTGTTTCAGAGTTCTGTTTGGCACTTGTCAGATATATTTTAGTCATGAGCTGAAAGTGCAGCCTCGACTGCTAACTGAAACCCATTTTTCTTACGACAGAAGTGCTGTATTATCATTCGAATTAACGAGTACATTGCATAAACAAGTTATGCACGGACAGGGGCGGACGCAGGAGTGCTATTGGGGGGGCAACTCGGGAGAAATCGTAAAACCATGTTTTTTTAAGAGAATTGGCCAAAATTTTGCCATCTTGAGGGCCATGGCTTCTTGGCCCCCTCTCTGCTCCCGTCAGTGTGCATGCACTACATTATTCGTATTACGTTATTCCATTCGCTATCCATGTATTACGGTGTCGACACTCAGGACGTTACTGCAATGCCTACTATTTCTCAGCTTATTCAAGCTGGATGATGTCATGTCCCGTGATCTTTCTGAACACTCTCCGCATTTCCATCTACACGATCCCTACGAAGCATCTCAACTCTGACCCCCTCCCCCACAGGACGGCTTCACCCCCCTGGCCGTGGCTCTTCAACAAGGTCACGACAAGGTGGTGGCGGTCCTGCTGGAGAACGACACCCGGGGCAAGGTGCGCCTTCCGGCTCTTCACATCGCCGCCAAAAAGGACGACTGCAAGTCAGCTGTGCTACTGCTACAGGTCGGTCCCCAGATCGAATCCTGGCACGGGGGTATTTTTATTAGTGAGCGCAGTATTATTGGTCGAGTTTGGCACTGGTGCTGGAAGTCAGTGCCAGACTATTGTGTAGTTCTGGAACAGAAGTTGTTCAGAATAGAACAAGAGTTAGATAAATATTGTTTCTTTATGAGGTGTAATAAACAGGCATATACGCTTTTGTATTCTATCTTTGAATATTCGATCTAATAATGATAATAATTTTGGGCTTATCGACGCACCAACTGCCGGGTCATATAGCGTCGCTATTTCTTTCCTGTGAAGGGTTGGAGCTAGATTGTCCTTGTTCAGGGAAGCTAAAGTAGTGTGGGGTTAAACCAGATTTATTTATTCTTTTAGACTTTAGGCTACAGATCCCACAGAGCGTGGTGTTGGGAGCGTATGCCAGGACTGTCGCGTTTCATCCAAGTCCCTCCCACCTGCAGAACGACCACAAGTCGGACGTGACGAGCAAGTCTGGCTTCACTCCGCTGCACATCGCCGCTCACTACGGCAACCAGAACATCGCAGCACTGCTGCTGGACAAGGGCGCCGACATCAACTACATGGCCAAGGTGACGGCAGGGCTGCGCGGGGACGGGGCCGGATTGGACTGTGTGCCGGGCTGGAGACGGCAGTGGGCTGGGCTGACCGAGAAAGTGTCACAGGACCGGAATTGACTAGTAGTTGGTTCTACGGGCGTCTTTAGAAGGATTGGTTTTTGGAATGGCTGCTTCGAGAGCTCGCTTGGCACATACTTGCCTGGAATTGAATGATAAACGGCGGGTGGGGTGGCACATGGGGATGCTACTCACCAGTCAAAATACATCGTCTCGTGTGCAGAAGTCGCCAGTGACGGATCCAGGAGAAAAAGGCATTTGCCCCCCCGAAACGGAAAAGCTGGGGCAAAACTATGTTTTTGCTTCTCCCAAAGCTAACGAGCCCTTCTTTGCCCCGCCTCCTTTTAAGTTTATAAACAAGGTTTTGGTGTTTGAACTGAACCAGCCAAATTCCAACAGAACCAGTCAACTTCAGTAAATGTTTGACCTGGTTCGTTGGATCTTTAAAATCGCTTCTAAGTGAATGATTCTTGGACAACAAAAACACCTTGTGGCCACGTCTTTCACTCCGCAGCGTTTTTTTCTTCGCCTTGGGTATACCCCCAAACCTACGGTGTAGGTAAATTTGGTCAAATATTTCACCTCGTGACATTTTTGAGGGGGCTAGGGGATTCCACTTTGGTGTGCCTTTCCCCCAAACCTACCGGCTAGATCCGCCACTGGTAGTCGCGTCTCCTCATCAAACAACATCACTAAACCTGTACTCATTCTCCTTGATCAAGTAAGCTCATTGTGACCGGCGCGTGAGACTGTTCGCTGTACTGCCGAAATTAACTATACCCATGTATTCATAATTATCTCATGTACACCTCTCCCCCTCTAACCCTCGCCTCTCCATCTACAGCACCACATCACGCCACTGCACGTGGCGGCCAAGTGGGGAAAGGCCAACATGGTGACCCTCCTCTGCGAGCGCGGCGCCAACCAGGAGAGTAAGACCCGGGACGGGCTGACGCCGCTCCACTGCGCGGCTCGGTCCGGACACGAGAACGTGGTGGACCTGCTGCTGGAGAAGGGCGCCTTCATCTCCGCCAAGACCAAGGTGAGATGCCTGCTGCTGCGACTGGGTGAAGGTTTGGCGTCAGAAAACCTGGTAATGTTTGATTCGTTTGGAAAGTCGTTTGTTAAAGCCTTTGATGGAAGGGATGTGATCCCCGGGGTGTTAGACATGTCCCACGGGCTGGAATTATGTGTTGGGAACGCATTGTTGGAATGTAGTTGCCGGATTTGAACCCAGTTTGGTCCATTAATGGATGATTTCAGCCGAAATGCAGGGACGATGACTGCTATGGCCGTCTCAGTTATTTCGTTTTTACATGATTTGTAGAGTTTTGCCGGTGTTGAAACTCCCTGGGATTAGATTAACACTAGAACACTGATGGGTATAAACCTCGTAATGGACCCTGCTGGAACGGACTCTGATGGTCAATTTCTCGGTCCGAATTGAGATAGATAGCCCCCGGGTGAGACATTGATACGGCTGCTCTGTTCCGTAACTGCTGACATTATCGTGACCAACTCGTTCTGATTTTGCACATGCTGTCCCGAAGTTCTATATTCGGAGTCTTTTTTCGGTTTGCCGGCAGTGAAAAGGTTATTGTATTTATCCCCTGCTGTCACGCACGTACTTACCCCCTTTCTTCCTCCCCTCCCCGGCGCAAATAGTAACAATTTATTACAGAACGCAGCGAGGACGGTGTATCCTAACGTAACCAAACTTTGCCTCTAAAATTTATGTATTGGATTATAGGTCTGGGGTTAATATTTTGAACGCTTAGTCCTTAATTTGTACCTATATATGTTTTTCTAATAACTTTCCGATCGTATTGGCCGATTGTATTCGACTATTACAATGAGTTAAAGAAAAAATAATCCATGGGCTTAGGACGCTCGTTCATTGTGTTGTTGCTCCTTCCGCGGTGCTCTCGGACAGAGGGCGTGCGCGGTAGCACCAGTACTGCGTAGGTCCCAGTGTTGTTCCTTTGAGAGCACCGGTGCGGCGGCGGGGACACGTGGGCTGTCAGTCTACCGTTTGACTGTCGCGCCCGGCTCCGATACAAAAGGCCCCGGGGAGGGCGCGGCGCCGCGTCAGCTCTGTTTTGATGGCGGCTGGGATTGACTGGCAGTCGTGGCGAAACGGTAGCAGTCGAATGCAGAAGTGATGTCTAAATTGGAGCGGACGTCATCCACGGGAGGAATCTCGATTCTGTGGTGTGACACGTTTGCCTCTCTGAAAGGCTTGTTAGTATTGCTAGTGTGTTTGTGAATGAGGCCAAATTGAATGTTGACGTTCAGTTTTTTGACGTTATTTCAACATAAAACCCATTTTACGTCCTGCTTTGCTGATCCTTTTGGCTGAGCCTGTGCTGTTTTTTCTCGGAAATAAGACTCTGTAGTTTTAATGCGTACAGTCCAGTCTATGTTTTGCTCTCCATTCATAATTTCACCTTGCGCAAACAGACGTCTGTTCTCGGAATATTAAAACCGAGGACGCAGCGTCCTGCGCGGAATGTGCGTCGAGTCAACATTTAACCTCCAGCACGCGATTGCCGAGTTTGACGGAGAAGTCAGCGCGCAGCTCTCTCTCTCTCTCTCTCTCTCTCTATCTCTATCTCTCTCTCCCTCCCCTCTCTCTCCCTCCCCTCTCTCTCTCTCTCTCTCCCTCTCCTCTCTCACTCACCCCTCTCTCACCCACAGAACGGGCTGACGCCGCTTCACATGGCGGCTCAGGGTGACCACGTGGACGCAGCCCGCATCCTCTTCTACCACAAGGCGCCCGTCGACGACGTTACCGTCGACTACCTCACCGCTCTTCACGTCGCAGGTAAACGGCGGGACTGCGAGTGGATGCTGCACTGGACCCAAACAGTATGCACTTGGGTGTGGTGTGGAAAGTACAGAAGTCCAATGAATGGGTTGAGAAATTTTGAGTTCGTGTAACCCGAGGACACAATTTTCGATTTCGTGGTGTAGATGTGGGCCATTCTTCGTTTGAATTTCAGAAACACTTGAGTTCGGGTTGAAATACCATACCCCATTCGATCCGTAGGGTCTGTTCCAGCGCCTCCTCTAATCTTCTTCAACCTCATCCCAGAAGAGTAGAATGTTCTGATCTAGTTTTCTATTGGACGGTAGAGTTTAGAAGGGTGTTCTACTTCTTCTGGAGCAGCTTTGAAGGCGCTTGGAACAATTTCGTAGATTCCATTCCATAAGTGTAGAAATAAGAGACGGTGGGAGAACGAGGAATGTAGTCAAATGCCATCGGATACGTCAGCCAGAGGACGCTAGTGTTCTGGTGGTCGGGCGGGGACAGAGGGCGCTAATGTCCTGGTGGTCGGGCCGCGTCGGTATCGGTAATTAGGGCCCGGGGCAATGCTGGTTATGTTTGGAGAATGCTTGCTTTTGCTGTCACTTGCTCAACTCGGTACTCTTAAAAGTGGACAATAACTTTTACATCGATCTGGTGATTTATTTTGGTTTTACTTGCCCAGAGAACTAAGTGTTTTTTAATGATTTAGCGAGGACTTATAACAGGGTAGGACGGCGGGAGGGTGGCGGGGAACAGCCTAACCCTTCTGTGACATGGTTAACCGTGAGACGGATTTCCGGCGACAGCGCGGTGTACTCCCTCCGCTGCGGCCTGTACCCTCTGACGACGATGCCCCTCTGCTTCAGCGCACTGCGGCCACGTGAAGGTGGCCAAGCTGATGCTGGACCGCCACGCCGACCCCAACTCGCGCGCCCTCAACGGCTTCACGCCCCTCCACATCGCCTGCAAGAAGAACCGCATCGAGGTGGTGGAGCTGCTGCTCAAGTACGGCGCCAACATCGAGGCCACCACTGAGGTCAGTCCTGGCCGCCGGTCCAGTTGGAGCGCTTAGAGGGAACGTAGACCAAGTTTGTAATGGAGAATGTGGAGATGATATGTTGGATTTGCTCCTGTGCGCGAAGATGAAATATTCGTGTGCAAACTTACCTCTCGGCTAGTATGTTCTCGTTTTGTGATGGAAGCTTTGGGCATATCTCCTTTTTTAAAGGAAGGTGAGGCACATTCTAAAGAAGACTGTTTCAATTATTGAACGATTTATCCAGAGTTCGAATGATTATCTCAGGTAATACCACTGAATGTTGAAAACCGGAGAAAATATGAGAAAGGAGCAAGGTGAATCTATGTTCCCATCATTCTGTTCGATGTTCGTGACCACACTGTCACTCAGTTTTAGCCTGTTAACCATTTAGCCAGTGAAAAGCTGTCGATATGTTTTCTCCTCATTTTGCGCTGCTGAGTATTTCCTGGCACCTCTAACAGATCCATGCATCTACCAGTCGGTTTAGGAAATGCTCCAGGGCAACCCAATTGGCAGCGGTATTTATTCTTTGTGTCTTTTATTCTTTGTGTCTGATCACTTACACGTCACAAAAAGCCAGTTACAAGTGGTGAAGTCGGTTTAAATAAAAACGCACTACAACCTAAACACAACATGCAGCAGACCAGTAGACTTTCTGTAGCCGTAAATACTGCGTTTTGTTTATCATTCTAAGTGGATCACAGAATATATCACATCGATGTGACAGGTTTAAAAAGTCGTTCACAACACGGGGATCCGTATAAAGCTCCCGAGGTAACAGTGCGTCATGGAACAGTAGACAGAGTTGAACGTGAATTCCTAGTAATTATAAAAGGCACATGAACAGTAAAAGATGGGATGATGCGGTCAGACCTCCAACTGCAACTAACGATGTCACTTTTGTCGCGCCTGGCCTGTAGATATTGCACATTGTAGTTGCTAAGCAAATGTTTGTAGTCTAGTCAAGCACTGGCAGGCTCAGTATGGCTCGCCAGCCACATGAGCTATTCTTGGGACATACCTCTAAGATAACTCCATTACTTCCTGCAATCCAGTACCTCCCCCGTCTCCAGCTCGACATCAGGTTCTGCCCCGTCCACAGTCCGGACTGACGCCGCTGCACGTGGCCTCCTTCATGGGCTGCATGAACATCGTCATCTACCTGCTGCAACACGACGCCAAGCCCAACCACGCCACGGTGCGGGGGGAGACGCCGCTGCACCTGGCGGCCAGGGCCAACCAGGCCGACATCATCAGGATCCTGCTGCGCAACAGGGCTGAAGTCGACGCCAGAGCCAGGGTAAGGCACGGGGAGGAATGTACGCGCGCAGTCAGGGCTGGTGACGAGGGTGATAGGGGGGACCGGGGTGGGTCGGCTAGGAAGAGACTGTTGGGGTCGTTGATAAGGGGGTGTTTGATATGATGTGATCCTGTGTTGCTGAATGTTTGAAATGGTGTGCTCTTGAGTTCTTCAGAATGACAGTTGTGTTCAGTCAGCGTTTGCAGCCTGATCATCAGCAACATCAGAATAAGATGTTATAGGAATCGTTCAATTTATCCATATTGCAGAATTTGATCTGCTTGGTACGTGGACGCTTTATGTCCATTAGAAGCTGCTGTGCTTTCGAAGGGTGAGGGAGTCGCTACTGCGCAGCCAGTAGTATCGCCATGTGGGCCGCCCTGCTTTCAGGCTGGGGCAGAACTGACTGGGCTCAGGGTCCCGCTCCGAAAAGGCTTAGTTCTTCACTAGTGGAGAGGTCCGGGTCGAATAAAGTACTATTGATTGGGTGGTCCGACACACGGGAATGGGGTGCGTTTCATTTGAAATCTCGCTGTAAATGTGTGGGATTACTCTAAACTCCCAATACGCACACTATCACATTATTTCAGTGAAGCCAACATGGAAGCTCATTTCTGTTTTCTCTTTGATAACCCCATCCACTGTCTCTCTCTTGTCGACGGTCAACCCACTTGTGTCGTTTCCTATGCCCCGTAACTACTGGGTTAGTATTACAGTGTCTCCCTCCGTCATCCTTCCCCTCTCGTTATTATCTCCCCAGTCTGACCCCTCCTCCCCTCCTCAGGAGCAGCAGACCCCGCTCCACATCGCCGCCCGTCTCGGCAACGCCGACATCGTGATGATGCTGCTGCAGCACGGCGCTGCCGTCGACAGCACCACCAAGGACCTGTACACGGCGCTGCACATCGCCGCCAAGGAGGGACAAGACGAGGTAGGAGAGGTCCGGGAGCGCGCCAGGTGCCTGTGCTTGTACATCAGCGAGGGCTACATCGCAGGCAGGATCAGGGAGAGGCTGGAGGGGCTGCAGAGGGGCAGGGGGGACGGGTGAGGATGGTGACGTGGTGGAGAGAGCTGCAGAGCGGCGCCTTGGTGGAAGACAGGATTGTGGCATTGATGTCCCATGAGCTTTGTGAATTATGTTTGGGATAGGAGGGAAGTAGTGCGGTGATACCTGCGATGTTTTAGGCTACAGCAACGCCCGGGAGACGTTTAATGGTCAGATATTCGCATTCGGGGTGTGCAATTGGGTACGTAAGACTATCGACGTAATAGCACCTCACTTCGATGTTATGCTCAGATTATGCCTCGTTTTATCCCATTTATTTTCTCTTCGCCCCACCATTCCTATGCCGAATGCTTTAAGTACTTCATCATCACTTTTGGTAGGTTTTGTTTTGTTTATCGGCTTTTCATGTTATGTTAGCTGTGAATTTGAGATGCACCGCCGTTACGAATCCTATGTTTGACCTGCCAATTTACCCTCTATTATAGCGCCTGACTATGACATTGTGCAATACGCGGTGCACCAGTATGTATTGTCCAAAACAGACACGAGTTGACACGTGTGTATGAACTCGCGGTATGGGTCTGAGGTGACTGTTTACCCTTTGATGACGCCGGAGCCGGTCTCCTGTCGATCAGTGTTGGTGTCGGCTGCTGTGGCTTGGTGTTGACTTGTCTTCCACCTACCTACCTCTGGGCTGTTGTTTCTCTCTCGGTTGTGTGTTCTTGTGCCAGAATATACCTCACCGTCCTCTTTTACCGTCGTTGCACAGGTTAGCAGTAGTGTTAAAACGCTTGGTCTCGTGGTTTTGCGGCCCATCGTTTCGATTGTTTTGCGGTCGAGCAGAAAACGTAGAGTGCAGGATTTCGATAGTTTAAATTAGAAACTCGTTCTGGAACTTTTATGTTGGGTGATCTCTGCGCTTATGCAATGGGAAATTCCAAAATTATACTCTTGGCTTTCGTTGAATCCTCTTCGAGTAGTGTCTAAGGCAGGCTACTATTTTTGAAGTCACCAGAGAAAAAAACGGCTGGAACTCAAGAGAAAACACGATGTGGGCACAGCTCCACAGCCAGTCCAGTATAGTTCAGTATCTCAGGCACACACCAAGGACCAGCCTGTGAGAGGCCCGTTTACTTTAGTGGCGGGTCTGCCGGGCCCCGCGGCAGGAGTCCTTCCTGCCGGTACCCCGCCCCCGGGTCCAATGCCAGCTCAGCCCGCCCGCCGCCGGTGCCGCCCTCCCCCTCCCCCTCCCGCCTCCACTGTCTCGGGAGGGGGGGCGGCATGTCCGGCACTGATGTCGCCAGGCCTCAGGTTCTGTCCCATTGTCCCGGTCCTGTGAATAACGTGAAGTAGATGTTTTTGGAGGAGTGAATGGATTGTGGCAGGCGTGAGTTTTGTTTTCGGTGGTCGTGTGTCGTCTGTGTTATTATTAGAGAGGTTTTGTGAGCGGGGCGGGGCCGCAGATTTTCCGAAGACACAGCCACAATGCCGGTCTATTTTGAGCGGTGGCGTCACCGTCACGGCTGGAGGGCCCAGTTGGCAGCGCTGCCGGCGATCTGGCAGCGCCGGGACGTCTGTCAGGTGTTTGGGAGGGCTGCCACTGTGAGCTCACGGCCTGTCTGACTGCCAAACTGACCCTAGGATTGGATTGGAGACAGGTGCATGTCTCTGTAATGGCTGGCTGTGATGGGCCAGCTGGCGATGACGTGGCCCCGTGACCTCAGTGGTCCACATGTGAAGGGGGAGGGGGTCTGCTAGGCGGCAGTTTGTTCGCTGTGCAGCCGAGATCTGATGACACATCCAGAACCGTGTTGGCCAAATTAAACCCCTCTGTTAATAACCGTATGCATGACTCTCGTGTTGGCGGGCGGCACCTATAGACTCCCGCGGGCTGAAGGCAAATGTCCCCGGTTTGAATCCCCGTAGGTCCTCGGAGTAAGTGTGATCGGGTGTTTCTCTATTGGTTAGTGTCCCCGAGCAAAGTGCGATGACCCATTTCCAACGGCTTTGTTTTATAAAACCGCCATCCATCGCGCATATTTATAACTCGAGCTTTTTCGTGTCGCCACCAGGTGGCTCAGGTGCTGATGGAGCACGGCGCTTCACTATCGGCGGTCACCAAGAAGGGCTTCACGCCGCTGCACCTGGCGGCCAAGTACGGAAACCTGCGCGTCGCCAAGACTCTCCTGGCCAAGGACGCACCTGTGGACGCCCAGGGCAAGGTGAGGGGTGCGCCGAGGCGCATGGATGATGAGAACGGTACCAGACCGCCAAATCCGAGAAAGGCTGAGTAGGAGGGTTGTTGGAAGCCTGGTTGGAGGTACGGAGGGAGAGTCAGGCACCCCTTGTCTGAGAGTCTTCAAGACAGTTTGTGCTATGGTGTCCGTGCCAGCCCATCCAGGGTCCCACCCTCCCTCTTGGACCGAGAAGAGTCACCAGCCATAGTTTGAATGTAGAGGTTCCATCTCTAAGTATTTTGCTGTCCTCCTCGCTTGTACTCTTCAGCTACTATGTGCCTATTTGTACGCTTAGAAGGATTGGCGCCACAAGTTAGAGTTCAGGAGTGAGCGAGGTAAACGTATATCATTCCCAGAAATATTTGGTGGTGAATTTTTGAAGTTCGAAGAGAATCAAGTCTGTCGCTTGTAATAGAACGGTCCTAACTGTTGGGTAGAACAACTCATTTGGAATGGCACTTTGCCGTCAAACAGCCACACCGGAAGCTGTCAGCGACGAGTGGTTCCAGCCACACCCTTTGCACGTGGGTTTGGCAGACTGGTATGCTCTCTCCCAAATTATTGCTACTGCTCATGGCTTTGGTGAAAGTAATGAAATGTTTGCTACAGCTCTAAGGCTAGATAATGTTCTTTAAACTGGCCCTTGGGTATCAGTATGTTATTTAGACTTTGTGTCACATTAATCATTATCATCTTCCTCCCGGACTGTTTGGGGCGGCCTCTGAGGGTTCTGGTCGCTCTCTCAGTAATTGTTTTGAATTGTATCTACGTCACCTCTGACCTTTGTATCGCCTGTCACCTCGTTTGTGACGCTGCCGGGTCACCGTCGCGTGACGTCCGGTACCAACCAGGAGCGTCTCTCCGGCTCCAGCACCGTCCCGCCGCTAACCTGCTGCCACCTATCGTCAGAACGGAGTAACTCCGCTTCACGTGGCCGCCCACTACGACCACCAGGCGGTGGCGCTGCTGCTGCTGGAGAAGGGCGCCTCGGTGCGCGCCACGGCGAAGAACGGCTACACGCCTCTCCACATCGCCGCCAAGAAGAACCAGGTCAGAGCGGGGTCCCGGTCTGCACGGGGGGTGGCGTGATGCCTCAGATAATCAGAGTCAGATAATCAGAGTCAGACAGGCCAGTCAAAGGCGGATTTGGCGGGACCTGGAGGTGTCGCAACATGCGTATGTGTTGCGAGGTGATTGCTTCGGGTCTCAAACTGTGCTGTCACTATTATGATAAATCTCTGATATCAGATGACCATTGTCGCTAGCCATCATCGCCATCCAAATCACCGTTTGTTTTATCAAAGGCTGAAGACTGGAGGAGATGTTTTCCCAAATAGTCGCCGTCATCACACTGACGAAGTTGACACACACGGTAAATTTTTTCCGGATACTTCTGACAAAGCCCTGATCTCTGTGTTGCCAGGTGATATGGTGCTGATTAATTGTGCTAAAATACTTTCCTCTAGCTTTCTCTTTACCTTAAGCTGGCTCTGACCTCTGTGTTGTCAGACACCTCTGTTACTGGCCTCTGTGTTACCGGAAGTCTCTGAGCGACCTCTGACGGGCCTCTGCGTTGCCAGATGGACATTGCCACCACCCTGCTGGAGTACGGTGCGGAGACCAACTGCGAGTCGCGGGCTGGCTTCACGCCGCTGCATCTGGCATCTCAGGATGGCCACGCCGATATGTCAACCCTGCTGATCGAACACAAGGCCGACGTCAACCACCGCGCCAAGGTAGGCACCAACTCCAACCACCGCGCCAAGGTAGGCACTGACGTCAACCACCGCGCCAAGGTAGGCACCAACTCCAACCACCGCGCCAAGGTAGGCACTGACGTCAACCACCGCGCCAAGGTAGGCACCAACTCCAACCACCTTGCCAAGGTAGGCGCCGACGTCAACCATCGCTCCGAGGTAGGCACTGACGTCAACCACCGCGCCAACGGTAGGCACTGACGTCAACCACCGCGCCAAGGTAGGCACTGACGTCAACCACCGCGCTAAGGTAGGCACTTGACGTCAGACCACCGGCTAAGGTAGGCATTGACAGTCAACCATCGTTTTTGCCAAAGTAGGCACTGGCAACTACCGTCGCTAGGTCAGGGTCAGACGTCCACTCCCTCAAGACTCAAGATCTTAACCATTAATTGTGTGGTTTTGACTGGAAAGGAATCGGCTTCAATATCCCCTTTTGTTTCTGTTTTTTTGTCTTTGCAGCGTGTGATAACAAATCCTAAACATGTATAGTTATGTTCTCTCGATCATCTGAATCCACGGAACCGGTCTTAGGGGACCCTGCCGCTGCTATCTTCTCAGAAAAGGTCTTGAAATTCAGCTATTAGGAAACGTAGTTAAGCAAAGAGCATCATAATTTTCAAAATTAGATTTCGGGGTGTACCGTTCTTTTGCTAATGGCCCGTTTCGTTTTTCCGCCGCGGTTTCTTCTTTCCTCTTTTACACTGCCCAATCACCTTGTCTCAGTCACCACCCCCCGCGGCTCAGCCCTGTCTGAGGCGTGCTGACCCCCCCCCCTCCTCCTCAGAACGGCCTCACACCACTGCACCTGTGCGCCCAAGAAGACCGCGTGCCGGTGGCTGCCATCCTGGTGAAGAACGGCGCCGAGGTGGGGCCCGAGACGGCCGCCGGCTACACGCCGCTGCACATCGCCTCCCACTTCGGCCAGCTCAACATGGTCCGCTTCCTGCTGCAGCACCAGGCAGAGGTGAGCTGGACGGGACGGGGGTGGGGGTGGTGGGGTGGGTGGGGGTAGGGACGGGACGGAGCGGCGGCAGACATCCAGGGTAGGGCACGCTCGTTAGAGCCTTAGCCTGGGGTATAAGTGTTTGGAAAATAACAGACTGCTTTGTGAAGATAGTGCAATGCGTCGTAATTGTTTCTTCATTCGTATGTTGTAAATTTAGTTTCAAGCTGGCCCTGGAAAAATGGATCTGAGAAAATAATGATGTGGCACCGATATGTAACGATCCTAAATGTCCAGATTAGGAATGGGAGGTGCTGTGTGAACCAAATGCTACATCCTTAATTAAATACGGACTTGCCCAGCGAAGAACCAGATAAAAGCGTCTGTAGCGTCCTGAAATCACACACAAATGCTCCGGAAAACCTCTAATAGACGCCTCTGTTCCTTGACTCCCTCTACGAACCCCCTTAACTCATTTATCATCGCTCTCAAACCCTCCAGAAACCCTCTGACCCACCCCTCTGCGTCTCAGGTCAACCCAGTGACTGCCGCCGGCTATACACCGCTCCACCAGGCGGCCCAGCAGGGTCACACCCTCATCATCAGCCTTCTGCTGGAGCATCGCGCCCAGCCCAACGCAGTCACCAACGTGAGTCTCCGGGCGGGGGGTGTGGGATCGAATCTCACCCCGGGAAGGTTGAGCTGCCAGTCGACAGGGCGAGTGTTAAGGATGTGATGACGATGCTGGTGTGGTATCGCCCGTTATAGTGTTTAAGGCACAGAATGTATGTTGTAGGTCAACTAACTTGCCTACGTATATACATGAAATGTGTTGGCCCATTACGTGCGAAAATAACTTGACTGTGTATACACGCGTCATGCAGCGAATTTATCAGCTGTAGAATCGGTGATAACTGTAAGGCGATATACGGAAATTGAAGCGTTATTAGTTGTGGATATCTTAAAGTATATAATCGTATTCAGAAATTTAAGTAAAGATACCGATCACTCTAATAATGCCGATATTGTACCTGACCCATTTCCTTTAAATAAATAAGTGGTTATTATAAAGGTGGAGGCACGGGTGGTATTGTCCGGGAACGCCGGCCGCCCCGCCGCTCCACCCCTTCACCACGTGCGACGTTGGACGGTGTCGTGTTACTGCCGGCATACCAGTCACCCCGATACGTCAGAATGCCTCCCGGCCGCGGGTCACGGCTGGGAGAGGGGCCAGCTATCTCAGAGGGGAGCTTCACTTTCTCGTATATGCTTTCAAGTTATATATGTTGCATTAATAAACAAATACCTATGTAGAAATTATGTAATTAAAGTGTGCTGTTCCAATATAAATGAAACAGCTGCCCTTCACTCGTTATTATACTATCTACTATACATCTGCGCGCAAGCACAAACATTTCGATGGCTTTTCTGACCGGACGCAATCGCAATGAACAGAAATGAGAAATGGAATATTTATATCACCAGTCGCGCCGTGCTCTATACTTTCAACCCGGCCATTTCAGCCGATTCAGCACACCCGGATGCAGGCTCCTTCCGCCTCTCTGGAGGCTTCACTCCATACCCAGCCGCCTGGAAACTTCTCCGCCCAACCATTACACTATTGCAAGCTGTCCCGCCCGGTATATACGGCCGCGGGGCGGCGGCGACCCCTGACCTCTGCGGTGACCTTTAGCGCCGCCCGGCGACATTTGCGCCGAGTGGAGCGCCCTCGGCCAGCACCTGGTACCCCTGGGATGGCAGGCGTAGATGGTGATATGTGGGGCGGCCTCATCTGGTCGTGTGCTGCCGACACGAATATAAATTGGCCGGTGTCCGCTTCGCAGTAGGTTTTATTACGGGAGTGGTTTTGAATTTCTGCGATTGATGGGGCTGAGCCTGCGTATGTGGGAAAGTTTTATGTTACTGGTGACTTGTTTTTATGGGTGATCTTGTGTGAGGAAATTGGCATGCTCGTTTCGCTTCCGTCCCGTAGGTAAATAGTTTCTAAACTACGCTTGTTTGCCTTTGTCTTCCTGCCGAATGAAAGTATCGATCGACCAGTTCAACACGTTTTAGCTGATACATTTTCAGCCCTTGTGTCTGACAGTCGGGACAAAACGCAAAAGTTGAACAGTGCGTGATCCAGCCCAGATGCTTTGAAGATGCGGCCTGTCCTTTTATCTAACGCACAAAGGATAAAGCTTTCTTTTTCACCCGCTTCTTTGCCTTTTGCTCTATTTATATTTATTTTATAATCAAGAACAGGAAGATTACCAATAGTTCCCGTTCATCTACGGCCTTTTCCGTGTCACTAAGATATCTTAAGAATGAGAAAGGCGTTCTCTTGCTGCGTGCTCAATAACTATATTTCGTTCTTCTTCTTGCTGTTTTCTTTTCACATTTCCGTTTGATCTGACACGCTCTCCGTGTCGGCAGACTGGACAGACTGCACCCTCCTTCTGTTTGACCTGACGCACTCTCCTTCTGACACCTCTTCACATTTTTTGATCCTCCTCTTTGATCTGACACACCTCTCCGTGTTCCTGCAGACTGGCCAGACCGCGCTCTCCATCGCCCAGCGTCTGGGCTACATCTCGGTGGTGGAGACGCTGAAGGTGGTGACGGAGACGGTCATCACCACCACCACCACCACCGTCACCGAGGAGAAGTACAAGGTGGTGGCGCCCGAGACCATGCAGGAGGCCTTCCTCAGCGACTCCGAGGACGAAGGAGGTGGGTGGCCGTGCTTCTGGCGCGGGCTTGTTGTAACGGGGGGACCACTCAGGTTCTGACTAAGCACAGATGTCAAGCACAGTCTCCAATGGGATGTTTCGAGGAGACAAAACATTTATGTGTAAGTTCTTTAAACTTATATATTTGTCGTCACCTAGACGCTGCAGCTGAGATAAGTAGGTTGAGTGTTGATATTGGTTTGAGAGCGCTGGCTGGGTAGACTGCCCCTCCAGATAGTCATCATTGTTATGTCGACGGAATCAAAAAAGAGTATCGCTGCAACGTCTACCGCGAAGACAAATCCCCTGTTTTTTTTTCAAGGCAGATAAATAGACCCGTTATCTGTGTTTCCCTGCCCCCATAGTTGTATCCATGGCTGCAGTAGGTGGGTGGTTCGGCCCCGTGTTTCAGTCTCTTGGTACACGATATTGCATTTCACCCGCATGCTCGATTTGCCACACGTTTCATAGACGTTTCGCCGTGTTGGACACACTGATTATTCACATAAAGCTTTGGTGGAAGCTTGCATGGTCGAGAACAAAACCTCGACGCGGTTTTTGGGTGGTGCTGAACGCCTCAGGGCATTGGCTAAATCCCGGTGAAATTGTCGTGTGCGGTAAATCGAGCATGCCGTGTGACCTGTCCCCCGCCCGAAATGCACTCTGTTGCCGTCGGACTGCCTCGCGGAGGCCTGAGCGTGTGACGGCCGCTGTAGGGGACGATTTCCTGGACTCGGCCGTCTACGGCCGGCCCTCCAACGCCCAGCACGTTCACTTGCCCTACTACGAGGGCCAGATGGAGCTCAGTTACGAGGGCAGAATGGATGTGGGAAGTGAGTCGCTGCACGCGGGGTTGGCTGACGTTGGCTGGGTTGGCGAGCCAAACCGCAGGGGTGACGCGTTGGACGATTAACCCAGACGCCAGGAGTGATGCTGCGGCATGCACGGGAGTCTTGGATCGTTGCAAGGGAGTTTGTCTAACTGGTTTGTTGATGATTGCTGATATTTAACCAGCACGGTGAATTGCGAGAATTGACCATCAGCTTTGCATGAAGGCTGACTTGTGGGGTTTTTGATTTGAATCGGGCCGAATTTTTCTGAAAACTTACTGTTGTTAATGGATTAATGTCGTTGGTCATAAAGAGGAATATCTCTGTCTTGCCTAATCGGGACCGTCTCCTTTACCCAACCGATAATGTGTTGGGGTCGTTATATTTAATTTCGGATTTTAGTGTGTTTGGACCGTTTCCAAAACGTTTGCGGTTTTCTTTAGTACGTTTTATGTTCTGTTGGGATCGGTGATAAACCCTGGCCTGGACGTCCCTAGGTAAGCTGCTTGAATTCAGGGAGAAATTGGTTGTCCTGGTTTGGAACCGTCGTATTCGGTCTGACGTGAGCGGCGCGGCAGTTGAGAAGCCTAACCTGAACCGTGGCGTGACCAGCAGGACTGACTGCAACTGCACCGCGCATGCGCCGACAGACGGCAGCTCTGCCAAAGTTTGCCGCTCTGGCCACTAACTACTAACCAATACTGCTGCTATTGTACGGCGTGGCCCTGTGGTCGCGTTGTTTTGTCGTGCTCTGTGAGGGTCCCTGGATTGATTCTGTCGGACGGTCGGCTGCTGGAAAACAGATTAGCTATTCATCTTGTGCTTTATTTACCATGGTATTGCGACGTAACTCTGCTGCAGCTCGATAAAATATAGCGGCTTCATATGGTTCTGTTTGCTAGATTCCTCGCCACTTCCGCCTGTTATCTTTGGTATGGATTCTGCAACGGTATCTCTCAGCCCTTTCCCCTGTGACCCGGGATGGAAAGGTTATATGGCAGAGTTGCCAGGGAAATGGCGCTTCGGGCCATGTGGCTCTGAATTTTGTACATGTGGAACGTACGGTCCTTCTATCGCCTTTGTGTTTTGAATGTGACGTGGAACCAAGTCACGCCTCTGTTGCTGCGCCGGCGGACATGGTGGCACTGAAAATTTCAGATGTTTCAGCTCGGGCGGTAGATTTCACCGGATTAAAACTTTTAGCTGGTTGGATGTTCCTGCCTCTGTTCGGAGAGTCCTCTGACTCCTGAATCAGTCTTCGCTAGCCTGGCCTCGGCTCGCCCCGAGTCGGTAACGCCCTGGTAACTAGGGCCTCAGCAAATAAATATCGTTTACGGCCGGAGCTCAAGCTGAGCCGAACAGCGTTCCATGTATAACGTACATCAGGGCATCACTTCATGGAAGTGTCGGTGCAAAATCCATGGACGGCTGCACCCGCCTCATCAAGCGTAAATAGAAGAGGCGGCAGGCCGTCATATTTCCTCTTTATGACCAAACCAACTACTTCCGGCCGGGCAGGGGCGCTCCGGCGTTTGCCGAGGGGTGTTCCCGGGGGTCGATATCGGACCGAGACTCCTGACGAGCTCTCAGGAGACGGGCTCAATGGCCCCACCGCCACATGCGTGTCTGAGCAGCAGGCAGCACCAGTCAATGGCGAGGGGAGCGTTAATGTAGGAGTATTACGGGTGGCTTCTGTCCCCTGGCTGGAGCTGTGGGTTTCTGTGTCAGGGGATCGGCAAACATACCTGATGGAGAGACTCGTCGAAATCCTGCACGGGGAAGTGTGGATGTTGTCTTAAAAGCGAGCATCAAAGCCATTGCTGAAGACACTGGTTTTTATGGACGGAGCTGATGTCGTGTTCTGGAGATGGATGACAGTAATTGTGTGTGCCTTGTCTGAAATTTGGGCCAATTTATGACTATTTTCCCCATTTCTGGTTCACCGCAGTCTGCCTGTTCAAAGCGGACTGCCAGAGATCGAGCAGATCCCACCGGCCTCCTGTTTTCTGACCACGTTTTAAGAACTCTTCACAGTCTGGGTCACTACTTCATCATACTCTGGCCAGCGGTAACGGCTCCCCTCCGGGGAGCGGAGCGTGCCTCCTGTAATCGATCTCCCGTCATGCGGAGTCAGCTCGCGTGGAGGGGTGGAGGGGGCAGGGGGCGCTCTCAGGTCATTACCTCCTGTCGACGCCGTACCGCTGGGGGAGGGAGGGGGGGTAAAATCACAATGGTCGTCTCCGCAATCTTTGCTGACTGCCACTAAAAGCTGTTAACGGGTCTTTGGCCGTCTCTATCCCCCGCAAGCCTCCCCGCTGAGACCGCTCCTGCTCCCGATGGCCGATTTCCGATCTGTCGTCTTCCGGGGTGAGTTTCCGACGCGCTCTGCAGGCTGTTACGAGGATATGAGCTAATAGTGAGCGGTCTGCGTAAACAGGCCTCTTGTGCGCGATGACGTCCGTGATACAAAAACTTGGCAGCCAGCGAAGAAATCGCCTTCATTGGCTGTCTGAGCCTGCTGTTGTGTGCCGACACTATCGACTGTTTGTCGCTGAACAAATACGGCTGCTGATTGGCTGCCGGGGTCCAGCGGCGTGTGATGATTGGCTGACTGCGGCCAGCGGCGTGAGGTGATTGGTCAGCTTAGATAAATGGCCCCGCGGACGACAAGCCCTAAATCACTGGGGGCTCTCCGATAGGAAAGCCTGCTTATCGGACCTGATGGCTTCCGCACAAAGCTCTTCTGTGGAGAAATATTCTCCGGGGTTCTTGGTTTGACAGAAGCTTGAGCCTTAGTAATAAATGAAAGGACCGGTAACGAAGCCTGACCGAGCCGTTAATTTCGGGAGGCACGGCTGTCGGTGGCAGGTTTCACGGACCAGTTGCGGTCGTGTCGGCGGTCTCGACCGAGCAGTCATGCCAATACGGCCGGGAGCTATGTCGGATCTGGGCCTCTGGTATGGTGGTGGGAGAGGGGGCAGGCAGAAATGTGGATTTATGTAATTGTGGGTGCCTGGGCACCCGCAGTGGAGTGTCGAGTAGTGCTAAAATACCCTCAAAATTCCAGATTTTTCTAAGCCTTTACAATGGTTTTATGCACTTCACTAGACTTATCGGGAGGCCAAAACGTGCCTTATGCTGTGTACTTTCGCCTTTGAATATAGTATTAATGGATAGCGTCTCTTTTTGATAATGCCGTTTTCCCCCCCACCCCCTTTGGATCCACCTCTGACTGAGGGATTGCAGGCGTTTCGATCCGATGTCCTCCGCATTCGGTACCAGCACCTCTGAGGTACCTCTGAGGTACGGCCCGGACACGTGTATCTCGGGTGGAGCCGCGGCGAGATTTCGCGTGTCCTGCAGCTGATCAGGGAATTACTGGGAGCGGGAAATGGCCAGAGGTCGACCTCCCTCTGGCTAATGATAGGCTAAACTGCCTCAGGGTCAGCGGGATCAACAGCCGGAACGCCCTTAATGGGCTCATCGTGCTCAAGTCGCTTGTCTTAGTGCATCCGTGAAGGATTGATGACTGGCGTGCTGGAGGGAGTGTAATGAAGTCTAATGACTGTATCGTTTGGCTGCAGTCTAGCTTGTGACTTTGGCTAAAACTTCAAGCTGAATCCGCCAGTCAGCTAAGTAGGTAGATAATATTTGGACAGTAAACTTCACGCTGTTTTCCCTCAAGCTGAAAAGAGCATCACCAGCTTAAAGTGGCTTGGTTTGAGAAAGCAGTGCAACACGTGGGGCCGAGCCCCTCACCAGACAGAGGTGGAGGTGCGCCGGCAGCTGCCCGGCGCGGGGGCCGGCGGCCGGCGACGGCTGGGGCAGAGCGGCCCAGTTCGGGGAGAGAGCGCGGAGGGAATGGTCTGCCGGCGCCAACCGATCGATGCGACGCGCCGGCGGCGGCGGTTCCGACGCCGCCTGGCGACGACCCCGCCGCCTGAAGCGGCCGGAGCGGAGTGGGCCGGCGGTCCTCTCAGCAGAGTACTGGGTAGAGGAAGTATCGCGGGGCATGCTGAATTGTTGTGTTGTTGGCACGTTTTCAACTGAAAACGTGCTCATCAGTTGATGGTGTACTTGGATCAAGAGAGCGAAAGGAGGCATGTACGTCCTCCCCTTCTCCCGATTGAGCGTGGGCGCCCCGCACCATGCTTTGCTGCTCCTCTGAAACGTCGCTCCGACCCTCCTCTCTTCATGATGGAAGAAGCAGTGCCCCAGCGCTGTGATCCGGTGCCCCCCCGGAAACTACACGTATCCACGGTGCTGCCAGCACGTGGTACTTTCATGTCCACCCGCGCCGCCCGCGGAAGAGCTCCCCGGTCGGAGGCCCTGGATCCGCCCATGGGGGGGGGCTATCTTCTCCGTCCTGTGTGGTGGAGCGGAAGCGCCTCATTTACCCGAGATCCATGGGCGGCCTCGGTACCAAGGTCCACGGTACGCACTAATACTTCAAATCTGGCGACTCAGAACCTACCGTTGTAAAACCAAATGATCATTCATTTTTTCCGGATGGAACATTAACGTAAGTTCATAAACTCTTTTTCTCTGTCTTCTATTCTTTAGTCAAATATTTTATATCCAATAAAAATATCATATTTCATATGAAAACGTCAACGATTTCAATGATTCCTTTGATTACTACTGATCCGGATTAACCCCAAAATCCTTTTAGAAAAGTACCGATACCGATTGCCAACAACTTACTAGGCACCCGGATACATGAATCAGTTGGTCCGTTCCCACGGTCGGTACGGAAATAGTACGCACCGAGGCTGCTCATGTATCAGGAGTCATTCTAGCCATTCCCAAGGTGTTTCTCCTGTACCAGACTCAGGCCTTTGTGCCAATAATCCCTGCGCTGTTGCCCAACATCGCATCTCTCACACCGGAGAACCGCTGTCCCCCAGGGGTGCCTGTGCCAGCTCAACTCTCTTGTTTGTCTCCGTTTCCGCCAGCCTCACAATGGCCTCCTGCGGAAACGGCGGCGGCACCAGCCGACCGACCAATCAGCTGATGGCTGCTTGTTATTCAGAGCCGCCGCGGCCGCAACGTCGCCGTGTTGAAGTCGGGGGCAGCGGTCCCCGCTCTGGGTGTAATGCCTCCCCGTTGAAGCTGAGGTGGCGGTCCTCGCTATGGGAGGAATACCGCCCCGTTGAAGCTGAGGTGGCAGTCCCCGCTCTGGGAGGAATACCGCCCCGTTGAAGCTGAGATGGCAGTCCCCGCTCTGGGTGGAATATCGCCCCGTTGAAGCTGAGGTGGCGGTCCTCGCTCTGGGAGGAATACCGCCCCGTTGAGGCTGAGGTGGCCGTCCCCGCTCTGGGTGGAATATCGGCCCACTGGGACTGGGGATTGAACGTCGCCCCGTTGAAGCTGCTTAAGTGTGGTTCCTGCTCCGACCGACACAACTGCCCAGTTACCTCACGGCCCGCTCCTGAGAGCAGGTTATGCTGGTAGCCGGTGGGTTCCGAGCTGTGATGGAATTCACGGCGGCGTGGGGGTGCGATGGCGCTGTGCAATACCCACCGACGGGTCACTCCAGAACGTCGGCAATTCCAGACAACTAGGGAGCTTCGAGCAAGGCGCACACATGATGTGGGATATTCGTCATTTGAGGCGCTCGTTATTTTGCCCATACTTTGTGCATCTATTGGGATGGCTTTTTGCGCAAAAAGTAAGAACAATAGATATTGTCGGAAGATGTGTTTTTTTCTGTTTTGGAAAAGTATCTTCGTTGACACCATTCCGGATGCCATTGACACTATTCCGGATCAATACCTCAGCTCCCGGAAAGAGACGAACGGTTGACAGCGATGATTCCAGTCGTCGATTATTTTCCAGCTCGGTGTAGGCTGCTATTTTATCGTCTGTTGTAGCTACTAACGGCTGCTTTCTCTCCGGCTGAGTCGCCAGCCTGGGTTTACAACAGAACATAAATAAAAGAGCGGAAAAGTAAGGGAGGACAGCAAAGTCATGTCCAGACTTAGTTCATGCTATATAAAGCGCTCTCTGTGTATTTGAACCACCTCGGTTCCTGCCATCTTTTGTCATAGGACGGCATTCAGTGGGGCCGTCGGCCGCTGATTACCAGGCAAGCGAATCCATCAGCTTACCAGGCAAGCGAATCTGCCCTCACCGACCTCCGAGCCGCTGATTACCAGGCAAGCGAATCTGCCCTCACCGACCTCCGATTCGCACTTGTTGTTTCGTCACAGCTTTAAAAAAGGATGCCGAAAAGCGATGTGTAGTATCTCTGGAAAATTCAGAAGAACTTCCCAGTAGCTGCACACGGCTGGACAAACGTTAGTATGTTTTCCAGAAACGTGTCTGGCAGTATTTTCTCTCAAGGCGGCGCATGGCAACTATCAAACACGCCATAAGCCGTTTCAGGATTTCCGATAGCAGGGGACGCTTCAGTCAGGGGGCGCCGGGGTGGTTTCAGGGGGCGCTGGCTGGGTCCACTCTGAGCGCGCCGCGGGCTGGCGCGCTGAACGTTACTGGCACCCGCGTGATTGGATTCCCCCGCCTGGATGCTCGCGTAAACCAGCCCCATGCTCCTCGTTCCTGAGAAAAACATCAGCGAACAAGCAGTGTTCTAGTGGGTCGCAGTCGCTCCCCCTGGTGTTAAGCGAGGCCCAGAGTTTAAGCCTTCTATCACCGCCTTCCGCTTCGGCTACAGGACGGCCCTCTAACCCAGATGGGCCCTGTATGGTGTGACGTCCAATCGTCGGAACAACGGGCGAGTCTCCAGTCATCTGTACCCAGACGGCTTATCGTCAGCAATCATCACTGAGCCACTATACCTTTCCTTCCCTCCCACTGGACGGCTTTGTGGAGATCAGACGGCAGAGTCTGACATCCCACCCAGGGGTGTCACCGCGAACTTTTTTGCTGAAGAAGTGGGTCGGAGCGACCATACCCAAAATGGTCACTGGGTTAGATGCTGCCCCCGAGGCAGCACAGCGATGCTAAATTCAGGAATATTCACGCAGACACCAGTGGTAAGGTAGAGAAAAACCTTTAAAAAGCTCGGCAGCGTCCCTAGATTTGGGGGCGTCCCCTGGATCACCAGTTGGGGAGAGGGGCGTGCCCCAGCTTTTTAGTTGGGGAGAGGGGCGTGCCCCCAGCTGGTGGCTTTGATCCGTTGCCGTTTTTATATATATTGTCCTGTTCTGTCCTCCCCCGGTTGACGCCGAAACACGCCGCGCCGCCGGCCTCCGCAGCCACGTTCCCACGGCCGACCCGAGTGTAGGATGCGGAAGCTGGAGGCCCGGGGGCAGGCGTGGGCGGCTCAGATACCTCACCCTGTCCCGGGCCACGCGCGCCGCTCAAGTTGGAAAAGATCCGCCGCCACCCAGTGGGCGTCTGAAGGTTGCGGGGCAGAAGTTTGGACCGGGGGCAGGTGGTTCTGAAGTCGCCGGTCTGTCTGCTGCTGCGGTAAATTCTCCTGCTTTACACGCTGTCTTAGTGAGACGCAAATTCTGTTAAGTGCGTATTGTGTAGGGACAGTGGAAAAACGTCCTGAAGTGCACACCTAACCTGTTGTGACGGCAATGAACCGCAGATGGATTTTAGCATTGGAATTTGGTGATGTATTCGTGCCTGGTGTTTGCTATTCAGAAATTGGTGATCGATCACTGGGGCCACGGGGGGCTGGCGGTTCGCGCACGGCCAGCCCCGGAATTATCCGTCTCAGCTCTCCGGAGATAGGTTCTGGATCGGTGGTCCGCGGAGGTGGGGATGAACTCGAATTGTTGATATCAAAAAAGTAAAACTTCTAGTAGATGGGTATCTTTCCCGACAGAGACACAATGTGTGGGATGAGATCCTTTTGCCGTGACGAAGCCCCTGAGCCCGAAGTTTGTCGGCCGTTTTGGGGGTTATGTGGGAAATTTCACCTCGATCGGCTGTGGGTTGTCTTAGTCGCTCTCTCAGCGTTATGGAGCTTATATGGAATACTGCCAGTACTCGGAAACTCAGTGGTAGCTGTTTGCACCGTTTCTGTCGTATGAGCACCGTTCCGGTAGTCCTGCCTATCTCACGCAGCTCAGCGCAACACGTGGTTGCTGCGGCCGTGGCAGTTCTCATCACCAGTTCAGTGACGGCTAGAGTTGAACCCTGTCGGTCGGAGCACTGTGCGCCGTTTATAGGCACGTGCCGTTGAACCTGCCGGCTCTAGTCTTGATTGGACGGCGGGTTGTCTCAGTGTAGGGGCTCAGGTTGGAGTTAATGAACTCTGCTGAGGTAAATCATTGTGCGTTAGTTCTTGAACTCACCAGTTCTGTTCTCGGAGTGGAAGCTGCAATCAGCTTGACTCAAAGGAGAGCGGCATAGTTGTTCGGTTCTTCATTGATGAAATGAAGTCTATTCGTTCAAGTTGGATAACTGTACAGTCAGAGATATATTGGCTGTCGTTGGAGGAATCATAACATTAATTTGTGGCGAATGTTCAGAAATCGGAATCGTTCTCTTAAGTTTACAGCGATGCACTCTCAGATTCTTTTGCTACTCATGGATTGGAATAAAAATATTGCAACGAAATACGATCCCGGCTGTTGGTTCGTAGGGTCTGCAACATACGAACGAGCGGTCCGGTTCGTATGACGCTCGCAACAACCTTTTGAGGTGTGGGGCGATCTAGCTCTTCCAGTGCATTTATCGGTAGCTGAAACCCAACTCGAGGCCTGGCTTTGGCACTGCTGCAGGCCCCGACTTTCACGCCTTGTGTTCACCCATCGAAACTCGCCGAAGAAATTCTATAAAACTCGGCATAAGCTTTCGTACATGGCATTTGTGGGAAGGTGTGAGCCATTGTCTCACGAACAGCCAGTCTGGGTCCTGCAGTATCCGTCTGTCTGTGGAGTTGTGGACGAAGTTCATTCCCAGCTGGGCCTCAGGGTGGAGTTGTGCGGTAGTTATGGGCCGCTTCAGTCGGGCACCACACTCTTTCTATGTGCCTCCGCGCTCTCTGGAGAGACGACGAGCGAATATGTAAGCCGGGAGCCCACCGGGCAGTTAATTTCTGCCAGGAGAGATTGGGCCCGGTTGGCCGGCGAGCTGCCGGGACATATGTCCCCGTCTTCGGAGGAAAGAGCTCCTGTCTACCAAATGGCATGTAATTTACAAGGGGAGTTGAAACCTTCATGGGCCCACGACCGTGCATACTTAGATGTAGCCGAGCCTAGACGTGCCACTTTACCCCTGTGCGGTACTAGCTATTTATAGGTCATACACCGATAGGAAAGGTCGCATCTCGAGCTGTTTTAAGACTCCTTGAATAATCGTTCACAGGTGATAACCATTGCTGTGGTCAAATTACTAATGGTAAATGTGATCAATAGCTCTTAAATCACTTTTTTTAAATGTCATATATACGTTTCGTTCATTGCCAGGATGATTTCCATGCTGGGTGAAAGTGAACAACACTCAGGCTAGGTCAGGGTCACGTGACAACTCGGTATTGTCACGATGCATATCAATCAACACCCAATGGCTATACAAATACAACGGCACCGGCATGAAAGCTCTATCTCAACTTCAGTGTGAACTTATGGACGAAAGAATGACAGCCGTCTCATTGGTTTCAATCACAGGGTTAGAGAGCGTAGGCGTCGGGGAAAAATGGCAGATGGGCATGGGGACTTCTCCGTGTGAGACGTCCCTTATAATAGTAAAAATTTAATCAACGTATATTTGAAAAAAATATATATATATATATATATATATTTCAGTTAAATCGTTAAATTGGACATCAGCATTATAAAGCGAACAGTTACCTTTGCCTGAGGTCCCCAAGTGGCCTTAAGGGGTCGTTAAGCTTATTTCTGCACCATTCCGGTGAGAACAGGCAGGAGGGTGTGGGTTCCAGTTCTTTATCGCCATTAGGTGCAAGGCTGTAGCCTAAAACGTGCAAACAGACCCGAACATCAACAAAATGATTAGGCGTGGAAAATGATATACAAGTCTTAAGGAGAAATGCATCTTACATAATTTAATAAGGAAATTAGGTTTATCAAGCTTTAGTTTTTTAGTTTTATGTATTAAATACCATTTTATTGATTGATTTATAATTTGGTTTCTGCTGACAAAAATTTCAAAACTTTTATTTGTTTAAACTTTGCTGCATTGTCGCACCGGAAAAGTGCCACCAACTACCTGATGTGACAAAAACTTACATAACCAAAACTAATTTTCTGCATTCCGCGCGGTGATTAGAAGTCCGGTTGTTTCATTTTGACTGAGATCAGAAATTTTCCAGTGGGCGCCCCCCTTTTCCGTGCTTTGCTGCACGGTGTTGAGTGATAGCTCGTGAGGATTCTAAACTATATGAAGTTGAATTTTACCTGCATTGTACATGAAAGTGAAATTTTAATTTCAAGATATCAGTTTTTCGGGAACCCCTCAGATAGCCAATAGCTTGAAAGCCGCGAGCGGTTTGAAAGTTTCGCAGTTTCGCAGCGGCACAGCGGCACAGCGTGGTTCTAAGCCCCATAGAACCCCATAGACAAAATATCATTGAAATGTGGGTTGCAGACTGTTTTTTATGATATTTTGTCGATCTGTCGTGGAATTGTCCTGCTTTTGTAATAAACTTTGTGGGAAACCCAAAGTCTCAGGGAGGCCCCTGGTATTGGCGGATCCAGGCCTTCATTTCGGGAAAGGCTAGAGGGGCTTGAATCTTTTCCACCATTGTCTAGGAACAGCCTCCGGTTATGCATTAGCTACAGGCAGTCTGATTTGGGGGGAGCTTCAGCCCCTAGCCCCCCTTATATCCGCCACCTGCCCGTGATACTGCCGAGTTCTTCACGCATTCTTTTTGGTCTTCCACGGTATTTTGATTTCCCATCCAGTTTGAAGCGTTAGATTTGTCAGTCATCCCCTCGGGTATCCCCTATAGCTCTCCGAAAGTGTACATGGTTTGGTTTGGTCACAATCTGAATTTGTTTTTGAGAACTATTGTGAATTTTGAAAAGAGAATAAAAGAACGGTGCTTCCTGTTCAGGGTTTACCTCAGAACCATCCCCTCCCCACATTGGCATTTCCGCTTTGTTGCGTTTGCACTGTCAGCTATGACAGCTCAGCTTTCTGGCTGGAGAGGAGATGCGGCGGGGTGGCGTTTGATGCAGCTTCCCCTGGCGGTGTGATTGCGGCAGCCCTTGTTGATGCGAATTAGATGCGTCGGTGCGGTCCCCGCTTCCGGGATAGGTAGCGGCAAGTAATTATTCGCCCGGACGGAATAATTCGGTGGGACGGTAGACTTGATCTGCAATGATCACTTCGCACTGGGGTCTTATTGCGGATAGACATGGTGTGATTAGACATATACGATCAAAGCGGTAGCCAGGATCCTGGTTTTTAGATTCTCCAAGAAACAAATTCGTAGTTTTGCAAATGAAAGAGAGGTACAGGACTCAATTCAGGGGGGTTTTATTCGCGGCCAGCATCCTGCGGACTCCTTTCGCCTCCAAAATAGCTCGTAAATTGTCAGTCTGCCTCCTCGTTTCACATCCCTTTCAACGGCGTCGATCTTCTTCTGTGCCTAGAGCGCTGGAAGATTATTTCCCCCGACGGGCGGCTCAGGCATCGATCGCTTGGACCTAGCGAAGGCATTTGACATGCGCGCGCAGCGGTGTCGCCGTCGGGCGGTCGTGCTGGGGCGTACCGGCCGTAGCGGGACCGGCACTGGCACCGGGCGAAGCCGACAGAGTGGGAGGACCGGACGGTGCGCGCTCCGCCGCCGCGTCCGAATGACCCAGCCGGTGTTCGGAAGGGCTGTGGACTGGGTGCGGTGTCTTTCTGCATTGATGCAGGCGTGTGATTGATTGCGTGAGAAATCTTACGATGCGGTGTTCGATACTCTTTCTACTCATCATTTCTGCGAGACGTGGGATGGATCTTCTGTGAAAACAAGGACACGTGAAGCGTTAAGTTCTTCGAGGCTGGGGATGTTTCTTCTCTGGCTTCAAAGACGCGTGAAGCATCGATTTCTGCGAGACAGGGGTAGATGATCTCTGACAGCAAGGACGCGTGAAGTGTGCTCATTTGTACTTACGCTGTGATATCACTGCCCTGCTCTGAACATTGCAACATGTTCATCCGTCATTTTCACTGTGATATGCTGATAGTCCGTTAAGTGGGTGACATTCCAAGCGCAAGCCTGTCAGTCGAGTGGTGTTTCAGGCGCATCCGGAACTTTGCGCAAAATTGCGATTCATAGCGTGAGGGAAGCTTGAATATCCGTGATACGACTAGCTGCATGATATAGCAGGCTTCTGTGGTTCAGCGACGTGTGAAAATCCAGCCTGGGTGCTGCGAATCCACCCCTCAACAGGCGGGCATTAGCGACCTTCCCGTCGGAAATAGTCCAAGGAGTGAACGAACGGAGGGTCAGTTGTGTAAGTGTAGAGTCAGCAGTCGGCTCCTCTGAAATGCGGCGGCTCTGGAAGCGAATGCGCTGGAGTGGAGCGTTTTGTGTGCAGCCGGGTTCGGACCCGGGATCTGCGGCGTCCGATCCGGATCCCAGTGGCGTGGGCTCGGATCCGGACCAGTTTGTGAGGGATCCAGACTCTAACGGGCTCGGTGCGGGATCCGGCGGCGGCGAGCGTGCCCTGGACTCCAATCTGGTGACACGCGCGTGCGATGCAGGTAAACATTTGCTGGACTAGCCGGGCCGGCCCAGCAAAACCGGCTCACTAGCAGACCTCTGAATTGCAGAATCATGTTCAATGTCTTAAACATAGCGTAAAATGAAGTATGTGTGTTGTTACACTTTTTTCACGTTTTAACCTTTTGCCCTGGTAGAAATTTGAAGTCAGTGGCTGTTTGCGTTGGATGCTGTCCAGCCATTTATGGTCCAGAATTTGACAGCAATCAGGTGTGGTAATTTGGCTCAGTTATTAGTATTTGATCATATATTTCAAATCTGCCATGCTAGTTTTGTGTGTAAGATCTCCCGGTTTGTAACGTTCCGACAGCATCCATCAGCCGCTGGGTGTAAAGAATACTTCCACTTATATTGGGTCCTTGACGAACCCTCCCATAAATTTCATCACGGTTATGATGAATTCCCGTTGCATTTAATTTGATCCGAGAGCTGGATTCACTTTCCATCGGGTTAAATGACCCCGACTATCTCCGCCAGACGACCGGTCGTCGCGTTAATGAAGCCTGGACGTCAATGAGAAGCTGATGAGCCGTTCTGGTGTTTGATGGATACTCCGCATAGTTACATTATGCCAAAGCCTGGCGACTATCTCGTTTGTTACCGAGTTTATGGACGTGTGGGGACAAATGTGGTGAAACAGGATGTTTTGGGGGACCTGATGGTTTTTAGGTCCAGCTTCATATTTCCCAGGCCTGTGGCAAGATTGTCGAATTACATCATTAGTCAGATAATTTGTAAACATGGCTCCTGCGAGCCAAACTTATCTTGCAGAGGTAGCGCCTTTCAGTGACGGATCCAGAGGGCTTCGTTAACAGGGCAGACGTTGGCATGTGCCCTATGGGTGTGTGGTGTGCATATTGTGAATTCGAAGAAGGCGCCCTCCAGATGTGATTTTTATGCGTTCTTCAGCAGTGGGTGTGTGAGAAATTCGGAGAAGTAGCGAACAAGTTTGGCCAAACGGCAGCCGTTATCTAGAGAGGGCAGGACAAATCGAGCCGACTTTGCTGTTGCCGAAGTATATTGCTGGCAGTGGACAGGCGTCAAGTAAAGCAAACGCCAGGTGACAGGCGGCTCTGTTATTACCATGGCCACCTAATGTCAATTTTAAGGCACCTGAATCGAACCTCATTGCAATTCAAAGGCGCTCGGGGCGCTTTCGGTGCCCGACATGGGTGTGGCTCCACGGACGTAAAGGAGGGGGGGGGGCGACCTCGCCTTCCACAACACCTTGGGTCCGTTCCAGGCGCCTTGTTTTCTGAACCTTAAACAACATATCCGCCTGTATTCGTCGTTGTTTAACTTTTGGGGACGCGGCCTACACCCGTCGTAAGTAGGTGATTTACTTTAAGAACCATAACGTCCATGTTTTGAAAAGTAAAGGTCATACTTGGCTTAATCATGGGAGCGGCCGTAAAGCCGGAGCAGACTACCCGAGGGCTATGCATAATGAATGTTCACACAGTTACCACACGGATGGCCGCTGGTCGCAACGCGGCATCCGGAAATTGCGCTGGTGCTGCGGGAATTCGCTGGAGAAAGATTGATACCAGCCTCCGCAGAGCGCTGAACTACCCTCCTCGACGACCGCGTCACTTTACGGAGGACCAGGGATCGATTCAGTCAGTCAGTTACGAACCTGCAGTGGTTTGATGGATGAGAGCAAAGGCGAACCCAGGGCAGTTGTCTCCCCGTCCAATCTGCCCATTGGGGGCCGGGTGGCCTAGTGGCTTCATTGCCCGTTTTCAGATAAAATAAATCCGGCGCCCCTACAACTTACGCTGGAGCGCCCTGAAACGTCGCCTCCCACCCCCCCCCACCCCAGGATGCAATTACCGGCGTCCTCACAATGCTATCTGGCGCCCCAAGGATGATAAGTCACACCTTAAGCCCAGATGGCGCCCCCCTCCGGACCAAAATGGCTCCCCCTCCGGACCCAAGTGGTGCCTTCTGGGCCAAAAAGGTCCCCACCCATTGGAAATTCTCTCTCTCTCTCTCTCTCTCTCTCTCTCTCTCTCTCTCTCTCTCTCTCTCTCTCTCTCTCTCTCTCTCTCTCTCTCTCTCTCTCTCTCTCTCTCTCTCTCTCTCTCTCTCTCTCTCTCTCTCTCTCTCTCTCTCTCTCTCTCTCTCTCTCTCTCTCTCTCTCTCTCTCTCTCTCTCTCTCTCTCTCTCTCTCTCTCTCTCTCTCTCTCTCTCTCTCTCTCTCTCTCTCTCTCTCTCTCTCTCTCTCTCTCTCTCTCTCTCTCTCTCTCTCTCTCTCTCTCTCTCTCTCTCTCTCTCTCTCTCTCTCTCTCTCTCTCTCTCTCTCTCTCTCTCTCTCTCTCTGTCGGTGACACTCGCCATGCGCTGCGCTGAGCTCAGCTGCCACCGCTGTGGGAGCTGTTGAGAGACGCTGTATAAACATTATACCATCCCGTCCATACGCGCACGCCCCAGGCACGTTCTGGTCAGTACGTTCACAACGCCAGTGCCGGCCACGCGTCGATAGCGGGTTTTCTCGTGGGTGTTGAAACGGTTTTGGCGAAGGACACTTCAAAGCTCAGGAAGTTAATCATAGATGGCGAGTGAGTAATTTGTGGGAGGGGCAATTTGGACGCTCCATAATCCTCTCCCTAGCGCGCATGGTGATACACTGGTGAATATGTGGACGGTTACGTGGAGCTTCCCATTTTGCCGTAATGTCTGCAGCAGCTCTCATGGAAGTGGTGGGAGATCACTTCGGGCTCCCGCAGTACTTCCTTTCCACTAGAGTCCTAGTTTTACGGGGAATACCACCAGCTGCGCTGACTGTTCTTCCTGTGAGTGGTGCAGGGGCTGGCGTCTCGGCAGACCGCCGGCAGTCTGCACTATTGTCTGGGGAATTGGTTAGATGTTCTTTATAGCTGGAAATGCCGGTCATTTTCAAAAGTCCACCCGACTGATTTGAATATTGGGTCTGTCCCGATCTTCGTTATTATATCTTCTTGTTAGATCTTCCGTTCCTATGTTATAACCGCCTCTGGATCACTAACGCAGTAGGCCTCCTCTGGCTGGCGGTATGATTAGGATTGGACCTGGCTTGGAACCAATATAAGGCTAGATTGGACGTTCAGGTCAGTTCGAGACTGGGTTATTGCTCCAGGACCGAAGTGGAGTCTGTCGATGAACCAGATGGGAACGTCTCGTCTCCTCTGTCGTACTGGCGTCCAGGGTAGTATCCAGTCGGTTGGTTTGGGGGGGGGGGCTAAACCCATGTTGGTGACAAAGGCGGCGAATGTGGCGCCCTTCAGTTTTCTGAATTTATTGTATCTTCAAAGAATTGCCTTCCGAACGGACAAAACACTGAAAACCTGTTGTTACTCACGGACAGGTTCTCTCCAATTAGTCAATTATGAAAAAACAGTTTGCTGGGGGGGAATAGGATGTGACCTTTACTTCCGGAGGGGAGGTCTTGGCCGGATTCCCCCTGGATCTGCCCCTGCTGGCAGACATCGATGGAAGAGCACGCTATCGGCTGGTGGCGTAGCCAGGTGGGGAGGGGGCCATCGGGGTACACCGTCCTGGCCGATTATTTACAAGTTAACTTAGTTACTCAGGCGCCCACTCTGATTAGTTATACCAAATGTTGCGTTAACCGATTTCTGGCCGTGCCTATGCTCGTGGCGTATACACGCCGTGCCCAGAAGACATCTTTCCCAGAACTGGACGGACTGAAAGTAGGCATATAGCTGTGTTCAGCCCCATCAGAGGCGTCGCTAGAACTCTATCGAACGAGCTACTAAACCTGGTCATCCAGGGCCTGTCGTCTCGTCCTGCGGTGTGTTTTCCAATGTTGGATAGCCCCACTGGCGGACGCAGGAGCGCCGTGGGGGGAGGGGCAACTGGGGAAAAATCGTAAAAACTTTTTTTTAAGAAAATCGGCCAAAATTTTGCCATTTTGGGGGCATGGCCCATTGCCGCCCTCCCCCTCTGGATCCGCTAGTGGACAGCTCCATCGTTTTTATTGTGGAGAACATCTGAATTAGCGCTCACTGAGTGATAGTGGAGATGCTGTGAACGCAGCACAGTGAACACAGCAGAGTGCTTCCAGTCTGATGTGATGATGTGGGAATATCTGATGTGGGAAATATCAAGCGGACGAGGGGGTCCCAGGGCCCTGCGCTGTCCCGGTTCTGGCTACGCCCCTGCAGACGACCCCATCAGGCATGCCCTGACGGGGCGGAAGTGGCGTCGGCGTCGTCTTTGGCAGCGGCTTTGATATGCAGTTGACAGCACCAGATCGGAAACGTCGATTGTGATGGCGAGGTGGTGTGTGACGTGACGGGCGGAGGGCGGCGCCGTGACGCGTGACAAACTGTGTCACGAGTGGCGCCCGCGCGGTGGTGACGGTCGGCCGGCGACGCGCTGCTGAACCGCTGGTGTGGTCTGTAATGTAGGGTCATAAGGGTAGGTGAGAGTTGTTGAGACCCGTTTCTAGATGGGGTTTCGTCTCTCGGTGGATGGCGTATTTGCGATGTGCCGATCTCCTGAAGTACCAGCTGAAGTGAATTGATAGATGTGAGTTTTGAGAACTTAGTGTGACAACTTGTCCGTTGTCTTTTGATTAAGTCGATTGGCCCTTCCTGTAGTGCCTCAAGCGGGAATTTTCAAGTGGCCAATTTAAACCTGATCTCAAACTTATCACAGCATGCCTTGAATGAAGCGCAATTACGATGCAGCGGTGCAGTGCAATGAGTTTCTAACAATATTAACACGCTTTTGCAACTTCGTTTTAGGATGAACTGGTTGATTGTGAAGTTTAAACATATCTTGTTTTTCGCTCTAAGGTTAGTGGCACAACCTGTCGTCTCAGTGGGCCTTGATTGAAGAGTTCTATCCGTTATGTTAGAACTCCGTCGCAGCTGCATTCCCTGCGATCATTTCCTTCGTTACCTGGGCTGGGGTGGTCTCCCTCTCAACGAGAAGTCGTTGAGTTGCAAGTCTTTATGTGTTGCAAGTTTTTTTTTTAATTCTGTTGAAACACAGCTTTCCTTGAGACACTTTTTGGCTTTCCATTTTGGGGAACTTCTGAAATGTATGACAGTTGTATTATTATTATTATTATTATTTTTTTATTATTTTTTATTATTTTGTTTATTATTTTGTTTGTATTATTATTATTATTATTATTATTATTATTATTATTATTATTATTATTATTATTATTATTATTATTATTATCATCATCATCATCATCATTATGATTCTGGGAAAGCCCGCTGATGTAGGAGAGAACGTCTGTACTGTGTTTACCTCTCATTCCTGTCCCACTTCCTCGGCTACCTATCCGCCTGCCCGGTCGGCCAGCTGCTGCCGTGCCTCGTGTTGACCTCTCCGTGACCTTCTCTCCACCTCCACCTCCCACAGACGTGACGATGCCCTGGGTGCGGCGCGACCCTTGTGCCACCTGCCCCTCCCCCGGTTTCGCGCCGCCTATTGACTGACGGCGACCTTGCGAGTTCCTTCCGGCCAGCTCCTGGCTCCCGGACCAGACTGTCCGCCCTCTGAGAATCCTCCTGCTCCTGCTCCTGATCCTGCTCCTGACCGGCTCCTCTGTTTGGCTCCTGTTATACCCAGAGGTGAGGAGGGCAGAGTTCCAGGCATTGGGTGGTGGAATGGGCTTTCCTTCGCCTAAACGAGTGGTTTTCATTGTTGTTTTTTGCGTTTACTGCTAACAGCATGGGTCAATGCTTGCCACGTGACCTTAGAAGTCAGGCTGTTTAAGCTCAAGGGCGGGTAAAAGGGTGCTTGGAAGGTTTATTTGTCTCCGCGGCATCTAACGGTCAGTGTGAGGCCGTGGGAAAAGAACACACCAGCAGTCAATGATGGCAGTGAAAGGTAACGTCATGCACTGGCAAAAACCTGTCTGACCCGTCCATTGCCCTTGTCAGCAAAGGACTCGTTGCTAGAAGTATTTGCTTTAGATTTGCAACAGCCGTCTAAAATTATACGATAACGTTGTGGAAACATCGCGAAACTACGACTTATATACATGTATTTCGTCATAGGGTTACCACACCTAAAGCGCTCAGCAACCGACTTACATCTCGTCTGTTTCTCGAATCCGGGACTGGGAGCTGCTGGCTGCAGCACGTCAGTCAAGCTCATTAACCTCTCCTGCCTTTGTCCCTCAGCAGAGTGCCAGCTGCTTGGAGATTTCACCCATAAGTACCTCACCGTAGACGAGATGAAGAGTTGACTGACCCATCTCTATCTGTCCTCAGCCAGACCGCTGGGGATTCTCAAGTACCTCACCGTAGACGGATGAAGAGTTGACTGACCCATCTCTATCTGTCCTCAGCCGAGGACCAGCCGCTGGGAGACTCCACGTACAAGTACCTCACCGTAGACGAGATGAAGAGCCTGGGGGACGACTCCATGCCCATGGACACGTCGCGCGACGAGACGTTCGAGAGGTCTCGCGACTTCAACACAGGTCGGTCGCTTTACCATGGACACGATGGCCTCGATGACCATCTGTCCCAGAGGTCACGTCCACCAGCTCGATATCGGTGTCTTGTGGACGCCGCTCCGGTTAAACTTTGTCCCATGCTCTTGTCTGGAGAGATGAGAGTCAGGCAATCAGTCTTTGCAAGCTTCAAACAAGTCAGTGCAGGCTCAGTCTTTGTTATCTCCCAGTGTGTCTTTTGTCCAAGCTGTGAAGTGGCGGCGGACGTCTGTTGACTAATGGTTGACACCAGGGTGACTTGTTGTGGCTGGTCAGCAGTAGCCCCGACATTGCGCCCCTGTTGCGTTTTTCTATCACTTATTATTTTTATTCGTGTTATTTGTTTTCTATTTCCACTCTCAACACGATTTGTTTTTGTATTTTCTTTTCTCTGCCAAACAGTTTTTGTCAGGCCAAGGTGCGAAAATAACTGTGATTTTCCTGCTTCAGTTTGAATATGGTTTCAGTATTTATAATTTTCTGTGATTGTGTCTGGCCATTGCTGGTTGATTGGTGCTGCGTGTTCCATTTCACGGGCTCTACAATTATCTTCCCTGAGAATAGGACTCATGGTATTTGTACACCATTTCAACACTCCGGAAGTTTGACGTGTTCTGTGCACGGTTCGAAAGTCAGCCACCGTTGAGTTAGCAGGGCCTGACCTGACCTGACCTGACTGACCTCTCGTGTTCAGACTGGGTCAGCAGTGCGCCGGCCATCGAGGACATGATCTCGCCGCAAAAACTGCGCGAGTCGTACGCCCAGTTCACCGGCAGTTTCGCCCCGGATAACGTGGACATCTCCCGGTCGCCGGTCACCGCTGGGTGAGTGCTGCCATCTGTGTGTGACTTTTGAATTAGACGTGTGCTAGGTGCTCCATAGGTGGTGGGGTATGCGCAGTTGCAAGCCGACGAGAGGTAGGATAGGAGTATGGGTGACGGTGGGTGTTGGAGGAGATATGTTTTAGAAAGCCTGCGGGAACTGATTTTTGGGTGGCGAGTGTGATGGTTAGCCACGAGAACACCACCGATTTCTGGAATTGATAACGGTTGCGAATCACAAGGAAACGTGCGAAAATGTAGTATTTGACTAGGGTCTGCGGTATGAAGGCTGTTCTAAAAGGGTGGTTAATAGAACGTGAAACCCGATTTCCTGTTGTTTTAAGCCTAGATCTTTTTAATTGCGTAGACAGGTCGTAGGTAGAGGCAAAGTTTGTTTTTATGTAGCTTTGGAGTCTATGAGCATTACAAACCCGTTTTAAACCGCTTGTTGTACAGATAACTGTGATTTTTATTTGTCATTAATTTTGTTTGCTTTGTTGCACTTATATTGTCGCCTTCTTTGTCTTTTTTCGTTCTGTCTTATCCTTTCAATTGAGCCTTTTTCTTTGGTGTATGTTTTTTTCTGTAGAAGTGTCTGTTTTTGTGTTTACCCACGACATCATTTTATCGTTTCATCTCCTGACTGATTCACCGCAGAGTAGCCACCCCAGACTTGTATTCAAAACGGGAACACAATGAGCTTTCCCCAAGAAAAAATGGGGCCCAGCCTCATGCTACAGTGCTGCTTACTCTCAATTGGGATGCTTTGCCGTGTATAACCCAGTCGCAGCTAACAAACCTGTTCATTTTCGTTTTTCAATGTTTGCATGGCCATGACCTTTAGATACAAGTGCCATTCTCTTCCTGGTCTCTTCGAACCTCTGTGTTTGGGTAGGTGCATCACCGACACCCGAACTACCAGGAGGCTTTGGAATACCTGGCACAACACTCCCTCTAACATTGGCTCCAGCTCTTGGTCCCCTGCAGCACTTAGTGCTGTGCAGCTATTTTAATTCCTGTCTTTACTTTCTGTTGTATTCCTGAGGCTCTTTGAAACGTTGGAGACTTCCTATCTATGTCTTTTCGGTTCCATCACTTAAAGGAAAATGGGTCAATAACAGAGAAACTCGACTCGATATCTTTGCTTGGAGAGAAAAACCCTTTTAGCTTGCTTTTTTCTTCTATCTCAAATTGTATTTGCCCCTGTCGTGATCATAAAGCTGCACTACGAACAAAACCAAACACAAAAACAGTCACTACTACAGCTTTGCCTCCTCAACAGTGTATATTCGCTCTTCCATTCAGGCTTTATGTTTTTCACCTCACTGTCTTTCGCCACGCTTTGTGTTCACCACCCAACCCGCCAAATTCAGTGGCGCCGCCGCACGTCCGTGCCCAGAAGCTATGTTATCAAGTCTTGCCGACAGATGTCTCTGTTGCCCGGCAGCGCTTCAATGCACAGTCTGGACACAACGCTGTCGTGTTGCACCAACACTAGCTTTGTCGGAATGTTCCGCAGCAGGTCGGGTATCGTTGCCTCGTTACCTCCCCCGTCACGTGACGCGGCGGGCTAGCTCCCCGTCACGCGTCACGGCGGGCCCCCCTCCCGGTAGAGATAGGACGCTCTCCTGGTTAGGGGTGCAGCTCTGGGCGCCCCTCCCTAACCGTCTGACCCTCGGTGCTGGCCGGATTCCTCGCTGCGTTTGGGACGCTCGAGTTACACAGGGCTGGGCGGCTATGGCGTTGCCTGTTGCTGACCACTGTGTAGAACATGCATCCTAAACGCAGCGACGAGGCGGCTGGCTCCGCGGGTCCGTGGGCTGCCTCCATCCTGTGGACACGCGCCGGCACCGCTGGGGCTGTGGAATTATACTTATATTTTATTTTTTTACTTTACTAAATATTTTCCACCTACATGCACAGCTGCACTCTGAATTTTGAATCGACCTGCTTTACTATTTTCTGTCGTTTTGGTGATATCAGTTGCTGCTTCCATTTAAAATAAAATAATAAAATTGTGGCCAGTTCTGTTGGCCCAACAGAAATATAGAACAATTTCACATATTTTTGCAGCTGATTTTTTTAGGTGGTGCTAGCGCGTGGCCCGCTGTGTGGTGTTTGGCTTTTGTTTCTGCCTGCTGCGTTTTTGGTTTTGCTTGACGCTAACGCCTGCCCCAGCGGATGAGCTTTAGACGACTGGTGATGACTCTTAGCGTCATGAGCTGAAATTTAACGGCACGTCATTAGATAAAGATAAGACTAACAGCATCCTGTCTAAACGGAAGTCACGGGTCTATGTAGACATGCATCACCGTTGTATGGTGGTCCTCCCGGCTTCATGCTTGGGCAATGGGCATTCCCAAACGGAACACAACAGAAAACTGAGGCGGAACATGAAGTCAAAGGCAGTGTTGCTCTTCCTATTTCAGTTTTGTCCTCCATGTTTTCTAAGCTGACTGAATTTTTAAGTTATTCTCGCTTATTCCTGGGATGCAAATGTCCGACGTTTCAGGAGTAAGCATATTATATCCTTCCCGCTTTTGCTTACGCTTGGATGCGTTAGACTTCAGCAAAGGTACACTTGAGGTGCTGCCAGGGCTACAAAAGCTACGCCGCAGACTGCTGTTGCTGCCGTGCGGGTAATAATGTACCTTTTTGAAAGTCGTTCATTTGGATTTGATCCGGCTTCTTGGGACCTCGTTGCAAATTTCTGGGAAACCGCCCAACTTATTTCATTAAGCTTTCAGGAGAATGGAAGCAGGAAGAGCGAAGCTAGAATTACTGGGGAAGCAGCTACTTATATTTATTTCAGGCGCTGTCGTAGAAGCCCCGGGAGATGGGACAGTAGTTGGGCTTTCCCACGATGTATGGCAGGTTGTCAGTAAACCACCGAGGATCTGTAAGTGGGACGGTACCACATATTCACACAGGGCTCCACAGTAGCGGAAGCACGTCCTGTGCACCTTCCTAACTAAAGGCGGTGTCTCTTTTAGCCTTGTCTCGAGAGAGGATGACAGGCTCTCAGTAGAAACTAACCCCGCTCCTACTGCGCATGCGTCCAAAAGTCCAAAACTCAAGTGGAAATCGTGAGTATTGTATGGTCGAGTATAGCATACTGGGCATGCGCTAATTGATCAGGAAGACTTCTTGGGCTCTACTGACCGGCAACATTTATGGATGAGCGATTGTGGGGAATCAGGAATGAAGTGAGATTGGGTTAGGGTCCGGCAATTTACTGTCCTAAGCAGGTGAGTAGTGGGTTGTGATCAACGGAGAGAGGAGGTGCGCATGCTTGGTGCTCGTTAGATGTTCGAGGGGTCTGGTGTTTCACTTTTTGGTCGGCTTTTTGAAGTTCGCAGTTTATGGCGAAGTCGCTATGGACTGTCCGCCTTAAACTGCCATTTGTTGCACGCCTGGTCGAAGTGAAATTTCAAGTATTCAACACCTATCTATATGTTTAGACAAATATCGATGTTCAGTGTTCGTAAGCAATATTTTTCGCCATAAATCCTTGTTTAACTTGAGGGGCCACGCCAACAATGATTATTTATGATTTCAAATTATCTGCGTCAGTGATGACGTGTTTCTGATGTTAGCGGGCTGCGTATTCCTGCCCACACTGGGGAGAAATTGCATAAGACTAACCTCTGGTGGGGGTGATGACCAAGTGTCTGCTAAAACGGCGACTAAGTGTACTCAATGTAAACGTTATTAAAAACACACGTCCGGGAAAAATGCATGCTCCCTAAAAAAGAAATCTTACTTCAGACTTGCATTTCTGAATGCTTGGTAAGGATCTTGGGGCATTTTCCAGTGTTCATTCCCTTCGTGCTTAGTGGGAATGGTTCGCTGGTTTTTCAACCTCTAGGAACCAGAGGTATTTTAAGTGGGGGCATTCCACCACGTATCGACCAAGGCATGACACCCACATCTCTGGGATTTGCACCACTAAATAGGTAGCCGGGGTTTTCAGGTGCCTAGATACAAGCTGCGCAAGTCTTAGCCTTGTCGGTTGCACGGTAACGTAGCTATAACCAAATTTTTGTTTATTTTGCGTGGTCACCGAACTGCGAGGCTCTATCTGTCTTTACTAATATCCCAGGATTTAAGAAAAAGCAACATGGACGTTTTATACATCATTAGAATCGCAATGGCCTGAAGTTAAGTTTGTATTTTTATTTTGCACTAATTTTACCTATTTTGACCTGTTGGCCTCACGTCGCGACAGAACCTACCGTGATCCCCAGTACATTGAAAACTGCGTTTTTTACCCCATCGGAAATTTTTTCGGCAATTTTTTTCTTACCTGTAACATATTAGAATGTGGTTTTTCTATGATTATGTAAAAAACTTCCCTTCAGAATTTTCGAGAAAAAATATCGACTTTTGTCCTCAAGTGCGCCTTATTTCCACCCACAGTCGCGGAATCTTGCTCATTGTGCTGCTTTTAATGCATTTGGTCATTAAGAGCAAAAACAATGTCTGATTTGAAGAATTTAAAGGCTCCTATGGGTAATTCTTATATGAGTACGCGCCCTGTAGGGGAGTTCAAATGTTGCTCCTTCTGTATCTCGTCGGGAATTGCTAATTTCACGTATTGTGATGATTGCCTTGATGGTCAACCCCCCCCGTAAGTTTTACTTTCGCTGTTTCAGAGGTCATCTGAGGTTACCTGAGAAAGCGATGAATTATGTCAATTATTCCGCGTGTAATTGATACACAAACTTTTATTTGCATATAGCTAGATTTAGTGAAAATGAACAGACAACCCTCAGAAACCGAACCTTTGAGCCATTGCCATTCTAATGATGTATAGAATATCTATTTTGCTCTATTGTATCCCTGTGGTATCACTTAAAGAAAACTGAAGTTTCGCAGTGACGTCACAAAATGCCTCAGGCCCTAACTGCCTAACCGTGTAACCGACAAGCCAAACCTTGTAGGGCTTATTTCTACGCACCAGAAAACCTCGGGTACCAACTTTGGCGCAAATCCGAGAGATGCAGGTGTATTGTGCAGTTTTTTTAGGTGAATTTGTGGTGGAACGCCCCATTAGCTACCGGGCCGCTGGCTGGATCTAACATCACCGGTCTAGAATCACGTAGTAAAACTAACGCGGGGTCGTCTAATCATCGGCTATTCTCTGTCTTATGAAGAAACTTTTTATTATCCTCATGTAAGCTATGTTATGGAATATCACGATATATGTTATGTTAGGCTTATATTATTAGCTGCTTGAGTCATATGATTTCGAGTTTTTTTCAAAATGTTGCAATATTCATACCTATATTCTGGTGGTATTTGAAGTAATATATTCATGATTTTCACCTCCAATTCACAGTGGCTATCGAATGCATTTTGGTATGCTAAAGCAAACAGCTTTAAATGTGTCGCTCACGTTTTGTGCTTAAACGGTTGTTTTCAAGTTAGGCTGAGCCTAAATTAAGCTATTCTAGTTCTTCAGCCATGCCATCTATCGGTGACTTTGGTAGTCACGCCTTGCCACTAGCGCCATCTCTGGCTGACCCCGGCAGGTTCCTGGTCAGCTTCATGGTGGACGCGCGCGGCGGCGCCATGCGGGGCTGTCGACACTCGGGAGTCAGGGTTATCGTCCCTCCGCGCAAGGCGGCCCAGCCGATGCGTATTACCTGCCGGTGAGATATAGAGGCTCCCGGTCCTAGCGTGCTCCTGCGTGTTCTGTCACTAGCAATCGGTCCCGATGTCAATGGCCGTAAATTTTGTGTGTAACTTTTCCAACGTGTCCTTTGTCTTCGCTTTTTTGTCGTCCTTTTTCGGCTGTTAAGTGAGACCCATTATTGTCCATGCCTTATTAACTGAGACAGACGTACATGTCAAAGTCGGTGACCCCTCGTCCTAACACCATCCTCCTGTGACCTTCCTACAGACCACCGCGAGAAACGTCCCCTCCTCCTCACCTGCAAACCGCACATCCTTGCATCCGGATTCCTCGGCTGTCCTCTGCCCCAGAACCCATGGCTCTCCGCGCCGACGAACCTCCAGACATGTGGAACCGATCTGGAGCCTGCGCTCCTGCTCCTCTGTGCTGGTCCTGATCCGTGATCCACTGATCTGGGGGTCCTTACTGAGGTGGCCACTCAGCTTGATGGTGGAAAACTAAATTCTCTGTCGTTTCTTCCTAAAATGTGTTTGTTGCTCCTAGTGCATCTACATGTCTGCTGGTTTTGGATTGGTTTGTGTGGTATTCAAAGTGTTTTGTTGTCGCGTTGCAGTCCTTGTTTTGCTGTAAGTGTCTTGTTGTACCGTGTTCGATCAATTGTTGTACACCCAGTGTCAAGCTGGCACTGGGTGTTTCCAGAGAGACAAACATTTAAAAAAAATTGTGTAATTGGTTAAATAGGAGAACGTTTAAGATGCGGGTAACTCAATTTGTATCGGAATTGAATGGATCCCGATGTAGTAATTTGTACAGATTCCATTCTTTACTCTGAGGTACTTGGCCTCGTGTTGTATTCTAGATTGTCATAGGTTGTAAAATGAAATCAATTTGCCATTTAGGGCTGGTGTGATACTGACTAAGATAATGGAAGCGGTTGTCCATTACGGAGTCAATGTGTTTGTTTCTTGATCTGGAGTGTTGTGTTTGCCATCCATCCGTTTTCGTTCGTGTATAATAAATGCAAAATGTCAGAGGGCTCTTCGCTGTGTTTGTTGTACGCAATTCATTCATAATGAGAGCTGAGCAGTAGTATGACAGTGCAGTTTATCTACGCTCTGTATTTTTACTCGGAAAAGAAAGCAATGAGGCGCCCGGTGTGTACAAAACTGACCGTGTGACGATGCTGCCATCTGTTAGCTACCTGAAGAAGGACAAGTTACTTCACCCGCCGCCGCTGATGGAGGGCGAGGCTATCGCCGAGCCGCATCCTCGAGATGGGACCCGCACAGGCCAAGTTCCTCGGGTGAGTTCAGCGCAGGCTCGTACCGGCGAAGCACCGAGAGATGGCGCTCCGCCAATCGATTCTAAACTGGTGTACTTGATCTTGCCGAGTTTTCAATATGTTTGACGGTTCAAAACCAAATGCTAACAATCAAGACAAATATTTGTTCAAGATAGCATGCATGCTGGTTTACTGGAAGTAAAGACAGCGGATAGTAAAAACAAAGGGTATGAGTGCTTCTTACATTCAGTTCTACACGCCGTAAGATTATCGACTGTCCGGCAGTGTGCGTGGTCTGACCTGCTGTCTCCTGTGTGCGGCAGTCCTGTGTCGACTGCCCGGCAGTGTGCGTGGCTTTGTTGCCTGACACGCTGTCTCTGTGTGCGACAGTTCTGTGTCGACTTCCCGACAGTGTGCGTGGCTTTGTGGCCTGACCTGCTGTCCCTGTGTGCGACAGTCCTGTGATTATCGAGGTGCCCCACTTCGGCTCTCTGCGCGGACGTGAGCGCGAGATCGTAATCCTACGCTCCGACAACGGAGAGACCTGGAAGGAGCACACCCTGGAGGCCTCCGAGGAGGCCGTGCAGGAGGTGCTCAACGAGAGCTTCGACGGGGACGGTGAGGAAGGCGCTGGACAGCGGCGGGGAGGGGCACCTGTCATGGAAGGGGTTGTCTCCATCCTGGTGGTTGGACTGGGTTGTAATTCTGGAATACGATGTGGGATGCGTCTGGCTTGTCTGGAAATGGGAATCTCTGTAGCCAGGGGAGAAGAAGATCGGGGTTACGTAGCGGAATTTTTGCACGAGCTGTGGATTATAATCACGAATCGTTACGGGCCATTTGAGCATGCGTCTCCGGTAGCGTTACCGCATGTGCGTGGTGAGGCTAGAAAGGCAGGAGGCGCTCTGACCCTGTCATCTCTCCTGACGCAGAGCTGAAACAGCTGGAGGACCTCAACACATCCCGCATCACGCGCATCGTCACCACCGACTTCCCGCAGTACTTCGCCATCGTCAGCCGGCTCCGACAGGAGGTAACGTTGCCATGGTTACCGAGGTCATGTGCTATCGCTAGCCGACTCCGACACTGAGGGTGACGTTGTCATGGTTACAGAGGTTGTGTAGTTTTAATTGGGTTAAACCCACAAAAACGTAATACAGTTTTATTATTGTCGCCCCGTTGGTTTGTGATATCAGAGCGCATATTTGTTTTTATGAGATAGCTTGCACCTTCTCTTCTGGATTACAAGTTTTCGTTCGGAAAAAAGCTTTAAAGGTATTTCGAGAAAGGGCTTTGCCTCCTGTGGTCTCAAATCATCTGTTAATGGCAGAATAAAACCTCGCTATACCAGACACCCTCTCCAGCGTGACCCTACCTGTGACCTTCAGGTGCACGCCATTGGGACCGAGGGCGGCATGGTGTCCAGCACCGTGGTGCCTCAAGTCCAGGCCGTCTTCCAGCCGGGCGCCCTCACCAAGAAGATCAAGGTCGGCCTGCAGGTAACCAATCCGTTCAAGCGACGCTCGAAAGAGAAGGCGCCGCTGAAGCAGCAGGCGCCGCCGCAGATCCCGAAGAAGAGGCGGCTCTGTAGGATCTGGTGAGGGTGTCTGGGCAGACTGAGCAGGAGGGAGAGCGAGCTGGAGGTGGTGCCGGTGGAGGAGCTCCGCTTTACCGAGAGCAACCACGCTGATGGCGGAGTGGGGGGATAGGTTGGTGCCGAGTGGGCTGGATGGGGACTACTGAAGGTTGTTTCTGAATTATTTTTTGGTGGGTTTTGATGGGTTTCCGTCGTCAGTCTTGGTTCGGCCATGGTCGGGTCCAAGCATCAGGCTTGCAGATTCGCAGCGATAGTTCTACTTTCCTTCTTTTCACGGTTGGGCCTCCTCGTTTCTCTCAGCAAGAGAAAGTCATCTCGATTGAGTTGAGCTGGGGAAGATGGCGGGCCACGATTCACGGTATTATACGGTGGTCAGCTTAGGTTGGGATGGGTTGAAGTCAATCCAGGGACTGGAGGGGGAAAGGACAGCGGAGGAAGCTCCGTTTATCCATGACTTCGGGAACCTGCCAAGGTATGAGGACCAGGTATTATAAGGCGGCATCGTGTACTATGCCTGCGGTTTTTGGGGTTATGGTAAGGCAGAGAAGGGAAGGATGCTCAAGTGAGCTGTGGAAACTGAACAGATGTTTATTGCTATTTATTTATGTCTATATGTATACGTGTACAATCTGTATATTGTTTTCTCAGGGTGCTTTAGCAGGGTAGCCGCCGATAATTTAAATTTTGTCCGCTGTGGAAGAAGTGGAGAGCCCAAAGAAAAGTCACTGCTCAGTCTGCCCAGGGGTGGGTGTCACGATCTTGATCACGGCAAGGAATTTCGGGTTCTACCGGGCAGCGATGTGAATGGTTAAAAGGACGAGGCTGCCAAAGACAAACGGTGAATCTCAGCATTGATCACAACCAACATTAATGTGTTCTGTGTGTCTTGTTGAAGGATGGGGAATTGGATGATCTCTTATCTTCTAGTCATTTTTGTTCATATTATTGTTCCTGCATGGCTCAACCATTATTTCTCATTGGTATCTGCAGTGTTGTTTCTAATATGAAGCGTTTGCGCCCGCTCCCCACATATCATTGTTCTAGAGGTTTCATTTCTGCGCGTTTCTTTCAGTTAAGTTTAGTTTCTGCACTGACTCGTTTTTCCAGGCACCTGTATTTGCCATCCCCTCTGCCTTCTCACTTGCACTTCTTTTCCTTGAGTGCTCCTCGCTAACATGAACCCCTCTATGTTAACCATGCATGCTTATTGTGCCTCTGCCCCCCCCCCCCCCCAGCTTGCGCGTGTGTATCTGCGCGGTGTATGAGTGTTGTGCCTTGTTCTGTCTCAAGTACAAGCCACCAATCGCTGTCAAAATGGAGCCTCAAGCTACACACCAACGAGTATTCAAAGTATTATTAAGTCAGAAGTTCTATGTGTATGATGTCTTTGGAGTTTAAAGTTTTACAGGAAGTAACTCGGGGCTTCGCCTGCATAAACGGAGTAGAAATAGTGACGTCTGACGAATCTCACTAGAATCTCTAGAATGGGGTGTGTGTTTCTGTCAATGCTTGGAAATCGTAGCAAAAGAAATGATACTGGGATATCATCATGGAATATTTGATTGAATGGGATAAAACTGAATCAGCTTTGCTTCGCGCTGCTTTTGCTCAGCTTGGGAGTCGCACATGTGCGTACTTTTGCGCCTCCGACCTACTGTGTCCGACCAAACCGGTGTAGCTTTTGTATTAAGGCTGATTGGGAAACGGATATCAAACATGTCAATTCAGGTCGTTATGAGCAAGAGCACAAAATCGCTCGGGGTGGCATTTTGTGTGTTGGTTTTACTGAGAGATGAGGTGACTGAAACGGAAACTGCAGAGAATCCAAAGCGGAAAATTCGGTTGTCATGGAGACCGCGTGACTGGGTATGCTCAGCTGGTGCGAGCGGCCGACCTGTCAGTCGGAACTCGTGGGTTCGATTCCCACCCCAGTCAGACTTTTAGCGGTGTGACATTCGGCAAGTATTCGATATCTCTGGAGGCTCCGGCTCTGAGGTGTGTTTATGTACTGTCCCCTGCCCTCCTGACGCCACTAACCTAGCTGCTAATGACTGTAGTTCGGCATGTGTTCTGTTGCGCGGGGATTGGTGGTTTGCGCCAACGTCAACCAAGCCCAATAAAATTAGCCAACCGTTTGAACATAGCATCTCTTCTTCTCTCTGGCTTTTGGATCGTGCATGGCTCGAATTGGTCTAGGCAAATGCCGCTGCTGACTAACCGTTCACCTAACACCATCTTGCTACTAATTGTTTCGACATGACGTGACTAACCGGTTTCGCTGCCAACACGCTCTGAAATTATCACGGTTTTCTCATGGTCCGTGTTTCAGGACCAAGGTACTAACAATGTCCGAAGGGTTCAATGTAGCGGCCACTAACTTTATTGGGCTTTCTCACCATTTATCTTATTGTCCGGCTTATTTTTGTGCTTGTGCATTTGCCCGCGCCCTTCGAGCCTTGCATGCCCTGCCAGCGGAATGGAATGGAATGGAGTGGAGTGGAATGGAGTCGGAAATGGCAACACCGCCGGAGAAGCCGTCGAAACAACGGAGGAGCTGCAGCCCAGAGAAACCACACACACGCAATAGACAAACTGCACATTAGGAACGTAGGAGCTCGCTCTGAGGTTGAAACTAGAGAGCGTTGGAGAGATGTTGGACCGTCTTCCACGTGTTCTAGGTCATGTTTGGTACAACAGGTCACTGCAGGCTCCTGGCGTGAAACTGCTGCTCAGAAATAATCATCCATATATTCTACTCGCAGTAACAGAATCTCACTACTCATCGTATATAAATGCGCCTACCTGCGCCAAATTCGCGTAAGCTGTTTGCTCTACAGCCTCTACCCTTCACTTGTCTAAATAATCCACGTGCCTGAAACAAACTCGAGGCAAGCCGTGGAATAATCACAAACTTAAAGGCTGTGGTTTCTCGACCGGCGCCTGTCAGCTCATGTAGCCTGACGTCATATAACTCAAGATAAGAGGGTGGCTAAACTTACCCCGTGGCTCATCTTACCTCACTTGCTCCTACATAACACTTGACACGCCTAAATCGTGACATACCTTTCACATGTTTTTTTACTTCTTTTTACGTAAGATTTAACAACAGTAGGCGTATGGCTGAAGGGGTCCGATTCGGGGTGAAAATGAATACAATCGTCGTGTGTTTGTCGCAGCTCGGAAAAACAACCCGCGTCCAACGGTCTCAACTCGTGAAAATCGAACATGGAACAAATAATGTACTGCTGCTCTCGTGTTCTGGCCCGGGACATGTAAGGAAAACCATCTGATTAGATGGGCGCAGTCAATATTTCCAGTTGGAATTTTGTGAACTGATAGAACGTTGTATTGGACGCGTCTACCCACCGAACTCGAGACCTTTCAGTGGGTAAGATCAGGATAAGACGGAGATCCTGAAGGCCGGGAGGAGTGTGCGTGGGAGGCTAGTCAGACGAGAAATTCATGCTGAATTACATTGTAGTATCCATGGTTGAGTTTTTGAGATATCATCCCAAATAACACAACCCTGTTTTGAAAGGAATTTAGTGCTTACAAAATAAACAGCAATAATTGGTTCACATTTAAGTCAATCCGGAACACTCACTGCCGGCCCGAAAATATATAATTAGCATACCAAAACAGTGAATTTTCATCAACAAATGTTGATTTTGAGTTAACCCAGACACTGATGTACCTTATCGCTGTCACTTTTCCGAGAGGTGTATTTTTATTCACTAATTGGTCTTAGTAGGCTGCCGTCTAAAGTTCAATGCTAAAATATTTGCATTGTGTTGGGTCTGGCTGAATATTCCACTCCTTTCACCAATAACAAAGGGTGTTCAGGTCTTCCTGAAGTTGAGAGGAATCTTCTCGTCAGATGCTAAAGAATAGAGTGTGCAGATGGTAGGCAAAGCGAATATTCATGATTAGATCGTCGACAAATACAGCAACATAAGCGGAGAGCGCAAATTCCCTCTAGCGTTCCAGGACGGATTTGCATCCAATCTGAAAATTTTCCATTTATGATAACGGGTTTGTCAATAATAATTAATTAATGATGATAATAACACGTTTTCAACATATAATAACATGGTTTGACAAAAAAGCGAGCCGTTTGAATATGTTCCCCGAAAGATCGTACAAGTTGTGTAGCTTTTTAAATGAACAAATCATGATTCATGCTTTGGAACGTTGCAGAGTAAGCTGTATATATGTCATCTGGTTGGGGTCCCGAGAAAATCATAGGGCCGTAGGAATGATGGGGGTCTCCGTGGGAGGAGACTATGTGGCGCCCATGCAGCCACTGTTTTTATAATTCTTTGTCCGTCGCAAAGCCTAAACTCCACTAAAATGCGCTGGGATCGGCTAATTAGTGAAAATAGCTGCACCTCCTGAAATCAGTTATACCTCGCGTGTTTTGCTTTTAAGATAACACTGGGTGGCGGCGTGTCCCATTGAGCAAGAACACCTCGTTAAGATTACCCGTCGAGGAGGCCTTTCTGCTCCGGTGAAGCATTTGTTTGATAGCAGGTTAGGACATCAGCCCATACTACCACTCTGTGGAAGGAGACTATTTCAGCTGAGACGTGACACGGCGCCGACGCGGCTTTAGAAGCAGTCTCACTGGGATGGGCCTAGACTACCACGATGGTTCAGGAGCTGTGGCAGCCAGCCGGCATGTTCCGATTTGAGTATACCCCGCTTTGGCTGAATCAGGCTCCATGAAGCTGTTGATTCTTCCCGGAGCGTGAAAACCTGAAACGTACCGCCGTACTCTTAGAAATGCAACCGGAAACACATGCTTTTTGGCATTTTCGAAGTATATTTTTGTACTATTGGCATCGTGGTGATCCAAATTGAGACCGGTCAACACCTCTCCGTCCTAATTCTGACGATAGTTTCTGCTGTTTAGATAATGCTGAAGAGAAAAGTTGGAGTGTCGACATCACCGAAATTTGAACTTTGAGGGCACGTTTATGGAACTAACCACGATGGTAGTATGTAAAAGCTGTAGGTAGAAGAAGGCGGATGTCTCGAAGCATGGAGAGTAATGCATTAAATCTGCGAAGATAAGCACGAGCCTGTTTCCGATGTTGGTGCTAAGTCTAATGGTGCGCCAGGGGCGTGGCACCGGATTTTTGGTGTGGGGTGCAAGCCGGGCGGTGAAGAGCTGTAGCTACTTGGACGTAATGTCAGTGGGCCAGAAACTACCGCGACTGTACTGCCGTCTCGAACACAGCTATGATAGATGCAGACGTCAATATGGAAAGGGTGCCGTCCTTAAGTCCGACATGTTAGCTAACGCCAGCGTACACGATCACTACCAAAATTGGAGCTCCCCCCTTTCCAGAGGGAGGGCCGGCCCCTCCCCCTCTCAGGCGGCTCCGCTGCCAGTAAGGCAGTATGCCACTGAACCATCAGCTGTGGTACGGAAGCAGCCCGTAACGGCACCGGTGGTGGTGTCACACGTAACAGGAACTCGTCACCACAACCGTCACAGTCACGCTGGTGTTATTGGTACAGAATGACAGGGGTATTGGCATGGCGCTCAGAGGCGTGTGACAAAAGAGATGTATGACTGCGGGAGCTATTCCGGAACCCAACGCAGACCCCCCGGTCGTGATGGACATCTGCGTATACCTACTAGCAGTAGAGGTGCATATACGCACTCTTGGCAATCAAATCTGTAAACACTAGACTCCAGAGCGTTTGATTCACTGTCAGGAAGCTATTGTTCATTTGGTTGAGTTTCTTCAACTTGTATTGCGTACATCTCGCTGTTGGCTTTCGATCGCACACCCAAAACTTAAAGTAAATTTGCTTTTCGAAAATTATATGCAAAGAAGCGATCCGCTGCAATCCAGTGACCATAAGATTTTGTGTGTAAAATGTTTTTAGTATATGGGCATCAGGGGCGTAGCCAAGGGGGGCGCAGGGACAGCCCCCCCCCACTGAGGGCCCGAAGGGCCCCCTGAGGACACGACTATGCTCTGTGGCCAAGTTTGACATTTCATACCAGACAGGGCCCTCTTAAGCCCTCTTCAGCTTTCTATTATGTAACAAGCAGGGCCCTTTTTACCCATCAGGGCGCTTTTGGCGCTATTGCAGGGGCCTTTTTCGGGGCCCGCCTCCCCCATGAGCGAAATCCTGGCCACGTCCCTTATGAGCATGGGCGTCGAAAGCGGCGGGGGGGAAGACGCGTAACTTCTGAACCATGCGGACGGCCCCTCCAAAAATTTGGGGCTCAGCCTTGGTTTTGTATTTTCTCCCCATCACCTGAGTGGGCCTGGATAAATGTGTAAGTAAAGTTTACCGTCGGTGGGTCTTTTTCAAGACAGCCAAAATGCTTGAAACTCACCTCCTCCGTCATCACCTGTGGATCTCTCCCGTTAAATATCCGTGACAACGCCCCTGTTTGTGGGTATGGGGATGGCAAGTGATCGAGGTATGGAATTGAAAGCTCAGAATAAAATACACATTTTGTAGGCTGCATCACAATGAAAATCAAAACAACACAAACAAACAAACAAACACTGGCTGGCAGACAATGTGCCGAAAAGGGCCGAGGCTAATGTGTACAGAGTACAGAGTCCACCGCAGGGGGCTGCACCTCCGACATCACTGCTGATGTATCAGAACGCACAAGTCCTACAACGGCACTTGAGGTCTGCACGCAGTCTCGTTCACGGCGGGTACAAAACTGGTCCTCGGTACCGCAGCTGAAGAGCTGTGTGGAACCGGTACCAAGCGACTGTGACGTACCCAGGTGTTTTGGTGCCATTTCCCAAAACAACACGCATCTGTGTGCATCCCTCCCCCCATGCTAAATACATCTGCCCGATCTGCTGTCACTAACAACAGCATGTGTGAGTACCGCCAGTCACTAACCGTAACCACCCTGTGGTCACGTGCCTCGGCCTTCCCTGAACCTTCCCAAAGCATTCCTCTACCGCACAGCTTATTTTCATTGCTGTTTTCTGCTATCATTCTAGAACGTAAGGTACCTGAGTAGGCAAGAAGCGACCCCACATCTGATGTCACGTAACTGCCGGTAGACAATTATCGTTGTACCTCGTATCAGGCCTTCTAGACCTTAGGATCGCGTCATCATATACTGACGGTTGTCTCTAAATGCTCCACTTCCTCATTTTAACTTCAACCAACACTTGCTCTAGCACTCTTTCAATAATTTTAGGCGTTTTATGCGGACCGATTGTTGAGGCCATACGGTTGCAACTTGTTGGGCGTTTTTAATTGGTTGGAACTGGCGTTGCCGTTTCACTGGTTTCATCCCAGAATCAGGCAACGGCTTCAATTCGAATCTCTCTCTCTCTCTCTCTCTCTCTCTCTCTCTCTCTCTCTCTCGTCACCCTGCCCTACCCAGAGTCGGCATTGGAGACCGTTGAGTCTAGTGAAGCGCTCCTGATTGCCCCCAGCCGGTAGAACATGCCTCCGAAACGGCTACCTTCTGCCAGACTGCAGCCTCGGGCTGACGTTGGTATCGATATATCCTCCAGTGTAGAGTCCGTGGCGCTCTAAACCCGGGAGGCCAGAGGTCAGCACGCAGTAATGTCTCTACTCTGGTCTTCCGATCCCGCCCCGCCGTCAGACTACTGTGTACCACGGAACCTCCCAGTCCCTTCTTTCTGACCTGGGAGCTGACTGGACCGCGGCGTCCTGTCCCGCCACAGTGTCAGTATCAGGTGGCAGTGGCGGATCCAGGGGAGGGAGGGGGGGCAAAAAGGCATTCGCCCCCAAACGGAAATGCTTAGGGAACAACTATGTCCCTCCCCCCAAGTGTCGACCTTCTTTTCTCCCCGACTCCTTTGTGGTTTATAACCAAGGTTTGGGTGCGTCAAATATCAGCTTCAAACAGAATCGGGGAGAAACAAAAATATTGTGTCCATATATTTTACCCCGTGGCGTTTTTTTCCTTTTTTTGCTCCTCGACCTGAGTTTACCCCGAAACTTAAAGTCTGGGTAAATTGTGGTAAAATTTTCCACCGCGTGACGGATTTTTTTCCTTTTTACCTTGGCTTGCCCCTCCCCCCAATATATTGGCTAGATCCGCCACTGTCAGATGGTGGCACCCTCTGTTCCGCCACAAGGCATTAAACGGTGGCGCTCTCTGGTCTGCCTGAGAGTATGTGCGAGACGATGGCGCCCTTGTTCCGCAGGTGGTTGGAGGTGTGATTTGGTTGTTGTGTGAGACGGCGGCGCCCTCTGTCCCGCCGCAGAGTGTGTGAGACGGTGGCGCCCTCTGTTCCGCAGGCGCAGCCGATCCCCCCGGAGCTGGTTGCGAAGCTGCTCGGGAACCGAGTCGCCGTCTCCCCGATCGTCACCATCGAGCCGAGGAGACGCAAGTTCCACAAGGTGGGTCGTCATCATTGACGGATCGGGGGAGGGGCAAGGGGGCACGTACCCTCCTTGCCCCCGATCGACCCTCGGCGCTCCCTCAAATGGTCATGGCGCCCCCTGAAAAGTCGATGGCGCCCCCTGAATTGTCGCTTCCCACCCCCCTGTCCCACCCCCAGGATGCGAAAATCGGCGCCCACCGATAGGATTTTGCACCCATCTGATAGGTTTCTCCGGTCAAAGTGGAGCCCCCTTGAAGGTGCCCCCCGATCGGCAATTCTGGATCTGCCTATGGTCGTCATAACAGTGTCGATAGCCGGCTATACCTGTCTGGAGTATCATTTGCGAAAATCACGAGTATCAAAATCGAAAATTGCCTCTGCTTTTAGCATTGTTCTTGCCAACTACTTCGGTGTTTGTCTATAGTGTTAGGAATGGGGTCTGGCCTATATTTGTAGATGATATTTCAGGAGTGTTGGAACTATGGTCAAAGTTGGGGGGCAGCGGGAATTTTCTAGTCATTTCTTTCCAGTCAACGCCATAGGGTTAATGGTTAAGAATCGTAAAAGTTGGGGGGGCAGCTGCCCCCCTGCCCCCCCAGTTCCTACGTCCCTGCGATGTTTTCATATTGTTCAAACAGTTTGTTGAAAGATGTTCTATCTATCGTTCTGGATTGGTTATTTTTTAGCGTTGTCAGCCCATCACGCTGGCAGTGACGTTATTTCTGTGCATTGTCAGCCTATTACGTTGACCGTAACGTTACACCTGTGCGTTGTCAGTCCATGGCGCTGACTGACGTTATTTTTGTGCGCTGTTAGTCCACACGCTGACTGACGTTATTTCTGTGCGCTGTCAGCCCATGACGCTGACGTGACGTTATTTCAGTGCGTTGTCAATCCATCACGCTGACTGACGTTATTTATGTGCGTTGTCAGTTCACACGCTGACTGACGTTATTTCTGTGCGCTGTCAGTCCATTACGCTGACTGACGTTATTTCTGTGCGTTGTCAGTCCATCACGTTGAATGACGTTATTTCTGTGCGTTATTCAGTCCATACACGTTGACTGACGTTATTTCTGTGCGTTGTCAGTCCATACGCTGACTGACGTTATTTCTGTGCATTATCAGTCCATCACGTTGACTGACGTTACTTCTGTGCGTTATCAGTCCATCACGTTGACTGACGTTATTTCTGTGCGTTATCAGTCCATGACGCTGACTGACGTTATTTCTGTGCGTTGTCAGTCCATCACGTTGACTGACGTTATTTCTGTGCGTTATCAGTCCATCATTTTGACTGACGTTATTTCTGTGCGTTACCAGTCCATCACGCTGACGGACGTTATTTCTGTGCGTTAACAGTCCATCACGTTGACTGACGTTACTTCTGTGCGTTGTCAGTCCATCACGCTGACTGACGTTATTTCTGTGCGTTGTCAGTTCATCACGTTGACTGACGTTATTTCTGTGCGTTATCAGTCCATCACGTTGACTGACGTTATTTCTGTGCGCTGTCAGTCCATGACGCTGACTGACGTTATTTCTGTGCGTTATCAGTCCATTACGTTGACTGACGTTATTTCTGTGCGTTGTCAGTCCATCACGTTGACTGACGTTATTTCTGTGCGTTGTCAGCCCATCACGCTGACTGACGTTATTTCTGTGCGTTGTCAGTCCATCACGTTGACTGACGTTACTTCTGTGCGTTATCAGTCCATCACGCTGACTGACGTTATTTCTGTGCGCTGTCAGTTCATGACGCTGACTGACGTTATTTCTGTGCGTTATCAGTCCATCACGTTGACGTCACCTCTGTGCGTTGCCAGCCCATCACACTGACTGACGTTATTTCTGTGCGTTGTCTGTCCATCACGCTGACTGTGCGTTGTCAGTCCATCACGCTGACTGACGTTATTTCTGTGCTTTATCAGTCCATCACGTTGACTGACGTTATTTCTGTGCGTTATCAGTCCATCACGCTGACTGACGTTATTTATGTGCGTTGTCAGCCCATCACACTGACTGACGTTATTTCTGTGCGTTATCAGTCCATCACGTTGACGTCACCTCTGTGCGTTGCCAGCCCATCACACTGACTGACGTTATTTCTGTGCGTTGTCTGTCCATCACGCTGACTGTGCGTTGTCAGTCCATCACGCTGACTGACGTTATTTCTGTGCTTTATCAGCCCATCACGTTGACTGACGTTATTTCTGTGCGTTATCAGTCCATCACGTTGACGTCACCTCCGTGCGTTGCCAGCCCATCACGCTGACAATTCCGGTGCCGCAAGCGGCGGCTAAGGGTATGATCAACCAGTACAGCGGAGACACGCCCACCTTGAGACTGTTGTGCTCTATAACAGGTGAGTGGACGCAACAGCTTCGCAGGGGGCCAAGCATCCCCCCTCCGACCCGAGGGCCGGGAAACGGCCGCCTGGACGGACGGGTGGGCCCGGGGTCCAAAACGAACTAGCTTGAGTTAAAGTTGGCTAAAGGGCTTAAACGAGGTAGCTATAGTTTGAAACGGTGAAGGTCGGTCTGACTGATCGTTATAGGACTAAATTCTTGGGAGGTGGAGCGCTCAGAACGCAGTGGGTGGTGCAGTGTATAAGGGATGGTGTACAGTTGTAGGCCAATTACCGTGGGTGCTGTACTGGCGTTAGGAATTGGATATATTAGGGCATCACACGGCTACCTTCTGTAATACTCATGTTCTGTTGGAAATAGAGCTGGGTGGGCGCCTCTTGTATGATAAAGGGATCTGTTACATCTTGCGACACTCAATGAGGTCTCTTGAAAGGCAATGCTAGTTTGGTTCATCTATTTCGGCTCTCACTAAGCTACAGCGGTGAAGTATAGGTGCGTTGTTCGTCCAGGCGCCCAGTCCCTGGGTCGGTCACGGCGATGGTTAGGGTATACCCCCCCCCCACTCTGCTTTCGGTGTCACTGATGAATTTTGCGGTAGCTTTTACGCCGTTTGAGTTCGCCTTCACGCTAAAAGTGTCTTTCTTTCACTGTATCTTTCGCCGGGATTTGTGAAAAACTGTCGATGTGTTTTGTTTTGTTTTTGTCCTCACTCCTCTGCGCGACACATTGTGTTGTAGGTGTGCTCTTCCTGACAGAATACTGCCACCGTCGCGTCACCATTCTACAGGTTTTCTTTTCCCCCTCTCCTCCCCATGTCAGAAACATGGATTATTAGCGTTTTATTTCAGTGTTTGTTCTTTTCGGTTCACTGCTAATATTAACCTCTCGTGAAAGAGAGTGTGAACTAATTCAGACTAATTTGTATGCCGTCTTAAGAGCCACCAGCTACTAAAGCGCTCACCAGGATTTCAGAATGCCTTCTTGCCAGACCAGAAGTAACTACTGTTTAGTTCCGCTGCGAATTTGTTTGGGTTTCTGTTGGGATGTAACGGGAACTGACTTCCTGGATTAAATGCTATTACTTCCGGCGTGTTAATCACGACTTGGAGCTCTCTTCCAAGTTGGTTTCGAAATACTAGCTGTCGTGAGTTGACGGTCAGTTGGTAGTAGTGCCTGATACCTAGATAGTGTCCGTAGTGATAATATCGCAGTCAAGTCCAGGTAGATTTGCTATTGCGCGGTGCTTGCTAGAAACAATGTTCGAGACCAGATTTAAATTTTTGCGTACCCGGGAGCCTATTGGTGACATTTCGACTTGGATCGTCCCTCGAATAGATAGGCGTAGCGTTCCATTAGGTATTTAGATACCTGTATCGTACATTGTACTTGTTTAGGGAGTCGTAGTTTCCAACGGTCCACTTAAAGAGATTAGCTGGCATGGGCTTCTTTACCAAGAAATGGGCTCAGAATTTTTTTGTTTCGAGAAATTACAATTTTCCCCAGAATACGCGCTAGCTTCCGTGCTGTGTTGCCTCTGGGGTCAGCACTGGAGAAAATAAAATATTCAATGTTTGTAAGGGGAAGTACAAACATACACAACCAGTGGGCGGCAGTTCCTTGTCACTGGAAACTGTGCAGGGCGCGGTTCCAGAGAAGGGCACATCATTAAGCGCCTGGTGTTGATGTCCTCTAACTTTTTATAAACATCAAGGACTTTCGCTAATGACAACACTGAACTGACTTGGTAGGAGCCAGAAAGCTTTTCTTTCTCAATGGTGCTCGGCTGTCTGGTAAAACATTGTGGAAAATTTATAAGCTGGAAAATAAGCCCGCGCGTGTCGCTCCTTGCATTTGGGCTTTTATTCCCACTTCTTGGTCAGTTGAAGTCTTCATCGGTCCGTTTCAAGTCCAGCCCTGCGGGTTTGCCTGTTAGTTTGATCCAGCGTGTGAGCCGGTCGGTTTTTCTGAGCTAGTCGTCACACTAACATACCTCCTTGTTTTCGCCTTCTAAGGAATCTTTCGGAAAAGATCACTCAAAGGTGGGGTTGAATTTCTGTTTGATCTGCGCTGTCTGATATTCACGCTCTCTGTACTCGCTCTATCGCTCCAGCGTGCTTTCGTTCGGCGTCCACCAATGTCGGTCGGCGAAATTTCACTCTTCACTAAGGCACCGTACCTTCCTCTCTTCTTCGTAGTTTAATCTGACTTCTATGTCTGAAGACCGCTACAAAAAGCCTAGCCCTCCGGCTATTTTCCATATTTCTGTTCGGCCGGAAATTCTGTTGGACTAGAACGCATCCGTCGTGGGGATTGGAACTAATCTCCCCGGCGGTCCTAGTGCCGAGCGAACGCGCCCTGGTCTTGCTCTGCCTCTCTGGTTCTGTTCATCGTTATGTTTGGTTGCGCGCATGCCCTGCCCCCTTAACCGGAGGAATCTGTCTAAACTTGTCACTAACGAAAATCAAATCAGAAAGCTACTGGGATGGCGCTGAAAAAACAAGCTTTCACGAGAAATTGGTTTCTTCTCTTCGCCCGCTTTAGTTCGGTTTTGTTTTGTTAGATAATTTTGAAGCTGAACTTTTGAAATCTTACTTGCGCGTTTTCTCTTTTTTCATGGCGATGCACCTTCCATTTCGGATATAAGGCTAGGTAAATAGGGATTTGAACTTCAGAATCATGAGGCCTTAGTTGGTGTGGTTGCACGAGTGCAACCAACCGTTCGTCTACAGGCGAGATGGGGATTCTCCCTGACAGGGGTTAGTTGTCTTCCTTCGAGCCGTTGCAGAGTTTATGAGCTGCTTATCTCATTTTCTTCGTTTTCGCATCTTGAGGCTATCCACTTTTGAGTGAGCTTTTCCGAAGCTTCTCGCCTCTCCCTGTGCCATTTTTCCTGGTGCCTCCACGTTACTGAGAATCAATGCCGGAGGCTACTTGAGTGAATATATTCTTCTGCGTCTAGGCTACTTTATACGAGTGCAACCCCTGGAGTAGACCCGAGTTTTTGTTTGGTGCCGGGTTATTTTTGGTTGAAGGTTTTTGTCCCGTTGTGGTATCCCGGAGTAACTACCATTGTCCCATTTCGGAAGTAGATGAATATTTCTCTAGACTAGAGTGATGTAGTTCCGATGGCATGCGTTGTACTCGCATTTGGAATGCCGCCTGATCTTTATCTCTGAAATATGATCCTGAATGTCGAAAACCTCCGCATCCCCTTCAGAAGTCTGGAGGAGTTATCTGACGGTCGTGTCCCGACTTGTTTTTTGTTGCGGATCGGTTTGTGTTTATTCCGCACAGCATGGCGCCGCCGGACCGGATAGAATGCCTTTACCGGTCTTCTTTGGCATTACTATATCGGCGGGGACGCTGATACGTATGTCTGCGGAGCGGGGTGGTTTACCCTTCTCCGCTCACGACTTCACATTGTTGATGTCGAGCATTGGCTCTGCTGAGAGTGATGGGTTAGCAGTGTAGCGACAGATTTCAATGACGGGCCGCGCTGGTTTATATGTAGTGTTTGAATTGTGGAAGCTCCGAAACAGCTCCATATTGTGTCTGTGACGAGTTGCTGATATGCTCTCCGTGCAGGAAATATTAGATGTTTCCCTTTTCCAGCTTATTTTCGTGTCATGCTCAACAAGACGACAAACTCGTTGCGTGTTTTATTTTTATGAAAAGCGAAAACGTTTGCAGCACTTTATTGTGACATAGGAAGCATTTTTAGCCTCATCTTACGGCCAAGGACGGTGTGCTGCTGGGTGGAATGTTCAACCGACCGACAAATGGGACTTCGAGCGCTGCAGGGCTGTACTGCTGTGGACTGTGGAGTCCGTGTGTACCGGAGGGCTGACTGTACTGCTGTGGACTGTGGAGTCCGTGTGTACCGGAGGGCTGACTGTACTGCTGTGGACTGTGGAGTCCGTGTGTACCGGAGGGCTGACTGTACTGCTGTGGACTGTGGAGTCCGTGTGTACGGGGGTTGACTGTACTGCTGTGGACTGTGGAGTCCTGTGTACGGGGGTTGACTGTACTGCTGTGGACTGTGGAGTCCGTGTGTCCGGAGGCCTGACTACTGCTGTGGACTGTGGAGTCGTGTGTACCGGAGGGCTGACTGTACTGCTGTGGACTGTGGAGTCCGTGTGTACCGGAGGGCTGACTGTACTGCTGTGGACTGTGGAGTCCGTGTGTGCCGGAGGGCTGAGTGTACTGCTGTGGACTGCGGAGTCCGTGTGTACCGGAGGGCTGATTGTACTGCTGTGGACTGTGGAGTCCGTGTGTACCGGAGCGGTGACTGTACTGCTGTGGACTGTGGAGTCCGTGTGTACCGGAGCGGTGACTGTACTGCTGTGGACTGTGGAGTCCGTGTGTACCGGAGGGCTGACTGTACTGCTGTGGACTGTGGAGTCCGTGTGTACCGGAGGGCTGATTGTACTGCTGTGGACTGTGGAGTCCGTGTGTACCGGAGGGCTGACTGTACTGCTGTGGAACTGTGGAGTCCGTGTGTACCGGAGGGCTGACTGTACTGCTGTGGACTGTGGAGTCCGTGTGTACCGGAGGGCTGACTGTACTGCTATGGACTGTGGGGTCCGTGTGTGCCGGAGGGCTGATTGTACTGCTGTGGACTGTGAAGTCCTGTGTACCGGAGGGCTGATTGTACTGCTGTGGACTGTGGAGTCCGTGTGTACCGGAGCGGTGACTGTACTGCTGTGAACTGTGGAGTCCGTGTGTACCGGAGGGCTGACTGTACTCCTGTGGACTGTGGAGCCCGTGTGTACCGGAGGCCTGACTGCACTGTTGTGGACTGTGGAGTCCGTGTGTACCAGAGGAATGACTGTACTGCTGTGGACTGTGGAGTCCGTGTGTACCGGAGGGCTGACTGTACTGCTGTGGACTGTGGAGTCCGTTTGTACCGGAGGGCTGAGGACTGTACTGCTGTGGACTGTGGAGTCCGTGTGTACCGGAGCGCTGACTGTACTGCTGTGGACCGTGGGGTCCGTGTGTACCGGAGAGCTGCAGGACTGTACTGCAGGTTTATTTTGGTTTTGGTTAGACACGTGGCTCATATTAGGAGGAGATGGGGAGGCGGAAACGATATTTAAGTACTGAGTGTGTAGTTTTCTGTGAGCTTCATGGCTATAAAAAGGGTCGTTTGCTCGTGTTTTGTCCCCCTTCTGTTCCCTCACCCACGTGCTAGATGATTACTCATCATCTTGGAACCCTCTAACTCTCCTTCTGATCATCATTTAGAACTCGTGTGTGCATGATATCTTCAAAATCTCTCAAACAACACCATGAGTGCCCTCTCGAAGTCTTCGATGTCTACGTGACGCCCAATAGCATCACGGAATACTCCTGCTTTTGCCGAGAGAGCGTTTAAACTCCACTTAAGCATTCTCGGTATTTTAATATTGGTCTTGGCCCTGTCCCACAAGCCTTCTTCTTCGGTCATCTTTCTTTCTGGCACCGCATGTGTATTGTAGTTTTTTTTCTGAAGCCCTTTACACCTACCATATGTGTACGCCTATTTGTGACTGCCATAGTACTGGTGCTGTTGCCCGTGCTAGAGACATTGGGACGGTCTGGTGTCAGGTAACAATACTGGTTTGCTGCGGGCTCATTTTACTGACATCGCAACCTGGACCATCACCATTCATCAGAGCCTGCGCCCTCTGTCGACTGGGGGATATTCAACACCGACCTACGACTTGTGTGCTTTGTGTCTCAAAGACCCAGATTGTGTCTAAAACACCACAAAACCAAAAATTGTTACGCCCTCATCCCAGATGATAACCAACACGTGAACTCAGACTCAAGAATCTCTCGGAGAACCAAAAGATACAGATCGCGTCGACTTGCTCAGCCGGTTCAGGTGCGATTGTGCGAGCCCAGTGCAACGGTGGTCAACGTCGGATTGTTGAATCGCGCACGTACAGAGGTCGTATGGCCTCTCCAACCCTCGTCTGGTTGGGAGGGACAGTGGTGATGGTGTGAGTTTTATTCAGTGTCTCGCTCGGGGTTTGAACCCGACCTTGGAGAGCAGACACGATACCACTACGCCTATGGATTGTCGACTGTCTTGACCTTGCGCCATCAGCAATAACACCAGGCTCGCCCGTTGGGAAAAGGTGGCGCCACTGCACTGGATAACTGTGGACCTACGACGTCACAGGTGGCACCACACGCGCCCAGTGGGAGGACGTGACGGGCTCCACGCCGTTGACGTTCGTCAACGACTGTGTCAGCTTCACCACCACCGTCAGCGCCCGGTTCTGGCTGATGGACTGTAGGAACGTGGCCGAGGCCACGGCCATGGCCACCGAACTGTATCGAGAGGCCATACATGTGCCCTTCATGGCCAAGTGAGTACGCCGGTGGTGGGTGTAAGTACGCAGAGGTGGGGGGTTGTTTGAAGGGAAAAGGCTATTGGCAGGTGACTTCGAGAACAGTAGAAGGGAAGACTTAGTGACGTCGCCAGGTCGCGTGCTGTTATTTTGTTGTATTTTACAGACCTTTCTTGGGATAACAATGGCGAAAAAAGTAAAAATTCCGGTTATTTCGGGTCTGTTCAACCTAAAAGGTAACAATTTTACAAAAAATATTGTAAGATGCTGATTTGGCAGGGGTGGTTCATGGGCTTGGCAAGTTTATATCTACGGATTTGGTGGAAATTCATGCGGAGTATATAGTGGAACTCTGAAATCTACAACCTGTTCCCATATCGGCTTCTACCTATTGCAAATACATCCCGGCAAAGTTTCAACATAACCTAAGACATTATTCAGCTTCGGCAGGCGTCGTGTTCACCGGTGTGTCCTCCCTCAGGTTTGTGGTGTTCGCGAAGCGACACGATCCGATGGAGGGCAGGGTGCGAGTGTTCTGCATGACCGACGACAAGGAGGAGAAGACGCTGGAGCAGCAGGAGCACTTCGTCGAGGTCGCCAAGAGCCGGGACGTCGAGGTAAGTGTCGGCTGGGAGAGGTGGCCAAGAGCCGAGACGTCGAGGTAAGTGTCGGCTGGAAGAGGTGGACAAGAGATGCGACGTTGGCGTGAGCGCTGTTGCAGGAGCACTATTTGGGAGTGTTAAGGAGTCGGTACGTTATGGTAATACCGTGTGCGGGAGCAGGGTGCCGGCTGCCGTATTGTGTATGACGTTGACCTTCCATGGGAGGGGTTATTGATTATACGATGCTGGTTTGAGCCTTGGCTGCGACTGTGCTTCAGGTAATTTGCTGGAGGGAAGGCTGCTGACAATGGAGCGGGGAGATAGATTACCAGGGGAGCAAGAAACTCCTAAAGCGTGTGCAGTTTCTAAGAGCAAGTGGTGCAGCTTTTATCACGTTTCTTGGTTTTAAGTTTTCCACCAACCGATGCGGACACTCCTCAGTGAGCAGCGGACAACCTCCTCTTCCTCTTCTTCAGGTGCTGGAGGGCAAGCCGCTGTACCTGGAGTTTGCCGGAAACCTGCTTCCTGTTACCAAGTCTGGTGACCAGCTCAACTTCAACTTCCACTCCTTCAGGGAGAACCGAATGCCCTTCAACATGCGGGTCAAAGACCACACGCAAGACCCCATGGGTCGCGTGGCCTTCATGAGAGAGAAGAAGGTGAGCCGACAACCGGAGCTAGAGCGTGGTTCTCTGTGCAGTTGGGGTTGTCAGATAGTTGGAAGAGGGTCCCGGTTCAGATTTTGCGAATGCTTCTGGTCAAATGGGACGAGTTGGGAAGAAATGGGACCAGTTGGGGAGAACTGGACCAGTTGGGAAGAATGGGACCATTTGGGCATTATGGGACCAGCTGCGAAGATTGAGACCAGTTGGGAAGAATGGGACCATTTTGGGCAGAATGGGACCAGCTGGGAAGATTGAGACCAGTTGAGAGGAATGAGACCAGTTGGGCAGAATGGGACCAGTTGGGGAGATTGGAACTAGTTGGGAGAATGGGACCAGTTAGGGAGAATGGGACCAGTTGGGAATAAATGGACCAGTTGGATTGACTCTTACCAGTTGGAGAGATTGGGACCGGTTCCAACGAATCCCTGAGTACCAACCTCGCGCCCGAATTGCGGGAAGCACGAGTCGGACGGAGTTCATTGAAATTTTAATTGAAGTTCACCTGGATGACATTTTGTGGGCTGAATGCCGCTCAAACTTCTTAGACAGTCTTTCTGTCGTTGTTCGTGCGTCTAACCCGCTCCCCTCCGCCGCGGCAGCTGAGCCGGCAGGACGCGCCGCAGACTCCCATCTGCAACCTCAACATCCAGCTGCCCAGCGACATCTGCCCGGACGCCGACGTCTCCCACGACAGCGAGCTGCTGCGACAGCGGCTGACGCCCTTCACCGTCCGCCAGATCGGACGGCTCGGTAAGGAATACCTTCATGGCAGGCGCAGTGGGGAAGGAATCCCTTCATGGCAGGCGCAGTGCGAAAGGAATCCCTTCGTGGCAGGTCGCAGTGGGAAAGGAATCCCTTCATGTCTGGCACTGTGGGAAAGGAATCCTCATGTCTGGCACTGTGGGAAAGTAATCCCCTCATGTTAGGCGCAGTGGGAAAGGAATCCCTTTGTTTTTTCTACTATCTATGCTCTCAGGGGCGCAGCCAGAGCTTTCGTATGGGGGGCACACCAACTTTGAGGGGCACCCCGGGAAAAAAGGGCACTTTTTAACGTAACCTAAAAAACTTACTATATCTTTGTTTATATAATTTTTTGGGCATCTTTGGTTCAATAAAAATGCAAAAAATCATTGACGGAGAAGGAAAACTCGATTAAAACCGAAAAAAGGAACGAAATATCACCAAAATGTCATGGAAGTAGCCAAAACACTACTTTTTGGATAGATTTAAGGGCAGCCAACTCATGCAAGTACTTAACATCAGAGAAATCAGCGGAGCATGTGATATCTGTTACAATGTGCAGGTTAAGGCATATTGGAGTCGAAAATTTTCTGTTATGCCCACTGGTTTTGTCGTGACGAGTGAGCCCTAGCTGAATGCGGATTAAGTTCCTTGCCTCCCACAATCGCCGTGGGACGAGGAGTAGTATAGTGTCTTTGGAAGAACACATTTTTGCTGCCGGAAAAATTTGGGAGATACATTTTGAACGCGTTTATTAAGTTCCATATTCGCAAGGCTCGGTCCCAGTTAAGAGTAAATAAAAGGTGAACAGGGCGGTTGTTTGGATGGGGATGGTGTGACAGGGCTGAAAATTGTGAAAACTATTTCTTCATCTAAATTAATTAGTAGAAATCCTGGTTTAGGGGACTGTGCTCTGAGCTCAGGGGCACATGCCTTTTTATCATCCCTTCCCAGAATCCACCAGTATAATAAGCAATTTATATAACCAGGGGTGCCTAGGTATCACAAGCCGTTTTAGAGATTCCTCATTCCCCGTTAGCTCCGTTTTACAAGGGGAGTTTCCATTGGGTTCTTATTCCCAATCTATTCAAGACCAGCTCTGGGGCCCCCAAGTGTGGATCAGAGGCCTCCAGAGCAGCTTCCCCATCCCCCAGATGTGCCTCCAGGGAATAGACTAGCTCAGTGACCCCGCCCCAAGATGATGGGAGTTGGCCTTGTGTTCTTATTATCTATCTATTCAAGATCATCTCAGGGGTCCCTGATGTAGATCAGGGCCACAGAGCAGCTCATGCTTCACCCAGGGACTAGACTAGCTCATTGGTCCCAGAGATGAGGTCATCAGACTAGCTCAATGGGCCACAGATAGACTCATGGGGCCTTAAACCAGTTCAAGAAGCCCCAGAACAGTTTAAGGCGCCAGATCACTTCAGGGGGCCTCAAGCCAACTAAGGGGCTCTCACAAGCTCAGCGCACGGACCAGCTCAGGGTACCCTCAAAACCTAGATCCGCTCTTGGGCCCCAGATCAGCTCTTGGGGCCCCAGATCAGTTCAGGGGCCTCAAGTCAGGTCACGGGGCAAGATCAAGTCAGGGGCACTAATTCAGCTCAGGAATCCCTCACCAGCTCGGGGCCCAAGCAGTTCAAAAGCCCCAGAGCTGCTCAGGGGACACCAGATCGGCCCATAGGGCACCAGATCAGCCTAGGGGACAAACAATCAAATCAGTGGTCCCCGACCAGCTCGGGGCCCAGATCAGCTCGGGAATACCAGATCAAGTCAGGAGGCACTTAATCAGCTCAGGAGCCCCATACCATCTCAGGGACCCTCACCAACCCCTGTGGGCCCAGCTCAGCTCAAGGCCTGGGAGCTGCTCAGGAAATCACGTAATTAACCTAGGAGGCCCGGGTCAGCTTAAAGGGCATAATATTATCCATGGTGCACCAGACTAGCTCAGAGGGAATAAGATGGGCCCAGGAGACACACTGATGACTCAGCAGGCTCCAGATCGACTCAGGGGCATTAGTTAAGTTCAGGAGGCAGTATATCTGCTCAGGGTGCACCAGATCGATCAGCACAGGGGGCATGTTCAAGTCAGGGGCACTAAATCAGCTCAGGGATCCCTCACCAGCTCCGGGCCCAATCAGTTCAAAAGCCCCAGAGCTGCTCAGGGGACAACAGATGCCCATAGGGCACCAGATCAGCTCCGGCGACAAACAATCAGATCAGTGGTCCCCGACCAGCTTGGGAATACCAGATCAAGTCAGGAGGCACTTAATCAGCTCATAAGCCCATACCATCTCAGGGGCCCTCATCAGCCTCTGTGGGCCCAGCTCAGCTCAGGGCTTTAGATCTGCTCATGAAATCACGTAAGGAGGCCCAGATCAGCTGAAAGGGCACCAGATTTCTCAGGGGGCATCATATGGGCTCAGGAGGCACCAGATCGACTAAGGGGCATTAGTGCGGCTCAGGTGGCACCAGATCGATCCGCTCGGGGTCCAGATCAGCTCCCAGCCCCCAGACTATGGCAGGAGCCTAAATCAGCTCAGGGAGCAACATAACAGCTCAGGGGACACAAGGTGGACTCAGGACCCACCAAACCAGCTCAGGGGGGACCAGACCATCTAAGGAGACATCAATAATCAGTTGAGGGGGCACCTAATCAGCTGAAGAGGCACCATATTGACTTAGGATACAGAATAAACTTGGGGAGGCATGATATCAGCTCGGGGGCCCGAATCAGCTCAAGGGGCACTAAATCAGCTATCAGGGCACCAAACAAGCTCGGAAGCATTAGACTAACTCAGAGAGCATTATATAGGTTCAGGAGGCACAATTATTTGCTCAGTGGGGCACTCGATTGACTCAGGGCACCAGATCAGCTTAGAGGGCAAGTAATCAGCTCAAGGGGCCACGAGATGAGCTCAAGGAGCACCAGATTGGCTTCACCCGTACGATTATTGGCGACGATGATGCAATAGGTAGACACATACTAGGTGCCCATACTCTTCCCGGGTGCTTGGAAAGGCGACAAAATGCCCTAGCTGACTGAGAAAGGTATAAAGTTGGCCAAAAATAGTTTCAATCGCTACATGCAGTCCAGTTAAATCTAGGTTCAACGGCTAGGGCTCTAAATTTCGAGCGGCACGGCCCAAATTGGGTACACCACCTGGCAATCAAAAGGGCACCCTGGCAGTGATGGGGGCACGTGCCCCCTGTGCCTTCCTGGCTGCACCCCTGGACAGTAGATCAACTCCGGGAGGCATTAAATAAGTTCAGGGGGCCCGGATCAGCTCAAGGGGCAATAAAACAGCTAATCGGGCAGCAGGCAAGCTCGGAGGCATCAGACTAACTTAGAGAGCATTACAGGTTCAGAAGGCACAATTATTTATTCAGGGGAGGGGGGCACCAGATTGACTACGAGGGCATCAGATCAGCTCAGAAGTCACATGATCATCTCCAGGGGGCACCAGATGAGCTCCACCCGTACGATTATTGGCGACGATGAGGCATTATCTGGAAACGGATTACGTGCCTATACTCTTCCCGGGTGCTTGGAAAGGCGACAGAATGCTTTAGCTGACCAAAAAGGCACTTAATTGTTAAACAATAGTTGAAATCGCTAAATGTGGCCTAGTTCCATCTAGGTTCAACGGCGTAGGGCACTAAATTTCGAGCGGCACGGCCCAAAGGGGGTACACCACCTGGCAATCAAAAGGGCACCCGGCACCGATGGGGGCACGTGCCCCCTGTGACCCCTGGCTGCGGCCCTGGACAGTAGATAAACTACGGGAGGCATTAGATAAGTTCAGGGGCCCGGATCAGCTCAAGGGGCACTAAAACAGCTAATAGGGCACCAGGCAAGCTCGGAGGCATCAGACTAACTCAGAGAGCATTATATAGATTCAGAAGGCACAATTATTTTCTCAGGGGGGCACCAGATTGACTACGAGGGCATCAGATCAGCTCAGAAGGCACATGATCAGTTCCAGGGTTCAAGACCAGCGCTCAGGGGGCACCAGATGAGCTCAAGGGGCACCAGTTTAGCTCTGCCCATACGATTATTGGCGACGATGAGACATTATTTGGAAACGGATTACGTGCCTATACTCTTCCTGGGTGCTTGGAAAGGCGACAGAATGCCCTAACTGACCAAAAAGGCACTTAATTGTCAAACAATAGTTCAAATCGCTAAATGTAGTCTAGTTCCATCTAGGCTTAACGACGTAGGGCACTAAATTTCGAGCGGCACGGCCAAAAAAGGGCACACAACCTGGCAATCAAAAGGGCACCCCGGCACCGATGGGGGGCACGTGCCCCTGTGCCCCCTGGCTGCGCCACTGTATGCTCTAGAGATGTGTGTTATAGTAATGTGTTTCTAGTTTTCCATTCCAATATTTATTTTTTATTACTGGGTATCCGCAGATCAGCCAAGTTCTCCACCGCTACCTCGCCTGGGCGCGTGAAGACTGAGCTAACCCACCTCTGTTGCGTGCCACAGTGACCCCGGAGATCCACCGGGCCGATATTCGAATCACAGACATCGCACACAAGTTGGGCAAGGACTGGGTCACCCTGGCGCCCAAACTCGGTAAGGGTGACTGGCATAGCGCTGCTGCTCAGTTGAGTAACATTCAGGGTTTCGACTGGGGTGGAGGGCTAACAGACGTTCTTCCACTTCCTGTGATCAGAGTCTTAGCGCATTCACCGGATAATACCTCGCGAATTTTCACATCCTGGAGGGAAATTACAGCTAATTTGTGGACGATTTTTCTACCGCCAAAAATATGTTTAAAATCAGCCGTGTTATTCTGGTTCCTTACTGTTACCTTTGATGACGTGTATTGATTGGCGCAATGTGCGTATAGGTCCCAGAAACGAACTTGAATAGAACCAAAAGCCTGTTGTATCATGCGCAATGTGCATACATCCGAGATTAATTATTTGTGCCGAGTTTAGAAGTCCCTGTTTGTTGACCGAGTTAGGCCATGTGCAGACGTGCCTGTAGACTGAGTTGTGCCGTGTGCAGACGTGCCTGTAGACTGAGTTGTGCCGTGTGCAGACGTGCCTGTAGGCTGAGTTGTGCCGTGTGCAGACGTGCATGTAGACTGAGTTGTGCCGTGTGCAGACGTGCCTGTAGACTGAGTTGTGCCGTGTGCAGACGTGCCTGTTGACTGAGTTTTGCCGTGTGCAGACATCCCGGAGTCGGATGTGCAGCTCATTCAGACGGAGTATCCGGACGACTCGGCGCAGCAGGCCACGGTGATGCTGCGACTGTGGATGAACAGCGCCGGCCACGACGCCACCGGTCAGTCCCAGTCATCAGTCACAGTGCCTGTCATCAGTCCCAATCATCAGTCACAGTCATCAGTCACAGTCGTCAGTCACAGTCATCAGTCACAGTCGTCTGTCACAGTCATCAGCCTTCAGTCATCAGTCACATTGCCAGTCGTCAGCTACAGTCCCACTCCCAGTCACAGTCATCAGTCACAGTTCCAGTCTGCAGTCACAGTCCCAGTCTCTGTCATTAGCAACGCTCCTCAGTCCCAGCCTCCGCCATCACCGCTGGACAGTTTCATTCATAATCGTTCCAGTCAGGCTTCTCAATCTCGGCATCAATCGTCGGCTCAAGGAAAAGTGTTATTATACGGTTTCAGTTACAGGAATTTCATAAAGAATGCAATTTCACCCCAGTCCGAGCGGCGTCGCCCCCGAAGTCAGTTGCAACCGGACAGCCCGCTCTGGAAAAGAGAGGGTATGTTGTTGTCTTATTTCGGCTGTAAGTGTAAGTCTTGCGGTAAGTGGCCAAGGCCACTTTTGGCTGCCAAAGGTAGTAAAATGCTGAAATTGTAAAACCAAATGTGTTCTGCCGTGACGTGCCAAATGTATTCTGCATTACACGACGTGTAATACACGTCTGTGTAATACAGGGTTTTACACGTGTAATACACATCTGTGTAGTATCACAAAACGCTTTATTGCTGTTCCCGGTCCACCGAACAAACCGAAAAGCTGACATAAGCTTCTCACACTGACTGTGGTACCTCGCTAAAGAAATCTATGACTGCCCCGTGCTTCAAAACTGTCCAGGGAAATCGGCACTGACAATTTTGCCCTCACCTTCAAGCGCGCGATTGTGTATCATGCACACAGACTGAGAATCGCTTGTTTCTAGCGAGCTCTCGCCCTCGTTTCAAGCTGCTTAAAATTATGACCGATACAAAATTACATACTCGGCCATCAAACACAAACTTCTGTTATGTGCGTCGTTGTATATGTTCAACGTTTATGTGCTCTCAGCAGGCGTCGCTGGCTGTTGCCTGTGGGGCTAGATGACGCTGGTGTCGCAGGGTGTTGAAATAGGTGTCGCTAATAGTGGAGGGCGGGCCTGACGAGGTCGAGTCCACTTGGTGTTTGTGTCCTGTGGAGATGTGTCCAGTTGTTGAAACTCCATTTTGTGTACAAATGACTTTCCTTAGCCACATCCACTGTTTCTATCCACGGGGCACCAACGTTGACTACTAAAGATGCGAAGTTAAAAATACGATGAGTAAAACGCTGAAAAAGGGTCAAATTTCCGAGATAAGTTCAGGTCATACTTTGAAGGGTCCACAAATTGATTAACCAGGTTTGCTTTCTCAGTCAGTCAGTTCAAAAGATTGTTTGATGCTCATTTTGGGAGTTTCGGTCAATTTTTTCGATGAGTTCTTTGATTGTATGGTTATATAACGAAACTTAATTTTATGCTATAATCGATGAGTGAAGTCACCTGCATCGTGCAAGAGTCTGCGGGCTGAGAAGAAAGGTAACCCCGACCCCGAGCTTCCCTTATCTGCCACCCTACCTCTCCCCACCTTGGTCCCGCCCTCCCAGCGGGCCCGCTCCCCGCCCGTTGCCTGACCTGCCTTTCGGCCGTTCCGCCATGTTTGGCGGTGACGTCACCGCCGGGCTATTTGGCCGGCGGCGGCGGCGGCGGCACGCTCATGGCTGCGCCGCCCTGGCCTTGGCACCGGGTCAACCCGCGGTGGCTGCTGCGGCGGCTCGGGTGCTGGTCGGCTGCGCCCCCCCCGTGAAGGGGGAGGGGGTGGCACCACCGGATGTAGATCTGATACTTATTCTGCGCGCCGGTGCAGTGAAGCTTCGGGCTGTCTTTACTGTTCAGGTATTGGGTAGTGTTTCTGGAAGATAGTGGAATATAGTGAGGGTTCTGCCGTGTATGGGCATATCCAATATCCATGGATGTACACCGAAGACAGCATCGAAGCTGCCGGTGTTTCCAATCCAGCTGCTTTGGGGCGTGATTTTTCGAGGCTGTTTACATCCATACATATATATTTGTACACATGGGATAAAACAAAAAACACAGAAATGATATGAGGCATGGCGATACAGCCCAAACTTGGGAGTGATGAAAACGTGAGGGTAAAAACATGAAAAGGTCACCCATGTCAGGGCGCAATGTGGCCATCATGTTCGAAGCGGCAATGGCAAGGAAGGGGGCAGCGGCAGTCACAGATGGTTCCAGTACACTCAGGGGAGAGAAAAAAAGAAAAAAATAGAATGCCGGGTAAAAATAAAAAAAATAAAAAAATAAAATAAATGATTGCATCCGGACATTCAGGAGGGGATTCGGGATGTTGTACCCAGTGCCACGAAGAAAAAACTTTGCTAAATTGCAGCACATCTCAGCTACTGGCGAGCCTGACCATCCGGACCCAGCACAGTCAATACGTAATACCCCTGGTCGATGGACCCGGCAACACAAGTAATATGCATCCCGACAGCGCCATCAGATGCCATAGGCTGACGTCACCCCGCGTCGCCACTCAGACGGAACCAGCAACAACTCAGGTACAAGGGCTACGAAGGCACCGTGAATGCTGCCGAGCGGAGAAAGCAAATCCGACCATGAACAAGAGGCCAACGCTGCTCATATAAGAAATAGGCACATACAAGTCTCAGCGCAATCGTAACATTAGGAGTCAGATTGATACCCCCACACAATCCGGCAGTGCGCAACCGACCCGCCAGGGCCAACAGATGCGACGCACAAACCTCACGCGCCCACCGGCAGGGGCGCCGCCGCCCGCCGACCAACACGCAAGCAGCACAACCAGCCGACCCCACAGGCGCCAACCGCCCGCCACCACAGCACAGCCGGACGCCATCCGCAGCAGCGGAGCTAACAGCCGCCAGCCTCAGCAGCGCAAGCCACCGGCGGTCGCAGAGCCACGGCACGCAGGCGCCCACAGCGGCCCAGGGCACCGCCCGCGCGAGCCCCCACAGGGGGACCCCGAGCCGGAGCGGCACAGAACCCAGCGGAACTGCGGAAGAGAAAAGTTAGTTGTGGGGAGACAGGACAGGAGAGAGAGAGAGAGAGTCGTTGCCGCATGAGAGTTACGGGAGAGAGAGAGGGGCGAGATTAGGTGATCACACGGCAGTTGGGGGGGCTGTTTTAAGGACAGGTAGAGAGGTGCCGGAGGCCGGCCTGTGTCGACGCCTATCTGCTACCGTTGTTTATTATTTCCGCGCTAAGTCAAAATGGAACTGGAATCATGTATACGAAGGCAAAGTGATTTCAAGCTGATGTTACCCTACACACACAGACATACAGGTACGTTCTTACAGTGCCGTTCATAATGGTTAATAGTGGTACGCAACTAATAATTGTCAACATATAATTTCTGCACAACTTTCTTGAAAAATGACTTCGACGTAGGCACATCAACCAGATTTCTAATTTTTGGTGAAATTATCAGGTTCCAGGTTCGAGGGGCACAAATGAAGAGGGAAAATTTTCTGTAGACGGTTGAGGCATAGGGGACCTCAAAGTGATGGTTCGTCCGGACGTTTCGTAAGGTATTATCCTGATTTCTACGGTTGAACTTGTTACTTAAGGGAGACGGTAGAGTACCCATTAGATACTTGTGGAGAACTTTAAGCGTGGCAAATTCGACTAGATCAAAAAACTTAAGAATTTTGTACTTCTTGAACAAGGGGCTGGAGTGAGCGAGACGCTCTGCATGATCAATTATTCTTACGGCTTTTTTCTGCATGATTGATAATTTAGTAAGCCTATATTTAAAAGTATTCCCCCAGATTTCGACGCCGTAAGAGAGGATGGGCAGCACAAGGGCATTATACAACAGGAGAAGCTGACTGGGTTCTAGTATATGTTGAGCTCTTTTAAGGAGTCCTATGTTTCTTGCTACGGTATTTTCGACGGTTCTTATATGGGATGCCCACTTCAGATCCTCATCAATATGAATACCTAAATATTTAGTTGTGGATGTTCGGATAAGCTTAGTACCATTCATGGAAATTGGGATATCTGGGTTACAAGCTGCGAACAGTTGGTATACAGATTTCTTTGCGTTTAAAGTTAGTCTATTAGAATTTAGCCATGCTGATACATCCTCGAGACTTTGATTGATATTAGTGAGTAATTCGCTATGTGAACTTGCTGTGAAAAAGAGAGCTGTATCATCCGCAAAGAGCAGAAATTTTGGAATTTGTGAACTGTTCGAGATATCGTTAATATAGAGTAAGAATAACAGAGGGCCTAGGATACTGCCTTGAGGGACGCCCAATGGCATAGACGCAGGGGTGCTGGACATGATATTATTGACTTTTACATATTGCAATCTGTTAAGGAGGTAAGATTGAAAGAAATTTAACTCTAAGGTCTGAAAACCGTAAATTCTTAGTTTTGATAGCAGGATTGAGTGGTTTACCGTGTCAAAAGCTTTGGATAAATCTAAATAGATGGCAGCACATACTTTTTTGGAGACAAGGGAAGAAGTAATGAGATCGTAGAGAATTGATATTGGCATGTACGTGCTATGGTTGGGACGAAATCCAAACTGGTCATCCTTGATTATGTTATTGAGCGCAAGATATTCCATAATTTGAGAGTAGACAATTTTTTCTAATACTTTTGAGATGACTGGTAGAATGGATATAGGCCGATAATTTGTGAAAAGCGAGGGGTCTCCAGATTTAAATATTGGTACTACCACTGCTACTTTTAGTTTATCCGGAAAGACACCGGTTGAGAGGCAAAGATTGAATAGGTGGGTGAGCTGTGGGGAGATCGTTGGACTTAAGTGTTTCAAAATTTTTGAGCTAATTCCATCAAATCCAGCACCTGCATTACCCAAGGAATTTATAACTTTCTCCGTTGTGCTGATTGAGACGGCGCGGAATCGAAAAGAGCTAGAGCATTGATTACCAAGGTAGTGGCTAGGATCTGAAGTGGGCTGGGGGAGTGTTGCATCAAGGGAGGTGGCTATGGTGGAGAAAAACTGGTTAGATTTATCCGCTATTTGACAGGGGTCAGCAATGGTGGAGCCATCATGTTGAAAGTTTGTGGGGAGATCTTTGCGCACCTTGTTCTTTTTACAACAGTGAGAAGTGTGTCCCATAGCTTGACTGGGTTTGATTTATTTTCTTGCAATTTACGCTGAAAGTAAAGTTTTTGAGCTGTTCGGAGAATGGAGGTGAGAGAGTTATGGTAGGCTTTATAAGCCAATTCGTCAGATCTACTTTTTGATTTTATAAATTTTTGTGGAGGTCGCTTCTTTTGTTAATGCATTTTAATATGTTGTACGAAATCCAGGGTTGAATGGGTACCGTTCGTCTGTTGGTGGTTTTAACTCTAAGTTTATCTATTTCTGTGGTAATTGTTTGCTGCAGAATATCTGCGGCAATATTCGGATCATTTATTGAATAGAAGTCAGCTAATTTGGAAGAAACATTTTGCTTCAGAATATCAATCTTCCGGAAGTCAAATGGCGAACAATACGAGATAGTTTTGGAGGGTTTATTTAATTTCGTGTTCAGCTGCAGCCAAATAGGGAGATGGTCACTAATATCAGCTATGATTACGGATGAGGAGCAGAGCAAGGAGGGGTCATTACAGAAGAAGTTGTCTATTAGTGTTTCAGAGCTTGAAGTTATTCTGGTTGGAACTGAGATGCACGGGAAGTATCCTGATGAAGCTAAGGTATTGAGGAAATAGTTTGGAGGTTCCAGAGTGTCAGCCTTCAAAATATCAAAGTTGTAGTCACCTCCCATGATGCAAACTTTTTCTCCTTAGCTATAATATCCAGTGTGGATTCCAAATAATCAATGAAGAGCGCTGAGGGGTAAGAGGGAGATCTATATAGGGCACCTATGATTATGTGAAAAGAGAGAGGTTTAGTGACTTCCAAAAAGACAGATTGATGACTGATAGAAGTGGACTCCAGATCGTTTCTCCTGCTGTAAGATAGGGAATTGCTTATATAGATTCCAGCCCCTTTACCCTTAAATTCAGGTGGTGATGAAATTTCAAAGGAGTACCCCTGGATGTTATAGGAGTTTTCAAGGCCAGGAGACAACCAAAGTTCTGATAATAAAATAATTTGTGGTTTAGGCTCAATACAAGAGACAAAGTGGTTCAGTGAGTCAAAATTCTTGGGGAGAGATCTGACATTGACATGAACTATCGATAATTTGGATGAGTTTGGGTTTTGTTCACATATTTCGGATATGGATTTGTAATTGCAAGAGTCCAAGACACTGTGCACATATTTAGAGATTAGATTATTATCATCTTCTAAGTTAGAGAAATCTGATTGGAATCTGGGATAAATAGCTCTAGGCAAAGGAATGTTTGTTTTGGCAAGTGGAAAACGTAAGGAAGCTAACCTCTAAATTGCAGAAAAACAAACAACCAGAACAAAGCAAAAGCTCAGACGTAGGCTACCAGTGAACAGCCTGGAACCAGAAACAATGTAAAGGGGGACTGTAGCTATTGCTAGCAGCTAGGTGGACCAGCTACAGAAAATTTACAAACATAATGTTGAGAAACTGTGGCCAAGTTGATGCTCCTACAGTGGCAAGTGCAAACTCCCTCATCAGCAAGCAAAGGTAAACAGGGAGGAAGATTAAATGACATGAATCAATGTGAACTTTTAATGCATACAATGGCAATGCCATAGGTCTTCAAAAATTAAGTGAGATTGAGGATCACATCAAATTGAGCAAGTGCCTTGTGCAAAGATTTCACATACCAGGAGCAAAGTAGATTATCCAAGTAGCCAGTTGGTACCGCCAGTCCACACCGCCAGCAGAGAGTCCTAAAGGAATTTGAACAATAGTTAATTTGGTGAAAACAAATGCAATTCATTAGAATGAAAAATTATGCATATAAATTTGTATGAAATGTTAACATGCTAGGAAAAAAATAAGAAAAAGGGGTGTGAACTGGTTCAAAAATAATAATTTACACCTGGGGATAAGTCAGTTGGCAACAGCACATGAAGATATTGAAGGCAGGGAACAGACCAGAAAAATAGGCTTCATGAGATAGAAAGACTGATGCTGATAGTCAAAGTAAAGAGCAATTCCACTGGCAAGCGTAAATGAGAATTTATACCTGGTCAGTGGATCCTGTGCAAGTCAGAGGCGAGGAGGGTCGAATCCCATCTCGCTGCGGGGACATCATGCGCTGAGGCGGAGCAGATGGGGGCAGCAGAGGTGGCTCAGCCAGGGCCAGGTCAGTCATCTGTGGGGTGGCAGCAAGTCTGAGCAAGGGCATAGGCTCAGTGGGCGACACTGAGATGCCCACACCAGCATCCCCCGACCCTGTAGCTAATTCAATAGAAGGCGGGGACACAAACCCAGGGGGCGCAGAGGGGAGTGCAGGCTCAACCTCAGCAGCAGCAGTTTAATGGTGACCAGGCCCGGTGAGAGCAAATTGCCCTCATTTTCTGTTTGGAATGCATAGAATAAAGCCGCCGATAGGTTCGGTACACTCAGGTATAAACGCTCTACCCTACAACTATAAACTCTTCTCCCCCAGGGCCTTTACCTCGGTGCTCGGACGAAACCTGGCTAACGCCAATGTGCTGATTGCATGGTCCCGGCTTCATAACAGCGATAGACCAATATCCCGCGATGGAAAGCGCAGTCCAATCTGAGCGGGGGAGAGAAGAGAGTCGAGCCAACAATTGTGTTAAACAAATTAGAAAAAAATCGTCTAGCTTGGAGGAGTTGCCGTTTTTTGTACCGCCCAGGAGTCACGCCTGTCTCTAAGCCGTGCGGTGCCTCCAGAGAACGGTGGCTGAGACCGCCTCTGCCAGTCTGCGGCGTGCAGACAGGGAGTGTCGCGTGCCGGCAGGTCAGACAAATCCCGCAGAGGTGACTGCCGACTAGAGATGCCACTTTCTGTACCGCGACTAGTCTCCCGGCAACGCAGTCTAGTGAGGGTATAGTCCGATCCTCTATCGCCAACTACTGGAGTTTACGCCCCAGGCTGTTTGGGTCAGGGGCGGATGAAGGGTTGGCTATGTTAAGGTTTAGTCTGTGCTAGGTGAAAAGGGTATGTGCGTACGGACTGGAGCACCGTTAAAAACGGCATCCCTGCGGCCCACAGGGAAGGTCATGAGACATAAGAACTTAACGGGATCTAGTGGAAGGCCTCTATGTCTTAACTGGGGAATTATATCTTTAGAATAAGTGAAGGGTTTTATCCTGAGGGCAGAAGCCTTTCAGTGCACATTTCCCTAATTTGAGCCTGAAAAATTCTGATTCGAAATGAATGCGACGAATGCGTAATAAGACTTGTGGATTTAGCAAATAAATTAGAACTGAATGAAGCCACTACTGTGAAAAACGCTCTTGTTTGGAATTCCCACTACAGCCTAATCATTCGGAGATATTTGAAATTCAATTTAGATTGTCGTCAAAAGCAAACCGCTGGTTTGCATGTCCAAGAGCTTCAATTAGGAACACCTGTTTTGTTTTATGTGTTGTTGGAAATTTGAAGAAAGCGTCATATCTCACCATTTACCCTTACATGAAAGTGAGACAGGTGTCTGAAAACTCGCAGAAACCCAGCCTTCAGTGAATGACTTCTGACGACACGTCGTGCCATCGACCAACCAGCATCGTTGGCGACGGGCGTTTTGCCCCAGGGGCCCCTGATTGGTCGGGTGCTTAGCGACACAGTGTTGTGATTTAGCGCAGACGCTGTGTTGGGTGGGACAGTGTATCTGGCAACGATGGAGGCGGGGGTCTGAAACACCATCCATCCAGCGATCGTTTTTGTGATGAGGAATAAACGCGCGTGCGGTGGAGCATTTTCATGATCGGCTCCTTTTGGCCACGCTTAGAATTTAAGATTGATTGAAAGTTTGAATTCGCAAGTTTTTAGGTAGGTTTACTTTTTGTGTAACAATGGCTTTGCCCATAGATGGCAACCCTCGTTAACAATGCAGTGAATAAATAATATAAACAATGTCACGGCTAAACCCTGTTCTGGATAGCTAACTAATTAAGTCAACTCTGCGGTTATTTTTGGAGGCAGTCGTTTGATACGGAGCGGGTCAGTTTGTCTTCGCCGGGGAGCTTCTCTCGGCTGGGTGTTTATCAGCGGCTCTTCTCGCCGGAATCTGTGTTAACGTGGCCTTGTTTATACACCACGCGGCCAACTGGTGTTCCAGCCCCCCCCGGCACCCCTGCGTGTGTGGCTGGACCTGTGCGGGTGGGGTCTGGCGAGGGTGGAGGGAAGGATGCCCTGATTTGTTGCAACCTGTAGCGATTTGGATATCGGACAGGGGGTTGCATGATGAGTAGCTTTAACGCTGGTGTGTATGAAGTGGTTTCAGCCGCGGTGAATGGTTTGGAGCCGTGCCCGTTTACTACTGATTGCGAGATTCAGAATCGGAGTGGAGGGGGATGGAGAGAGGCACTGGTACTGGAGTGGTGGGGAGCATAGAGTCTTCAGCCACCTAGCACCGTAGGGTGTTATTTTTTTGGGGGATAACAATAAAGTTGGCAAACGAGTGTTACTTTTTAGATGAACATGTTGACGAAGTGTTAGCTTCAACGTTGTTAGTTGGACTGCAGCTGGCAGTCTGTTTTGCAGTGGCGAAATGCTCCCACGCAATACATGTCATAGTTTGTGTTTGCAATGAGACGATGCGGCTAGGAGTAGCTCGAGTTGCCCTCTGATCGGCCACGACGCCGCCCCTGAAGTTCGAGAGCATTACCCGTCGCTGGAGGACAGTTGCTACACTAGGTCTCCCCATTCCGGAGCGGGCCCATTCCCGCTTCCGGTGAAACCTGGGCACCCGGGCTGCACGCTGGGATGAGAGACGAGTTAAAGGGAATGTGACACCTTGGTCGAATCCTGGAATTTAGTAGTTAGGCGTGCTTTTAGCCAAAAATAATGAAACCACTCATGATTTCTCTGAAAAATGAACAATAAGCTCAATATTTTGATTTTTAAGATACTCCTCTAGAAAAAGAAATAAATATCAGCCTGTGGATGATGTCACGATCTGGCAACCACTACCATACTTGAAACCCTTCAAGGGCTTCGATTGGCTGATACTCATCGTGACGTCAGCATATGTCGTCACACCAGGAGCTCACAACAATGGCCGCCCGGTGGGGGCTGATGAGGGGGTTGGTGTCAGGTAGGTTTTAGCTTTTGCTACGGAAGTATCGAGTCCCAAGGCAAATGACATATGGAGTACCGGGTTTTCCGACTTGCTTTACAACTTGGCTATCTCACTTAAAATCACGTTATGAAGGTGCCACATTTCCTTTAAAGAGGTCCGAAGTGCCAGCTGTGTGCGAGGTTCTGGCTGTGCTGAGCGGATGGTTCAGTGGTTCACATTGATCGATGTGTACCGAGGGGAGAAATTCTAAAGCCTGTGTGCCTCTAAAAGCGTAGAGCAAAGCCGTCAGCCTGTGGAATTTTGACATCTCTTATCCCCCTTATGCTTGGAAAAGGTCAGATACAAACTCATAAGGGTAGGACTGTGACATTCTGCTACGAAGAGGATGTTGTCATTGAGGTTTTAAATGTAACATTGTTCACACTGATTCATTCACCTTTAATAAACAAGATAAACACCGTGACTAGACAGACTGCTTACTCTCCCAAGTACCTGAGCTAGCTCTCACCATTCAACTGAGAACTGGGGCGACCGCGGCTGCTGATGGCGGGGGCTGTGTTAGTCTGTCGCCATAGTTACAGATCGGTGTCCATTACTTGCTGGGTTTGTACCGGAGACCACGCCAGATGTCCTGGGTCTGGACTGGACTGGACTGGACTGGACTGGACTGGACTGGACGGGTCTGGACTGGCGCGCGGCGCGAATTCGGACATAGTCGCCAAGGAATTTCACTTTATGTCCAGCCAGGCCCTGTTCGCTGGTTTGGCGGCCCCCGAGAGGCCAGCCGCTACAAAATTGGCCTTTGAGGCCGGCTACGCACACCTGGACCGAACTCAGGTGCTGTCTCGGCTGCCTGAACTCCCTTCTTAACACCGCCTCCTTGCATATTTCCACCACGGAACATGAAGTGATAGGACACAAATATCTGTGACCCGTAATTGATGAGTCCGACAGATAGGTTTGTCAGTTAGCACCACAATTAAGCCTCATGTAAGGAGCACAGCTACAGAAGTGCGAGGGAGAAGTTATCGCTTCCGTTGGGCTCGGTACTGAACTGATTAGGTCACGGCGTTTTAGGCCGGTGCGGAGTTTCCACCTGTGCGATAACCCGACTGGTGGTCGGCGGGTCTCAGTCATCGCCTCAGGCACTGCGGTGCTAAGCCAGTTCGGTTTGTTCAGCTGAAGTTGCCGGTTTATTGTTTACTATCGCGACTGCACTAAGCCGGGTACTGTTAGAATAGCAGCATGGTTTCAGGACGTTTTCTTTGGGTGTGGAATGGGGTTTAGCCGCACAAAAGAAACTGCTGAGGGTATTACGGCTGAAAATAGATACAGACAGTCCAGTTTATTAATTTACCTTCATTCCCAGAATTTTATTGCAACCGATTTAAATATGTGTGCCTTATTTTTCAAATGTTGTTCGTGACACACTTGTCCCTTTTGCGAGATTGCGAGTGACATATTTCCCACTGGCCGTCTCTTTGCGAGATAATTTCTAAACAAATCGCAGGGTGCTCTAGAATGAGACCTAGTTCATTGGTCCGAGAAATTATCTGCTGGCGTCACAGGATGCCGAAACATCCGCTCGGCGTGCTTTTTTCGTCATTTCGTCAGCAACTAACCCTGGGTGGTTTCCAGAGCGTGCCACGGGCCCATTGTCCACTCAGTTGAGGTTGCCTTCGGCCTGTCTGAAAAGAGTAACGTCGTCTGCGATGACCTGAATACACCCGCCGCTTACTGTCCGGCCGCAGTAGTGATGTCAAATTTACTGTCCGGACTTCCAGACAAACTTATTAAACTGGCTTGATATTTAAACGGAGTCACAAGAAAATCAGGTATGGATGCTGGCTGCTTAGCTTAGTTTATAAATAAGCTATCTTGTAGCAGCGTGCTGCTCCTATGAGCCAGCACTCGCGTGCGTGGCACCTCTATTATGACATTTCCGCCGGTAGATGTCAGTGAACCCATCAGAGCTCTGCGGCCGGGTTTTTGCCGGCGGTTTTACTTTCATCTGGCCGTCGCCCGGCGCCGATAGCCGTTGATCGCGTGTCCGACATTTCGATCGTGGGGAGACCGGTTTCACATGGACCCGTCGGTTTTGGTGGAACACTCTGAACTGGCTTCCTCAGTCACGGCTTGTTTCGTCACTTGTGTACTGAGGTAAATGTGCATGACATGTTTTTGGGTCGGCGTTTTGTTATGATATTAGACGATGGTCTGCCGATTAAAATTGTTCTCTAGTTCGCATGGTTTTAGTCAGTGTGGATGAGATAGACAAAAAATAGACACAAATCGTAACAAGGCACAACTTCTGGGGCTCACAAGTTTGAAAGTGTTTCGCAAAACTTTTCCAGACGGTCTGCCCTTTAATCTTGTTGTCTAGCATTGAATATTTTTGAGTGAGAGTCGATCTAAGTTGAACTGTCCCGTCGTAGATGCACGGTAGCATATTTCCCCACTGGCTAGCTCCCGCCGCGTCCGCCTATGCCCAGGCCCGCCCGGCACAGATGCAGAGGCGGGCTCCGGCAGTTGGGTTGTTGCTGAGGTTGCCGGCCAACTTGACAATGGGGGTGGCGCGGGGCTGGCGCGGCGCCGCGTGGCATGCGTGGCGCGCCGCCGGGGACGGCCCCGCTGATGGCAGTGGCAGAAGCCGCAGGGTTATGGCATCTGCGTCTTTTGCGTTACATTGAGTTTAAACCCCTGCCGCAGTGGGCCCCTGATCCTCCTTCGCTCCAGAGGGGAGTTTGAGAATGTCCCCTCGTTTTTGGCTTCTGCAAGCCCATAGGAGAGAGCGAAAAAACATGAAAGGCGATAGGCAAGCCGTAAGAAATGTGGAAATGATATCGGCCTCTTCTTAGCTCAGGTCAGTATTGATGTCATGACAGGTCAAAGAATGTGGTCGGCGAGGGGATCGAATTTTTCGGTAGTTTCAGACTGGGTTGAATTGGAGCCTGTTCGGGGCATCATCAGACTTTTGTCGTTACATCGGATTCAACGTTGTATATTCGATGCTGGCACTTGAAACATTTTGGGAGTGACGGCTCCTGACCCTGGTCTAGCAGCGACTTGACCTGAGACGACCTGGACATGAAATGTTGATGAAAGTTGCTCAGGGGATTCAGAATATGTCCGCAACACGATGGTTCGATGGCTCTCCGGGGTACCGTTTTCTGACTCTTGGCAAAACCCGTGTGGGGTTTTAGGGCGCTTTCGCATCAGGCTAATCGCTCTTGACAAAACCCGAGGGATGGGCAAGCACCCCCTCTGGGGCGGGGTTCAAGCTCTGCTTTAGTGATCGGTAAACCCTCTCTTCTCCAACCTGCTTTTTCAATTGGCTTGTGTACAGTTGCTTCTTTTGTGTTTTTGGTAAGACAGGGCAGTGAGTCTGTACGCTGAACTGTCAAACTCTGATGACAACCACAGATGTTCATCTCTCGGATGTGATTTGGGTGTTACCTTTTTCATTGTGTCGCTAAGTTAGGGTCGATGATTATGTCCGTAGTTTGACTGTAAGTCACGATTTCCGACATTTTTTGGCCGGTAAATAGTCCTCTCACTGCTGTGTCAACTGCAAGCTGGAGAGGGAGAGAGAGCGCGCCAGTAGCCGGTTTCCGGCCGCGGGGGCTGGCGGCCTCTCTCCGCCCGTGGCGGCGGCGGCGGTCAAAACAGCACGTGCGACCCTTCGCCATGGCCCGTCTCTCCTATGGCGTCGATTTCAGTCCCTTTCTCCCGCGAGTACTACTGGTCATACAGCAGTGTCAAAATTGAATGGAGGATTCGCGCCGGGTTTCGGTGTTGGGAACACGGTGAAGATCCGGGCTCCAGATGGTTCGATACGCTTTGTAACACACTCAGTTGGCTAGTTGCTTGGATAGTTGGTATGTTGCTATCCGCCACAGTCAGATGGGGCTTCGTCTGGGACCAGCACGCCTTTGATTGACAGGGCGCTGGTGAGATTGGTTATGTCTGGTGAGAGCACACAGTGGTGAAACCTGACGGAAGAATGGTCAAAGTGGGAGAAATTCCGGAAACGGAACTGTGTCCCCATGGCAGGAGATTCCGGCCCGTCCGTTGAGGGAACGCCCCGCTGTGTATTACTCGACAAAATTTAAGTACCAGGTGTGATTAAGGAATTGCTCGGTACTGGACGTCAGTGCGGAGTCAGAACAGCGTACCAATATGCACATCGCTTGAAGCTTGGCAGACATGTATTTGAAACGTTTCTCAAGCACTGCCGCCTAGATAGCAGTCGGAATTCGCCGTGAATTAGTAGCTCAGCCCTAGTTGGGTGGTGCGTGGTGGACTTTAAGTTTGCGGAAATCGTGAACTTCGATTTTATTAACTTAAGAGTGGCCTTCACGTGTTTTACTGTAGGTTGTAAGCGGTGAAACCCGGTACTCCTATTTTTTGTTTGGACTGTTTTGTAAAACTAAACCTCCTGACACCCCCCCCCGTGGGTTTGTGCTGTTGTCCACGTCATGAGAAGCCCTTGGGTTTGGTGTGTGGTGCTCCGCTTATTTTGTTTTAAAGAATTTGTTTTTAATTGGTGTTTTTTTGTGCCTTTATTTAATTCTGAGCGAATAGCTCAAATTTTGATAATCCTCATCATATATTCCTAATATTGTTCCTAATGTATAATTTTTATGATCAGTGATGTAATGTTATCTGACTTGTGCCTACCTTGCAATGTTCTAAGCTTGGCTGAGTGAGTGGGGCAACATTGACGGGCGCGGTTCCGCTATGGTACCGGTGGTTTAGTTCTGGCTGACATCGAGATGAGCTGCTGGGATGACATGACGGGCACGGTGCCGTGCGAACGAGGGATTACCGCTGACGCTGTTGACATGCAGCTTTTGGACGCCGACTGGCCGCGCTTATGAACAGTGAGTTCTTGGAGCTTAGTGCTGATGCACAGAAAAAACGCACATTAGTCTGCAGGTAAAGCACCGTAAAAGCTGTGAGAGCTGGGCTGGAAAGGCAGCGGGATGTCGCGCGCATTCCCGGCTATATAAAGTACCTGCTGAAGAGTCAGGCTGGGATGTCGGAAAACCGTTGCATTGCTTTCGACCACGCATCGCAGGGTTATGCAAGTCCTCTCTGGGCTCTGCAGGGCAGAGGGCGGGAGATGTGAGGGAAGTATTTGGAGAGAGCACGAGAGGTTGTCGCCTGGAGGAAATTGATGATTGTCGGTGGTACAAAAACGCCGTGCCGAAGCGGCCGAGGGTGGCAAAAAGAGAGCGGAGGGGAAGAGCATGACATCGGTGTCTGCAGAGGCGGATGTAGGAGAGCCTGGGACGGGGCGTTTCCATTTTTAAGTGTGACCTCATCGGCTCGTGCCGTCTGTATGGGGCGGGGGTGCCTGTGATGGATCGCCTCCGTTACCGCGGGGCGCCCTCCCTGGACGGTGGTCTGCATCCGCCTCTGGCAGCGGGCCATAGAGCGCGCCGGCGCCGGAGACGATCGCGGCGCTGGGGCGGCCTTTTGTGGCGTTGGGAAGAGGTGGGTTCGCCCGGTATGGGGTCCTCACCTGTCCGCCCGTGACGACTGCAGAGGGGAGATGGGTGGAGGACCTCGGCTATGGATGGAAGGCCTTTGGTGTTTGGGGTATAATTTGTCGTATCAGGTCTTGTCCCTTTGGATGACTTCATTTTTAGAAACTACGAGAAATGCCTCCTGTCATTAAGCGTGCATTTGTATTGAAATTACCAGAAGCTTCACAACGGACCGCGCGGCAGCGGTAATACAATGCAACAACGGATATGTCGAAATTGTTTTCGAGCACTAAGGCATATCATATACGCATTGACAACGTGATTGTTTGGAACACCTGAATGTTTTGTTTTAAGGCCGTGCCTTTCTAACTCGCACCAGAAATCCAGTTATTGGTTAAAATGGTTTTTATTACATTAGTTTTTTCAATATTGCATTATTTTTCATCTATATAAAGGATACATCTCCATAAAATGCAAGCACCCCAGCCAGCGACGTGTGAGAAGTGCTGACACGTGACGATGGGCATTTCCCGCTCCCGAAAGCGCTGAGTTCATCACTGGCACCAGATCGCGCTGCCATGTGAAAAGGCAAACATCAACGTTATTGTTAGGTATGCCTCATCGGTTTGGAAATGTATTCCTGTTTCAACGGTCAGGCCAGTATCTTTAAAGTAAGAATTTGCTTGCCCTTAGCCAGCTGGCAAGGTGGTAAATTGCCATGACAACTAATTCTGCCTTTTAAAGATAGAACTTGTATATTCTGCCTTCAGGCGTGAATTTGTGTAGTTTTTCCTCCTCCGCCATTAGCGCCCCGCCCGTGCTGTAGCCTGGGCGCGCCTCTGACGCTGACCTGGTGACCTGCTGACGCGGGCGCGTGCTTACACTGCTAACGCCACCTCAGGGGTGGTCTGTGCCGCCTCGGAGCGCCGTCTCAGCCGACCCAGTTCTCATGTTTGCCGCGCCGGCTGCGGCTCTGGTCTGTTTGTTGCAGCGTGCAGGAGAGTTATGATGGGGTGTTTTGCAAGGGCGTGGGACGGCGGTCAGGCCGGAGGGGAGGCTGCGAATGAAAGTGGGAAGCTGTCAGCTGCCGCTGTTCTGAGCCAGGCATTGTAAGTTTAATTCCAGTTGCGAGACGATAATTCTGAAAACTGCTACCTGTCAGGGTTTTTGCGGACGCTTGTGATTATTAAAGCAATGCGGCAGACTTGTAATTGAAGTATTTCCAACATTTGAAATAATTAATCGAAAGAGGAATGGATTTTCCAAACTGCTGTACATACCTTCTGACACCCGTGGTTACAGTACCGTGAATGCTTGATGAAAGATGTAGATGAATGACTCTGATGTTTTGCTGATCCCCCTGTTGCCTCGCAGCTGGGAATTTTCTTGAACACTTAAACTGCGGATATTGATATGGATAAATCTTCTCCCACTGGATACTTCCGGGCCTGCTAGATACTTTTGAGACCTTTCAAACATGTCTGGAATGGCCTTGATATATTTTCTTAATGCTCTGCAATGCCATTGTATCACCGTAATTTGTTTTCCCAGCCCTCGCGTTCAAAGCGAATCCTCCTGACCATGTCTGCGTTAGAGAAGGGAGCTGTGCGGGGCTCAGAGGGCCCGAGCTGCCGCGAGGACCAAGACAACAGGGAGAGGGACAGGGGGTCTAAGATGCCGCGAAGACCAAAATAATGGAGAGGGGCAGGGGCCTGAGCTGCCGCGAAGGTCAAGATAACTGAGAGGGGGTGGCGGCGGGCCCGGGATGCCGCGAGGGCGCCACTTGTGCACCGTCAGCGTCGGCACGCGCAGACAGCGCGCCAAAACGGTACCGGGCCGCCACTTGGCGCGCTTTCCGCGTCATAAATACGCGCGGTAATTTGCGCCGACAGTGGAGCTGCGAGGAGCTGGGAGGGCGGCAGAGCTGTCACAACAGACATTTTCGACGCTGGGAACGCTCTGAATGTCACTGCAGCCTGGCGAAACATGGCCTGTTTCGCTCCTTGGGCTGGGCGCAGTGGCAGGTGCAAGGGGACCAGGGGAGCTCAACCCCCCCCCAAATGTCCGAGTGCCTAGAGTACGTGCATAGCCGGAGGCTGATGTGAGGTGATGGTGGGGGAGGCTCGAGCCCCGAGCCCTCCCCCAATGAATTTCTGGATCTATCACTGGTAAGGCCTGATGCTGAACAACTGCATTGGTCGCCAGACATAGATTGCGCCTTCGTTTATTGGAAGTTTCATAATATGTTGTCATTGTTCATGATTGCAATCCTGCTTGGAGTTCGGTTGTCTTCTTTTGAGGAGTACGGGAATGCTTTTAAATTAGCCTGAGTCATTTGGGACTCGGGATTTTCTTAGGAAACAAAATCCCTGATAGGATGTATAACGAGTTGAAAATGAAAGACCAATCAAGCGTATAAGAATGCGGAACGCTCCTCTTGAATGTAAGGATATTTCTAGCGATGAGAGTGGTGCTTTTTAAACTACGAAAAACTTTCGCAGCGGGGTTTTGAGGAGGGCACTGTCCCCAATTGTCATCCGATGATTTTTGGATTAGATTCAAATTGGTACACAATGTACAAAACGTATCTGTAGAAGGAACTGAAGGTAACAAGAAGCGCAACAATCCAGCGGCGCTTAGATTTTGCGTGGGTAGTTTCCTTCCTCAGTGACAGAAATTCAAAGAAAGTTTTAGTGGTTGTGAGGCGTCATCCCCACTGTAACTGGGTAGGGGGGGATAATGGCCGCCTCACGCCCACGGCTGCTGCTGCTGTGCGCGGCCAGCGGGCAGTAACGGCGCGCCAGCAGCCGGCGAACGCCGACGTCGCTCTCTCTCACGTGACCTCGAGGCGGCGCGCCGTGTCGGGGTGCCCACGTGGAAACCGCCCACTCCATCCTGCCGGCTACCGCCGCAACCGAGTTTCAATGTCATGGCTGGAAGCGGCTATCGAGCGGCGGCGGCGCCGGCGGGGGTGCGGGAGAGGGGGGGAGATGCGTGCTCGCCGACGCAAGGCTGTGTCTAAACCATTAGCATGTTAATTCGATGCTTAAAATTACTTTTGTGTGCTGGCGCCGTGGGCAGGGGCGGTTGATGATGGTGTGTACCGAGCATGGTGCGTTTCACCTGCGTTTTATATAATGGCGCCAACGGTTTGACGCGCCAAGGCCAGCGGTGCTGGTTGCCATGGTAACGCAGTTGACCTTGGCGCTATGCCAGGGGTGGTGGGACCGTGGCGGGGATCTATTGGCTCGACTCTCCGTGACTGCCACGGTACCGTTACCGTTTCTCTCTCTCTCTCTCTCTCTCTCTCTCTCTCTCTCTCTCTCTTCTCTTTTTTTTTTTCTTTTTTTTTTGCTGTCTGCCTCACTCCGAAGGATCTTCTTTCATCCATTTGTGCCGTTACCTGTCTTCCAATCTTCAATGGGAGCTGTGTTATCAACTTTACCGTTAGGGACCTGGCGTGATTTACATTCATAGCTGACAGATATTGGTGACTCAGGTGTTTTCTCCAAGCAAACAGTCGTCAGACCGGTTGATAATCGTTCGTGGCCTGAAACAACCGTACCAGACCGAAGACAAGAGACAAAAAATGTTATTCTCGCCTCCCGATAACGTTTTTGGGGCAGCCCCGGTGTTATCACCTCTGGTTCTGCCGTTAATGGCGCGGGTATCGTCATGGGTGTTGGTTTATAGCTCTGCCAGTGCCCGGGCACCCCCAATCAATCAAACCTCGTAGAGGTGTTGAAATGTAGGTACATGTTTGTGTTCTTTATTCTAAGGATTTCAAATTGATTTTGAGGAGTTCAGCAGGCCTCTGTGAAGGCTATAGAACGCATTTCATATGATACAATCACCTTGATATATGTTGGTTATTAATCGTTTCAGATTCAGACGCCCCAATCATTTGAGAAATCCGCGCCCGGGTATCTTTTTCTCTTCAGAAGATTATATAAGTTATACAATTCAATAGTTAAGTTATATATAGCTTAATATAAGTTTACATTATGTTATATAAGTTATATAAGATTATATAAGCTCAGAAGATTAAAGGATTGGTTTGTGCCGCCTAGTTATACCTAGTATATTAACAATTATATACTCTTCGAAACAAAAACGTTGATCTACACAAACCGCATCGTCAAGCCCACAATATCCTAAAAATATCACAGCTCATTAAAGTTCATAAATATTTCCTGATGTTTTCCAGAATTGTGCGGCCGTTCTAGTGGGCGCTGCTGAATTGCGGCCGTGGTTCGGACTTCGCCTCTGGGTCCGCGACTTGCTAGCAACAGGCTGATGTCAGCCGGCTGGAAACTGGAATCCAGCGTTTCCAGGAAGCGGCCGGCCGGTCTGATTAGTCTGGTACCAGATGGGATCTGTCGGATCGGCCGGCGCGGACAGCCGGACTCGGGGCGGATCGGCTATAAACGGACATCGATTACGACAGGCTGTTTAAGTGAGGGGGCTAGTCGCGGCATTGGTTTCGATAGTGTCATTTCTAAAGATGCCTCTTTTTGTACGCTGAGTTCAGTGAGAGGGGGATATCCAGAGTGGGCGCACCTTATGGGTATTCAGGGTATCTAGGGGCATCAAGGGTGCATGCTCGCGTATTCAGGACGTCTATGGGTATCTAGAGTGCATTGTATGCACCCGTAGCTTATAGGAATGGATGAAAGAATAGAGGAGACATGATTCGACACGCGCAGGAAACTTCTGTAATTGAAGTAAGTTATTGTAGCTGAAGAACATGCCGTTTTTCCTCCCGCAGTGATTGAAGAGTCATAGGCGGATCCAGGATTGCTGATCAGGGTGGAGTGCTATCCGCAGTAGGGAGCGACAGTTTTGGACGGAAACCCCTATCAGATGGGGGCCAATTTCTGTTGTGTGGGCGTCGATACTCACGTCTTGGGGCAAGCAACATTACAAGGGGGCGCTGAGTGTCGGGGAGGAGCAAGTGCCCCCGCTTACCCCCTTCCTTGGATTCACCTCTGTGAAGAGAAGTGCGATCAGTTTTTTTAAGCGAATAAGACAGTCCTGGCCTCCTCTGGTGAGAAACAGGACAATAGTTTTTATAAACCCAAGCTTAGATCCCAGTAGCCTTGACAGTCCATCTCGAGTTTCGCGGCTTGATGACAGACATCCTCTGAGCCAGATACACACGTCGGAGTGGTGTCTGAATCCTCCGCTGAGCTGACCTTGACCTCGTGCTGGAACCACAGCGCCCAATTGCGGGCCATAAAACGGCGGAGGGCCGCGAGGGGTGTCCTCGCACTGGACCCTCACGGCTGCAGCCCCTCTGCCGAATATGGCAGCCCCGCTGCCAAATATGGTAGCACACTCCAGACTCCGGCCTCGGCCCTGTCCGCGAAATTGTGCGTACATTTTTGTTTTTGTGCGGACAGTCGCTGTGACGTTTTTTCCTTGTTCAGCCCGGTATGAACAAGTCTAGGAATTGGTGGATGCATGGGAGGCTTTGGGAAAAATCTCGAATGGACGAGCCATGCAGCTCTATTCAACATCTGTTCATACGGTGGCAGTGTTGAACCCCACACATGCACCAGCTAACATGCATACGTGTATACATACATAGATACATTCATACATACGCCCATACACACACTGTTGCTGTAAAACATTAGAGCCCTTCTGGGGCAGCAATGGAGATGAGTGATTCTCTTGGGGTTAATCAAGATGCCTCAGGGGAACTTTGATCAGCAAAATCAAGAAGAATCTCTTCTCAGGTACTTTTTGTAGCCTTCTTTGCTCCAATTTTGTATGAGTCAGGTGGTTTGCGAGGTATGTTATACATTTTTATTTCAGCTGGTATTATTGTGGAAAGACAATGTTTCTCTATTCCTGGCGTCATATCACAGTGACACTATCAGTTACATTGCACCACAAAGGCCATTAACGGCCGATTACCTTGTACTTCACGGCTTCAGGGCTACGAGCCACTTGAGACTGACAAGGTGCACTCCAACCTCAAGTAGGCTGGAGGGCCCGGCAGGTGTGTAAACTTGTTAACACCAGCACTGCGTCGAAGGGGCCGCTCTATTACAAACAGACAATTCCCATGGAAAACTGCAAGATAAGCCTGAGTAAAGCAAAGCCTGTAATGGCGCTCTGCTGGCTGGCTGGAAGCTCGATGTTGATGTTGATGATGTTGATATCTGGAGATGTGTTACTGAACGTGACGCCTCCCTAGGAGCTGAGTACCAGGTGTGGATATCTTGTCACATCCTATCAGGCCGCGTCGAGGGACAGGTGCATCCTCTGATATGTACATTTCACGCCGGAGACTGCCAGCACCCTCTTGAACTTGTTTGCGCTTACAACTCCTGGGAAGAAATGACAAAGCCTTCTGATTAGGCTGACCGGCTCATTCATCTTTCAAGGCGTATGAAGTTGCAGCACGAGCTTTTACGACTGAATGTGGGTGCCCCGTGGACTATCGAGGGAATATTGCAGCTTTATACCGTTTGAACTATAAGGTCCATAACCCTAGCCGAAATTTGTCGTTTTGATATCTAGTATAATGTATGATCTTATTTTTATCCCCCTCTCCATTTTCTATGGGACATTCTCCTTTTCCCCTTGCAGAGCGTTTCCCTGGAGCCAGGAGTTGGCATATGTCGTGGTTTGGCGTGGGCAACGTTCCTGTGTCCTTTTCGGTCATGCCGCCCCCTCTTGCAGAACACCTGAGGGGGAGGGGGCGAGTTTCTGGCAGCCGTCCACGGGGTGGAACTAATGGGGGCAGTGTCGCAGACCCCGAACGGCTCATGCAGATGGTTGGGGTCTGGTACAGGTGAAGGTTAGTCAGCCTACCCTGGCCGAACATGGGATCTACTGATGAAGGGTAGTCGGTTCACCGTGGCCGAACACGGTTGGTTCCACGGGGTATTCACTGCGCAGAAGTCTTCACTTGACTCAAAATGAAATTTAACCGGGTCTACCAAAGGCAAAGCTCCAAAAATGAGCCCCCGTCTGTAAGTTGTTTTTTTAATTTAATGCTGCCTGTTCATTCAAGCATAAGTATCTGAGGCTCGTTTCAATTCGTGAGCAGTTCGTGTTTTTCCTATCTGAATTTCCGACAAGGGACGCGCCAAAATAGTTGCATCGTTACAGTCATCTGACTCACTTCATCTGCTGGCTCATCTGTTAATAGCCATCGGTTGTTTCTCTTCTCTCAGATGTCATGCCGTGTAACCTCTGTTCCTGTGGTTTAGATGCATTAGAGTACTCACTGACACTGAACCTCTGTGAAATTATGTGCTTGGGCCGATACGGCTAAATGAGATGTGTTTGAAATGAGCTATAAACGGTCAAAGGTTTGCTCCATAAGCGATTTACGGGTCAACAGAGAGCTTACCAGTACCAGTGTAAGAGATGAGTTGTTTTATGGTTGTGGGATCTTCGGAAAACAGGTTCGGCGGTTAAGACTGGGGGGGTTGCGCTAAGTAAGTTTATCCCAAGGTTTTAGTTAATTTAAGTTTAGTCGCTGGGGCTTTTGTAGTGGTGGGGTTATCCGTAGCCTGGGCGCGTATTTGAGCTGTGGCTTTAGTAATTTTATGCCGAAATCTGTCGCATGCCCCAACGTGCTAGATGGCGGGGCTTTCCAGATGTCTCGGGCCCGGCGAAGTAGAGGACTGCTTCGGTGACAGTCGGCGAGGCCGTGCCCTCCGATCAAGCCCGTGCTGCTAAGAACAAGTACGGCGGTTGAGCACTTACCTTGACTGACTCCGAAACTCCCGTGTTAAGTCGAACACTGCCCAGTTTACTGCCATCTGCGGGGTAGGAGGCGGCTGAGAAAAAGGCTGGCACAGGTCAGCTTTGATCCAGGGACCTCCCACATACAACGGCGACGCCTTATCCAATGGCGCTACCGCGATGATCGCGTTCTTTTTTTAATCATTGATCGCACATTCTAGTCAGGTTTGGCCGCTTCCCTTGTCCACCGTTCCTTAGAGGTGATCTCACCAACACGATCCACTGTCATTAAGCCAGAACAAATTCCGGTCTGTCCGACTCAGCGGATCCAGCCTGAAAATGGCATCTCCTTTTTTAGTGATGCCACCGCTCAGCCCCACGCAGCCTGTTGCTAGGCCATCTGCCTGCGCCAGGCACCCCGGCGGGGGCGGCGGGAGTTTTTCACTCGTCGGCGGCTATTCAGCGCCAGTTCTGGCCAATTGAAGACAACTGTGGCGTGCTGTCCTAGATGCCTGGGCTGGGTCGGCGAGGCCCCCCCCTCATTCCTCAGTAAGGGGGGGCTTCCGGTCGGCTCCGTTCACTACCAGTGCCATGCTCAGGGTGCTGGGTAGAGAAGGAGGTGGGTCTTCTCTGACGCCTGCACTCGAGCTGGGGGGGAGGAATTCATTTTCTGCCTATGTAGGTGTCATCAGAGGTCGAAAGATCCTTCCCATAATCGAATACGTTTTGCATGTGGACTAAGGTTCTCTCTTCTTAGGTTTATTATAGATGCTAGTCCAGCCTACTAGAACACGACATTTTACTCATACTTTATACTTGTGTTAGATTTTTTATCCGTCCAGTGGTCGAACTTTGAAGAGAAGTAAAACTCGGACGCTGGCAAACCGCTTTGGTAGCCACAATCGCCCCTGGTGGCGGCTTAGTTTGGCATCCCCACCGCTGTCATTACACCATAAAGGTAGGAACTGGCCCGAGACTGGTTTCTGCGGGCTGATGTGGCGAAACAGCGGCGCACACTGGGGTCATCGGCACCGGATGTGGTCCTGAAACATCATTCCTCATTCACACGTAAAAGACTGTTCCGACCACGATTCCGTGCCTGATCGGCCATTTTTTGTAGAAGATTCGTCGATACTGGTAAAGATAATGATGTGTTGGTCAGACAAAATTAAGCTTTTTTAGATGATGATGTGTTGTTCAGACAAAATTAAGCTTTTTGTGTGTCGTGATGAGAGTTCCTGACTCTGGTTGTTCTAGTTGCCGGTAGAAAACATTTGAATTTTTGACAGAAGGTATTTAGACACAGGGATGAAACCAGAAAACAACACGGTTAAGGAGCCTACAGTCTAAGTAGGAACGTAATTACATAGGCGCAGTTCGCTAGCCAGCTTGCAATTCTTACCTTTCCGTTTTTGAGTCCTGGATCTAGGCTTGGCAGCTGCACTCTAAGTTTTGCAATGTGGACCAGATTAGCTCTCTGAGTTACCGCCGTTTTTTCTGGCTTGAGGCGGGAAGCGTCGGTTCTGATAACCACGTCGTCTGTGTTCCGCCCGGACTCGAAGATTGGATGTCGGCATCGCTCACAGTCTCCCCTAATGCCGGCGGGAGCTGGTCCTGGCCTTCCCTGATCATCACCACCACCAGCTCCTGGTCGACTTTGATTGGGGTCGTGGGTAGTGATTTTTTAGGTGACCTTATTTCTCTCGCATTTTAGTCTTTCTAGCGACTATTTGCACCTACGCCTTGAGAATTTGTTTGGACAAAATTTGTCCTGTATCCCCCCGTAAGGAGTGGTGTACCGAGCTATGAAAGCGACTGAACCTTTCGCTAAAATACTATTATCTGAATTTCTAATACTGTGGATTGAAAATTACATTGAAGAATCTACGAATAACACATTATTTTCTTAAGAATAGTTTCAAACATGAACTTTGAGCTTCTCCATTGTCTCCAAATCCTGAAAGGAAAGGGATAGGTTTTGATGGCGCACATTTGTCGTCCTCTTCCCATGGTTACATAACTCCCGCCATGTGTTTCCCCGCCTCTGGGGAAAGGGCCGCCAGTGTCCAGGTGACGTCGCAGTCTGGACGATCGGACAGGCGCCGACACCGTCATTAGAGGCCCGCCAGTGGCCGGGTTCGCTAACTTGGAAATGTTTCGATCTCGGAATTTCGTTAGTTTCCTGTCTGGAGTAATCGTAGCACATCTGTCGATTTTGAGAGAAAGAACGTAGTTGTACGTGAACCGTGTGTCTTGCCAAATCTCACGGAAGGGGATAGAATCTTTTCTTTTTTAGTTTTCTTATTTTCTTTTGTGTCTTTTTGAGTCTCTGAGATAAGATGCAAAATTAATATGGAAATATTTCGCAGTGGTCTGAGCTTGGTTTGCTGAAGCTTGCACCCGTCCGCCACCCAAGCATTCCAGCTAAGCGCATCATCGCCAGTGTGGGAGCCCCACGACCCATCAATATACATGAAGCCTCGGCGTTGATTCGCTGGGTCTGTGATCCGCATTCAACTCTGATCCGATCTGTTCCCACCACGCACTCCAACTTCACCGCAGCCAGGGGCGTATCCAGGAGACCAGGACAGGGGGCTGCGGCTGTCACCTTCCTGTTTTACCCCTACCATGCCCATGTATAAGCTCATCACAGCCAGCTTTGGTTCTCGCGCCACGTCCCCCTCGGGGTGAATCCCTTGCTACGCCCCTGGCGACGGCGGCTTCTGGAATTTAGCGGGGTGCCAGTCAAGGTGTCTGGCTTCGCCATCGAATCCGGACTGGCTGTGCGGCAGTGACAGAGCTGGTCTGGGCGGAGTTGTCAAAGTCGAATGATTGAGCCGCGACCACGGTCGGAGGTGCCGTTGTCGTGGTGATTTGTCAGAGGATGGGGGGCTGCAGGTATGATTTGGGAGGGCTGATGGTTGGGTGGTTTTGGGACTAACTGGAACTGCACAGTCCTTTATTTCGAAGTACTAGAGACTTCTGAGTTAATAGTGTTTTTTAGATTCGAAGAGTGATTCTCTGCGTTTTTAAAGGGAACGTGGCAACTTGGTCGAATCCCGGAATTTTGTGTAACAAGGGGCGGGCCTTCCTTTACGCTCTTCACCCTCCACCTGCTGTTTTTAATAATATGTTGAGTTCCGGGTTTTCTGACATGCTTTACAACTTGGCTATCTCAGTTAAAATCACGTTATGAAGGTGTCATATTCACTTTAATGTAACTGTGTGTTGTCATCACGGCCTTGCAGTTTATTTCATCGACTCTAAAACCGTAAGCACCTGTTCGGCTGGGGCGCGGAATGGAATCTGCCAGGGCAGTCTGACGCCGAGGCCGCGGGGCGCCTCGTCTCCGTCTCAGCGAAGAGTTTAACTGGACCGAAGTATCCGCCGATCTTTAGCGAGGCCCCCAGCCGTAGATTCAGCCCTGGGTGGCCAGACCCGCCGGGGGCAGTTTATTCTGGCACAGCTGGAGCGCGTGAATGATGATCACGTGACCGTCCTGGCGGCTCTGGACCGTGGCGAGGAAGCTCAGAGTGCTCCTGGTGGCCCTCAGCCAGACTACGCATAGATCCTGTCCAATGTGGCGACAGCTGTATTAATTGGCGCGGTCTTGTGTGTAATTAAGCCGGCAAAACTGTTTCTTGGTTGTTATGGCACGTTTTTCTTTTGGTGATTTAACACATTGCTTTTAGCTTTGCTTGCAATTAACATCTCTTTGGTGCAGCCCAGACATTCCTTGACCAGTAACAGATTTGAAAAAGAAAAAAAGAGGCACAATTATTGACAAGTTTTTTGCATACCCTAACATGTGTGCTGTCTCATTCCTTTAATAAGTACGTTATGCGACGCATCTGACGCGTGTTCCTGGTAGAAGGTGTGTCAGAAACACTTGTAAGGCGTGCTATTCTACTCGTCTGTTGTCAGTTTGGCACTTCCACGCATAGACTCCACGCTTTGCGAGCAGTGTTCGCTGTGGAGGCTCTCTCCGGTCCTGAAGGCGCCGAACCGGGAAAAGCTACCACACAAAGGAGTATATATATATATATATATATATATATATATATATATATCTTTTTGTCTTTTTATATCTGAATTGTTTATGTTTTAGCTTGATTAGAGATGTTAATAAGTAGTTTTTACGGGCATTTCGTCCGGTAAACTTGCGTGTTCTTAGGAAGGTTGACTAGAAGGATGACCTAAACATGGCATTTCCTTTAAACTGGAGTCACGATGCCGGGTCTCTGGCATTCCGGGAGGAGAGACAATCTCTGGAAGCACGTCCGGCCGTAAAAGGTGATATTCTCAGGACTGATCGAGTGTTCAGACCGTTGCTACATTGGAAATCTATATGGGTGATGGTAGGTAGTGAAAGAAAAGACGAGCAGTCCCGACTTGTGTCGGCTTCTATTTCAGATTTTATCGTCATCCGGAAACAATGGTATGTATCTATCTGATCCGATCTCCTAATGAGGGAAGGTGGTGACGCAGGCTAGTAATAAATCGCCGAAAGCTCCGATTTTTATTTAATAGTGGAGAAAATCTCCATATTTGCTCACTGGTATGCGTTAAATCATTTCACCATGTCCTCTTGGGTTACCGTATATGTTTTCCTACCGTAAGTTTTGTTGTTATTTTAGCGAAGGGACGCTGCTTTAATGATTAACATTTGCACTACATTGCATTTAGCAGATTTATTTCCTTTTTTTCATTTTATATGCTTTAATTTACATCATCGAGGGTTCCCCTTGCCATTGTTGACAAGTCATAGATAGCATTGTAAAGATTCGCTACTGGATTGTTGTATCATATGATTACTGTTGCTGTAATTTGAATTGTACCGATTGTAAAAATCTTGAATAAATGAAATGAAAACCGGCCTCTATAGGTTGTGCTTTTTTAGTAGAGTAGAGCGAAAAAGTATAAAGCTGTCTGGGTTTGTGAATTCCAACCCGGACTTGGAAAAGCAAGCCCTTTCTAGCATGAGAGGATTTCGACGGATTTGTTGAAACCTTTGCCATAAGCTTTTGCTGGCAATCAGCTGATGACCTGATGACCTCTGAGACTTTGTGATTTTTGCTATTGTCAGTGCATTTTAATATTGGAATAATTTGGGGTCAAATACTTGTAGTAGTTTTCAAAGATGTATAGTAGTGTTGCCGTGACAGAGCCTGCAGGTTCATTTAATTTTGTATGTGACACATACTTAGTTCAATTGATTCTGAGTTTGATATTCTGGCTTACGCTTTGTTGAAGTGGAATTCTGCTTACTTTTAATCTGACTTTAGAGATGAATAGGCCCAGCTCGAAAGCTCTACTAGATATCGGAAATATTATAGAGCCGAGCTTTTCAGTGTCGTTCCATTGTATAGTTTTCCTCACTCTTAAAGGCCTGATTCGAAGCATTCAACGCATGAATTGTCCTGTTACATGCGTAGCTACCCCTTTATTCGTGTAGTTTTATGCCGCACTTTGACCTCAGCACCGGAAGCCGATTCAGCGCTCTGTCCCGCGTGGGTTATAAGCTGTCTGCTGACCTGAATGCCGTGCTTTATTAGCTATCGACATATGAACGACGGGGATGCGAATGGGGCAAAAAACGAGATAATTGCGCCTGTCGCCGGTGCCCGGCTTTGGCTTTTAGCCATCCAGCCACGTTTTGTCGTTCCTGTTGCTCGGCAGTGTAGTTGGTATTTGTCGGCAGGCTTCTCTCCCCGCTGGCTTTTAAAACCTGCACTTGCATGTTGCTGTTGGTTGGCGGTTTTTAAGCAACTTAATCGATCTAGTTGATTTTTAACTCAAGTAGAATCTGGATCTGGTCGCTTTTTGGTTATGGTTTCTCTGGTGGCGTCAAAAATTCGTTTTCGGCGTTGTTTCGAAACACACTTGTGATAAAGTATCCTGATGCTTTCGTCTGCGTTTGATTGATCCATCGGCTTCTCCCTCATCAAATATGTGAGAGGAATTATGACAACATGCTGTTGTACATGCCGAAAGCAGCTTGTTGCCGACCATCAAATCCCGCGGTAAATCTCTGTCATCGTTGGGCACTCCTTCCAACCAGTCACTTCCAACCGCCCGCCCCGCCTTGGCTGCCGCCATAGCCTCGTAAGCACGCGCATAGGTCAGCCCAGAGGTCATTTGAGTTGACGCAATTGAGCGGCGGGGAGTTTTGAAGAGCGGAGGCGGTGGGCTCGGCCCAAGGCCACGGAGATACGTCTGCGGTGCTTGAAGAACACCAGGCGGGGTCTGCGGAGGTATACGTGTGGAATATTCTGTGTTTTAGGATAGCATTGATGCAGATGATGCACTTTCTTTTCAGGTAGTTAAAGGGAAGGTGCTCGTAACCTGGATGATTAATGTTGGTTCTGACATTGGTATTTTTAGATAGGAATGCAGTTTTCCGCTGTGAACGAAAATCAATTTGGAATAAAAATTCAATTGATGGCGTCTTGTGGTGTCTATGAGCGGCACCCGCTACTTAAATGGCCGTCGTTAATTTCATTATCTCCACTGTCCATCCTTGAAGACAAGTCCATCTTTTTCTCGCTGTTCCGCTGGCGCTGGCTCTAACGGCTTGAGTGTTCCGTCTCTCAAGCTGTCAGAACACGTCACGGGCCTGCCCGCGGATATTTCTGAGCCATGACTTGGTTTTTGTTCTCTAAGCGAGTCGGGTGACGGAATTTTCAGCGAAGAAGTTTGGCTCGGCTTGAAGGCTTCAAATGAAATGAGGAAAGAATATGAATGGGATGTTGCATGAGCTGTGCTGGGCCCAAGAGTCACGGTGCTCAGCTTGGTTCTGACTTCATGTGCACGATGCCATCTTTGAAATTCACAGGCAGGATGCTGAGTCATTGACTCTTTCTGACTCTTATCTGTAGTTCCAGGAGAAACCGCACGACTGAGTCAGCGTTGTTCACGATGGCTCGGCCTGGACTAGGTTGCAGGACTCCGTGGGCGGTGAGGGGGCGTCCGGGGGGGAACCTGACTCTGAGTCCGGCGACAGCCAGGGACGGACTATGACTCCGTGGGCGGTGCGGGGGCGTCGGGGGGGCACCTGACTCTGACTCCGATGACAGGGCCGGACTATGACTCCGTGGGCGGTGTGGTGGTGGAAGGTCACCCGGTGATGACCTCAACGTATCAGCACTCTGACTTTTAGAAATCACCGCGGACTGGTTAAGTAGGACTTATACGCCCACTGGGCGCTCGCGTGTGCTGAGCTGTGTGTGAGACGACTGCATTACCGTTGAACCTCGGCGCTGGCCCGGTGTGGCGACTGGTTTGGTTCGGCTCTGAGTCAGCCCAGTCTGTTGTTCACCGCTAATGCATTCCAACCAGACCTGCTGCAAGCTCGATACAGGTCATTGGCATCTGTTTATTGTGGAGATTAGAATGCACATACTGAGGGCGGCCGCTGTTTAAAGGCAGTGTTTGACATAGAGATTTATCACAACAATGCGCGCAAGGGAACTTAAGTGATATTTTTCCATACCACTGCAAAATATTGGTTGCTGTTGAATCAAATATGTCAGTCGATAGCTTTTCCTTGCCAGGTGGTGGCTAGCATACCGTTAGTTATGAAGCGAATTGGGTTTGAAACTCCGGCTTCAGGAATGGCGGGAACCAGTTAGCATCAGGGAATTATCCTGGGAGCCGGCCCCGCCAGGTCGCGCGGGGGCGTCCCACGCAATCCCGGCGCGTGGGCGCCCGGCAAACTGCGGCCGCTTTGATGCCGCCGACGCCGCCGATGTCGACGATAGCAGCTAGTGGTGCCGCTGCCGCTGCGGCGTGTTCACAACGTCGGCTCTCCGGTCTGAAGTTGGGGTTTTTGAAAATATGTATATCTCCAGGTAACGGCACTGGGAATAGATGTATCAGGAGTGATGATCTGCAATGCAAATCGCGGATTCAACTTGCTCTGCTTTCGCTAGATGTGGCATTACTTTGCATTACTGCTCCGATAAACTTCGTTTCGTGCAGAAAGCCATCCACGTTGCACAGGCTGGAGTCCGGTGTCTGGAGCGGCTGCAAAGTCGCTGGTTCTCACCGGGCTGTGCTGTGGCGCGAACTAGCCAGCGGTGCCCAGAAATCGCGTGCTGTTATTACTTCTGTCCAAGCATGTAATTATAACCACCATGCCGGCCAATCGGAACCAGGAGGTTGACTTTCCTCATTAGACGCTTGTCCGGCTGTAGGAGCCCCTGCTCGTGTGTTGCAGCTGCCCTCCCCCCCTGTGGGGGGGGCGTCTCTGAATGTCGCTGATGGACATGATAAAGTCTATTGACAGCTGCAGACTGCAGTCTGCGGTTTACTGCAGGGGTCAGCTGCGGGGGCGGTGTACTATTGAGGGACTGCAGAGTGCAGAGACGTGGTGGCGTTCTCCGACGGGCCCTGTGTTGTTCTGTTATCTGTCTGTCTCTGCCTTAGCTCACACTGGTGACTTGGTTGAGGTTTATGGACAGCCAGTGGAAGTGATGGGAAATTACTTTGACCTCAAACGCCCTTTGGGGCTAGTAGATTTGCATCAAAGCTTTATGATTCTCGTTATACCTACGATATGTTGGGCGTATTGATGGCGTAACAGACATAAGTACCTTTGGTATAATCAGTAGCTGGGGATTTCATATGATATTGTGTATGTCTTATTTGAAATTTTTACATAGTTTTTCAGGCTTTATTATATTCCTTGTTTTATCTTTCCCTTATATGAGCTTTCACTAATTAGCTAAGTAGGTATATCATTTATGTAAAAAAAAGAAATGAGATGAACCGTCAGATCCAAAAATTCAATATTGTACTTTAGTGTAGGGGTGTTAAAAATGGACTCACTGACAGCATTTTCAACAAGAGGAGGAAATTAGATGGATAACAAAAATATGCTCGCAAAAATGATGATCGTTGCTGATTTCCGTTAAGGTTGGAACATGCCTGACCTTCATCTTAATGTGCTTATGGAGTGGCACCTCGTACGCAACTTTCACGGGCGTATCCTGAATTTAGGAACTCGTACACACTCCCGAAATTGTGAAATTGTTCTCTGTCGCCCAACTCCCTCTGCCTCAGGTCGATTATATAACGTTCTCGCTGCGTGGCGCGAACCGGCGGAGGGGCGGGGCCGCCGGCCCAAGCAGGTGCTGCCACCTAGGCTCGCGCCGGCCGGCCTGGGGGCGGGGCCGGGTGGCGATGAGCCCCAACGTGGTGATATTGGATGTTCTGGGTGTTTTGACGCGACTCGCTTATATCGCCTGACAAATTGGGTCCATCTGATCTAGAGTGGATTCATTAAGCTCGCGATAGCTTGTCAAGAAAACGGTAGATCGTGCGTGTAGCTTTGGCGAGCGCGCCTAAACCATTCCAGCTATTCAACTGCAATAAAAGTGAAACGCACTCGCTTTATTAGAGCCGTTGCAACTCGCGATGGCGTGGGGCCCATCACTGGTCCATCCTGCGCACTACCCCCAGCGCAGCACACTCAGCGTGCATGCCGGGGCGGCGTTAGTCCGATGTACCGGCCGGGGGAGGGGGAGGGGAGGGGTGGCCCCCGCGGCGGGGCCGGCCGGCCGGCGTCTGTCATTGAGTGGGTGATCTCATGGTTCGGCTGGAGTAACGGCGCGGGATGCAGCGGCGGCGGCGTCGGCTGCAGCGGCGCGGATGTACCCTCCGCTGGGTGGGGGTTCACTCGGGGAGCGGCCCTTCAAGGGCTGCACTCAGGCGCTTTAGGCTGTCATACTGAGAAGGGTTTCTCGGGCGAGCGAGTTTCTGTGTGATATCGATGTGCTTAGCGGTTCTAGTTTGACCTTATTTATAACTTTGCAACGTAACGACATTGGCGGACACAGGGGGGGGGCATTCCAGCCATGTCCCCCCAAAGCGCTGGAGGGGGCCAAACTATCTTTTGGCCCCCAAACGCCGGGAAATTTTTGTAAAAAAAGTGTTGACACTAGGTCTGTAGAGCAAAAAATATTCGCTCCCACCCCCCCTACCCCCCGGAGAGCGATCATGCACTTGAGAGGTAGCTTATACTAGGTCTGTCCAGCACTGAAAAAATGGTGTTTACACTAGGTCTGTAGAGCAAAAAATATTCGCTTCCACCCACCCCCCCCTAGGAGGAGAGGCTGACATGGGTTTGCCCCCTCCAAACTCGGGTCTGCGTCCGCCCCTGCGTAACGAGTTAGGTGTTTGGCTAAATTATCACTTCGCACAAAGTTCTGGCAACTTCAATGCAAGTGGGGGAGATATTTAGCACACCGGATGGAATTTTATTTTGGTTTTTATGAGAGCCCATGTCCATTATCTCTGCCTTATCGGAACGCTTAAGCTAAACAATTTCAGACGAACTATCAGTGTTCAGCTTTATACCGTAAATCATACTCTAGTGAGCAGGCACCAAACTTTGTTTTACATTGTTTTTTTCTGACTTATAGAGGCGCCCGTGTATCCCTGGAAGTATACAACCATACACGCGTGTTCCCAACTGCTGTGTGGAAAAATATGGTCTGCTGTAGGGGTCACCTCGAAGGCGGTGGGTTTTCACGTAAACAGAGCCGGGAGCTGAGGTGGCCGTGATCGCCTCGGAAGAGGCCGGTACAGGGTTTTCTGGCGGAGCCAGGCTCGCACGTGAGGTGCTGTTACATGTCGAGGTTTTGTGTCAAAAGCAAACGGACATGATTCATTGAATTGGAGAAAATTGGCTAATACACGGGAGCTTTAGTTTGTATGCGTGCCACTGTGCCATGTTGCCAATGATTGTATAGTTATCGACCAGGCAGAAGTGAATTATGATAAACTTTCTCTCATGTTCTCAGCCATTTCAAGTCCCTTAAGAATAGGAATTTGAGACAAACAGGAGCATGATGCGTCTGGGCTGGTGGAAATTTCACCACATTTTCGTTAAAAAATGATGTTCCAAGTCTTGTGTTCTCGTAAGGAAGCGTCGGGTCAAACATTGTTTCGAACTTCTGAGAGTGATTCTCTAAATAGGTGCGGTACATATTCTCTTTGCATCCGAAAATTCTCATTCACGAAATATTTAGTCAGGTTTACAGAGGAGGCATGATTCTCTTTTCGATTTTAACGTCCGTAAGAAACAAAAAACATTTTCCTGTTAATTATTTTTTTAAATTAATTAATTTTCTGTTAAAGGATGTTAAACCTATGAATTAGCCAGGTCCCTTCGGCTCTTTCCGGCGATGTTTCCTGTTGGTTATGTTGTGCCGCATTGTCGCACCTGGAGCTCTGCTGTGCCACATGACACATCCTGCTTGTAGCTCGATATACTGCACCGTCGAGCATACGGCCCTTACGGCTTGCGCCGTGCGCCGCGATAATAGACTGTGCCGCAGAACTGGGACGCTTCCAGTGGAAGGAGGGGGCCCGAAAAGCGTTGGCTTTATTCAATCGATTTGATTGAAAAAATTGTCATGGATGAGAAGATCAACTCTCTTTTTGTCGAAAGAATATCTGGATAACTTTTCAGTGCCGAATGCAGGCATATGGTTGGGGGAGGTGGGGGGTCAAAATCAGGAAAAACTTAAGTTTTTTGTAAGAAAATCGGCGAGTCTCCGGTGACGCTGACGTGGCTAAATCCCTCCAATCCCCAAAGGAGTGTATTTTTCCTGGGGGGAGGGAGGGGAGCCTCGGACTGGCGATGGCGGGCTGGGAGTGGGAAGTAAAGTTCCAACATATTGACTGTCTTGGGAAACGATATCTATCCACTTTATCGAACCTAGAACTGAAAACAGTTAAGTAGGTCTACGCAGATGATAGTGAGAAAAGGCAAAACAGAGCCTGGATGAATTGCTCAATTGTTAAGTTTTAGGGAAACGTAGCCCGTTTCACCAAATGGTGGAGGCGCACTTCCGTCTCCTCTGCTTTCGATCCCCATGATCGAAACTCACTGAAATGCATAGCTTTATCTTGTTTCGCATTGCCCTCACCTTTTGGAATCGGCTGAGGTTCACCGAGCTGTTTAACGACGAAGCAAGGATCCGGAATTTGTAATTGTCTGCTTTTCTGCAATTGTCTGGTTCTCTTGATATTTGCATAGACAAATATGTTTTACAACCTGGTGGGGGGGTACAACCTGGTACGATTTTACTTTTTATATACGCTGGATAGAAAACGTCTCTCATTAACGTCTTCTCTAATATGTTGACCTGTGGTGAGCATATGACTGTAAGATACGTTCTTGAATCCCCCGTGAAATAAAGCATGTATCATCTGGGTGTGGCTTAAGCCTCTCCTACCACATTGCTGCTCAGTGATTGGTCCATTCCAAAAGGGTGATGTCATACCCCACTCACTTGTGACGTCATCTACCGCAGCCTGTGCTTGTGGATTGGTCATTATGACTGAAACAGGAGGTGAAGTCATGTCATGAAGAACATGACGTCACCTCTTGGAACGAAGTATGACGTCATGCTGTTCAGGCGGGCGTGACTGCAGGAACCGCGAACAGGATGTTGGACAGGAAACGGTAGGCCCCGCCGCCGACTCCAAGAACTAATTTCCACAACGGTGCGGGGATGATTCCGCTGCGGCGGTCCACTTGCTGCGCTCGTTCTAAGCAGGGTGCTGCGGACGCCAGGGCCGGGTTAGGATTTGGCTCGGGAACTTTACCTTCCTGTTTCAGCCACGAAGGCATGACTGTCCCCGGGATGAAGGAACGAGCTGGTTGTTTCCTGCTAAGGTGGTATGAGATCTATTAGTTTCCTTTCCCCGTGCTTCGGGTTTGCATTCAACGCATTCACGTCAGAAGTCGGCTCAAACGAAGGCAATCCACTGAGGACTGTGAGGCTGAGGCGAAAAGGTGGAACGGTCAGCGTTTCTACCCTCCAGTCTTCTGTCCTCCCACAGCCAAACAGTCCAGAAACCATCCGGAAATGGCATGGATGATGCGACTCTATCATAAAGCTAACGGTTTTTGGTATGAAATGCTATCAAGTATTAAGCGTGTGGCCGACTTGATACTGAGGATTGAGTCACGAGTAACGAGTCGCTCTCCACCGGTCCACAGGAGCACCGTGTATCGATCCAAACATATAGAGCCGGATTCGGGGGGGCTGGAGTGGGCTAATGCATCTCTCTGTCTTCTCTCACCCCGGGCGTGATTGGCGTACCCGTAGGGTCACACCAGGTGCCCCAAAGCGTGAAAATCGGTCAATTCTGTTTGATTTTGGCCATTGTTCGTTCAAAGAACACCAGTTTTTTTCAAGGTTTCGTTGATTTTATGGATCCTGTAAGGAATGGTACGGATCCAGTCATGGCAGGCGCCCTTCCCTGAGCGGGATTCTGTAGCCGGGCCTGTCGTCTGCCCTCCGGTGATTTGCGAGGGCCGGCTGGCCGCAGTGCGACGCGCTATTTTCCGATTCTCACATATTAGATCAGCGCTCCTCGGCGGCTCGCCTGCCCACCCGGCGCATCCGCACAATCAAAATCACATTAGGGCGCGGCCGGCGGCCGCCCCCTGCTGCCATCTACCGTTCGGCTGGGGAACTAGCGCTGGGCGTCTGGCCTGCGGCAAGGTGAACAGCATTCTCTGCGGCCCCTCTTCCAGCGGCGCCGCTTCACTGGACCCGGCCCGGCGGGCAGAGGCTGGCTTCCCGGGTCTTATTGTATTATTTCGGATCGAGCAGTTGATCTCTCGTGGTTTTGTCGCTGCTTTGAAAATCCAGTTTGCATAGTCTCCTATCAAATTTTAGAAACTTGATACTTAATGGGTCCCAAAATATTGTGATTTTGTGGCTAATTTAAATTAATCACCCTCTGAAGATTCGTGGCTACACAGCCTGCTATTGGATTTGAGTTGGACTTTTTTTTCATTCTGGGACCTGCATGGCGGACGAAAACAATTCCACTGGGTCCTTGTAAGCACGGCGACTTTTTCAGATATGGAACTATTGTGTATCGGCGACTCATCACATGGGCCTGGCGCCAAAATTATTCCTGTGTGGAGCCACCAAGGCTCTCTGGATGAGACGACAGAGCTAGCGCTATTGGACACAATTCTCGTAATTTCACTCTTTTAAGTGAAGTGATCTCGATATGAGCTCTTAATGAGGACTAATTTAGAATGCAGCTACCTTTGAAGGTTTTTTTCTAGTTTTTTCCCCTGCTCCCAACGTCAAGCCTGTCGCACACCCAGCTTCCTACGGACCCCAAACTGGTATGGTGACGTAAATACTTCTGCCTCTCGCATAAGCAAAGAAGAAAGTGTCGGATTTGGGTCTGAGTCTCCGCTGGGGGTCTTGTGCAGAGAGAATCTGAATATGATAAGTAATTTAATACCTCTAAAGGTTTCTGCAGGTGCGGGAAGGCCCACTGTTGTATGGCGTGAGAAGTCCAGATTTTTTCATTGCGGTGGTTGTCGTCCTGCCTCAGACGGGCCTTCTTTTTGACGTGGCTGTTTTTTAAGTCTTGCGTTGCCGCTTCAGCGGTGGATCGAGGGTCTCGCATGTCCTGGCTTATACCGTCTCCTGGCGGGAACAGTTTGGTCGGTCTCCAGTTACCCCGTTTTCGCAGCATCAGCTTTTCTCCGACGGCCATGCTTGCTTTATTATTTGTACTGAGGGCCGCGCCAACCTTCGTAGTTATCTATGTAGCGTCCATAACAACGGCCATGCTCGCTTCTCCATGCTTGCTTCCACGCACAGAGTGTTTTCTTTGGGAGGATATTTGGAGCAACTGTCTGCAGGGACTCCTCTAGTACATATTATTCGTGGAAGCTTGCTCCGGCTGTCGAACATTAAAAGCAGCCGTCGGGGTGGGCCTAAATGAAAAGGCAACGAAACTAATCTCGCATCAAGACTACAAACCATGCTTTTGCTGGTTTGTGTCCTTTCCATATATCGTTCTTTTTCTCAAATCTCTCGGAGAAACCTTCGCTTCTAATCACGGACTTTTTGTCGAATTCGTCTGCTCCGGTGTTTGATGATGGACCCAGACCCAGGGTCGCGCTCCCCGGGCGATGTGTGCTGGTGTCGGTCTTTTCACCTGCTGCGTGACATCATGTGGCGCTGTTGCATTCGGAGTATGTCTATCATCACACCCGCTTCCGTCTCGTCGTCCGCTTTGGCCGATAGAGCTGCAGAAACCGCGCCGGCTCTCAGGGCGGGCGTCTGTGAATAATCCGTCAGCTCTGCCATGCCTTTGACCCGCGCTCTGCCGCGGCTGTATGAAACGCTGTGAATATTCAGCTGCCCGCCTCTGTTCGTTTCAGGGCGTCCTTTATTCGTTTCGGGGCGTCCGTTCGGTTTTTCTCAGGCAGACGTGAGCGGTATAAAGCGCTGGTGGAGTTGTCGTTCTTGCTGCATCTACGCGGCTTCTATTGTGGAGCGGGCATCTGCAGTCCACTGGGTATGGCGTAAATTCTGCCGGTCTTTTGTCTCCGCCTGATGTATTCTTCCATCCGTTCCCGCCCGTCCCACCGCGCCCACTGTGGGCTGCGTTTGTCAGCGCTCATAAAACTGTCGCGTTTGTCTTGTTTCCGGCCTAAAACAGGCCTCCTACGAAGTGAGCCTCTGGAAAAAGTAGTTGTCGGTGCTTTTGTCTCATTTGTAGCCGAGGAGGTTTTGTTTGAGCGGCGTTGTTGTCAAGAACGTCTCTGTCGGAGTTAAAGGTAGTAGCCCGAGCTCATAGAACAGGGGATTGGGTCCAGGTACAATAATTGTGGCTTGTGGAACCGAGGGGGCTTGCATCTTATTTTTTCAGTTTAGTCACTTATTTCTCGGATTTGTGATGTTGTCTTCTGTTTTTAAAGGAAACGGATCACTTTCTCCACATTCTAAAAGAACTTAAGGAGCAGAATCTGCCTCAAAAGCAGGAAAGCACATTTTCTTTCCACCTTCAGCCTTGGAAAGCAGAGATATCGCCCCTTGTCTTATTACCATGGCTTAGCCTAAGCATCGCGTGTAATCACGAATCTGACCGCGGGCTGTGGCTCGCGGCGTGTAACGTTGCGAAGGCGATGCCATTTGTTAACACTGACCACGTGATATACGCTGCAAGATAGGATTTCGTCATATCTTCCAACCATATACCCTTTATTTTGAGCTTCGAAGTGTGCAGAAATTCAAAATAGAGAGCTTTTAGTAAAGTTCAATATGCCTATAGTGGCTCCTCGACACGCTCCACAAAACCCTTATCTCGGTTCAAAACCCATTATAAAGGTGGGACATTCCCTTTAAGAAGCAGTCGTCACGTCACGGTGTTGGGAGTAATGTAATGAGTCATGTGATGCATGATGCCGAACTAATGCGTAAAACAATGTTCCGATCAGTACCGAGATCGTCCCTGTAGACCGGCTCAGACGTTAGTGTCATTTCTCCGAGGCTAGATTGGGAAGGTCTACTCCTCCCCCCCCCCTGTATGACCTCCTCCCACCATCGACCCTGCTCTTGGAGACGCATGTGCGTTAATAACGGGGGCGGGGGCGGGGGTGAGGCATTATCTCCCGGGATGAGCACCACCGCGCACCTGTTCGCCTTGTACCAGTAACGCTGAAGGTCTGGGCTGGATCTGAAGGTTAGGCGTCCACCAGATGGAGACTGGGCTATACCGGGATTTGGCCTGGTGGAGAAGTAATTCCTTTCTCTTTTCTGAAGTGCGTTGAAAAATCCCGGATATTGTAGATTGATCGGGGTGGGAAGAACGCCGTTCTCATCCCTGGCATGGGAGTCATGCAGCTCCTGGTTGGCGGTTACTTTGGCTGGATCCTGACTCTATTGGCAAATTGTTTTTCGCCTTTGCATTACCCATTTTGTGTATTGTTTATAGAAATCAATTTGCTATTCACGCCTTATCGGCTTCAAAGTTGAAACGCCTGATTTTTTTCGTTCTCAACAAAGGACTTCAAAAATGACGTCAGAGGATGGCCTTGCGTGAGATGAAGGTGCTGAGCCCTGCAGTATGTCGAGTCAAGTTATTACCCTCTTCTTCAAACGTGAGGTTTCGTGCTCGCAACGCAGCCAACTTGTCTTGTTGTATCCCTGTGACATGGGGCAGCATGTCATGACATAGAACGTCACGCCACGTAGATGGCTCATCGTTTGTTGGATTTTAATTTGATTTTTTTTTTTGCTTTTCAGGAAACACTCTAAATGCTAATTCACCACGTATTAAACGGTTATATTTTTCATTGCATTGTAAAATGTGCTCTGAGTTAGTTAATTCAAGCGTTTCTTGCTTATGTTTGTATTCCATGTTAACGCAGTCTCCACGAAAATAACCATAGAACCAGGTATTCGCTTTCAACTATGCACGGTTCCCTTCACTGAATCGTTTTGCTGTTTGTTTGCTAACCTCGTCCGTGCCGGCTGGCCGCGCGGCGGCTGCGGTTTCCGTCCGAGCCGACCGTGATCCATGACTGGGCTGTAATCTCCGGCGGTGGTTTACGCATCTCCGGCTCGTACGCACGCACCTCACGCACGCGCCACGCACCGGCGCCTCTCGCGGCTGACAGGGCGAGAGGCCAGCGCCACTGACCCACACCGCCTCACCCAGAGCGCAGAGCGGCGTCAGAGAGAGGCAACAGGCGCTCTGGTCAGAGAGAGGTCAGATTAGAGCGTCAGAGAGCCGCGCCTGAGGTCAGATCGGAGCATCAGAGAGATAGAAGCCGTTTCTTACTTGTTCGTCAGGCTTCGACGCACCTGAGGTCAGAGCGAGGTAGATAAGAGCGTCAGAGCATAAGCCTGTCGCCACCGGAAAAAGGGGGGACCAACAAACTTCACCTGATGCTGACAGAAAACTTTTAACGTCAGGACCAAAACTGTTCGAATTTGGGCTCTTCGTTGCCTCCGCAGCGGCTGGATATAAGAATGTCCGGTTTTTCTCATTTTGACTGAGATAGGAATTTTTGGAAGTGGGGGCCAGCCCCCGCCCCTTTTCCGACGCGTATGCGTCAGAGCGTGATTCGAAGTCGATCTTAAGAGACGCAAGTGGACAGAAGAATGGATTTGGAGGGATGTTTGCTCTGTTTGGCCGATCATTGATAGCTTGATGAGTTAGTTGCGTGATGACGTCCTGCACAATTTGATAATTAGGAGGGTTTCCTTTAGTCGCAGTCGAGCACATCAGTTGTTCCAAACCTTCACATAGGAATACAATTTCGCAGTGGCGCCGGTACTGAATTTTACGTTAAAAATATTTTTACTGCAGAACATTTGAGTCTAGGCCTGAGTCGTGACTGCATGGGGTAAGGAATAGAGCTAAAGTGACATCTTCACCAGGCACTGGGGGCACTGGGAAGCGTTTCAGCACCGTACGCGCCTGAGGCGAATTCCACAGGTGCGCCTGAAATATCGCCAGTGAGCTTCCACCTGCTGCCGCTAGTCGTCGCCAGCGTCGCGGCGCTGCGGGCACGCCTCTGGTGATACATTATTCAAGGCAGCGGCTGGCCACTCCGGTCCTAGTGCCGTCAAAACAGGCACCGTTCTCAATGTTTTATTGTTTTCTTTGATAAGATATTGCCTGCTATCTCCGTGGGTCTTTAACATTGTGTCCGCACTGTTTGATGGATGTCCAGTCCAGTGTTGATTTTCCGTGCTGGAGGGTGGGGGTCTTCTGCGGCGTGGGTGCCGGGAGTTTGGCACCATTTCGCGGCGGACGGGACTGTAGGGGCGGGGCTGCTTGGATGATGGCTGGGACGGAGGATCTGGTCCGAACGCCGGTACATGTGGCCGGCGCACGCGGATACGCTGAAGGAAATAGCCCCGACAGCCAGCGAGCTGCCTGCTGAGAGGCTTCACGGCGCCACGCGGCTGGAGTTATCCTGTGGTAGCTCCCGGTAATCACGGCATACTCACTGTTTTCGTGGAGCCGCTTAATACTTTGATACTGATTTGCTGCATGTTAGAGTGATGCGCAACTCATTGGGCACATTCCTACTTGCCTTTTGGAAAGGTTAAGTAGCAGAAGCCGTCTGGCAATGCATCAGGAAAGACATGTTGCGGGAACTGCGGCTCTGGAAATGCTTAGCAGTTATTCATTCGGTAGTGGAAATGTATTTATCTTTGATAAAAGTTGTTTGGCAAAATAACTAGTCAAGGGCCGATATATTTTTATCGTCAAACTATTTTACCTCATTGCCAATTGCAACAATTACGAAGCCGCTGATTTTAAATGTGTTCATTTTAGGCGGAAAAAAATAAAAGTCTGCTGTGGGTATTTCGGACATTGTGGTGACGGTTTCGTGACCAGTGCTCCGGAAAAATGTGGGCTGGGTGGCGTCATAAGATTAATGTGAGGAACAGTCTGCAACAAGACCGGGCTTCTCTGATCTGCGGTATTTTTCCCAGTGAAGGTGGCGTTATCAGACTGTACGCTGTAGCTAGTGCAAGCTCGTATAGTCTTATTGTTCCACCGTGTCGAATCCAGAATAGCTCCATATTGTCGATGGGGGTGGGTGACGCGGTGTCAAAACCGTGAAAACAGTGATTTTAGAGAGAGTCTGAGGGGTCTGGTGGGGCAGACGCTGTTTTTACCCCGCGCCCTCAGGCTCCGCCTGTGTTGTACCATCCAGGCGAACGCAATGTCGTCTCTGTTCAGCTTTTTTGCCATATCACCAACATTGGTGTTTCGTAAAAGTACAAAATGTCGAGTCGCCGCGACATCGTCGGGGATTTCTGCTGGTGTGTTGGGCATCGACTGCGGCCGTAGGGGGGCAGGGGGAAGGCTAGGGCTAGGGTGTGATCCAAGGGAAGGTCGGCGGAAGATGTAGCGTTAGCTGGCGTTGAGAACGTTACCGGTGCAGTTCATCAGCGCTTATTTTGAGTTAGTGTGCACGCAACTCTACGGAGGCACCATGGAAATATTACAAATATCCCGGTCGAGTAAAAAAACATTGTAAGCAACGTTCCGTCTTTGCCAACGGTTGCAGGGATGCGTCCCCTTTCTCTTTATTTTGCTTTGACTTGCAGCCATTTTCGGCCAGAGAAGCAATCAGTAGCGTTCCTCCCCGTGACTTGGTAATCTATTCTCATCCGTGCGGTTCTGCCGCTGCCCCCTTTTCCAGTGCGGGGGCGACCCGGCTGCATACTATCGCGCTGTGCAGTTGCAGGCCGGCTGCAGAGTGGTGTCAAATCAAGTGTCAGCAGCGCCTGAAGTTCTACATCGTCCACAAATGGAATGGTTAAATTTTTATACTGTAAATATAGAATAAAACTATAGAATTGTTCATTAAAACAAAAATACAGCGGGAACAATGTGTGACAGTTACCACCCGCGGTCTATCCTGGTGGGGGTCTCCGGGGCGCGCTTTGCACGTGCACTGCAGCCCGGGGAGCCGCGTGGGTGTGATCTGGGGGGAGGGGGTGGTGCAGAGCGTGGCAGTGATAACGGCTGGAATGCCGTTCATCAGCCCCAGTTCCCAGCCCCGCCCACGCCCGTGTGCCGCCGCTTCACACAGTTGCGGCTGTGGCTCACTGGTATGCCACGCAATGTGAGGCGGCAGTGGCGGATCCAAGGGGTGGGGGTTAGGGGCCTAAGCCACCCCCTAAATCTCCGAGCCCTTATCGTTAATACATAGGCGGGTGAGGTACTGGCGGGTGAGGCTCGAACGAGCCCCCTAGCCCCCCTCCGAAATGAATTCCTGGATCCGCCACTGTGTGGTGGTACTGAATCACCGAAAAAGACAGAGTGCGGCGGGTGAAAGGTCGGCGGTGGCGGAGAGCGAAGTCGACACGCCTGGTCACGTGTTTTATATGTCATCGCACTGGCGCACCCAAGGAGGGCCAAAGGGCCCGTGGCCCGCTCCAAAGCTTAAAATAGTATCTTTTGTCCTCAAGGACAAAATTTTAGCCGTTTTTAGATAAAATTTTATGTTTTCGTGATTTTTCTTTCAATTTAGTCCTCCCCCCGAAAAACCTTGGTTTGGACCCCTCCAACAATTGCTCATTGATCCGGCAATGTGTCATTGTGTGAGATTAGTGAGCTCAGTATGATCATATTCCAAAAATCGCAGTTACTTCAGTATGCCGAAATCGAAAAGCCCGACATCAATTCCAAAGCTTTCAAAATGAAAAGATGCGCCTTAAACCAGGCTAAGGATTGTTGGGTTTTCAGATGTCTGCAGTAACAATATGGCATGGCGGCGAATCAGCCAATATGCTGCGGGGCCCCGTTCCGATTTAGTTGAGATCCATGCTGGACTGACCCTCAGACACCAGCGACTGCAGCTGGGACAGGTGCCGCCAATGTCGTGGGGCGATGGTACCGCTCTACCGACACCGGGGCCACTTGTGCTGCGTCCGTGGCGGCTCAGCTCAGTTCAATTGATGATTTCAGTTCCAGAACTGCTGACGTAACCGTTCCCGGGGTTGACTAGTCTCAAGACAAGAGCGCGTACAAGAATGCGCGCGCTTATTGTGAGTTGAACCGGAGGTAATTGATTATGACACACAGGCGCCCCCTGGCTGTGTGAGGGACAGCCAGCCTGAACACTGCTCATTTGAATGGCAGCACTCCCTTTCCAGTCACGTGACTGCTCAGGGTGATCGGTGACTCAGTCGCACCCTTTGCCGCCGCCTCAGATACCGCGGGGGTGCATCATGGGGCGCCGAGGGGGCGCCGCGGGTATAGCACTGATTTGGCTACACCCAGTGTCACCGGAAATGCACGCGGGTGTCTAAGGCGATACACTGCTCTGAATTTGTTTCTGATGGTAGGAACATCGTTGCAGTTGAATGCAACGATGTTGTGCAACGATGCAACAGGCTAGGCTGTGAATTTCCCTTGTAGATCCCAACAGTCTGGTTGTGTTTGTACTCAAGCACAATAAACTAATTCAATGTGTGGCCCTCTGCACAAAGGTTGTGCGGTATTTAGGTCAATTATATTCAGGGTCACGGAATGAAAAGCCGTAAGACGCGTCCAGAAATAGGCATCCCTTGTACAGTTTTCTGCGTGAACGCTTCCCGCGGCATGAGGAGGCGGGAGCTACGGTGAAAAGAGCCACTGTTCATCATCCTCCAATCCGTAGCTCGCAGGACCCCGGACGCCCCCTCCCTCTCCCCCGTCTGCCTCAAGGTCAGCACCTTGACCTTGTGTGACCCCGGCGGTGGGAGACGGCGACTTCCAAGGCTGGGCGGCCGCCGAGCCCGCGTTTGAGGTGGCGGCGCCACCAGAGTGTTGTAGTGGGCGAACAATGAAGCATTACATGTCGATTTGGGAAGTATCTCATCCCAAATGCATACATGTGACACTTCGTTTTTTTAGGCATTTGGAAGCATATTTAACACCAAATGACGAATTACGAAAGCCGTCGTCTCACAGTTTTGGATAAGGCAATCAGTGACTAATATTCCGTCTGAATCAATTGTTGTCGTGTCAGATGTGAGAAAAAAGGAAGCTTAGATTTATTCAATGAGCATTGTTTAGATTTAGGAACTGTGCCTGCCGCCTCATCGCCTCTATCAACCCTGAGTACCTCCAGATTGCTCCACATCCCGCGGGCATTGAAAACAGGGGCGGGGGCGGTGGAAGGGTACGGGTCCTCCCAGCCTGTGAACCACTTGAAGACCTTCCCTGGAAACTCATTGTGAAGCTGGACGTTTGATTTTGACCTTTTGCTTCTTACCATCATGGGGATCTAAGTAAATGTTTCCAATTGTTTTGGCGTGGCGCTTCTTCGGGAACTTGAGACAGGTAGGTAATTAGTTTGGGGCACCCTCCCCGTTATCAACAGGTTCGAGTTCGCCCCCACCAAAAGCAGTTCCGTGGTGACGCCCATGCGACACTGCGACACCCTAACCACCCTGTCAGTGTGCCGCTTTTCTCCGAGTGGAGGCCTGAGACGTTTCCTTCCGCCCCCGGTAGCCCCTACACTTTCGACTGGTGCGTGCCCCCCCTTCCCCGAGGGGACCAGTCCAGCGCCCCGTCTCCAGAGATGACACACTACCACAGTATCTGCCAGTATCTATCGCCTGGTCATCAACTGGATGCCACCCTGAGTTAGAGAGATGGAGGACCGTGTTGCCAGATTTCAACCAGATTCTTGACAATCTCGGCGACTGTTTTGAAAGGCAGATATTTGGTCGTTTACGTTCCAAATTAAGAATATGGGCTCAATTTTAGATAACCATCTGATCCATTTTTCATCGCCGGTATGGGCGTTGCGCCCTTGTGATGCTATTAAGGTCACCGTGCAACAGGTTTGGCTTGTTTTTGGATTTGCGCTGGCGGATGCTTAATGTGATTCATTCGTTTGCATTCAGGCGCGGTTTGCACCTTGTTTTGGTGCAGCCCGCCCTCGGCTCGCTACTACGCATCACTTCTGTGAGGCCGGGACTGGGAAACCGGTGTGCTGGAAACCGCCCTGGATGACATCCTGACCCTATTGTCGGATTCCTGGATCGTAATCCTTTCGGACCGAAACCGAAGCCTTGGGTATATCCAAGATCGAGTCCTCATCTCTCCATTCGCGGGTTGTACACCCCACGGGGTTATGATACTGGTAAATCGTTTCCTTCTGCCTCCACTTGCCTTTGTTTCTTTTACGCCGGCATAGTTGGCGGGATGTCGCTCTCGTTCAGTCTTTCAGTGGATATTCTGGCTTCTTCGGCCAAAGAAGATGGGAGACAGAGAAGTGGGCATCTCTTCCATGCGCCGTCTATTCCGTTGGCGAGTTTAAAACATTTATCAGGTATCTGATCTTTCTCGCCTTCATCCTCCTTCTGGGAGTCAGATGAGTAGATTAGCTCGACTTTGGTTGACATGTTGAGCATGTTACAGTGACTATGGCTATCCTCTCACCTCCGCCGACGGCACAGTCGGCTTCTTTGCGTCAGCCAATGCATCTTGTCTCATCACCGCCAAAGAAACCTTTCTTCCCGTTTGCTCAGACTGCGGTGAGTTTCTCCACGTCTGACGAAGCCTCGCCGGCAGGGGGCGGAGCCAGGGTCGCGTATGCCGGCCATAGCCCCCCATTGCAGGATAAGTTTACTGACTTGGTAAAATTTTGTCTGATTCTCTCTGACAAAAAAACATGGTGTTTTTTTGTTTTAGTGGGGTCCCCCAAAACGTTGGTTAGAATCCGCCCCTGCTGGTGGGGCCATCGGTCACGTGCGCAGGCGCGACGCCTGGACGAGAGGTACAGCCTCGGGCAGGGCGTCAGCCGGGACCCGTGATTGATGCCGGGCCGGAAACTGACTGATCGGCTCCCGACCCGGCCCGACCCGGCCGGGTCCCGAGCCGCCGCGGCCGCAGTGGAAATGGGGAGGGTCTGTTCAGACTCTGCACTGTGCAGAGTGTAATACGATGGATAATTCAGTTGGCAGGTGAATCCAGTTGTCGCCGCAGATTTTAGATTGTGTTCACTTAAGACCAGGTGGGCGAAGATTGCGTTTGCGACCAGAGTATGTAATGTCTTGGATATCCGGATAATACCACGAGCCGTTGGTGGATTGTAGTGACGTAAGAAACGGTGTAATTTCGGGAGAGAATCAGAGTAAATTCGGGTAAGAATCTGGGTAATTTTGGGAAAGAAATTGGGTAATTACTGGTGGGTAACTGGGTAATTCTGGAAGAGAATCGGCATATTTTCAGAAGAGGATCGGGTAATTGCTGCAGAGAATCAGAGTAACTTGGGGAGAGAATATCCGTAATTTTGGCGGAGAATCGGGGTAGTTACTGGAAAGAATCTGGGTAATTTCTGGAGAGAATCGGTACAGGTTCGGGAGAGAATCGGGGCAATTTCGGGAGAGAATTTGGGTAGTTTTGGGAGAGAATCGGTAAGTTTCGGGAGGGAATCCGGGTAATTCCGGTACAGAATTATGGTAGTTTCGAGAGAGAATCGGTAAGTTTCGGGAGAGAATCGGGGTAATTTCGGGAGATAATTGCGGTAGTTTCGGGAGTGAATCAGCATAGTTTTGGGATAGAACCGGGGTAGTTTTGGGAGAAAATCGGGACAATTTTGGGAGAATGGGGCTAATTTTGGGAGATAATCGGGGTAATTCTGGATCTGTATGTTGGTTTTGAGTCCTATTTTTGTTGTTTATCCGGTCCTATTTTCTGGATTCAGATTGAATTTAGACTTCGGTTGGGATGGGTTCTCAGGTGTGCAAACAGATTGCCTTTGATTTGTTTGCGAAACTTCGAATATTGACCGAATGGAATCGTAATCTTAATAGACATGACACACTGGTTGCGACGTGAGAAAAGAGGACGAACACTGCGTTGTCTTTTATCCAGTGACTAAGTAAATCTCGTTAGGTGACTCGAGGTGGTGAATCCGGCGCTGAAACGTATTCGCGAGGACACAAAGCAGGAATGATCTGTTGTTTTGTCTGATTAGACGACGGACAGTTTTGGTGTGCTGAGGTCTTAGGGCGCTTCCGAATCTTGTCTGTATCACGCGACAGACAGGGTTCAGTCTGGTCCGTTTTGAAAACAGCATTTAGCTCCTGTGAAGCACGGCTTCCCACGCGAAACTGTCAGTCGGGATTGGTAACTGGAAAGCAGTCCGTACCTGCTGTCGCTTCCAGCGAGCAGATCCAGTCCGACCACGCCACCGCCGCTGGAACGCCGCCTTACATAACGCACCCACACCCCGTGACGGTGCCGGAGTCGTTAACCCGCGCCCGGCGGCGCCGATATGGCAGCGCTGGCCGCCGCCGCCGATATGGCAGCGCCGGCCGGTGCCGCCGTGACGTCATTGTGGCAGGAGCTGGTGCGGCGGGCCGGCAAGACTTAAGTGCGGCGTTAGTCTTTTATCTTGAACTTATTAAAGCCCGCTGTTATTGCTTTATCCTGCTGGTGTGATTTTGTGAAAACCCTGCTCGAGCGAGCAGGGTTTTGTGACAACCCTGCTAGCTCTACCCTGGACCAAAGTCGAATACGTTCGAATCTTCAGTCTTAAGGGCGGTTCTTTTGCCTGTGGCCCTGGCTGATTCTGGGTTAGGATTGGATGGTTTGCATGAAGTGCTCCCAACTGAATGTGTAAAAAAATGACCATTTTTTCATCGGTGGCAGAAGTCAGTTACCAAGAGTAGCTTTTTTTGCTTAATTCTTTTGGGCTTTTATGGACAGATATTATCTATTAGAGACCATTCAGACACGGCCGGGAGTCTGAATTGAACATCAGGAGTCACCAGTTCCCTTCTTCTTGCATTTCAAAACTTTATTTCTGTCTGTCATTCTCTCGCCTTTTCTTTTTGTTTGTGGAAGAGTGTCGTGCCTGGTAATAGTTTCGCGTACTTTTTAACGGAAGTTTTTTATTAGAAATATCGTCGAAATCGCCATCAATGCTAATTCTTAAAGGTTTCGGTGACATCAATGCTAGTTCAAATAGTTTTAGCGTTGAATGAGTGTCCAACAACCGTCATAACCAGGGATGGGACCGAGCAACTAGTCATTGATTCGAAGTTTTTTGGAAACGTCCTTAAATCTGGATTCACGTTTCATTTGACTGCTGACGCCTGAGGGCAAGTGACAGCCGCCGCCAAGTAGCGCTCCCCAGCATACTCGTCAGTCCACCGTATACCCGCCAGTCCCCAGTTCCCAGCCGGTCCCCAGTATATTCGTCTGTCCCCAGTTCCCGGCCGGTCCCCAGTATATTCGTCTGTCCCCAGTTCCCGGCCGGTCCCCAGTATGGTCGTCAGTCCCCAGCTCCCAGCCTATGACCAGACTGGCTGCTCACTTAGCGGGGTGCGGCGATTTGCGGCGGGGTCTGCCTCCTGTACAGCCCCCTGCCCGGCGCGGCGTGCGGAGGTGCGGCGTGGGGCGGCTGCGGCCGGTTTGCCCGCGCTGCTGCCCCGCATGCCGGGTGGCCAGGGGCGCGTCCAGCAGTGCGCACCTGTCGGGATGCTTAAAACCCGCCGATGGACGTAGATTCAACAAATCATTTTGAAGACGCCTGGAGAAAATTTTGTAAGTGGACTTTTCTGCTTGAATTGAGTCGTGGGTATGGAGGCCCACTGGAGCTTTCTAAGCGCTGCCTTCAGGGGGCGGTGGTCTGTCGAAAGCGGGCTGCGCGCTGGAATTGGTCATCCCGTTTATGTCGTCCCTCTTTGAAGCTGTTACTCTGTACAGAAGTTGCACCTTTTTGTGAAACATCCTGGATCTCGTCCCACCCCATACCAAACGCAATCAGCAGCTCTCCGGGCGGCAGCCAGCGCCCTTCCGCCTGTATGTCGGTCCGGGGTGGGGTGTGTGTCGGTGTGGCTTCCACCGGCGTCCGCCGCGCGGCGCTAGTGGAGCTGTGTGACGTCACCGGCGAGGCCGCCAGCCGCCGCCCCTGAGCTTGGTTCAGTCTTGGGCGGTGTGCGGGCCCTGGCTTATCTAGGACGTGTGCAATTCGACGCTTGGGGCAAAGCGTTGAATTCACTCTGACTAGTAGTCGGCCAGCCGCCAGACTTGTCTGTGAGAGATCGTTGTTGTCATTGTGTGCTACGACCAACGCCGATCGATATTGGCTTTGGAGAGACCGTTGAAAGTGTGGGGTGACCTGGGGTCGGGCGGAAAATCTGCCATCGGACTTTTGGGAGTTCGGAGGGGCGCCTGAGCCGGCGAACCGGATTCGCTCGGACTCGCAGCCCGCTGGTGTTGGTGCCCGTCTGGTGCCGATTGGTGCCGTGCTGGTGCTGGTGTGGTGTGAGTGGTGAGAAGCTGAGCACCCAGGCGGGCCCTCTTAGCGGAGACACGGACTCTGTGGACTGAGCCGGCTGGTCGCTCCTTCGAGACTGTATTCGCGTGTATAATTGTGTAAGAGTGTCGTGTTACTCGCTAGAAGCGAGTAGTATTACCCGACCCGGACACCCTTTAGCGCCTCACGCCGTGCGTATGTGAGTGTACCCGACGCCAGTGAGAGGAGTGCTCACTGGTGTGCTACACCACCCTCGGCCATGGCGCCGCGACCCGACCTCATCGTCAACGAGCAGACCCGCGGCCGGTCTCGAACCCGGCGCGGCGTCACCAAGCCGGCTGACACTGTGACGCGTCACGTTGCAGGCAACACGCTGGCGCGCGGCCTGTCGGCCATCGGGCGTGACGACATCGTCAGCGCCTGCATCACCGACAGCGTCATGGTGACGGATGCTATGGAGGCGGCGATGGCTAAGGCACGCCTCGACCAGTCAGGTGGGTGCCTGCGCAGTGGCGTCAACCCGGTCAATGTTTTGTGGCCGAAACGGCCTGAGAGTCCCCGAAACGCGATTCTTTGATCACCGTGGTAAGGTTCGGGAGGATTAGATTCACGGGGTCCAGGTCTGAGAGTCGTTCCATTGTACTTTGTATCATGCTATGCACCACTGGTCCGTTGAAATTGCGCAGTCGCGGGAGGCTAGGATGAGAAATGGCAGCGCGTAGCGTCTGTTTCAGCGCCCTCCTCGAACGTCTACTGGATGGTTGTGGAGTTCCTAACGCTTGGGTGGTGGCTGCTGGTTCTTTTGATCAAAGAGAGCCAACTTGAGTCCCAAAAATGGCCACCCTACTTTCTAACACCCTTCAAACTCAGGGTTTAATTGGCTGCCTTAGCTGTTCGGAAAACAACTTTGATTAGCTGGGTTTCTTTCAGCTGGGTTTCAACTGGGTTTCTTTCAGCTAAAGTAGAACCTGGCTCCTCGCCCGTCTTTTACAGTGGATGGTGTTGGAACAGTCCCATAGAATGTTTGTGTATCTGCCAACACAAAACACGTGTTTCGGCGTGAGGCGTTTGTCCCGCTACAAGCCCCACTCATGGTTCGGAATTAGACAAGACTTGATTTCAAACTACACAAACTTCTAAAGCCGAGAGCGCCCGCGGCTTTCTCGTCGCCGACCAAAACATAGGGCTGAGCTGGCAGCCGTGGGCGCCGGCCGGTCAGAGCTGGGCGTGGCGCCGGTGGCTGCTGCCGATGGTGACGTCACTACCGCCCCCGCCCCCGCCCCTGCTCTCACTGTCACCCCCTGTGACCGCCACACCTTGTCTGCGCGCTGATGAATGGGCAGGAGACGACGTCTTATTGGGTATTATGGATAGAATGCAAGTCATCGCTTACAAACATGGAATTTTAAGATTCGAAAAAGAGAATCCAGGCCTATTTTGATGTTTTTTATTTACTGCAAGATCAATGATTTGGCTCTAATTGACCTGTAACCCTTTTCTGTGGGCTTCACGGTTTTACTAACTACCCTGGTTGTATCTGGCGTTTATTTTAAGTGCCCCCTCCGTCTGAACCCGCCCTGGGGGAGGGGACGCCGCAAGGTCTCACCCTATGAACATCGGTTAAGATCTCACCCCTTAACCGATGAACGCCTGCCCTTCACCGGGCCGGTTCGAGCACTGAGCAGGTGCCAGCTCCGTTCCCACAGCTAGAAAAGCATCAAAGGAAGCCAGACAGCTGAACTGCCGTTTGTACCTGCGCTCCCACCGGTCCAGCGTCGTGTCGTCTCCATGGGCGTCCCCGGTCCAGGAGGGGGAGGGGTGGTGTCTGGCGACGGGCGACATACCGATCCGGTCCCTAGGGCGGCGACCGCTGAAGCGAGACGCGGCGTCGCCGGCGACGGGCCGGATAGTGATGTCAAACCTTACACGGACGAGAGCCCAGAGCGGATGGTGATGTCAAACTGGACACTGACGAGAGCCCAGAGCGGATGGTGATGTCAAACTTGACACTGACGAGAGCCCAGAGCGGATGGTGATGTCAAACTTGACACTGACGAGAGCCCGCAGCGGATGACAGCGGCGAAAATGGCTCTCTGAGTTGCCAATAGGTTTTGATGGCGATTGCTGCTAAGCACACACAGGGAGGTCACCAAGGAGTCTTTATTGGGAGGAGGGACCCCGGGCTCAAAATGGCCGGGGGGGGGGGGCAAAGTTCGAGCAGATTGGGCATCTTTGAAACCGTTATTGATGCACTTCAACACTGAAATCGGAAACACTTTTTACCAACACATGTATTTTCACATTGCTTTATTATGGGCCTTTAATATAGGCACAGTCATCCCTTCCCTCCCGTACAAACGAATCATCTCACATCCTGGCTTCTTCCATGAATTTCTAACATCCTGTACCGGCTTGCAATCACTTGGTTACACTAAATATACATCGCACCGCATCCTGACACCACGCACACTAAATATACATCCCCCCACGCTGGACAGTGTGTTCCGTCCCATTGCAGAACTCCCCCCTCCTCCACCGCTGTGAGCCCCGGCGAGAGCTCTGCCCCCTCCTGAGACAGCCGGGCGGCACCGCCTCTGTCCTCCCCCAAACCACGTGCATCACAACTGGGGGGGGCACCAGTTGGATAGAAACAACAGCCGACAGGTGACAAGGGCCTAGGTACGCACCTGAGGCCAATCCTGTTAGAACAACATATTTACAGTTCTATCTTGAAGCTTTATTTCTTACCTACGCTATCGAAATTTGTTTTATAAATCATTATATCTGATCCATTTTTTTCGTTGAAGTGCTTAGGTTATAACCCCTGGCTATTGCTTCTTCATATTTCTATAATCATATATCGGTCGGATCCAATCCAAACTCGACGGCTGCATATATGATGCATATAAACTTAATTGTACAGAATGTTGTTTCGCGATTAGAATCATTATGTTTTGAACAGCAGTCCCCGGTAGTAATCAAAAAGAATATTCTTTGCTGTAAAGTATACAATATCATTACGGTTGTTTATTGTTTCTTTAACAAATTCCCGCACTGACATATCATCAGAGCAGCCATAAAGAATGTAGGCTTAATTATCAATATCCTCAAATCTATCTATTGCGAAATTGTGAATCCAATACTCGTTAAAAATTTATAGTGGGAATAGACCCATGTATAACTCGAAATTTGAGGCCTTACAATTTGGTGACCTCGATACAATTATATGGTGGTTGGTAGACTTTTTCTGTTTATATCAACATGTCCCTCATTTTCCATCATTTTTCAAACGGTTTCGTGCTGCTGGGGTACATTTTGTCCATGAATCTATGTAAAAATTGTGTTTTTAATATTTGGAACAGAAGTAGTTTTCCTTTAATTAATAACTCGTGAGGTTGATCTGTGGCACTAGAACTGTTTTTTTTAGTAATTTGTCTTTCCAAAATTGCGGATTTTTTTAGTTATTCTATCGTAAGGGAGAATTGTTGTTTTTTGTCTGGTTAGTTGGAAACACTTCACGCTTTAGTTATTCTATCGTAAGGGAGATTTTTTGTTTTTTGTCTGTTTAGTTGGAAACACTTTACGCTGGTTCCACGCAGGTGGCGGAGAAAAGGCAACACAGCGTAGGTTGTATCCCAAAATTTGGGGAAAAGTCCACTCCTGATCAGCTAGTTTGGAGGGATGCGTCACCCCCTCCCCCCCGCTTTCGACACCCATAGTAGTTCCTGAAGAAATGTGGATTGCTGGAACTTGGGTAACGGTTGAAGTTTTGAACTGATGATTCAGAGGCTATCGCCGATCCAGACGGGGGTTCAGATGCTATCTCAGATCCAGATGTATGGTCACTACATGACGATCCTCCTAAAGATGACCTCTGGAATCAAGGAGAGGTACCATTTTTGAATGAATAATTATCTGAATAATGACCGAGATTGGGCTTTTTATTGGCACTGTAGTAATGCATCAGCTTTCTTCCTAGCAGAGTACTGTGGATGCTTACCGTACGTAACAGCGCTGTCCCCATTATGTCCCACACACAAACCTGTTTGAGACGTGTCGCCTCCCCTCCCAGTTTCTGTCCATAAATGGAAGTAAGCGCCGTCGTCAAACCTGGCCGTCGGCCCCGGTCCTGTGGCTAGGCGGCTGACTAGTTTCCAAAAGTGGCATTCTTCAACTCATGTGCAGTTGGTTTATTTTTGCACGGACGGGTCAGTGTCAGCTATTAGCTTCCTTTTTGGGTAGCGCTTTCTTTTCAGGGGAGAACTAGAGTTGAAACGATAATTTCTAATTGTCACATATTTTGTCATCCTTCCGGTTTTGTGATGGATTTTTGGTTTAGTGGCACACAGGGACGATGGGGCGACTACATAATTTTCCAGAGGGAGTTGTGGCCGCCACCAGGGGCGCAGCAGAAAATCAGCAATGCTGTTTCCGCTGTATGCTGTTAAATCTCATACTACCCTATCTGGCCTTTTTTAGCCCGATGTGAATTGGGATGACTACTGTTTCAGGCCTGTTGAGGCAACGCTAAAGGGATCCATGTCAAACCGGGAAATTATCGGGATTTCTCTCTGTGTATCCCTCCTCGGTGGAGGCCACTTGTTGATGACAGTAAGTGCTCCAGTGTCCTGCATTATTGAACAGGCAGTCTCAGGTGGAGCATCCTCCTCGCGCGCGCGCCTTCCTGACATCTCTCCGCCGAGGTGTTGTGAGAGGTACAAACGATGTACCCCTCCCCCCGTTTTGGTCGGATGCCTCCAGTAATGATACAGGCGGTGGGTGTTTTTGTGAGCCGATTGTTCAGCTAGCGAACCGGCGGCGGCGGTGCAAAATGATTGGAGCTTGGTGGTGTTACCCGTCAGCTTTGCTGATTGGAGCTTCGTGGTGCTACCCGTCAGCTTTTCTGTTTATGGTTATCTGAAATGCTGAGAGTATACATTTGCCTCTTTTGGATGATCGTAATGGTCGAACGGCTAAAAATCAAGTATTTTGGTTTTACCTCATTTTTGGAAGCACGGGTCAAAAAGTTAATTGAGAAAAGAAATGAAGCCATCGTGTTCAGGCTGTCCATTTTCTCACAACTGTCCGTAACTAATATAGCATCGGTCCTTGACTCCGCCAGAAGTGCTAATACTCCCGGCATATTTTGAACCCCAGTGAACTGGGCCATTGAACTGGATCACTGCCACGGTCTGCTGAGGAGGGAGTCTGAAGGGTGGCTGCTGCCCCCCCCTCCCCACCCCACCCCGGTCCCCGGTACCGTTAGTCTTGTGTTTGGGGTCTCAGTCTCCCCACGGCGTGGTGGGAGCGGTGCCCCAGTTTACCCGGGCACGGGGCAGGGGCGGGGCTAAACCCCGCGGTAAGCGGTGTAGTCAGAACGGGGTCACATGTCTGAGCCGCCCACCGCGCCGGTTCTTAGCTGTGAGGCGGGAACGAATGAGAGGAGTGGCTAATCTCCGGTTCACAGGGTCACCGTAAATCACCGTATTGAGGGAAGCGTGCCTTTTCGTGTTCTTGTCGGATTTTCCCAGCCACGATCATGATAACTACACTTTGGATACCAGTCAAACGCTAGTCTCGATCCTGAGACAAACAGTGTGATCCTGACTTCCTCTGTGAGCATGGCTTTGGTACTCTCCAGGTGTGCCCGGCTCGGGGATGGTATTTGCCACCTTTGCCCAGCCAAGTCTGCCGGGTCAGACCCTCCTAGGTCTGCCCGGCAGTGCCGGGGTAGTTGAGGTTAACCTCACCTCTAGAACCGCCGAGGACCTGGTCCGGATAGATGCTGACCACCGTAGGAGCCCGAGTCTATGATTGGGGAGTCCGGTCAGATCCCCAGCACGGGCTTATGTCGTGGCGAAGAAAGTCTAGATCCAGTTTGATCAAACTCTGAAGTTGCCCCGGAAAATCCTGACCAATCTGTGTGCTCACCACGATAACCAATCCTAATCTTATCTGTATTAAAAGCTCTACTGAGTCTTAACAAAATATTCAGTTCAAATCCATACACAGATCCAAGCCTACCCGAATTTAGCTGGACAATCAAATTCAATCCATGGATTTAGTTGGGTACCTTTTCAGAGTACAATATGTGACTTCCTCCACCTGATTCCGTGTCCCTTAGTGCCTGCTCTGGTCTGGAATTATGTAAAATCTTCTCCGGGAGATGTTTTCCCCGGCAGGAAGATTGAGTTTCTATATGGGATAACTTTCCACATATGCTCAGACTGGCTAATTCCGCGGAACGTCGTTGATAGCGGGATAGGGTAGTAAACATTTTATTGAGACGAGTTGTGTTTCCACGCGTTTGCAATTTCACAAATCAGCAAGTTAACCTCACTTCAGACATTTCAGATTTGATATTAGCTGAATTCCTGCGGGGAGCATTTTTGCCCGGCCAGTAAGTGGACCTGATGGGATCCCTCCTCTTGGCTCCGATGCCGGTGACGGGAGGGAGCGTCTGCTCACTAGAGATAGAGCAGCAGGAAACCTTTTATTTAAAATGTTGACACACCAAAACTTTAAAACTGAAAACCCCAGTGGGCTTTTTAAGCTTTTTTTATCCAGACGGGGAGCATGGAGGAGGGATGGTGCAAGATTTCTTCCCAGAATGAAAGAGGAAGTGACTGTTCTTTTTGCTCCCGGTATGCTCTGAATGACTTCGTCTCTTATGAGTTTTGTCAGCATGTTTAATGGCCTGGCTCCTCGAACCCTTGGGATTGCATATTCGGGCGCACCCCTTCATCAGAATCAGGTAGGAAAACGATAGGTAAAACTACAAATTCTTGGTCATAGTGTAGCAAGACCTCGAACACATAATCCCAATGCATTGGTACCATTTCGCATTCAAGATTCGAGGAGGCAAGCCAACATCCTGTGAACCTATAATCATGCTCCTCGCCTCACCACTCCGAAATATATCGATGTTATTAGTTTTGTATGCATTTTTTGTTCGTCAAGTTCGTCATGCTGCAGTTCTACCTTTAATTACACCCAAAGTCGAATTTCGTCTGCATAATTTGTCCAGACATCCCGTCATATTAACTCCTTCAATTATCTCACTTCTTCTCTCATCATCATTCCGGTCAAGAGTGCATGTTATTGGCTGTGTTCTTGATACTACATCTATTTCTTTCCTTCTGCAAACTTTTCACTTTTTGTGAATACCTAACTATCCTATCATACAATACAACCCTGTCGCTATGCGTTTCTCTCCACACTTTCTCAAGCCTCAATTTCTCTGCAGATCCTTTGTTTATCTCGCGTCCCCTGTTGCTCCACTTCCTCGTGGCTGTCCGATATACCCGGAGACGCGCCGGCCGGCGCCCCCTCTCCCTCCCCTCCCGTTGGATGCGCCGACGAGCGCCATTGGGCTCCGCAGCGGGCCCCTTCCTCCCTCTCATCTCTCTCTCCCCGGGAGCCGCCGCCGCCGCCGCCGCAGCTCTGGACAAGGGCAAACATGGCTGCTGCCGTGACCTTGGACGGTGCTGCTGCACTGGCGCATCCCCGCCGCGCCCCCGGGCGGCTTATTTGGTGCCTCTGCCACCTGTCGCTGGCCAACTACTGCGCGTGCGGTCGATGTGTGAATTTTGGGAGGTGGGCGCTAAATGAGCAAAGCCGTTGGCGCCCAAAAGCACCAGTGATGATGATGATGGTGAGTTTTGGGAGGGACTGGACAGAGACGGTGGCTCGCGGGGTTTGCGAGGCTTCGTCGCTGCCGACTAATCCCGCCCGTCGGCCCGCAGAAGATTGGTTGTAATTTGGATGTTCCCCGGAGTGGATCAGCTCTATCTCTTGTGACCGTACAAGTCGATCATGCCGGAATGAATATACTTGGTATTGAAATATCAGCGACCGGTTTGATCAAGGCTATTATTGGTAAAAATGTTTGGGGAGAAAATTGCAATCTCTAGAGAATCAACATCAATCATTTCGGTTTTGTTTTTCAATACCCAAAGTTTTGAATTAAGCGCCAATCACCGGAACGTGGAACAGAAACGTATCGAATTGCTTCCGGCATTGCGGCGGCAAAAACAAAGCCAATCACCCCGGCTGGCTCTGCCCCGGGGGCGGCCACGTGCCGCCCGGAGGCCTTCTGCTTCGGCGCGCGCGCCCCCAGGCCTGCCCGACTGCTGCCCTTCGTGGCCAATCGATCGCCTCCGGCTGTTGCCATGGTAACGCCGGCGGTCGCTCATGACCGGAACGCGAGATTCTGATTGGCTGAACGCAGCTGGAACTGTAAATACGGCTTAGTAACAGCGAGGAAGGCCGGGAAAAACGGAGCTGATGGGTCTGCCATTGGTTTGGTGGCGCGCCATTTCTGATCGAAATCCTGCGTAGGAACGGCGGGGAGAAAATTGCAGGAGGAACAGAATGTTTCTTACCATGATTAACATTAATTACCCGGTCATCTCTATCTATTTTTGCAAGCTAATCGTCGGCGGGCTCGGAAGGAGAGAAAGGGAGAGAGAGAGAGAGGCGCCATAGGCTGATTTTTTGTCGTTTGAGATACATTGGGTGCAGAGGCAAAGGTTGACCCGGCAAGGGTTACTTTGGTCAGTCTGTTCTTCGTGGTGTTCCCGGGCGCTATGGTGAGAACAAAGTTTCTTTTGCAAGTTTCCTTGGATAGGTCTCCTCGGCATATCCGTCGCAGGTTAAGCATCTATTTCCTCTATTTTTCTCCCGATTTCCTCTATTATGTACAGGTTTGAGACCTCTGCAGTCATTTTCGCTACCATAAACCGTAAACTACGAAGCAATGTCAGAAAAAACATTAGTCGAAAGCTGATCGCGAGCAAATGTAGAATGATCATTTGTTTACTTTTTTCTGTATAATTCAATTCCAACCACCATGTTTATGTCAGGGGCGAATTTTCACCGGTTAATTGCGGGAAACGGTGCCCATAATCGAAAAAACGTTCTTGTAATTAATCGGAAAATATCAGGTGGATGGGAGGAAAATGCCTCTTTGCCCCCCCTCCCTCTGGATCTGCCAGTGTTTTGTTGGTCCTCATGCTTTATACTTTCGGGCGCATGATTCCCCCGCTTCCTCGCTCGACAGTACACACTCGGCGCACACAGCGCCTCGTCAGGTATAATTGGTTCGGTCGTGTCCCGCGACACTATCCGATAATCAGCGCGGCTGTCACGTGACACCGGCCGCTAATGACGCCGGTGTCACGTGACATACCAGTGTGACCAGCCCTCTGCTTCTGGCTTACCGGTCAAACGCGTTGACAGATGCCGCCATTGATGTGTGACCCCAGCCGTTGTGCGGGTTTTACCGCCGGCGGCGCGGCGGACTTTCTAAGGCGCGGGTCGCGCGCAGGGGTCGTCGGGGTCAGAGGTCGCGCTGAACACGCCCGGAGGCGGTGTTTTGACGGCTGCTCCGCGGTGAGCAGGACCGCCATTGTGGACGGGGCAAGTCGTAATGCGGGCGTTATGATGGAAGAAGACTATGGTTATCGCGTGATAATAGCCTGTCCTGGAGCTGGGGCTGAAAACCCTGTTTTTGCTCACCAAAATTTGAGGCGTCTAATTTTTTCATGAAATCATAGGAGTTTGCTTTTTCAGCTGGTTATGACAAAGAAAGAATGTGGGACTAGTGAGCGGAGAGCCGGCCCTTCCGATTCGTATGGTTTCACTGCTAGTATCCAATTAGTGTGTCTGCCAATGCTCCAGTACCTGAGTATTTTCAATGTTATGGGGCTTCCGACCGAGGTGTAGATTCGCGTCCGTGGGTTGGAGAGTTAGAGGGATTACGACGCCCTCCTCAATTTAGACGGCGACTAAACAGGGGCAGACCCAGGAAGAAGGTAGGAGTGGGGTCAAAAACCGGTTTGTCACCAATGCTGACCGATTTTTCAATGGGATGTTTTTAACGTCTCGGCCTCTTGGCCTTCATCAAGAGATCACGCTTGAGTCTATTTTCCATAAATATATGAGCCCTTCTGAGGAGATTAAATCTTCAGAGATGCATTCCTATTTCAAATGTAGTTATTGATTCAGAAAGAGAAAGGAACCTTAATTCCATTATCATTACCTTGGTGACAGATGCATTTCCGTGGTTTAAAAGTTTTCGTGGACTAGCAGGGATGAAAATCCGCAATAAAAAGTAACGTTGGTTCTTTGTTACCTGATCGTTTCCAGCTTTTGGGCCGTGCCGTGAGCTGCATGTTCTGTCAATGGATATTTTTAGATGCTCTGATATACTAAATTTCCCATCTCTGGAATTCTCTCCTATCCACGGGGTATGTAACAGGTCGGTATATAGGCTGTATAAGCGTATACCTCATCGTTCATGAGTCATTTTTATAGGTAGTATTTATTGCTTTGGGGACGTTTTCTCAACCTACGATTAACCTAGACAGGCGAGTGTTCCACTTGTTTTGTTTTGATTTTTAATTTGAGACATGTGACGTCACAGATGCGTGATTTGGTTTGATTCGATTAGCTGCCTGTTTTCGGTATAAGGAAGTCTGCCGGGCACTGTGAAAAGACGAGGTCCCATCGGCACATCAAAGTGGAACGAGGGGTTGCGTCGTCATCGACAGCGATTAGATAGCTCTCCGCAACTAACACTTACATCGCCACTCGGTGTCAACGCCCCCGGGTTGACGGGGTCGCGTCGACGGGCACGCGCATCACGTGTCAATACATGACGGAGGGTTTGCGTCAGCTTCAGCGTCGATTGACGGCTGGCCCCGATAGTGTAGCGTGTGTGGCTTCAAACCCAGGCCGACCGTCCGTCAAGAAGCGCCGTTTTGATTTGGGTTAAGTTTGCGTATTTGGGATGCGCGCTTTTGGAGGTACATGAATAAAGAGGGTGGGCGCAGTCATTTGGTAGAGTTCAGTAACGTGCTGCTTTTCCGTGGGCGGGAAAGGTTTTAACTGCAAAGTTCTGAAATTCGGAAAAACTAGTACGCGAACATTATTTCCGCGCTACATGACAAATGACGTCATATCTGTCACCGGGATTGCTAGCTGTCACATCTGCTGAACTACGATCGTGCGTGACGCTCGTTCCCCCGTGCCTTTTTGCACGTGCCTTTTAGAGGAGTTCATGGTGGCAAAAAGCGTGGCCAATTTCATCATCTGGCGGCAGAGATGTGAAAGGCAGGAGCCCGCGTGTGGTGGATGGGATTAAAAATCGCGCCGGATTAAAAAGCGCGCGCTTCACGTCGGGTGGGCGTCTGGCCCTCGTAAGCGGGAGGTCCGTAAAAAGTCGCGGCGTATTAGTGGGCATGTCGGAGTGCCACTTTTTACCGGAATATTTAATTGAAGAGGTCTGCATTGAATGCCGTTTCGTGGCATTGTTAGAGATGAGGCCGGGCATGACCGGCATCAGAACTCAGGCGGTATTTTGGCTTTCCTGTTGCGTTATTTTGGGTTTCCTGTTAACGTATAGGCCATACCTTATTTAATGGCAGTGACAGCTGTACAAGTTTTACTGGGAAGACCCGGAGTTAACGAACCTGAAGGAGGCCGTTTATTTCCGGGATAGAGGATCTGTGTTGGGTCGTGGGCCCTCTTACTGTATGTAGTCCGTAGGAGGGGGAGGGGTACTGTAGTAACAGTTTGTATTGCAGTTAGTATTGCAGCAGTTTTTAGTACTGTAGAATGGAGGGGATCAGAGGTAGGTATGTGTATTTTTAGTGATTATGGGTGCACAAAATTAAAAGAAAATATCAATGACTACGACACAAAAATATGACAGTATGATATAAGTTGCGTTTTAGCTACAGGCCCGTTGGACGGCTGAAAATCATGTAAAATGCCTTCAAAAGAAAAACGCGAAAATTTAAAGGATATTTTAACGCTACTTCGATGTTACTGGGGAGCCTCGGCCACCCCCAAAGATATACAAATCCCCGGGCCTGGCTCAGGCCATAAAGCTCGCGCGCGTGTCTTTGCTGACAATTCTGTCTTGGCAATTAAACATTTACTGTTCAGCCCAGTCTTCGTGAACCAGAAATAGCCGATTGCCGTTCCCAGTGTCTGCCCCAGTGTTGAGCGGTACAAGGAGCCTGAGATGGCCGGACCACCCAGAACCCGTGTGCAGGATCGCCTACTCAGGCGATCATCGACAACACCATGCCGGTGTAGGTAGGGTCCGTGTTTGCGGAGGCGTCGCTGGGTGTTGGGAGTCGATCTGAACAATGGCCCGGCGCCTCGGCCAGTGGTCTTTGGGGAACGGCCATCAACACGGGCGGCAAAAGCCTTTGTGAGGGGGGATCTAAAGCGTAAAGTAATTCTCAACTGGCAGACCAGGGGAGACGTCCTCTGAAGAAATTTGGGACTTTTGTCATGGTATTATATTTTCATATTTGTTATGGTATTTCTGGAGAGAAAGTGTAAAATAAAACCAGTCTAGTTTCTTTCAGGGAGTCTCCCTTTGCTCAACGCCAGGGGCGCGGCCCGGTCCGCCGTTTTCGGCGGCGCCGTGTGTACGGGCCGGGTTGGTATGCACCCTGGGCCGCCACGTGCCTGGATGTAGGTCACGCCTCCCTTACGACCCGCAGGAGCGACGCTTCTTGTGTGCGGAGCCGATTGTAAAGCAGGGACGGCTCGGGTTCGGAATGTGTGAATGGACAGGTCATTGACCCCAACCCGGTGCGGCTTCGCCGTGTTCCAGGGCGGTGCATTGTCTTATTTCCTGGTCACCCTCCGCCCAGGCTGCGTAATTGTGACGTCACTTCTCTTACCTTATCACTTTTAGTCCAATCTTGTAGGCTTGTTACCCACTATGATCTCAATTGGTTGTATGTGTAGCGTTTAACCTCTTGCAGTTGAAAGTTCATGGATGATCTTGCGGTATCATAATGATCCGACGGCGAATTAATTTGAAATTTAATAAGAATGATTTCCACTTGAAGAGTTTATGGGCCCACAGCAACCTGAAAATGAGTTATCGTCTTAAGTTTTGAGACGAATTGCGCTGAAAACTTGCAATTCCTTTCGTGCGGAGTATTAAACGCTGCTGTCGATTGCGTTTGCAAGTTTAAAAAAATATTTTCATAGGCGTTCGGTATTGATCGGTTCGTGTACCGTATTAACCGTGGAATAATCCCTTTAGGCCCTTACCATATTTGTATATGTATACCAGCCGTTTCCTGCTCCCCTGTTCAGTCCCAGCCATTGAACCCCCTGGGTTTTTCCCTGCGACAAGCTCAGAATCGCTGTTCTCGCTGGCTGTCCGAGTTATCCGCCGCGCGCCGGGTGTAGGAGTAAATACACGGCTGGAGCCGGCCCGGCCCCGTGCCGCCGCCGAATTGCATCAGCCGAGGTGCTGGGTGGGACGGACAGTGAACCCGCTGGTCTCCAGTTCTGGAAACCGATCTGACTGCATTAGGGGACCAGAAAGTGAACGGAGCATTCAGTATTCTAGCCAAGTTGGAAGTGGTAATGGTTTTGCGCATCCGTATCTCGTCACAATAACCGTTTGCCTAGTCCCTAAATGTTCTTTTTAGAGCAATACTGTCCAGGAACTCACAACATGTTCCTGGTATATTCTCGCCTTCTGTTTTTGACACCTCCTCTGTCCGGGAAAATTCTGATGTTGCGTTTTTGCCACCTCCCATTCTGACGCTGCTGTTTTTGCCACCTCTTGTCCGGGAGGATGCTGCTGTTGCTAGGCCGGTGTGGTGTATTTCGGGTGATTCAGTATCTCCAGAGAGCGTCAGTGTCACGGAAGGGCACCGACGCTCTCCGACGGGCGGGCGTTGTCTGGCAATGGGATTCAATGGGTCCGGGGAGTCACGGTGCCACTGGGATTCAATGGGTCCGGGCAGTCACGGTGCCACTGGGATTCAATGGGTCCGGGCAGTCACGGTGCCACTGGGATTCAATGGGTCCGGGCAGTCACGGTGCCACTGGGATTCAATGGGTCCGGGCAGTCACGGTGCCACTGGGATTCAATGGGTCCGGGCAGTCACGGTGCCACTGGGATTCAATGGGTCCGGGCAGTCACGGTGCCACTGGGATTCACTGGGTCCGGGGAGTCACGGTGCCACTGGGATTCAATGGGTCCGGGCAGTCACGATGCCACTGGGATTCAATGGGTCCGGGCAGTCACGGTGCCACTGGGATTCAATGGGTCCGGGCAGTCACGGTGCCACTGGGATTCAATGGGTCCGGGCAGTCACGGTGCCACTGGGATTCAATTGGTCCGGGCAGTCACGGTGCCACTGGGATTCAATGGGTCCGGGCAGTCACGGTGCCACTGGGATTCAATGGGTCCGGGCAGTCACGGTGCCACTGGGATTCAATGGGTCCGGGCAGTCACGATGCCACTGGGATTCAATGGGTCCGGGCAGTCACGATGCCACTGGGATTCAATGGGTCCGGGCAGTCACGATGCCACTGGGATTCAATGGGTCCGGGCAGTCACGGTGCCACTGGGATTCAATGGGTCCGGGCAGTCACGATGCCACTGGGATTCACTGGGTCCGGGCAGTCACGGTGCCACTGGGATTCAATTGGTCCGGGGAGTCACGGTGTCACTGGGATTCAGTGGGTCCGGGCAGTCACGGTGCCACTGGGATTCAATGGGTCCGGGCAGTCACGATGCCACTGGGATTCAATGGGTCCGGGCAGTCACGATGCCACTGGGATTCAATGGGTCCGGGCAGTCACGATGCCACTGGGATTCAATGGGTCCGGGCAGTCACGGTGCCACTGGGATTCAATGGGTCCGGGCAGTCACGATGCCACTGGGATTCACTGGGTCCGGGCAGTCACGGTGCCACTGGGATTCAATGGGTCCGGGCAGTCACGGTGCCACTGGGATTCACTGGGTCCGGGGAGTCACGGTGCCACTGGGATTCAATTGGTCCGGGCAGTCACGGTGCCACTGGGATTCAATGGGTCCGGGCAGTCACGGTGCCACTGGGATTCAATGGGTCCGGGCAGTCACGGTGTCATTGCTCGCCAACAGGTGTCGTTGTCTGACACTGGAGCATGGGTGTCTGTTGCGGCCGGGAATCCCGGTGGTCTGTGCGCGGTATATGAAAAGCTGTTGACGTGCGGTTGATTTTGATTTCGAAATTTATGTATGAAGAGACCAGAAATTACTTAGAGCTTCCAATTTCGGACAGTGATTGGGCCAGTCTTTAAGTCTCCCCATGCCTTCGCCTTGAAGGCACGAGCAGGAACATATCAAGTACGGGGCTATTTTTCAGGCGATCTTGTAATCCGGTTTCAGGAAGAATTCAATACTTCTTTAAGACAGGGCTCGCTCTTTGCGAAACAATAGTGCTGGTGTATTGCTTTTTTACCAGATAACAAGCATGTCGTTGGCTGCTGGGCACTGTAGGCGTTGCGAAATGACTAACACAGCACCGGTATTGCGTGCGAGAGCGCCGTGTTTCTTCGTTAGCTGGCACAGAACGGCTGTTTGGGTAAGCTAACGAACGTCAATTAGCTTGCAAGCCATGTTCTGGGCGGCTGATGTCACCGCCTCGGCATGCGGTAAACAATGGGTCGGCTCACGTGCTTCACCGCTGGGCTAGTCGACAGACTCGCTGAGAACACTCCGAACCAATAAACACCACTTCGGTGGGTCGTCATGCTCGGCTGTATGTTTTTTCTGAGGTCGGCCGCCGTGTCCTGTCGCTGGCCACGGGTGCGAAGTCAAATGTTTGTGTAATTGACACGGAGGGAGCTGGCGGTATGGCTTTATAAGGACTGGAGGCTGGCCGGGCAGCTTCTGACGGATGTTGTTGCTCTATGAGGAGATGTTGTATTGTGATGACTGCTGCTGGGTCGCCCCAGGCTTCCGCCCCCGCGGACGCCGCGACCCCGTGTTGTTATTGCTCGGCGACATTGGCCGCCAAGTTTATAACTTTGTCTGAGGAGGTGAATTGGCGCGGGTGGTAGTGCACTCCTCTCTGATTTTGCATTCAGGAACCGCCCAAAGTGATTTCCAAAACTCGTTGTGGATTTACTATTGCATTTTGTATTACTAGTACACAATTCGGTGTAAAGCTGATCACGGAGGGTGATTACCTTTTATGAAATATGCAGTACATATTTTTAGGGCCACCATCCAGCGGAACCGGCTCTGTCCTGTCAGAAGTGCATGGATTAGCGGACATCCGGTGAGGGGCCGTTCATAGACTAGGTAACACGCATTTTTGTGTGATTTTGACCCCAGCCTTCCCCATGTAGCGTTTTTGGCGTCCATATTTAACGCTTGATAACGCTGTGGCTGACTGCCCACCCCAGTCTGCGTTACGCAATTTATGGACCACCCCGTAGTGCGATTGACCACAATACCACCGAAGCCTCAGTTCCTCTTAGCGCTGCGAAGAACAGATCGTCTATCGTCGATTTTGGGGTCTTGCGAGAGAGGTTTCAGGTCATCAGTTTCATCATTATACCCCCCTTCTCCTATAACCTTCGCATTTCCGACGGCCGCGCTACGGACGTTACTGCAGGGAGTGTGCCATCCTCGGAAGACCCTTTATTCTGTCATATATATATATATATATATATATATATATATATATATATATATATATGTATGTATGTATGTATGTATTTAGTGATATAGTGTGCCGCAGGTTTTGACTGTCTGTGTGAGGAGTTGGGGCCCTCTCGAGACTTGTCGTTCTCTCTAACCGCCCTGTCTCTTGTGCCGCAGGTTTTGACAGTCTGCGCGAGGAGTTGGGGCCCTCTCGAGACACCTCGTTCAGACCAGACCTGACCTACGACGACCGAGACATAATGAAGGTAGGTCCACAGCTCTGCGGTATGATGCCGCTGTTCTGAGTTGTTAATGAGCGGATTGCAAGTGGATCTTCAACATGCGTGCGGTGCTGATGGACAGCAAGTTGGAGTGTTTCTGAGTTTCCAAACGTCTCTCAGTTAGCAGTTTGATTTAAACTCATCGCTTCTGGGAAGTAGCTGCCAAACCTGGTGAGCCGGGATGACGTCCGCTTCGAAGTCGAGGCGCCTCCAGCCTTCCACATCAGTTATAATCGTGTTGAACTCGATAAGTGTGGACCGGAGTGAGCGCAGTTCTTTGAAGATGGCCTGGGCCGATCCGACGCGGTGTTTACAGATATCCGACTTGTAAACATGTCTGATTGGACGCTATTTCGGGTGAATCCAGATCGCATCTGTGCAGCCATGTCCCGGAGGCTCCGGGCCAGATCATGCCGAAATCCGAGCCGCCTGACCAGGATGTGGTCTGTGCATGACATGTCATGTAAGACCACAGACAGAACTGGGCGGCCTGTTTGATCTTTGAACCTACCTCATTCTCGTGGGTGGATTTGGCGGAGCAGCATTCAAAGCTCAGTGAAGCGAGTGAGGAACCCCTTCCCCCAATTTTAATCAAGACCGTTACGTCCTGTACTCTTTGGAAAGCTGTGTTTAATTCTTCAAGCTGTCAGTCGCCTTGTAGGCGCTGGATTCACCGAAATAGGTTTTCGGAGAGCGGGTAAAGTATGACAGAGGCCTAATGAGAATGGAAAAACGTTGGTGATCATTAACCGCCAGAAATGAATTACAATTTATAGTTTTAAAATAGCCCAAATTCAGTCAACTGTTTCACACTCCAGTGCTTGGTCACGACACTCACCGATCTGGTTCGCTGTGAACCAGCAAACCTCTGACATCACTTATCTGGTTCGCTGTGAACCAGCAAACCTCTGTCATCACCGATCTGGCTCGCTGAGAACCCTCAAACCTTTGCCATCACCGATCTGGCTCGCTGAGAACCCACAAACCTCTGTCATCACCGATCTGGCTCGCTCAGAACCAGCAAACCTCTGTTATCACCGATCTGGCTCGGAGAACCCGCAAACCTCTGTCATCACCGATCTGGCTCGCTGAGAACCCACAAACCTCTGTCATCACCGATCTGGCTCGCTCAGAACCAGCAAACCTCTGTTATCACCGATCTGGCTCGCTGAGAACCCGCAAACCCCTGTCATCACCGATCTGGCTCGCTGAGAACCCTCAAATCTTTGCCATCACCGATCTGGCTCGCTGAGAACCCGCAAACCCCTGTCATCACCGATCTGGCTCGCTGAGAACCCACAAACCTCTGTCATCACCGATCTGGCTCGCTCAGAACCAGCAAACCTCCGCCATCACCGATCTGGCTTGCTGAGAACCCGCAAGCCTCCGCCATCACCGATCTGCGCAATGATCTCGCTGCTTCTTCAAGCGTCCACCAGTCTAAGTTGGCCTGTGCGCGCGGTCTTTGCCGTGTTAGCACCTGGAAATCCCCTGCCGTCGAAGTTGACCTCTGCCCGCGGTCGTTGTTGTCGTGGCACCTTGAAGTCTGATCCAGTCTGTGTCCGCCTCCGCGGTCTTCGTCGCCGCTGTGGTAACCACAGACAGACGCCGGACGTCTCTCTCCACCGCCTGCGCTCGTGTTGCGGTCTGTAGGCGGCGGTGCCCGGCTGCTGCTCCCAGGTGTGACACCACCGTCACGCACGTGACGCGGCGGCGTGTTCGTGACGCCGGCGGACGTGTCGTGACACCGGGGGTGGTTGTCTGGGCGCTGCTGAGGTGCCGCCGGAGGGTCGACTCACGCGAGGAGGGTGTTTGACCGAGACTGGTGGTTTGCCGGATTCTTGCATTTATGGAGAAGCGTGGTAGCTGTTGCGTGAATTCGGTTGCATACGCTTCTAATAAGTCTTTGGTAGCGCTCTAATGTCTGCGACACCCGGAAAGAGTTATCATGTAACGGTATTGAGATCTTGTTGACCCCAGCCATGTTGTCGGTGAGGTCGAGTCTCGATTACTGAGCCAGAACACTCACTTATTCAGGCCCAACACCCAAGTCTTGTAGGATACGTTGCGGCAATGAGACCCTGCTAATACATTGCATCCATTGGTCAACTGCGTCTGACAGTCCAATATCCCATCCACTGCGAAACGCCACCACGGCCCATTGGACCATGTCCAGAACGGCGCGCCGGCGTTAGCCAACCCTTGCGTGCCTCTTTCCACGCCATCGTCGCCCGGTTAGAAACGCCGCCGCCAGCGCCGGAACAGAACATCACAGAACAGAGCGGAACAGACGGTCGGCGGCGACGCGTGCGAACCGGGCTGCGCGTGCGAACTCGTCGGCGGCGCCGACGCGACGCTCCCACGCGACTTTATTGGAGGTGCCAGATTCGGACATTTGCCTTCCAATGGCTTATGTTTGTTACAGAACGTCTTTCGTCCGGGGGAAATACTGGAAGTTTCTTGTTAATGGTTTTGTGGTTATGACGTTTTAACGTATTCTCCCGAAGTCGTCTTTGCTTGCGCAGATGTGAAATGCCTGGCAATTTGTCACCTGCTACTAAAATTAACTAGAAATTTCTTCAGCTACAATACTTCTCCAATAGTAATAGTAATAATATATACTTGTAATATAATACCAATAACATTGATATAATGTCTGTTTGTGTCAGGTTTCTAGGCTTACAAATTTTGTTTCCAAAATTTGGGTGGGATTTGCACCTCCAGTTCGTCGTCGCCGGGCCTCCAGCTGCCGCCGCAACGCTCGCTTATTTAGCATGATAGATTTAGTCGCCTCAGGTATGAGTTGTATGGTTCAAGGGTGAACATGCTGCTCTTCATTCGGGACATTGTCTAGTCGATGGGCAGAATGTCCAGCTGTCTGTAAAATTTTTAAAAAGTGCATGCATTATGTTATCAAAATTGACTTCCCTTTGTGCCGATGGCGTTGTAACGATCCCCTGCGGAAAATTTACCCCATATTATAAATATACCCCATACCCACATATTGTCCGTTCACTGGGCAATATTACCGACCTCAGTCTTCTGCCGCCGCCTGCCCCTACCACCCTCTGTCCGTGTCCCCTGCCCCTGTCCCCTGCCACCCTCTGTCCTGTGTCCCCTGCCCCTGTCCCCTGCCACCCTCTGTCCTGTGTCCCTGCCCCTGTCCCCAGCCACCCTCTGTCCTGTGTCCCCTGCCCTGTCCCCTGCCACCCTCTGTCCTGTGTCCCCTGCCCCTGTCCCCGGAACAGTCAGCGGGCTGTGAGCTGTGTGCTCTGGAATGTGTACCGGGGCCGGCCGCTGCACCGAGTGAGCAGCAGCGCGGAAGGCTGGCGTCCGGGCTTTGTCCCACCAGATTGGGACATTCCTCACCGGATCGGCGCTGGTTACCCCCCACCGAGACGCCACTTTTTGTGCCCGGGTTGTGCTTGGGTAGACTACTTTCCGGCTGGGCGGTGGTTACTTCCTGACTACTAGTGGTCAGCATGGAACTTCTTGAACGTCCGTCCGGCCGTTCCGTCCCGTCCCACTTGATTTTGTCCCATTTCATCCCACTCGAGTCCGTCTCGTCCCATTCCATCCCGTAAAGTATATTAGATAAGCGGATTCGTGCCGCCCCATTCCATTTTCCTTTGACCTAAAAAAAAACACTCGTGCCGTCTCGTTTAAAATGAAATCTGGAAAAACGTCCCATCCCGTCCCACTCTGTTCCGTTCATAGTTCCTCCATAGTTCATAGTCTCGCGTCCCGCCAAGTCTTTCTGACTGCTGAACCGGAAACACGGTTGGTGTAGGCTTTAGCGTTGCTTCCGGGATTACTGACATTCGAAATGCTCTTTTTCGTGGCCTGAAATAGCACTGCGACTCCGAAGCCTGCCAATTTATGAGGCGCCCTTCCTCGCTCTTTTCCACCTGACCCGTCCTAAGCTCTGGTCTGATACACATCGGCCACCGATGCGCCTGGGTTGGTCCCTCCCAGAGGGCTCTGTCAGGAGTCCGTGCCATCGCCATGGCAGGCGGCGGCCTGACGCCCATAGCCTGAGGGGAAACTTTCTCATGGTCACGTGTTCTGCTGAAATGGCCCGGCGGGCTGACGGGGACGTGTTAGAGAGAGAGAGAGAGAGGGAGATAGAGAGAGAGAGGGGGAGGCAATGGGAAAGACGGAAAAGAGAATGTCTAGAAAGGTTATGGGAGAGTGAAAGGGTTTGACAGCCATGGTTGTCAGAGTGAGCTTTAGCCCTGGTCAGCGTCAAACCTTCACGATTACTGCGAAAGTCGCCGCGTGAGATCGCCTTGGTTGAGTGTCCGCCATCACGGCAGGTGTGCTGGGTATGTTGGCTGCATTACCAGACAGCCAGAGTTCCTGCGGCCGAGTGCTGGGAAGTCTGTTTACCGTCACTTCTCGGTCGTCTGCCGCCTGGCGGTGTCCCGCAAATCACCTGACGGCTACATGCCTGCGGTGTTGGCTTTTGTTCTCAAAGGCAGCGACTGGTGTCTTGTTCTCTGCGGCTGTTCCCGAACGTTGATGGAGATCTGATTACCGGAATGGTCTCAGTGCATTAGCTGGCGATCAGGTCAGCCATCTGTCACCACTCTTGTGAATGGGTACCAATTCTCAGTGACGAAATGAGCGACTGAAATGTGTGTTGTGGGTCAACTTTCTAAGTGCGGATCTAACTCCTCTGAGCCCGCTATTCTGCTCTGACTTTATTGTGGCCTCAGTATAGTCTGGGGCCGTGTTTTACCTCCTCGCCCTCTTTTTCTGCGAGCGCTCTAACTCGCAAGCGTCGTAAACGTCGCGGCTATCGTCTGCCTCCCCGCCCTCTCCCCTGGGCCAACAAAGCCCGTCGGCCTGGTCCCAATCGTAATCGGGGCCGCGCGGGACCGTCCATGGAGTGCTGGGGTCGGCGGCTGGCATATAACGACCCCCGGGCGCCGGCGCGGCGCCGCACGGCTCCTCACGGCCGAAACGTGGACGGGCTGGCTGAAACTGAAACTGGAAACGGTAGACCTAAATTTGCTCGATTTGGATGTTCATTATAAAAAGTGCTGCACTATGGAAAGGGATAAGACACTATTAACAATTTTTTAATCGCTTATGTTTCTTGGAGGCAAGGAATTTCATATCGTCCCACTGTACATTCAGCTGATAAAGCTTTTTAAATCGCTAAATAGTTTGCACCTAGCAACCCAAATTTTGGCGTAAGGTTTCTTTTTCCGCTGTGCACCTTCTCCCATATGTTCCCCTCATTTCTCCGGTGTGCGGCCAGGTGCCTGGTCCGCGTCTGGCTTGTACGCACCTGTAGCTGCTTCGTTTTTGCCCCTAAATCCGACGCGCCGTGGAATGCTTGTCCGAAACGAGTGTAAGTGGAGTGCCTCAGAGGAACCACACATTCGATGCAGGTTTTTTGGAGGTTTTTACGGTGTGGATCTGGTATGGTTTTTGTGCGGCATCGTGGGCCGGCGTGTGGTTAGCGTGGGCTGGAGCTTTGGCGCAGGGTCACCTTTTCTGTCGGAGGGTGCGGGATTGGGACGCCATGTTCCGGTCTCTGCCCCCCACTCGAGTTATTTCGTATGGTCACGCCTGTAATTAACAGGCGGTGTAGGATGAAGGGTGTGCTGTTGCGGCGCCTTTGAAGACAGCGTTGGCGACCTGGTGGAAGAGGAAGTCAACGCCCTCGGACAGCAGGCTTACCCCAACAAATTCAAGTGACGTCTCCATTTTTGCTCCTCATATGAGGCAAATGAGACCCGGCCTCGCCCAGACTCCTGCTGAAGAGGTTGTGAACAGTTCTAAGAGCTATTTGCCTTGATTTGTCTTTATGCGGCTCCTCCCTGCACTGCCTGAAGTGGGCGGAGCCATGGCCGAAGTGGGCGGGGCCAAACCTGGGAGCTACGATGCTCCAGGGAGCTGGCCTCTGCGCTTTAGTAGCAGTTAAATGCAGCCAGCCTAGCAAAATGTATTGGGAGATTTTCATGAAAACCAGGGCACTTGGTTTCTTCCTTCATATATCCTTGTGGGTACCGTGTAATGGGAACAAGTTTGAATTATTTAACACAGGTTTAAGAAGTCGCTAAATATTAATATTTGGTTTCTGCCTTAATGGGATCTTCTGTACCGTAATCGCTTTTATAAGGGCGTCCCTTAATGTTGTCTTGTCTCCCTTCATTCGGACTCGTGTTGCCCTTCGTGCCAAAACTACTGAATCTGTAGCAGTGCCAGCTTTTCTGGGGGTACCTCCTGAGTCTTAGATCGGTCCTCAGCAAGTAAGACGACCAGAAGCTGGGCATCTCAGTTGAGCTACCACCCTGAATAGTATGTGACCTCTCGTTTGATTTGAAATTCAAAGCATCGCCCCCAGGTAAACTATTGGTCCCATCTATTATATCCGAGCCCGATGCGGACGTGAGTCGCTTTCACCGGCCTTCCGTATCCTCATCACGGCGGACAGCGTTTCACGTGCTTCTCAGTCAAAGACTTCCGCCCCAGGTGTGCGGCCGTGCGTGTACGCCCCCACTGAGGCTGCTGGGCCTGCTTTCTGGCGCGCCCGATCACCTGCGTGCGTGGCTCTGATCACCCCCCCCTCACCGCCCCCCAGGCGCGCGTGCGGCCGGTTCTGGGCAAGCGATCGATACTACCGGGCTACGGACACCGTCCAATGGGGAGGGGAGGGGGAGGGGTGGCGTTCGATTGGATTGACAAGGAATGGGCGTTCGTAATGATTTGCGGCGTGGACACCCACTGAATGGCGGACGGAATCGAACTGATAGTGTCGCTATTATTCGACTATTAAGTCGTGATAAATGGGACATTAGTGAGGCGCCAACACCAACACGTTTTGACATTTGTTCGATGAGAACTGGTATTGTTGAATGCTGCGGGGAGTGGAGCCACCGTATTGAGTCGGTTCCCTTCTTCTTTTTGAACCTCGCTCCAGGCCTGTGATTTGACCGCTGGCTGCCTTTCATGCTGTACAGGAATGCGGCAGTTGTGGTGCTCGGGGTTGGGGAATTCCGCCTGGAATGGTTACCGCAGGCTTGCTTACCTCGAATTGGGAGAGTCTCCCGCCGACGGGCCCGCTTCACCGCTGCTGCTTCGGATGGTTTTCTGCGGTGGCTGCGGTAAACCATGTTGCTTGCAGGTTGTGTTTTTCTTTTTTCGTGTGACTGATGGTTGGAGCCTTCTGCTTATCATAATACTAAGAATTGCACTCTATAAGAACTGTGCACATTGCAAGGTTAAATGTATATAAAACGGAGCGATTGAAGTTATGGACTTAAACGAGACTCGTACGTGTCGTAAATAGTCGTATGCAGAAGCATCGGAAAATGTCTCCAATTTGGTATCTTCCCGCTGATGAAGGTACTGGTGAAGGAAAATCCATTCAAACTTCCTAGCGTTTCCTCCATGTTTTCACTGGCATTGAACTGAGGGTCATCTTCAGCGCCCTGAATCGAAATTTCTGTAGTTCTTTTTTGTGACTCCCCATGATGTTAGAGCGAATGGGGTATGATCTGTATGATTATCTAAAAATGAAATAAAAATATTGGTCGAAAAAAATCTTAGGTTTGCCTGCAGCAGTGAGGTACACTCTAAACTAGTATATTTATACCTGCTTATCCGGACACAGAGGTGAAATTTCAAGCTGAAGCCTCGGGGACTGGTCGGGATTGAAAAATGTTCCAAATTTGCATCGCTGGTACCTGCTGAAGCTGCCTGGGCATCTGAGGGGCCCAACTACCAGCTGATCTGGTCTGTCACGGCAGTGGCGGCGTCAGGAATGTTCCCGGGGGAGGGGGCCCACAGAGGCTCTGTCCACTCAGCCGACCCGGGTTCAAGGCCCGGCGGCTTCCCTGAACAGGGACCAATCTGGCTCCCGAGAAACCCTTGCAACAGGGAAAGAGTTGGCGACGCCATATAACCTTAGCAGTTGGTGCGCCGATAAGCCCATGCCATTATTATTTTTGTACAAAGCAGAGGCGTGTCCAGGGTGCTCCGGTTGGGGAAGGAATATACGACTCAGGCCTGCAGAGTCGGTTATTAACTGCAGGTAATCTGTATACCAGAAATATGTAAGCCGTGTTCCTCGGATCCAGGATTGCCGATCGGGCACCTTCCCGGGGCGCCATCGACCGGGGCGCCATCCGGACCAGGCGCCACTTACCAAAAAGCTATAGTGGGCGCCAAATCTATCTGGCGCCGACTTTCGCATCCTTAAGGACATTTGCCATGACCTTTCAGGGGCGCCAGTATGCCCTTCCCTATTTATGCCGTGTTCTTTTGTAAGCCAAATTTTAGTCTGTAGAAAAAATGCAACCGAATATTAAGAGCTTGGGCATGTTCTGCCATGATATACATGAATAAAATAAAACTTGGGAGTCGGCTTAATGTTGATGTTGACAGCGACCCCGGGAAATATTTGTGTTGGGATTCGAAATCGTATTCTCTGTAATGTTGGATGGTTTTCATAATCATCAAATTTAGCCATAAAGTAATTATTTTTCACAATTTCTCGCCCGGATGTCGGTTTGGTGTTCTTATCTACGCTGCAGCCTGGTACGACTGTGATGAAGTGATAAATTATCGATACCCCATAACCTAGCGTTGGTGTGTCGTTACGTCACAATAAAACAGTGACAACTCTGTCGAACTAACTGTTCTGAAAGTACTACTAAAATGTCCGCTCGCTGCTCCTGTCCCTTGCCGTGGCTCGCATCACTGACGCGCCATTGTGGCCATCCGCCGGTAGCGACCCTGAGGAAGAGCAAAAAGTTGGTATCTTCTAATGGATCTCAATGGTCCGAACTGCAGACGCAAGTCCTTAGAGTGTAGAGTGTCGGAGTACGACCACTGAGAATAGATGGTGGAGCTCCTCCAAGCGTGGTCTGCGATTTAGGAAGTGGGTGTTCTGGGAGCGGGAGTTTTTGGAAATCGGGATCCCTGCTGACGGAATTTTAGCCTTAAGGTTCGCCCGTGGATTGCCGCGGGTCACAGAAACAGTTTCTACCCCACTGTGCGCGAAACCCACTGGCCAGTGTTTTCAGAACTATCTAAAATAGCGATTTTAACCAGTGAATTAGGCATCTACCCCTGACCATCATCCTCATTAGCAAATGCTCCGGGAGTGAGGTAGATCGGGTGGGAAGGGAGTCTGTCCCGCCTGCTGGTCGTTTGTCCGGAGCCCGTTCTAATGCGTCCGTAGCGCGTCTTCCAGTGTGATGACTGGTGATTCGGTGTAAGACGCGAGCAGTCATGTTCGGCACATTCCAGTCGCCGTCACGAGCAGCGTCGTTCTCTGCCGACGTGCGCTTCGGAAGCACGTTCGATCCTCCTGGATGCTCTGGAACAACACCGTCGTAAATATGTCGACTCACGACAGCTTTAGCTCCAGAACTCGATTTAGAGCAAGGCTACCATCTTCGCTGCCTGTATGCATGAACAAGCGCGACGCGTAAGATCAGTGGCGGCGGAAGGTCGGGGTTTAAGGGGGATATCATAAGCTTGTCGATATTTTTCTTCCCAGTCAACACCACGGGGTTAGTGTTAAAGTTCATCCTTTAAGGGGGCCCCGGTGCCCCCTAGCTCCTCCGCCTATGCGTAAGAAGTTCTACCGCTTTGATGAGACGTGAATGTGGTGCCTGTGAAGAATGCGACCTAGATATCTTGCTCACCGCTTCACATGTGTGATCAGTCCACAGTGCTAGAACCTGGGAACCGAGACTGGGCTACAGAGTTGGTCTTTGGTAGCTTTTTGGGTGGGTGGAGGTCAAACCTAAGTACAAACAGCGATTCTTCCCTCCATTACAAGTATGAAAGCCATAACTATGGTTGGGATGTTTTGAAGCCTCTAAATATGGACTATAATACAGTTGGAAGAATGGCGACACCGAACTCTCAAGACTTAGTTCGAATATGATGTCGCACCCATGCACCTGTAGATGCACAAAAAGATGAAATAAATCAATATGTGAAAACACCAACCTGAGACTGATAAATAACACCAAACACCGAATGGCGTGTGTTTTTATTTCGCTCCGCCCTCCTCGTCCAAGAACAGACCTTGTACCGTGTCCGGCCATTTTCCCTGCAGGCAGAAGGAGCCGAGCCGTGTCGGGCGGGTAATTTGACAGAGTTGCCGTATTTGTCCTGTTGTGTCATTTCCTGGTGGCCGCTGCCTCTATCGCGGTGTTTGTCTCCTCGTACGGTCATTAATCAAGACGCGCCAACACGCGCTGCAGTGACGACGGTGATGATGCCGGCGATACAGCTTCTGCTGCGTCATGGTCATGTTAGCGCCGGTCCCTCCGACCCGTGTCCTGGTGATGTCAGGAAGATCACGCTCCAGAGCTGCTGATCCGACCCGCAGCTCCGCCAACTCTCAGTTGAGAGAGAATATTCTGTCATTCTCTCTTGAGCTCTGCTTAGGCTAAAAATCTTATCTTTCTGAAGGGAAAAAGCTGGATTTGTATACAGATTCAAAGCTCGTTCAAGCTGGACTGCTGTTAGAAAAGTTGGCGGTTGATGCCTCTGTGTGAAACTTATGAATAGGAAGGCTGAAGTGCGACACTGATTACTGCCGGGTCATTTTCCCGCGTCCAAACGTGTCCCGTCACGCCAGCTGGTCTCCTGGACCGTGATGGTTGAATTGAAGAAGCGAATACCTGCTATGATGATTGTATATGTGAGCGCCCTGAGCAGGATAAGAATAACGTGCGAAATATAGCCACATATCGACCAAAAATACACCAATTGGACCCAAAATGCGATAGGCTGGTTGAAATACTAGTTGGTTACATGCCTTACCGCGTGTTTCTATCTTTCATGGCTTGAAATCGGCAAATGTTTGCCAGCAAAACTCATCGCCGAAAATGTTATGCAGGTTTTATTTCAACGTGTATGTAAAGACTTTAGTAGCATACTCGTTTTCGGATGCTAACGCGTTCGTCAAGGAAACCCTCACACTGGGATCACGAGCCTTCTAAAATGTGCCGTGCGGCCACCAAGTTTTCCTTGGCTATGTGAATACCGTTTTCATCCATCTGCAGTAAACTAGAACACATTTTGCTCCTAAATATATAAGTGTTTCATTTTTCGAGCATTGAAGTGGTTCTCAGTATTTGTTTGCGGCATTTTGCTGCGCTAGCAACAGTCGGAGATTTGCATCACTACTCTGGGTGGTCTCTATGGTGGAGATGCAAAAACGGGCCGGATCTGGAGCCCGCCGCCTGCCGAGGTGAGCTGCCGTTTTTGCGGCAGGAGACGCGCTTATTTATTGAGCGGTGTCATACGGATCCCAATTTGTATCACCTCCGAGTCTAACCGGTTTTGTCTGGTGAGATATGAGTGTCGTTTCAGTGAATTATGGTTTTCATCCGACTGCAATATGCTGAGTCACTCTTTATTATAAAACCTTTGACGCATGAAATAAGAATCACAAACAGGGTCTGTTAAGTCGCCTTGGAAATAACATAACCGCTGGCTGTATCCAGTCGGAGATGATGGGATGCAGTTTCTAAAATTGGCACCTCTGCGGTCCGGCGCTGTACCGGCCGTCCATGTTTGCATGTCACGTTTTTGTGCAGCGTCCGGCGCGCCGAGGGCCTACGAAAACAGGGCTGACGTGGCTCAGAACCTGTGGCACGGCCGACTTGAAGAACTCCCACTTTGTTGACGCGATGGAGCAGGTTTTTGGAGAGGTGACCCGAGCCTTCCATTGTTATTTGGCTCAAGGTTTCAGCTACAAGTCGTAAACTGTGCCTGGAGCGGAGGAGCTCTTAGTTTTGGAAATGAGGAAGGTGCTGTTGACGCCAGAAGCACGGTCCAGCGCACTAGATTTCTGTTTTGGTGGATTGTTCTGGAACGAACTTGTTTAACCTGTAGCCCTTGTGTAAATGTTGACTGAATATTACACGAACAGTAAGTGCAACGCCATTAGTGTCCGTGATTTCCAGGGAAATGGACCTGAAACTTTGATGCAGAATCCCTTAGTAATTGGAAACATTTTGACTTCAGAATAAGTCTAGGTGTTGGCTAATATTTCGTGAACTGGTATCGATCTTTGAGTTTTGTTTCTCGGGTGGGGGGGGGGCAAAAAATCATCATTCCTTTTATAGATTCTGTAACTGAGGAATGGATTATTACCTTAGGAAAATTATCTGAACTGTGTTTTGTCCGAAACACAAGCCCATGCTGCCTGCCTGCCTCGTCAGCCTCAGTTCGTCGACTGAGCCATTGTGGCCCCGGCGGCAGTCTGCGACAGTGGAAGGAGGAGGAGGAGGAGGTTCGTGCAGGCCGCGGAGACCGCAGGCCGTTGTGTGTGAACCGCTGTACCGGGCCATAAATGGTCAGTTCCCAGGCCTGCGACCACAGCCGGGGCCGCCGCTCCCAAAGGAAATCACGGCGACGGCCGGCGGAAATGCGAGAACGTGACGGGCGCGTGCGAAACATGGAGCCGGCCGCTCCGACCGGCGGTGCCAACCAGCAGCTGGGCCGCTTTAGTGATTCCGACGGCGCTGAAGGGAAACCGGAGTCGGCACCGCGCCGCACTGTGGCCGGAGAAAGGGTGCGGCACAAATCACGGCTTCTCTCAGGCTGTTTCTGTTGATCTGTATCCTGACCTATTCTAATCAGACTTGAAAATTAAACGTATTCTAGCTTTCAATGAAGGTTAACAAATATTGTAAGGAGGGCCGACGATTAAAATTGTAAAATACACAACTGTGCCATAAAAGATCTCCTGGTCAAGTCAGATTTCTCAGATTTCAAGGGAATTCCGGAGCTCTGCTATTCACCTCCGGTGTGATTTTGTTTTCCGGGAACTTCAATGTTTGGTTTTTCGTGTTCTCTTCTCGGAAGCTTTGTTAACGGCCTCTCGTGCCCCCTTAATTTTTGGCAGCTCATCTAACAGCCCCTCATGTGCCTCTCCTTGGGAGCTATGTTAGCGGGCTCTCCTGTTCTTGTTGTTTCTGGAGCTGTATAAGCGGCCTCTCCTGTTCTTGTGGGTTCCTGAGCTGTTTTACCGGGCCTCTCCTGTTGTGCTCCGTGCTCGGCTTTGATTGCGCCGGTGATTTCATCGTTGGCGGCGGTGATCTCAGCTCACCGCCGCGATCTGGCCCGTACCGAATCAGGGAATTGTTCTCTGTTGATCTCGCCCCGCTCTGGTGCTGGATCTAGAGATGTCGAATTGATGACAAACCGAAGTGAAAGGTTTCTCAGTTGTTTCGGATACACGAGAAAACAGCGCGCGTGATTCATTTTTAGGTGGCATTAACAAGCTCGCGTTATTACCGGTATTTCCGTCAAACACAGTATTCGCGTCGCACCATTCGCTGTCGTTTCTGGAACACCTGACCACCGGCGCGAGTTTGGCACCACTTTTGGGCTGTCATCGCCGTCAGACAGCGGCGGTACAGCCGGCCGTGGACCGGTCGGCGCCGCTGTCGGCGTGGGCGGCAACACCGGCGTCTGGTACTACAACACCGGCAGTCACGTCTGGACAGCGCGCCGGCTGCCCGCCGCCCGCGCCGCCCGCCACGGCTAGCCTGCTGTTTCCTGGAACTTGCAAAGCTTAGACCGGCTTACTGCAATGCCCTCTGATTTCCCCCTCCCCCTCTGTCACCCCCCCCTCACGTTCAGCAGTGCGGTACGTGCGGTACCGGGCGCTGCACAGGTTGGTAGGCGCGCTGGCTTTTGTCCTTACTGCGGCGAGGAGGCGGGTGGCTGTGCCTCCTGCGTTTATCGCCAGTTGAGGTTTCTGTGTGCGCTCTGTATATGTATTGAGTACACAAAAAGCGACGCAATCCAGCGATAAGAAGCAGTGTTGTTGGGACCGAATATGACGTATCGCCGCATCGACTGAGGCTGCGGCGGCTTCAGTGCCGGGCCAGGTTCGGCAGTGGGCGGACGCTGTTGAGTGAGCTCCTGCAGTGCAGTGGCTGCGGTGATCACTGCGAAACCCAGCCGACCATAGTGAATTATTCCACGCAGGTCTTGGACACAACCTTGAAACCGAACAGTCATTCGGTGAATGGACGATTGTGCGCTTGGTCACGTGAAGCCTGGATCCGTTCGGCGGTCTCATATGGGATTCTGTGACGTCATCGCCGCCGACGGAGGAGTGATCTGTCGCTTGCCGGGTCACGAGCATGCCCTGGGGGGCTGAGGCGAGTGTCGGCGCTCCGACCAGCCAGTGACTGCGCGGCGGCGGGGCTGGGAAGAGAGCGCGCTGGCGCGGGTGGTGAAAGGGTTGGCCGGCCGACCTGTGAAAGTGTGGAGGAGCGTCAACCGTGGGATGTGTGAACTGCGGGAGATGTGGAAATGTGGAAGCACTGGTGAATGATTGTGAAGGAAAGTGGGGAGGAGTGATTTGCGAGTGGTGAGCTGAGGGACTGACGACTGTCTGTTGCACTGTGCGAACTGCCGTCGGGGGAGGGCGAGACTTACAGCTGGAGGCACCAATGTGGCATTGTTGGAGGGGTGTGACTCCGACACAGACTCGGAACATTTGAAGCCCAAGCTGAGGCGCAGATGTAAGACCTGAGTGGGTGTCGACTCGTGCAGCTTCCCGCTGCGTGTGTAGTGGTGGCACCGCTGGTGGAGACGGCCCCTGGCTGACCACTCAGCCGAGGGTCCCAGAGCGGTGTGGGGCGGGAAGCGGCGCCGATGTAAACATGCTGCTGCCGGTGACGTTAAGCGTGTTGACGGCTCTGCTGGCCGTGGTGATCGCCATCTTCCTCTGGTTCTGTCGGCACAAGTATATTGAGGTAAGAGATGGGTTGCCTGAACGTTACCCCAGCCGCCGGATCCGGTCCGAACCACCTGATGGGACCGTCCAGTCGGACCGCACGATCTGAACCGGCGGCCACGCCCCTGTCTCTCATGCCGGCTGGAGTCAATGGCCATTAGTGTCATTAGGGGGAGTAGAAAGGTGACCCTGGCTGGCCGCCGGTCGCAGCAGTCTGATGTCCAATGTCCACAGGGGTGAGACTTGAGGGTCAGGAGCGGACGGGGTCGCAATGGGTGTCCTTTGACCATCTCGCTCTTTCTCGAACGTTTTGTGTGATGTCTGCAGGTGAATGCAGTGCTTTCTTACACTGAGGGATGTACTCAGACAGAGCTCTATGGTCGAGGAGTACTTTCCTGTGACAAGTTCAGGACGCTCCTCGCATTCCGATCTGTTTTGGCATGTCAAGCGGACGCAGCTTTTCAATCCATCAATGACTGGTGCAGCAGTGAAAATGTAGCGGGTGGCCTTGAATGCCGGACTCGGTGCATAGTTCCACGCGGTGTGCTGACCCCCCCCATCCCCCTGCCGGTCCATCAACCAAAGCTCATCGTTTGCACCGCGGATGACCCGCGTGGGCGTGTGCCCTAAATGAATCATCCAGATATGACGGGCGGTGGAAGTGGCAGACGGGGGCAGGTACCCCCCCACCCCGCCTCCAAGCTAGCGAACCGGGCGGCATCCCACAAAATTTTGGGGCTTAGTGTAGTTTTTTGTCCTTTCTTGTTCTTACATTCTATATGTACCCAATTTTAGTGTTGATGAACTGCGCCGATAGCGTTTTCAAAGACAGCTGAAATATTCCAGCTTCGCCTGCTACCCCCATCCTGTCCCCTCCTTTAGAAATCGTAGCACCCCCTTGACGGTCATCCCGCCCTCATGATGTCCGAGCTGAAATACTTTTCAAGTTTGACAATACAACGGTGTTGTACTGCATGGTACTGTTGGATACCAGAGAGTGACTGAGCGAAGATTGGAGGCCTCCGGAGGGGTGGTGGGGTTCATTTCAGTGAGAGAGAGAGTGACGGATCAGAGATTGGAGACCTCTGAAGGGCCAGCGGGGTCCATCTCAGTCAGAAAGTAACAGGTCGTAGCTTTAAGACTTCCGGGAGGCGGGGGGGGTCCACACAGGACCTCGAACTTGGCAATAACATCCCGGTGGGATACAGCCTCTACCGCCCGATGACGTGTCTTTGGAAGGCCGCCTGGCGCTGACGCACGTTGAACACACCACGAGTTGATGGTGATTCACTGGTCGCCGGGTCATAACATGCCCTGATTCAGTTGTCTGGTGTTCTTCAATCATTACCGTACTGCAGAGTCCGGTGGGATATTCCTGCGGGGTGTTCCACATTTCAAGCTGGTAATGGAGCCATTTATATCTTCGGAAAGCTGCTGATGCACGGTGATTTAAGTAATAAGCTATGTTTGATTGGGTTTTATGAGTTATGTCTCCAGTTGAGAGTCTAACAAGGTTTCACTCCGCGTTAAGCTGCAGTTCTGCGGTTCTCGCGTGGTTCGTGTTGAAAGAATACAGCGCGTGTACCGATGCTGTGCCGTTGATTGAGGGTTCGATAAAGACGCGTGCGCCTAGCAATCGTCGCAGGTCACGAGGTCAGCCGCCGACGCGACTTTCCGCTCCGGCCCCAAGGCGGTGACTCATGCTTCTGAGACCAGATCTTCGTGGAGGGTTTCGTGAAGGAATTCAACTTGTTGGTTCTTAATCAAGCCGATTAAATTTATCATGGGCTGGTTACGGATAAAGAAGAAGGAAAGGTGTCCCGAGGTCCGGTATCAATGTAAATTATGATGTTCGAATCATAATGGTTACTTTGAAGATTTTTGGGGTTCCCGATGGCTGTTTGATGAAGTTGATTTCGGTTTTGACAACGCAAAATGTAGATGACGAGATAAAATTGAAATGCTTGAAAGCTCGGTTGATATCTCAGAGGCCCAGAGCACCGGATTGGTTTCTTTCTTTCTTGACATCTGAGCCATTCATTTCATCAGCCGCGCATGGAAATCCTTCATTGTGAAAATGATCTGCTATCAAATATCTGCAACAGTGTTCAGTTCACGACTACGGAGATGAGACCCAAGGCTAGCGAATTCCGGATCCTGATGCCTATCGTAAATGTATTGTCAGTGTTGCTACGAACACTCGTATGTATGCCTGTCGAGCAAGGCCAGTATTGTTTTGGTCGGGCCTTGTGATCCCCTCTCATAAATCAACGGTTATCGCTGGAGCCAGCCTTTCACATTCCATTTTTACGGTTTTAAATTTGCGTACTTAAAACTGAAGTACGACGCGGGAACGTGGGAGTGGCTGCTCCTAGTGGTGCCGGGTGGTTATTTCTGTTGTTCGTGACCTCTGAGTGACATCCTCTATTTTCTGGTACGTCCACCGCGCCTCGGGAGACGCATAGTCCGAATGGCGACTCTCTGCCTGCGCAACGCCTAAAGGCTAGAAGAAAAGCTGCTGTTTAAAATCATTATTGTCGACAGTATTAGGTTGTAATTTGTGAGTCATATGAGTTGTAAACTGATGCCGATTATTTAGCGCGGAACCGTTAAATTTGGTTCTGGCTTGAACACTACATCTTGATTCCATATAAGGGATATTGACAATATTGATTTAGTAACGCCCTTTCTACCGTCGTTCCCGGGTTTTGGTCGGGAGGTTTCAGGGGCACCTCACGGCAGGATGTCCGTTTCCCGCCTCGCTTGAGTGACCAGTGTGTCGTGCCGTCGTTTCGTGTACGAAGCTAGCTTCAAAGAGTGTGAAAACCGACAAAAGCCAAGGGTATGCTGTGCCGCAGTATACCTTGATACATGCGGTGCCGTATGGCTCGTTCGGGGGCGGAAGGCACTGCGTATGCTGCGCCGCACTGCGTTGCCTGAGTGGTATACTGTACCGCACAACACGGGGCTCGCGCACGCTCCTATCCTAGGGAATTGTAAGTAGTCGGCCGTGCGAGAGATGGATCTCCCTCTTCTCTGCGGCTGTCTTGCAATCTTCGTGGTCTGGACTGAAGGGTGTGCACCATGGCTGTGAGGGTGTCAAATTTTCGCGCGTTCAATCGAAGGACAGAATATAAGGTAGACAAAGTCCAAATATTTAAAGCACAGTATGCGGACTTTCTCGTGCTGTGATTTTCTCTGTCACGGTTGGACCCAGAAGACTCAGTCCGGCTATGCATTTTCAAAGCTACACATCGGCTACCCACTCTTGGCCGGTTTTGGTCGATTTCCTTCCAAGACATGACACTGTTTTTCACGATTTTACCCAGGCTGCTCCCCCGCCAAGTGTTTTTTAAGGTTCTCTTCTGGTCTCCGTACCTGTTTTCCGACTTGCTTTCCCGCGCTCCGCGGTGATTTACCTTCTGACGTAACCACCTCTGAGCAGCCGAGTTGAAAACAGTCGGTAAAAAGCGGACCTCCGCTCCATCCGCCGCCGTGACTGGCACGGGCTCACAGGGCGGCCATCACTCACAACTTGAATGCTTATGATTTGCAACTCTGTTTAGAAATGGAGAATCGTGACCTCCACACGTCTGCAGTCTAGAGTTTCTACGTTTAATTCCGCCTCTGAGTCTCATTTTCGCCGCTCTCTGAGCGGCGTGTTGGATTGGGGAGCTGGCCCCCGGCGTTACAGTCGTGATTGGCGTGCTAGTCACGTTTGCTGTGGTAGTTGCAGCCGACTCGGCTCATGCCGTGGTGACGTCACCGGTCCAGACGGGTTTGATTCGGCTGGCTAATAATTGCCGGTGGGAGAGGCCGACTCTGACGAGGAGGAATGGTCACGTGTTTGATTGGTGTACGTGGCGCAAAACGATTGGTACATTCCCGTTTATGGTAAATTAGATGATTATTTTGTCATGCCAGATATTGTCTTGTGTTGCAGTCATGATATTGCGTAAAGATATCATTCTTGGGAGTCATCTGTATCCTTTGCTTTGCTACGGATTATATGATTTGTCCTGATGTTAATTGTCTCAATATACTCCGGCGACAAGTTTGCGCACCCGGCGCGGGCCCGCGCTGAGCTGTCCCAGCTGCCCCCCCTGTTTCGTTTGTGTATGGAAGTGATGCCGTTGCACCACCGTTGCCGGACGCTGGGTCTCTGCTGCATCCGGAGAGAGAGAGAGAGAGAGAGGTGGGGACCTGCGCTTCCTCTTTCACTCCTGTCGTTTTATGGATGCAGCGGAGCTGAACGGCGTTAGTGAGTTAGAACCACGCCGGTAGGTGGTGATTGGATGCGGCGAATTTTCTTGCGGGCGGGGATTTGTCTGAACCTTCGACATTCGGGACCGCTCTCTCCGCTCGGTATTATTTTGTGTTACGCTTTGGAGGTCCTCCGGACCTGTCAACTTCGCAGTTATTATCTAATCACGCTGTGGTCGATAGAGTTGGACGACGGCGGGAGTGGGGGCAACGGCGCCCATCACTGTGATAAAAACGAGTAAACATTAAGCTTTGGAAGTTCTGGAACACGACCGCATTTTGCCGGGCAGCCACGCCCCCGCGCCGGCCGGCGCCGCCATATTGTGAGACCGCGCCCACGCCGCGGCGTCGGCTCAGCTGACTGCACCCGCCACCGCGCCGCCAAGGCCACCGCCAGGGGCGCTGGCGCTGCCGCCGCGTGGCTGCGAATGGCGCGACCGGCCGGCTTCGTGGCTTGCCGGTCACGAGCTTCCAGGAACGGCGAAATGTCCTGGACTAGTTCAAGGGGAGCCGGTCATTTCGGGGCGGTGATTGGCACTGTAGAACGCGTGTGGACGATGGAGAGACCGGGTGGCCTGTGGGTCGTTCATTTTTAAAGCGTCGAACTGACAATCTCTACTTGAGAAGTAGAATCATAGCCCATGGTCCAGGCTTTCAATATCGGGTGAAAAGTTTCGAAGATAAGCCAAAGGTGGGGGGGGGATGAACTTTAACTTAACGCGATCGTAGCGAGTTTTTTCTATAAGTTGTGAAATTTCATCGCTTAGTAGAAAGGCCGTCTCGGAGCCCTGTCGGTCATGTTTTGCGCGTCTTGTCAGCGGTTACACTGTGAACTGATAATTGAAGCAGTGCGATTAGCCGTTGGTTTAGGGCAACAAAGTCAAAGAAAAAACGTGCGCAGTGAATTGTACATATGCCTTTTGTAGATTTTGGGAACTAGACAAAGCAAAAACATCACGGTAAAATATAAATACATTTTTCCAATCCAGCCCCAATATTTACACTGAACTTCTAATTTGTTTAGTTAGAGTTGAAGACCAAAATTTGTTAAGTAAAAGGAGTGAGAGTCGATCGTTTGGGGGCAAAACATAGTTTTGCCCTTTTGTTTGGGGATGTTTCCCCCTATCTGTTGGAAGACGTAAAATACTGCATTTTGTACATAATACGTCTTTTTCTTAAGCCAGTTCAATTAATGATGTAGAAATGGCTGAAAGCGCTCGAAACAAACTTTTCCCGAGTAGAGAAAATAAATAATTTCCATTCAATTAGGAACTCCACGCATGTCCTTTCGAAGCCTTATTCAATGTTGCCGAACTTGTTGTGTTTTGGAATGGAAATTGATGTGAAGGTCAATTTAGCCAATAATGCTGCAGGTGTTGCTGAAAGCCTCCTGAATAAATAAATAATTAGTATTGCCATAGACCGACTTAGCCATTCCACAGGCATTATCATCGGCCACCACAACGCGGGCTCGGATAAACACAGCAGACCTAATCTCACTGGAACCTCCATCCCGTTCATATCACGCGATCCTCTCATGCCTAGCACACCGCGTCCTTTACCGTTATCCCCTGGAGCGCTGCAGAATGGATTCAGATCCGACGCTCCTGGTGCCTCGTACCAGTGACTCCTCTCTGATCCGCTGCTGACCGTATCTAGCTGCTACAGAATGGATCCAGATCCGACGCTCCTGGTCCTCTCTGGTCCGCTGCTGGCCGGATCTGTAAGGGCGAAAAATTGGCAGAGGCGATACAATTTGATATCTGACATCAATGTAGAATGTAGTGTGGTGAATGTAGAATTTCCTCGGAGGCGGTGCAGAAATACATGACTGGCTTTCCCGCGGTTTTTACGCGGGATCAGAGCCATAGGCGGATCCAAGGAGGAAAGTGGGCACTTGCCCCCTGTCAACCCTCGGCGCCTCGTGAAATGTTCTCTCCCCCTCAGGATGCGAGTACTGGCACCTCCGCAATAGGTTTTGTCGTCCACCTGATAGGCTCTTCCGCCCAAAAGTGGCGCCCCTGACCGCGCCCCCCCCTAATTGGAAGTCAATGATTCTCCTGTACTCATAGCGTTGAGAGTCGGTAATAGAGTGATTTGCGGATTGACTTATTCTGTTCAATCGATGACGTTCTGTTGCAGCCTATGCAGTATCTAATATCTTTCCTTGTTTATTTTGAAACGTTTGAAGATTGGCTACTCGCAATATATCACGAACTTCCTGAAGGATAAACAGCCTACTAATGTATTTGTAATTGTTAAAGAGAGTTTCACGTGCTCGCCCGCGTGTTCGATATCAACATTGCAATGTGGCGTGCAGTCCCTTGTGTGTGTGTATTCCCGGACGAAGATCCGGCTCAGCCCATCTGCCCCGCTGACGATCGTGTCTCGCTCTGTTTCAGGAGGCCGAAAGCGTCGAGGATGTGCGCGTTTCGGAAACACCCAAAACAGAGCCTGGTAAGTGATGGCAGATCATTGACGGGGCGGGTCTAGTCGGCCTGTGTCGGCGGGCAAATGGCGGGCAAATAGTGGGTTTACAACAACAACAAAAAACACCCATGGAAAATGTGTCGCTTCTCTTGAGGTGTTCTGCAGTGTAACATGTTGTCATGCTTTTCTTACCTTCTGGTCGTTCCCTCACTCGCCCCCCCCTTCCAATCGTGGGTTTACAACACAAAAACAGCATAAATGTGTTGCTTTTTGGGTGTTTGGTAACATGTTGTATGCTCTTCCTACCTTCTGGTCGTTCCCTCACTCGCCCCCTCCCCCTTCACCTCTGAGGGTCATTGTGTGTATCATGCCATAGCTAGTTGGGACCCTGGGACTTTGCTGTGCTCTTTCTCAGGAACTGTAATTGTCCTGGCTTCTTGTGATTTTCGTGTGCTGTCCCTCTGGATATTTCGAGTTTATTTGGCGATGGGGCCCGACGAGTCCACTGGTTGGAGTTTTTCGATGAGGATGGTGCCTGATGTGTCCACTGGTGTTGATGATAGTGCCTGGCCTGCCTTCTTGTTTTTGGAATGGTCTGTCATTATAATCGGAGACGTTCTTTATGACTCTTCGAATGCTGTGTGTGTTACGGTGTGTGAAGGGGTGTAATATTGCGAAAACGTTCAGGTATGCTTTTTCGGAATCACTGATGAACATTTGGCTGATAGGGGGGGGGGGACCAGCTACATGCTACATGCTACTAGCTACATGACATGGGGGACTAGCTAGGATAAACCTATAGAACTCGAAATGATTGCCTCTTCATAGATTGGTCCATTTACTATTTATTGGGCCAGGCGGCACTGAATACTGTCCCCCACTTTCTTGCGGTGATGGAGTCCCTAAATCTCGTCAGAATAGATCACTTTGCATTTTAGGAAAGAAACTGAAAACAAATTGAAATTCATAATGGATTGACTTGCTCATGCTACTGACTTCTCAGCTGTTGTGGTGACCCATCAACTGACGGTCGGGCTAGGCTGAGATGTGCTCTGAACCCCAGAAATACGATAACCCCCAAAAAACGAGAAATACTGAACCCTTCTGCATTGGATTCTCAAAAAGCTCCGTAATACATTCAGGTTAAGATATAACTAGCAAGCTTTCGGAGTGCTATCTTTACGTTTAGGGGTACTTCCCTGACTTTTAGGAGTGTTCGCACAAATGTTCATTGGTTCGTTTCCGTATTACATTTTTACGTCTGTTCTTTGATCATTTGCTGCCCTGGAGACATTGTTTATTTGGCCATAGTCGTTATAAATGTCTGTGTAAACACCTTCTAAACTCAGGGCAGACATTTCGTGCTGAGTGGGAGCCGTTTATCAGTCTTAATTTTCTCAAATTTAATTGGCCGTGGTCCATTATCGGTGTGTTAGAGGGTGATTTATCCCCCAATTTTGCGCCGCCTAGATGCTGCTTCACCGTATTCCATCCTCGCCCGGCGGCGGTGTCGGTTTTCTGACTCATCAAAGCGTTGAGCGCGGCCGGGTGTTGGCTGTCGCTGATGGGCTCTGCTCACCGCCTGCCTGTTGATTTAGGGTCTCCTCCAACTCGTGCCGGGGGTGAACCGTGCACCCCCCCTGGTCCCCCTGCCCCCCCTCCGGGCCTGCGGAGCGCGGCCTGGGTGGTGCCGATAGGCCGGAGAGCTATGGAAGAGGTGGTTTTGGCAGAAGGAATGGGCTTGGATAGGGCATCCGCTGGTTTGGTAGCTGTTAGCGTAATGATTTTCGGCGGGGCGTAAAATCAGTCTATAAATTATGTACCGTCTACTCTTTCCTCTGGAGACCAACCCCCATGTCTTGGATTAATCGCTCGGAAGCAAGCACTGCAGGCCCGTGTAAACCCGGAGACTTTTTGATGTATCAAGTAGTTAAAGTCTGAAAGTTTTTTTCTTCTTTTGCATGAATATTGCTTACAGCAAAGTCAGCGCCGAAATTGTTCAGCACAAATCCCTAGTCTGTAATGATAATGTTCACGCTGGTCGCTCCCGTTTTTCGTCCACGCACGCGCTACGACCGGGGCATGGCTGCAGACGGTGGGGATGGGGGGGGTGCAATAACGCAGCATGTGAGAGACGGAGAATAAATCACGGCCAGGCCCTGGGCTGTGTCTGCTCACAGTTCACCGCAGCTGCTCGCGGGCAGCCGGCCGCGAATGGTTTCCGGCCCGGACCGCCGCCAATAATGTGTCACCCCCCACCGGAAACGGACCGAACACCCCGGCTCCGTAGCCTTACTTGTCTTAAAAGCTGGAGAGACGCTTTTTTAACGTTGGAATAGGATCATTTTGTGAGGAAGCCGTCTGGTAATAACTGAATTTGGTTTGATCTCCGTTTCAATGTCTTGATTGCCCTGTGCGAGGTCTGTGTCGGCCCGTCTGGCGCCTGTATATTTGCTGCTGCAGTTGTGTTTACGGTGAGCTGGGGCAGCGTTCAGGAAGGAGGCGGCTCACCCGAAATCGAACCTCTTGATTCAGCCGCATTGTGAGATTAGTGGGTGGAGAGTATCTCGGGTTTCACTGCGTCTTTATCCGTCGTTAGCTTCCCTACCTGGGGCCGTTGACCCCCCTTCTTCCCGATCCTGGGTCCGCCCCTGCTGGAGCTGGTGTTGAACAGAGCTGTTGCGCGGGCTGCACCGCTGCGGCAGAGATTGCAGGGGAGTGGACCGGCTGAGACAATACAGCTGGGCCGGCTCAGCTCCCAGCTGCCGCGGCGGCGAGCTGTCGCAGCTGGTGTTTGCTGCGGAGACCGGTCAGCGGCCTGGTCGCATCCGGTGCTGTTCTTGGCGGGGATGATTCTGATTTTTGGCCTTTCCGGGCGGGATGTGAAACTCAACATGAAGAACTCGCGAATTCGCTTCTCTTACAGACTACCACTGTTGGCTGTTCTTTTTTTTTTACATGAGAAACATTTGTTGGGGTTTGAGGGCACATCAGTTATATAATCAAAGAGCTTGGGGACGCCCGAACAAGATTGCTTGCAAATTGGTAACAATCGCGGGGCTCCTTGCGATGCTGTATTGAAGCTTACGCTATCTTCTCCGAGTGTGCCTATCGCGTTGACTTTTTCATGCTCGCATCCGTGCAGAAAAAGGTTATTTGCGACAAACAGTATGTTTTGTTCAAACATCCACTTTGCTGATAACGAGATAACTTTGCATCAAGCATGCATACTACGGGTGATGTCAAGCGCATTCAGAAACAGATCCAATCTGTATTTCTGACTAAAAGACAAACAAACAAGTGCCTACATCCGATCAAGGAAACGGCCAACATATTAAAGTCACAGTGTTTCAAAGAGGTTTGGAGGTAGAATTGGGTGGTTTTGGGGCTATGGCTGGGTTCAGCCAGCCTTGAGCTCTGCGTCCGGATCGCTTCATACAGCGGGTGAACACCAGCTCGCCTGCCTGCGCCGCTGTTCCGCTTCCCTGGCCCGCCCCTGCGCTGACCCGTGCTGTGACGAGGGCCCGGCTTGGTTACGGCGGCGTTACGACCGTTTGGGTCGGACGGTACCCAGAAGCGGCGTTACGACCCTTTGGCCGGGGGTTGCCGTCCGTCGCGGTCGATGGCGGTTGTGATGGACGCCAGTGGTGGCTGTCGATGGGGCCAGGCGCAGAGGACAAAGGAGGGAAAGGGTGGAGCTGTGTAGCGCCGCGTCCCCTGTGTAGCGCCGCGTCCCCTGTGTATGCCCAGTTATTCTCTCTTCCTTGGGCCAATATGGGAATAGATATGACCTCGAATTATAAAGAATCGCTAACAACACTGCTCAGGGAAAGCCAATGGTGCCGAGGGAACTCGTTTTGCGCGGTAGATTTATCGCCCGGGAAATGTGATTAGATATTTTCCCCAAACGCCCGTGATTCCAAGTAGGTCCCCCATATTGTTGAATTTGCCATCGGGTAAACATGTCTTACAGATAGTTAACACCTCAGTTAAAACAACTACAATGTTCAGAGGGGCGGTTGGTGTTTAAGCCAGCACACTGAGGTACCTTCCCAAAAGTTTCGTATACATAGGGAAGCAATAGAAAAGTATCAAATCACGTAGAGAGCTGTGTATTATTAAGTTTATTGAAATCTGATAAGTACAGCGGTTTCATTCACTTCAATAAGTAGTCTGTTTGCTTGGTAGGTGTCCCTTCATGAGACCACATCTAGGAGCTGGAATTCGACTCTTATATCTACAGTCACCAAATCCTATTGAAACATTTAGCAGCAGAGGCTTATCTGACTATTTGTGAGCGCCCGCAATATATCCATTAGGAACCCCACGCGAACTAGAGTAGCTCCGAACTCGCCTCAGGCGGTGAAGATTCAGTTATTCACTTTAAGTCTGGCCGATCTGCGCGAATCATCCCGAACCCTTGAAGCAAGGTAGTTGGAGAGTGGACCAGATGATACCAACTTTGAGTGCCGCTGCCCCTCCGGCGAACAGCTGCATCCCCCACACACACACCACACACACATATACCACTTGTGTTTTGCCCCCGTTCCACGCATACTAACAGGGCCGCCCCTCCCCCTCCGTGGGAAGGGGGAGGGGGCGGGTGGATGCAGTCGAGTCACGTGATCGGTGGCAGTGCAAGTGGCGCCGAGCGAGTTGACAGTAGGGAGGGGGAGATCAAAGGCACCGACGGCCCCACTGTTCAGCTGCCAGTTTGGAAACGGAACATTGTGTAGCGCGCCGCCATTTGTATCTCCAGACAAAGGTAGCGCTAAAGAGACTAATATGCGTCTAATTTTGAACACCAGGGCTGTTCATAGTGTGGGTATGGGCCGTTGTCGAATGCCTGGGATTTAGATGTTTATGTAGTTTGTCTGCCTCTCATCTTATACGAATTACACTTTTCCGAGGTCTATTGGCATGTTCCAGCGGCTCCTCAAACTTCCTCAAAGCTCCTCCTTCAAGCCTCATCTCAAACCTCCTCCAATATCCTCTCAAACGAAATGTGACTTTTCGGTGGAGATTAGGGAAGTGCAATTCGGGTGTGCGAACTTAAATCACCAAGTCAAAACAAATCGTTTTGCAGTGGGAAAGGGACGTTTTTCGGTAGTTTGTGATTCTGATTTTGCTGCATTTCCGTGAGTCATTTCCGCTAAAATAAATAAAATGATTATGGGGGCCTTCATAAAATTTGGAGAATTCCTTAGTTTTGCTACACCCGCCATATTGACGCTGATCAGTTCCAAACAGCAGACATCTCCCATTCTGTTCCAGTGGACACCGTGTTTTGCCTCTTCTCCTACGTCCTCTAAGCTACTCCCATCTTTTTTCTGAGGAGGCACAGGAACAATAGGGGAAGTCCGTGCAAGAGTACGCACTTAACTTTCTAAATGTTTTCACTTTTCTCCTATAAGTCGAACAGCTAAATTTTTTATGTGGTTGTTTAGCCTGAAGAATTGTCTATGTATGGTCCATGTTTCAACTCGATGTCTATGAAAGGAACTCGCCACGAGCCCATCAAAAATAAAAGTCACGTGCGTACTCTTGCCGGAGTGGGTCGGTAAGAGTACGTAAGAGAGGAGGCTGGAGTACGCATTGATGCCCCGCTGTGCTTTAGGTGCATGTCGCCATGTCGCGAAGTTTTTGTCGCCAAACTAGGTGATTGTATGATTTTATATCATTCTGAATACACAAGAACTATGTTGCAACGTTTGGTTTTCCAAATAGGAATTACGGACTCTGTTCCGAGCGAAAATTAAATTTTCCTATCTCTTAAGCATGCGCACTCTTGCCCAATGGTCTACTGCGTACTCTTGCCGGGCATGCTCACTTGGCAGAAAGTCTTCATGAACATGTTGGCAGGCATTTTAGCGTGAGCTCCGGTCCTGGAGCACATTCCCAGCTCAGCTTTCTTACTGATGACAGACCGTAATACAATACTTTTGATAATTGAAGCATGGTCTACAAGTTTACCAGTTAGAAATATTACTTCAAGGGTGCCCAGAAACTTATTTTGCTCTGTTCTCCCGCGGAAAGAACAGGAGCACGTTGAATTTTGGTGTGCAGACTAGGCACTGGCCTTGTTTTTATTCAGGGTATCCACCATCTCAGTGGTTGCTAAGTAACCAAAACAGCTGCTGCGTACTCTTATCTCCTGCGTACTCTTCCCGCCCTTACCCTATATATATTGGTCTTGGTTAGATTTCGTTTTGGTTCACTGCCACCACGAAATCGCGTTTTGTTTGCACAGCTGGTTCAATACAAACGCTACGTCATGGGGCGTGCTCATTGTATTGAAAGGGGTGCCCGTGGCAAATGTTACGCACATGCGGCGTCAATGTAATGTGTCAATACGTGCCAGAGTAAATTTAATCCCGGTCACGTGGATCCTGAAGACAGAAACGGCTTCTGACGGATATTGACTGGTGGGTGGGTGACAGGCGGGGGGGAGGTTCATCAGGAAAAACTAGTAAGGGGCTGTGTTTCTGAAACAAAAGCAGCGAATTTGGGATGTTTTTGGAAGGCGTGTTGTGTGGCTCTGCCCGAGGACCTGGCAGTGCCGCGGGACGCTGACGGTGGTCCGATGGTCAGCGATGGTCAGCGATGGTCAGCGATGGTCCTTGCCAATCGGCACCGAGGCTGGCCGCGGCTGAGTTGGGTGATGTTTGTGTACTGGATCCAGGTACCTCATTGTAAGGGTTGTGTTCCGGTCTGACCGGTGATGTTTGTGTGCCGGATCATGGCACCTGTTTATCAGGGTTGTGAGCTGGTCTGACCGGTGATGTTTGTGTGCTGGATATGTTTGTGTTCGTGTTATGTTTGTGTTATGTTTGGTGCTGGTTGTTAACCCGTTCAGAGTGACTGGACAATGCACACAGTCTCCATATAGATATAGCGCCCCCTCCCCCACTGTCCATCACTTGATGAATCACGGTTTCGTGCGACCGTATTGTTGCTGGTATACTGGTGATCCTCAGCCTAGCCATATGACTGAAGCTCTGTTCTCGCGTGGTCTGTCACTACCCGAATCATGTTTTTTTGTCTCGTGTTGACAGCTGTACGAGTCCGAGGTGTACGTGTCACGTGACTGCCATTTGACAGCCATTTTGATTCCTGACCCCCGGCTTGATCCCTGAGTTGACCCCGTGACCCTTCTCTCCAGCCGTCACCCCGTCGGACGCCGACGAACGCAAATACGCCGCCGAAGAGAAAACAGTCACGCGGCCTACCAAACCCCTTACGCCGATTGCGCCCAAGGATGGCCCGGCCACCGGTCAGGTCACCATCTCTGACCTCAAGAGTCCGGACCGGGAGGAGGTCCAGATCGCTCCGGTGCACCTCTCCAACCAGGACGTGCCGGAACTGGAGACCCAGGAGTCCAAGAGACGCAGCATGGTTCTGCGCGAGCTGGGAGACGCTCTCGCCGAAGTGGAGCGCTCCCAGCCGCCCGTTTCGTTCTCAGCACGGGATGATATAGGTACGGGGAATTCGGGCACGTGTTCGTTTTGCGAGCAATGTTGGTTTTCTCGGCATTGATTGATTGATGTGGGCCCTGAATGGTTTGACTAGCTTTGGCAACCCGGTTGTAACGAAAACATGCCGGACGAACGTGCTCAGTGTGTGTTAGTATGGAAAGAAGAACACACCTGCAGTGTAGGAAAACATTCACATGTCCTTATCTGCACTCGAAAACATGTGTCGATACGGTTAAACGAGCATTGCTATCCTACACGTTTTGTTTTGGGGCGGGATTCGAGAGGATACGTTACATGACCGGTAGCGGTGGGGGTTCGGATTCAAGGGGCACCATGGACTTTTCAACTAGTTTCTTTCCAGTCAATAGTAAAATTCATCATGCAAGGGGGCACGGTGCTCCTCTAGATCCGCCGCCTATGTAAGTGACGGGAGTGAATGAGTGTCAGTACACTAGAATCACCCCTCCAACCAAAGATCTGTCCGATAGGAGAGAGCTAGGACCATACTCGAAAGGAGTGGGCTAAAACTAGAGTTTCGCTCTAAATTCCCACGAAGGGAGTAGAAAATAGGTGCATACCCCCACCGTTCTTTCTCCTTTCCTATCCATAGGAAGGACAGAGATCCTCAGTCTATAGGTTATCTATAAGAAACAAGATATTCCGGCCAGATCTGGCCGCGTCCGAGCGTTTGGTTCTTGGTATCGCAAATGTTCTCGGAGCCAGTTGAGGAAAATGATTACATCGGACCCATACCAAATCCATTATTTATTTTGGCGTTCAATGACTTAGTTTTACAGGCCGTAAGCCTTGCTTGTTTTGTTTGAAGGTGTTTTTTTAATTTGAAGTTTTGTGTTAATTTTACGGCATGTGCATGTTTTATTTAATGCCTGACGAGCACGGAGAGGGCAGCAAGAAAGGACAGGATTGATGTGTGTGATTAGTGACATATTCAGTAATTTCCGATGATCACCTACTGCATGAAAGTCTGTCGGTTTCAGTGGTCTCTTGGGCCTCCCTTTCTAACCTCTGGATATATACTTTGCGGCAGGATGGCTCCCTGGTGCCCTTAAGTGTCGTTTTTGCTCCGATCTTTTGCTTGTTTGCTTTTTTGTACAAGGCGAGTTTCCTGCTTGTCAGACAACTCGACCCCTCGGCTAGGCTTTCGGCGTGGGAATCCACTGATTAAAGCTCTGCTATGTTTTTGCTTGTGATTGCATGTCTCGTTAGTGAGATTTTAATGAGCAAGATGCATGGAAGATCTTAATGGGAGAGGTGTATCTCGTCAGATTAGATTGCTGTGTTTGAAAAGATGACAAGACGATGTGTCAGTCAGGGGGAATGCTTAACGTGGAAGTTATTTTAGCATGTTATTTATTTTTCCCTCCGTTCAGCCCGGCGTTGATGTTGGGCTCGCGTTAAAAGTCCTACTCCGTCCCTTTATTTACCGATGTTCTCGGCGTGAGGTAACCACGGTTGCATGCCCGCTAAATCGGGACCGACCAGGCGTGCCTCCCCGGCGATAGTTCCCAGCGCTACAATGCGTGCGTGTGTTTGGATGGCAGCTTCAATGATAGTGCCAGCCCTTGTGCAATGGTGTGTGCTCCATTAGGCCTGGCATGGGGTATGCAGATCCTGTGCTGATTGGCACGCTAGAATATGCGGCTGCGTTTGTTGGCACGCAGGTTCTAATTCGTACTTTAAGTGTTGTTTCGCGCTTTTCTGTGATTCAGTGGTTGGGAATTATTTTATTTAGTTGATTAACCGGCCATTCCATTGCGCTTTGTCTGCGGGCGAGCGTGCAGTGACGTTATGCACCTGTGGACTTCAGTTACCAACGCTTTCGAAAGATCAGCTAATTGACCGAATACTTCAATGTAGACTTAATGTCTAGAATATGCACACATTTTAGATATCTCACCTAAGTTGGCGGGGCTAGAAAATGTGAGAAAAGTCTGCTTATCAACGCTTGCTGGGTGCTGAAGACAGAAACAGAAAGACAGCCGGTGGAATCTTATCGTGGGAATTTGTATCAGAAGGCGTTTTTGTTACGTCTGTGCGTTTGGTCACGTTGCTTTTTGGTACTAATTGCCCCTTCAGTATGCAAGGTTATCCCGTGAGCTACGAGGATTGCTAGTCCTAGGCTCTGACTGCGCCCTCTAACATTCCTAGGCTCTGACTGCGCCTGAGGCGGAGAGTGAGCTGGTGTCACGTGCCCCTCCTGTAGCTATACTCAGCTGAATCTCTCCTCTGGTAACTCTCTTTAACGGCTCTTCGCGGCTTTGCCGGCCTGTCCGCCCGAAATGATATGACGTCTGAGAACTGACTGAGGGACATTTTTGAAGTCTGAGGACCAGTGGCCAGAGAAGAAAGGGTTCAGACTTCCCATGACTTTCATAACCTCCATTTTCTCTTCTACAGGCGTGACTACTTGGGAAGAACCACTTGCGGTCTTGTAGAAGAAAGGGCGTGACTGACTTAACATCCTCTCTTACAGACGTGACTCCTGTGAAAGAAACTTTGTTCAGAAAAGGAAGGCATGAATTAATTTTCGTAGAGTCTTCTAAGCCTTCCAGATGCGACTGTGGTGAAAGAACCAGTGGCAGTCTCAGAGAAGAAGGGTCTCAAGGTTCCAGTGATATGGCTAATCTCCACCCCTTCTTTCTCTTACAGACGTGACTAGTGGAAGAGCCAGTGGCAGTCTCAGAGAAAAAGATCTCAGGTTTCCTGTGATAGGACTAACCTCCACCCTCTCTTTCTCTTACAGACGTGACTGTAGTGGAAGAGCCAGTTGCAGTCTCAGAGAAGAAGGGTCTTAAGTCCCCGGTGACGGCGGCGTTCATCGTGCCGTCGGCGGCCTGTGCGGACTCAGGCCGCACCCGGTACGTACCTGACCTTTGACCTGACACCGGGGCCGCCGGGGGGGGGCTATAGGAGTTTGTTGGAGGTTGTGCATTAGGAACGGAAGTTGTGACAATGAATGTGAAGTGGGCTGAGCTATTGAAGGCAGAGGTCTCTTACCGTACTTACTATATTTTTTAAGTAGTTATTTCCTTCCCCGGTCAGACTATTACTTGAATAATTGTTTTTTTCGTGCAGTATATTTTGGTAGATTGGATACTTTTGTTTGCTTTCCTTACGTTTTTCAAATCTCGCTGGCGTTCGGGGTAGTTTCTGCTAGAAGTCGACTTATTTGAGACTCTTCACGGGGGGAAGATACATCGGTTTAACCAGCCCTGTGACTCCATGTTGTATCCGTCCAGGCGCTATATGACCTCTCAGGTTGGCGCGCCCCTAAACCCAAATAATCAATCCGTCCAGTGTTTTGTGACCACACATTCAAAATGTCACTAAGATTCCGTTCTCTACGCTGATTGAAGCACTCTTCCATCCCAGTCCTATCTGTATGTAATCTGGCAACACGTAGTTTCGAAAAACGTTGTTCAGCAAGCCTGTATAGATATGCCTTTGCCACCTCCCAGTCCTCAACAGCTGAGTAATACGAGCCCCTCCCCCTTACACAGGTGATGACGGGCGCCGAGCCCCCACACCCCCTCCACCCCTACCGAATTGGAGGTGGAGGTATTAGGACCAGGTACGGCAGACACGCTCTGCTCCTTGGGGTGTGCCCTGGCTTTTACCCTGCACTCACGGTCTAATGCGCTCGGTGGCTCACTAGGTGGCAGTTGGCCGCCGTGCTGGAAGCTTTAAATGTTGGGACTTGTTACCTAGAGTGATGTTGTCCATATATGTACTCATTGTACATGTACATGTATATGTTGTTTTGTCCTGGGAAATTGTTGCTTGGGGTGATGAAGGCTGCTTGTGTGGAGGAGTACAGTACCAATGATGCTAAAATCGCGTAAGGCGTCTGATAGTTTCATATTAAAATTATTGGTCTAATTCCTGTTTACCTTTTTCGCCACTTCACACTGATATTCCTAGCCATCGATGCATTCATAATATCAAGCCGAAATCAAAAGGAAAACAAAGACCTGTCTCAAGTTTGTTTTCCAGTTTACGTAAGCGTTTCATTTGTTTATGTTCTTGAAGCTGGGTTTTTCCTTCGCAAACCTGGGTGCGGTCTAGATATAGATTTTTCTCTTGCAAGCATCGTAAGAAAGTCGAAATAAGTTGTGAATAATACTTTCAATGGATCCTTGTTTGTCCATTGAGTTCGCTGGCTTCTTATTTGCACATGCCTATGAATGGGGGGGTGTGCATGTATTGGTGTGCTAATTGGGTGTATATATATTTGTGCTTCTAATGAACCCCTCGCTTCCACCAAACTATGTAAACATTTGGAATATGCTACTGCTGTGAATGGAACTCGTATCAACTTAAAAGGAAAGCGACACTTTTACGGGATATGAAAGGCGATGCCAGATTTTAGAGCATCCCGAAAATTTGAAGGCATTGCGTCGGCTTTAGTATTGATTTTGGACTGAGATAGTTTTTTTTGTAGAGCACACGGCAAACTGTTTTGTATTCTTTCATAGTCCCCAGATTCATCGTTTGAACGGAAATAATCGAGGGTTAGGAGGATGTTCCGGGAGCCTCAGTGAGCTCACCCCCCGTCATTGAGGTGAGGGCTTGCCTCACTGAGGCGAGGGCTCAGCCTCACTGAGGAGGAGGCTCAGTCTCACTAGGCGGTGGCTCAGTCTCACTGAGGCGAGGGTTCAGTCTCACTGGGCGGGGGCTCAGTCTCACTGAGGTGAGGGCTCAGTCTCACTAGACAGGGGCTCAGTCTCAGTAGACGGTGGCTTAATTCACTGAGGCGAGGGCTCAGCCTCTGCGCCCGGCCGCCAGCCTGCTCAGTGAAGAGATGAGGAGGCAAGAGAGAAGGCCGTCAGCCTAAGGAATTCATATGGCGAACGTTGGAGATTTTGGAGCAACGCAATATGAGAATACGGGTTTTCGGCATGCTGTACAAGAGCTATATCTACCTCAGTTCATATATAGGTGTCACATCTCTAGCATTCTTCGATACGAACATTTGAATTGTAGGATATCACATTCTCTTCAACAGCTGTTGTTGTTCTTTACGATGACTGCATGTTAAACATTTGTTTGATTGACGTGTTTGCTGACAGCTCATCGTTATTGACAAAAAAAATATTCCCAAAAATGTCAATCAGAAGTTTGACGCTTTCTAACCAAGGTTTTGAACGTGCAGCTGTATTGTGGTAGCCTTTTCAACGTGCAGAACAGCTGTTATCAGCTAAACACAAACAATTTAGGCGCCTAACCGTGCATCTGCCGGTGACTGGACCGAAAATCCGGAAACTGGCCCCTTTACCCTGACCCTTGGCCTGTTTACTTGACTAACAAAACGTTATTCATTTGTCATAATCAAACAAGACGAACTGCTTGTTGATGTGTTCGTCGACAAGGCAAAATTAGCTTTGCTTGCTTACTGACTAGTCTCTAAGTTTTCTTTGTGTGATCCCGAGTTGTTGATGAAGACTATCGTTTGTTTCTGAATTGGTTAATGCATCACCTCAGGATTCGACTAAGAAAAACAATAGCTCCCATTTTTGCGGAGGAATGTTTGGTGGGTGCTCTACGTGTAAGAGATGTGCAAATAACGGAATATGTATTGCTTCATTAACGGGCGAGGTTTGCAATTGTAAATAATTCCCGCATCTGATTACCGCGACGGAAAGGATATGATTCACAATTGATGTTAAACGTGGTTATACGCCTTAAAATTGCATGGATAAGCCGCTAGGGGTGCATGTGAAAATGTGAAAAAGATCTTAGCTTTTCTTGAGTGTTTTGTTTTTACAAAAGCTAATGGGGCTAGACATTTAACCAAGTATGAGAGGAATGCATTGCATGGGTAAAAATATTGGTTTATGGATGATAAAACTCGTGGAAAGATTACTATTGTTCGATTTAAGACGGATCAATAATAAAATATGCAGGCCTGGGTTGTATGCATCGTACCGAAGTAGCCCAGGAAGGAGTTAATTACAACTTCCTGGTATAGATACGTCATGACTTGCAAATCCTTGCGCTGCAAATAATAGGCGCAATGCTAATGGCAATTTAGAGCTGTAGGCTGGAAGCTATTGTATGGGGTTCATGGAAGTAAAAGACGCATCATAAAAAGAAAAGTTTGAATTGCGTTTTTTCTTATCTAAATGTGCATGTGATGTTATTGTCAGTGAAGCGTGGTTCTCCATATTGTACCTTGTACCTTCCCCAGCCTCTTGATGCAGTGCTGACGCTAGTTTCCGTCTCTCTCGATAGATGGCAGTAAAAGCACAGTGCAACAACAAACGAGCGAATCCGTGACCGACGACGGTAGAACAGTGTTGAAATCGACCACCATCACCACCACCACAGTCAGAGGTCAGTCAGCTGCTGGTCCGTCCCGACGCGAAGGGCCGATGGGTCCAAAAAGCTCTTGGCTAATTCCACTCCGCCCAACCTTCGTTTCGTAGCGTTGGAAAACTATGGCGTTGAATGCGTGTTATGGTACTTGGAGAGAGATACCACTACTTCACCGCGGGCGAGTGAAACTGTTGTATTTTGTAAAATTTTGAGATGAAACTCATGCCTGATGGAACAATGATTGATATTGAGTGGGGTTGCAAGGTAAAAACACCCTCATTCTCGTACTTTGCACGTGTATTCAAATTTATCCGTTGTCTCACAAAGGAATCACTCCTGCAGGAGCTAATTAAATGACTTTTCAAGATATTTTCCCATTACATTCTACTTTTTGTTCTGTTAGGTCAAATTGAAAGTATAAAAATCCTTCAACTTCACATGGGTGAGGGAATCTGCGAAAACTGCACTATTTAATTTTATCCGTAGCCACTGGAGTCTCGACACAAATTGATGTGAATAAACGATCTTCTCCACTGTTTTTGCGTTTCTGAATGCAACTGGGCTGGCGGTTTTTTTGCCGTCACCAGCGTCACATATCAATATTATCGCCTTTCGACAATATCTGACGACGCGTTGTGACTCTGCAGGCGACTCTGACGTCACTTCACATCTCCCTTCTGAAGGTACGTCTCTCTGCTGACTCTCTGAGTCGTGCTTTCCCGAGTCGGGCTGACTCCCTGAGTCGCTGTCGACTGTCGCAGTCGGCGGTGACTCAGGGAGTCACTGCTCTGACTCCGGCCCCGCTGCCGCTTTTGTGATAACCCCTGGCCGGGCTTTCGGCGTGGACGGGGTGGCGTCAGGTTTGCATCTGGTCCCACGGCCTGACCCTGAGGGACTCCTGCCTCTGCGTGACGTCTGAGCTGGAACTTCTCTATGGTCAGATGTCCTGCAGGCACAGGGTTGTTCAGGGAGGGCAGAGACGGGCAGATGTGATCTCTGATGACCTCGGTCTCCGGCGGGTGCAGTGATCGGTGTACGTCTCCTCCACCTCCTTCTCCTACCTGACCTTCCCCTCCACCATCATCACCTCGTACCTGCTGGCCCAGTCGCCGTTTTGTGACGCTCCTAGCTTGCGGTTCAATACATCTGTCATTCCAGCTGCTGTAAATTTTAGTAATTTTTTTAGTGGTGGAACTACTTCACAAACTCGCGCCCCTGTTGGTAAATGGAGACCTGATTTCTCTTTCTATTGAAGGGTACTAAGCCACAGAACGGCTTGTGTGTCGTTACATAGTCATCTGGGAAGTGATGTGGTTCTCCAGCGCTGTGGAGTAAGCCGAAGTAGTTGGAAAGGAAATTTCAGATTCTACCAAGGTGTGATGAGGTTTTAGGCTGGCGTAATAGAGAAGTAATTAACCACCAAACTAGTCTTACAATTTGTGGTAGACTAAAGAAAACTACTGATTATATGGTAAGACGGTTTTCGGTGGAAATTCCGGGTGCTTTTGCTAGCTGTGTTGCCTATCAGCAAATCTAGTCTCGTAAAAATGGTAGTTCAGCCTGATTCGAGTCAATTTTTTCTGGAATTTGTTTGTAAAAAATGTTATGGTGTATCTAAAGCCTAAGACTCCAAGACTAATTCTCATGATTAGGTTGGCACCCGAAGGTTCAATTGTTCTAGGGTCGATGTAAAAACCGTTTTCTGTCCAACTGGATGAATCCGAGGCGCGGCTTATATATTGGTTGTCAGCAAGATAATCCGATACTGGATCGTGTTCTTGTAATGCTTCAGCGCTCGTATATTTTAGTGTTCTTGTAGGGTATTACGGTCTCTGGAGCTGCATAGGGATTCGCTAAAGGAAGCCTGCGCCGCCTTTTTTCTCTCAAAATTATATCTCTACAGAAAATGATCACAAAAGATGAATCCAGGATCTTGCGAAACGAAGCTGAATCCAAGATTTTCTAAACGGATTCGTCCCTTCCGGTTCACTGTAGGATACATATGTATGTATAGGTTGTGTCGTCGTCGTGGCCAATATTTGGGTGCCTGGAAGTGCCCGTGGTTGTATGCAGCAGCGCTAACAGGCTCAGGCGGTCGATGACGAAGCCTTAGGAGTAAGGGCGCCATCGCCGTTACGAATGCGATTCAGTGTGAGCTCCGGGGGAAGCGAGGTCCATCGGCGCTCGTCAGAGGACTTCTACGCAGAGTCGGTGAGAGGGCCGCCGGCTCTGATTCTGTACTAAGGACTCTCTGATTCAGATTTTTTGGATGTGAGAAAGGAGGCTGTAGAAGCCATATCATTAGTGGTTAATAACCACTGATTATCTTCAGTGAAATTTAGATGGTGTGCTTTGAGTGGATCAGAAAGGCCTTCAGGGCCACGTCGTTTTTTCTTCGACATGTGTTTTTGTCTTACAAATAATCTAAATACCGTGGATATAGATAAACCAAGCACGGAATCACTAGGGAGAAATCATATGTACATGTGTATGTATTTTGTACTAAAATTTATGCAGCTGGAGTGAAGAGACAAATAATAAGTACCCGCTTAAATCACGGTCGCTTCATGAGTCTTCGTGTCCATCCTATTCCACGTTATCCTCCCACTGGCCGCCCGAAGACCCAGTGGTAGTGTGTGACCTCTCGTGCCCCCGGGAGGTCATCACTTCCGCCGCGGGTCATCCTTACGAACTCGCTACAGCGATCGCTGCGCCAGCCGGTGGCGAAAACCCGAACCCACTAACAACCTCAACCCAACCGCATGCTTTAAAGCTGCCTTTAACACAGGCTGCAGTGGGCTTTTCCGCATAGGCCTCGTGAATGGTGTCAATCTTGGCCCCGAAATTTTGACATTACAACAGATTTGATAAATGACTGAAGTGTCCCCAAATCGGGGAGTGGCTAAATTGCAGTGAGAGCTGCAGTTTTGGAGCGTTGGTTGTTTCTGGTTTGGTGGCGGAGTCACCTGCCCTTGGCACCAGAGTCCCCGGGGTATTGATGTTGGTCGCGGCGACTTGCCACCGGGTGGTGTCTCCTCTGGTCCGGGGTCAGACCTTCTGACCTCGGCCTGGGCCTGGGCCTGATGGCCGGAGTCAGGCCAAATCCACTGGTGGGCGAGACTGAAAAATAGTCAGCCGGAGGCTCATTTTCATGTAAACTTTGTCACTGATGAAATTTTTCGATGTTAAACTGCTTTTGGAATAGCTCAGAAAAGTCAAGTTAAAGTCCCCAGGAGTTGTATGCGCCAATTATGTGCTTTATCTAATCCATGAATCAGTTGCACACGTGCCGCTGCAATCTTAAATAGCCCAAAATATGAGATTGTGGCTTTTCACTGCATGGCGGAGCAGCGCTGCTGTTCAGCCAACCTCGCCACTGCTTCTGCATTATTCACTAATTGCTGCTAAAGCAGTTGAGCTTCAGTGTTGTTACAATTGCTCGACAGTTCTTGATGTCACTGGTCCCTCAATACGGTTCCGCCTGACAAGCCCTACTTTTTCTATGTGACACCCACGCGCATACTGAATTGTTGGTCACTTATCCGGTTACAGTTAGCGGTCATGCGGTCGATTTTCACATGACTTGTCTGCATCTTTATCGCCTTTGGTGCGCGATGATTGCATTGTTCTTTGTTGCTCTTATTGTGTATGTTGAAAAAATACGGAGAACACTTTCATGGCCGGTTAGTTGCCCAGGCGACAAAAATGACGTCACTCCGCATGTGGACCAATCAGCATTCATTTGTAGCACGAGGCGGCTTTGTGCTGGTTTTGGACACCTTTGAACTAACCGCCGGTCCAGTTGGGCGGATTTCGATTGGTCCTTACAAACCGGTTGCCATGGTGATTGTGCCATCAAACTTCCTCGCTGGTGGTGGCGGTCATAGCTTATGAATGGGTCGAACCGGGTGAGGTCTGTGGGACTTGCTATAAGCTTCAATCAATGAATCCTTATTTTTCTCTAAACAGACACTGATATAAGTGAAAAAAATGGGCGGATTTCGCCGGAATTAAGCAATATTGAGTGTTTCTAAAACCGGATAGACGGTAGCTGGTTGCTTGTGCATGAGTCAAGCTATCGAGATGCCTTTGATGGATTTGGTTCCTCACGAAATCTCACCTGGGTCGCGCCATCTTGATGTTGTGGTGGAGCTACCGCTCTTGTCTGGAAGAGTTTCAGCAGTTAAAAGTGCGGATTCCTTCCAGGCCAGAACGGTTGCGTGGGCGTGTATGACCGCTTGCTTTTTTGAACGCCTCACCTCCAGTACTCAAATAACGAACCCCTAGCCCACCGTTCCTTAAAATCCAGTAACCTTCCAGGGCTATTTGGTTACTTTGTTGTTACTGTTGGTTTTCTTTGCTCTGAAAGCTTGTTTTGTTTCGGCGATTTCATTGCCTTACTTTCTTTTGAAAAAGTGTACATTTTCAAACGGAACAAGTTTCGCATGCAGGCTTGGTGTCTATTATTTGGCCCGGCAGCTTCAAAATTTATTATTCTGTGGCCAAGTTCCATTTGTGGGGAAAACACTGCATGGAAACTGTTCGGAGCACACCGAACAAAAGGTGTAATTTTCGGTGTAACTGGCCATTGTAAACATTTTTATCGAGGAAAAGTGGCAAAACAAAACTGCCCGAAACACAGCGTAAATTTTCACGTGAGAAAACAATTCCCTCTGTGTTCCGAAATTGGCCGTCACCCTTTCCAGGCTTTTTGTTTTTGACTAATCAACTCCCTCGCCGATCCACTGTGTGTTTTCGTGTCATGTTATTTGAGTACTTGTTCGCTCGGTATGCGCCTGGGTCGTGTCCTCTGTCCATCTCTATCTGTTTAGCCTCAGGTAAGTGGTTACCATGGCAGCGCGCTCCCTTGGTTACGCGCGTGCCATTCTGATTCGTCCGGGGGCATCGCACATTAACCAATCAGCGAGGCAACTGCCGGCATCACGATTTGGGAGGCCAATTACAACACACCAAACAAAGCAGAAGTTATTTTATTGTGGTTCTATACGAAATGATGAAAACAAACAACGGAAACAAGTTTATATGCTTTGCATCATCGCCAAAAATGTCTTGAAATGTATCATACCTAGTTTTATTCGAATAGCCATTGACTTGCTTTTGTTTGGTTCTAACTGGCAATGGTTCTGCTTTTTTATGCTTCTGTTAATTTCTCCTGCGTAGCAGACTAGGTTAACGTTTTCCATCTGTGGCTGATTTCGGCCTGGGCCGTTCGGGTACTGTACTTGTCCGTGGTCCGTGCTCTTGGGTGGCCTAACGATTCTGCTGGCGGTACTGGGACTTGCTTGGAGCGTTCGCCAGTAGCACCAGGGACATTTCCAGCACCCGCTGTAACTGGGGCGCCGTAATCGTCTAACCAACCGCAACTGCAACTGTGACAACCAGCCAGCCGCCACCGGCATAACTGTGGCATTAACCGGCTAGTGCGCCATGTTAAATGTTAATGTCTTTAACGGTGTGTGGTGAGCGCGTGAGGGATAGATGGCCAGCTGCTGTGTGGAATATCAGATCGATTAGGAGAGTCATACGTTATTTTGTCTAAGTTGCACACGCTTCTTCGCGCTTGCTCTTTGTTTTGTCAAAAAGTTGAACTTTTTTCCGCTCCCAGTCTTCTTACAGGTTCTTGCTTTGACGTATTTTTGCTCCTCTAATTTTGCGTGCCCGTTTTGTTTAGCGGCTCGGGCCTGTGAGTCTTCCTCGTCTCTCTTGTGACTAGTGCAAAAAAGCTGGAGAGAGCCGATGCAAAAAGGACCATTTCAAGGAATTCTGATGGCAAAATACCAAAGCAGTCACCAAACAAAATCGGACCGCAAATGGCCTCTGACCGGCCGTCATGACGTCACACACCACGCCAGCGCGCGTATGCGTAGTCTGAGCGGTTGTGACGTCATCTTACCAGGGCAAGCGGAATCATTTGACTAGTGTAGACTGCTGCTAACTGTTTGTGTTTCTCTCTCCGTTCTTGGCGGCGTCCCAGGACCAGTGAGGTTCGAGCTATCACAGGTCGACGAAACGGGTCTGCCAACTGTGCCCGCCGTAACGTCAGAGCCCACTGTGACGTCAGACAAGTCCCCCGCGGCTGCCAGTGATAGTTCAGTGGGCCCTCAGGCCGATGAGCGCGCAGTGCCATCTCTCGGAGACTTTGTAACTAGTGCTTCCCCCGATGCCGCCATTTCTGCGAGCGTTGTGACTTCTACTACAGACGTTAGCCATTACCCAGTCGCAGGAACACCAGTATCTGTTCCCCATGTAGACCCCCCTGGATATGTATCTGATGGTCTAGAGGACCTTTCTGTGAGCAAAACTGACTTGGGCCCCAACGAGGAGGTCTCGAGAACTTCACCGAGTAAAGACGCTATCAGTGCCGAGTGGGAGGTGCCGACCTCGGTTACGTCCACTACTTTTGTGGAGCGGCCGTCAACTCTCCATCCTGATCCCTCTATAGCCCTCCTACCTGAAACTTCGCCCATCAAACGACATGAATTAAAGTGGAACAGCACTGCCATCACGCCAGAATCACGGTCCGATGCTCCCATCACTCCCGACACCGGCATCGTCAGTGATGCCCATATCCGGTCCTCCAAACACACCACTGATGACACGGGTCGCGGGATTGCACGCGATACTCCCGACTACGAGAGATCGGGGGTGGAGGAAAGACAACTGACCACTTCCGACGCGAGTCCATTCCGGACCGAGGCGCCGAGCGTGGGCCTATCCCCGCTGTCGCCACCCACTCGAGACGAGCGCGACGCGGAGACCTTAGCGTACGACATGACCACATCGGGCACCAGTCCTATTCGGTGGGAGTCGTTTGACGTTGGAACAGAGACTGATGAAATATCCGTGGCGGACGTTGGCTCTAGTCCCGTCCACCGCGGCGTATTTGACTTTAGTTCACAAAGACCGGAGAGAGAGGATCAAACCACCAGCCCCCCAATCGATGAGCTCTGGGACGATGACGGAATGACGATGGCGGATTCTATTGATGATGTAGAAGGGGAGGATATTCCAGAGGATCGACCTAGGGTTCCTAAGAGCCAGACATTTGTTACCGATTCTGAGGAGCCGGTGTCCTTCCCTTCCGAGGTCATGGATGACGAGAACCGTGTACCTCAGACGGATGCTGGCTTCGTGCCACTTCAGTCGAGTGATACCGTCATTTTGAAGACTAAGGCTTCTGAACGTACATTCGCCTCAGTTTCCAGTGAAACAGAGGAACTGGAGCATTACGAGGCTCCGGAACGAAAACCTTCTGCGGAAGGTATCGAATCTTCAGAGATTCCCGATGATTCATTGCCTGGTGAGGCTGGGCTAGAACGAGTTATTCCGACGGTGCTTTCGGGTACCGATGATGTTGGCGCTGTTGTCACAACTCTTGGTGAGGGTGATGCGGATGTCGACAAACGAATTTTGCCTCCTTCTGATGATCAGAGGGAACCTGATCATGGAAAAGGCAAAGAACCCGTCCTGGTTCAGATGGGTGAGACGATACAATCACAAAGGGTCTCAGAAACTGGGACAGGGCTTGCACAGTTGCTGAGTGAAAGAACCATTGATTCTGAGGTTGGGGAACTTAGTGATTATAAGGCTACTACAAGTTTAGATCTTTCGTCTCTACCACCTGAACCGGTGAAACGTGAGGAAGGGTTGACTGAGCACAAAGTTTACATTATACCTACAGAAGTTGAACGTCCTGATGAGGTAGATGACATCACAATCACAAAGGCAGACCAACGACAGGTAAGTAGTGGTGTAGAGCGAGTTATACATGTAACGACGGAGGAGGAGGCTCTCGAAAACAAGGAAGTGCCCACTCGGGGCGCTCCAATCACCGAGAAACCTACATTACCTGATGTGCCGATAATTACACCAGTAAGTCAGGTACCCTTAGAGGAAGACATAGAAGATGTGATAGATGCCATGGCAGAGGACTACAAGCGTCAGATCTCGCCAGTGGAGGATGATGCCCGCGAAGAAGTGGGTGCTGCAGGTATATCAGATACAGAAGAGTATCGCGATACTCCGGCATTGATAACTGAGCAAGAGCATACACAAAGTGGTGTTGAAAGGATAATTCACGTGACCACCGAAGAAGAGGTTGTCGACCTTTCGGATGTCACTGAAGCTGGTGCTGGTGTTCGCACACCACCTCAGGACAACCAAGAACTAGAAAGGTTTGATACGAAGTCAACCGTTGAAGATGGAGTTGCTGCTCCAACGTTACCAACGTTGCCTAAGGTGGGTATGGAAGCCCCGCCCACCGAGAGTGAAGAAAGCGCACGTGTTGACAAAGAGGATGTCGAACCCGCCCGCGAATCTGCCCGCGACGAAACTGAGCAAACGATTGTGTCGGAGGCTCAGCCACAAAAAGATGTAGCCGCCGGTGTAGAACGGATCATACATGTTACAACCGAGGAAGATATAATCGAGGAAAGCAAAGTGCAGTTGGCAGCTACCGCAGAGGAATCAGCTGACAGCTCAAAACTTATTCAGGAGATAAAGGAACAAATGGTACAATCTGCAGAAGAGCACATCGCAACTTCAACAGAAAGAGTTGTGGAACGAGTAATTCCCGTAACAAAGGAAGAAGACCTGTTCGAAGAGAAAGAGACAGATATCGTGGTTGAATCTGACGGGGAGCCTTCTGTTGTTTCCGATATTGCAGCTGAAGGCGACACACCTCAGCAGAAATCAGACCGCACTTTCGGTGGAGATACGATGACAGGAGATATTGCGCTAGTGATGGAAACAGCTCTGGCACCAGGAGCGGTTAAGGACCTGAGGCCAGTGCCAGAGACTCTAAAAGATACCAACGTGGGCCTGGAAGAACCAAAGGCAGATGGCGCTCACGATAAAAGTGGAAAACAGGAAGATAAGGAAAAGTTAACTGCGGTGGAAGGGAGAGAGCCCGAAGAAACCAAGACGATAACAGAAGAAACAACACTTCTGACACCACCGGACATCACTGTGGTCACTGAATTCATTGAAGTTGGAGAAGAGGTAGATGAGGTGAGAGAGAAACTAGAAGCAAAGATGGATGAAAGTGGGGAGGACGTTCCTTCGGAAACAGTGACCAAGGAGTCTCGCGAAGAAGTAATTGAAATGATTGAACCAGCCGAGACACAAGAAGTAACGGATGATAAAGTTGAACTATCCACAACAAGGCTCATCACCGTGGTCACGGAAACAGTTGAAGATAAAGAGAAGGTCTCAGAAATGGTTAAGGAGGTTGATGTAGACGCCGAGACACCAACCAAGGGACTCGAAGAGGAGAACTTCTCTGTAGAGTTTGGGGTGTGTGAATCTAGAGAAGAGACTCTTGAAGTAGGTGAAGCCCCTTTAGAAAAGCAAATGGCTGCCGAAACCCCCGAACCTGAGAAGGACACCCGTGATGTGAGACTGATGGGTGGCGACTCGGAGCTGGAGGACTTACCTGAAAAGACTGACACTCAGGAAGACGGGGAAGAGACTGTGGAGACGACTGAACCCGATTCAAGGAAACCATCGACAGAGGAGCCAAAATTCGCAATGACAGAAGATTTGCCTGTGAAGACAGAAATACAGGAATTCAGGGAAGACTTTACTCAATCTACAGAAGACGTCATGACTGAACGAGACGCATCCGTGGTACAAGATGCTCGATTAGAACTGTCTTCAGAACATGACGCCTCGGTATACGACGATTCCTCCATTGTTCCAGAAGAGGTACAGGAAGTAGACGTTTCAGCTGGTGCAGAACCGCGTATTGCCAAAAGAGCTATAGAAGAGCCTGAAAGAGAAAAACCTGAGGACATTTCAGTCAAAGATCAGGCTTATTACACTGAGGAGGAGACCATGGGGGAAATTCAAGTTGGACCTGATGTTTCAATGAAAGAATTAGAAGAGCGGGATGCCGTCGCATATAAGGACACCATTCCGGATTCCGGCAAAACCAAAGATGAGCAAGAAGTATATGGAGCTGGTATTGAAGCTGAAGCAACTCCAGAGACCCGCGGTTTAACAGCGGAAAGGTCTGAACCGGAAAAAATCACACCGGGCACGCCTGTTACAGCTGAGGTACTAGAGATCAAGGAGGCAGTGAGTGAGATCGATGGAACTGCCAAGGTAGACGATGCGACGCCTCAGGAGGCAGTGAAGGAATCGGAGATCGAAAAATCTTGGGAATTCCGAACAAAAGTTGAAACCGACGCTGTCAGAGAGATATCTGAGGACACCGAAGCGCCTCTGCTTCAGGATGATACAACGCAAGAGGAAATAGAGGAGCCCGAAGCTACCAAGCCAAGCAGCCTTGGTATTGTTACCGAAGTCGCTGAAATTCAGAGGCAAATTCCTGATTCAGATGGAACTATAAAGGTGGATGATGAGACGATGATAAAAACAGTGAAAGATGCTGAAGTCACAGAAATTAAGTATGCCCCTGAAAAAGTTCACCTCCCTATGGGAATTTCCGTAGTCACTGAAACGACTAAAGTGAAGGAGAATATAGAAGATGTTAGCGAGGAAGTGGAATATGGGCTGGAAGTTACCAAAAGCGATGATTTTGCTGCAGACACTGAAATCCTTGAATATCACGAGAAAATTTCTGAAGAAATTCAAGTATCTACGGAAACGCCTGTATCACCAGAACAGCCCGAGAGCAATACAGAACTTGAGGAAATTGACACTGATGCTGCAAAGGATAAAGAGGAAATTATTGATGCTACTCAAGCAGCTGACACCCTGCCTGACACAAACAAGGTGGCACCGGAAGAATCTGAGATTGTCATGACAACAGAAAGCTACTTAGACACGGACACAGTGCGGGAAGAGAAGGAAATATATAAAATCATAGAGACGGCTGATGACACACATGAAGCACCCAAAGAAGCACACCAGGCGTCAGAACCTCCAATAACTGCGGGTGTCCCTATAGAAACTGAAGACCGGGAAGATATTTCTGACGTCACAGAAGGTAAAGATTCTGTTCCTAAAATAGCCACTGTACCACTGAATGAATCAATTGTCCATATGACAAAGACGTTCACGTTAATTACTGAAACCATTGAGGTTGAAGATGACGGACAGAAAGTAAGTGAAGCCGCTGATGCAGGATTTGAGATGTCAAAGACGAAGAGTCTGTTCCCAGAAAAAGATGAAGAGCAATCCGAAGAACTACATGTCCCAAAAACAGAAGACAATCTGACGGAAACCACCATCCACATGGTCAAGGAAAAGACTGAGACAGAAGCAGACGTGGCTGAGCAACAGGGGCTCGAGGCCGCTGTGGAAGAATCGGAACTTCCTACACTAAAGGATACCACGGACGCCACTGAAAGCAGCGACGACGAAGAAGTACCGGAGCTTGTTACCGATACAATACCTAGTACTACCAAGGTAATTGCCTCTGAAAGCAGCGATGAAGAGGAACCACCGAAACTTATTGCAGACACAGTGTCTGGTGTAACTACGGCAACATTCGAGGAGCCAAAACTCTCATCAACCGGAGATCTTCCGGTAGATGCAGGGACTCGCGAGACCAAGGAAGAAGAAGCTAGAGGTAATAAAGCAGCTAAACTTCAACCCGAGACAGCTATGGTAATGCTGGAGGAGTTGGTGCTCTCCATGGCGAAGGGCGCTCCATTGATCGCCGACGCAACTGAGGACGAGGAGGAGGCACCTCAGGAAGCTGGGGAGGCTGGAGAAGTTTTCAGCAGAGTGGTAACACTAGACGAGGCGAAACACCCACAGTCAGAGAATATATGTAAGGAAACTGAATTGAAGAAGACAGAAGAGGTGATAACTGACGAAATGATGTTGGTCGGGGCAGAACCCGAGTTAGTTCTTGTAGAGACGGGAGAATCAGGGCTTACCACAGCAGATGACGGTATTGTTCCCACTGAAACCAAAGATACTGGAGAGGTCCTGGAGACTAGAACGATAGTTGATGAAATGTTCGAGAAGAGAAAGATGGTAGCGATGGATGGAGAACCCAGCGAAGCCGAGGACACTCCACAAGAAACCGAACCCAGCAAGGTAATTGTGGAAGGAGTGGAATCCTTGGTAACAGAGGACGCACTTATAGTGACTGAAGCGATCCAAGTCCAAGGGGACATGCTGGATGCTGATAAAGATACAGTTCCTGCCCCTGAAACGGCTATGACAGGAGTTGATGACTTGGAAATTGTTTCATCAATACTTTTCCCTGGGGCCGCCGGCACTGAAACTGACAAGGATATATCTGATGGATACGAAGCTGTTGCTTTTCAGTCAGAAGCCCCTGTAGGGGAGCAAGAATTGGCAATGGTAGGGGAAGTTAGCAAGAGTGAGTCTCAGCTCGTTGAAACTGAGTCCCCGAAGACTGCACAGATCGAGGTGAGGGACGCTGGCGATTCTGTTGCACCCGATACTATTGAGGTAGAAGAAGAACCAGAGCTCATAACACCGACGGCATTAGAATACGAAGTATCTAGAGATATTGAAGAATACGATGAAGAGCCAAAACACATCAAGGCTACATTCGAGCAGCACCAACAAGAGACCCCGAAATCTTTGGACTTCTCTGGTGAAATTGAAGCGCAGGATGGAAAAGTATTGGTGAAAGAAGGGGTACAACAACTAAGTGCTGAGTATGATACAGAACCTGAGAGTACCAAGGAGGAAGAGAAAGATGGTTTGAAGGTAGAACACCTACTTGTCGAAACAGAAGTCTTTGAACTAGATGGGGAAAGAATCGAAGTGACTGACAGGATTGAAGCGAAACCTGATGAAACTGCCGAAATTTTGCAAGGCACAGAGATGTCGGAAGAAGAGCACCTTCCCGATGAAAAGGAAATTCTGGAGAGTTTCGAGGAGGGAGTTTCGCAGGGTGAAAAATATGACGCTGGGTCTGGAGAAATGGAGGAACCAGAGGCGATATGTGTAGCGGCAGCAACCGAAGCTGAGCCGGAGGTAACTACAATATCAGCGGAAGATCCAGAATATCCCAAATCAATTGACATTACTGTTGTTACTGAAATGGTCGAAGTCAGTGAAACTGAATCTGAGGATGATATCTCGAGTGCACAACCTGAAACGTACCTGGCAACAGCTGAGGGGCCGGGACCGTTCGGACACGAGGGTGACAGTCAGGAATCCGAGACCTCAGAGTCTGAACAAGCGACAGCCGAGTTAAGTGAAATGGCCAGAGAAAAATCTGTTGTAGCAGTTGAGGAGCTCGTTCCCAATATTTCCTGGGATCTAACCGTGGCCAGTGACACGCTGGATGCAAGTGAGCCTTTCAAAAGTGAGTGAAGAGATCTCTGCAGAAATGGAGACAACCAAGGTAATAGATCGGTATGCAGTAATTTCAAAAACCGGTCTTGCTGAAGAAACAAAGACCGACAAGGTAAGAGACGAGAGACTGGAAGTAACGGAGATAAGTGAGGCACAATCTAAAGTAACAAAAGTGACAACGATGGAGTTGGAGTTAACTTCACCTGAGGATATATCAAAGGCTAGTGAGGACATGGAGTTTAGGCAAAAGACAACTTCAACGGAAGAGACTGGGGTTGCATCACCAGAAGCTGTTGATATAATATTCGAGGGACTAGAGGCTCCAAATGCTGGGAGTGTCTATTTGGAATCCGAAACCCTAAAGAGTCAGGAATACCTGACTGAAGCAAAAGAAACAGAAATGACAGGTCCCAAGAAAACAGAAGCAAATTTAGAGGACTCTGATCTTGCAGCAAGAGGGATTGGAGAAGAAACGGAAATGCTTGAGTTTGAAGAGCAGCTTCTCGATGTTAGTGAGGTCGTTGACGCAGAACATGTTGCGACTGGATTAACGGCTGCAGAGCCAGAAGCTGCAGCAGCAGAATATTTAACAAAGGAAACACCCATACAGGAGGCTGAGGAGCAGGAAACTGAAATATCGGAATCCGTTGAAGTCGAATCTGAGTTAATGGAGGAAGAGGAACCTTTGGTAATGAAGGACATGTCGTCTGCTGAAACATTTGGATCTGAAGATGAGTCACGCGAAGAAGATGAGGAGGGTGGGCAAGAACCACCGATTTTGAAAGAATCTTTGGATGACTACAAAGTTCCAAAAGGTCATATAGGCACCGCTGAAGCTGATGATTTGAAGACAAGAGAAGACATCGAAGTAACTCGAGCTGCTGAGGGCGACCTGGAAACGGCAGAGGAGACCGTGGATGACTGGGAACTTCTGACAGCAAAGAGCATCACTGTCGTCACTGAAGTCATTGGTACTGAGGAGGTTACACCAGAAGCAACCGAGTTTGTGGGAACATCTTCTGAGGCCTTAAAGGAAACACCGGAGGAGGTAGAATTTCTGAGAGCCAGGGACACATTTGTAGAGACTGGGCTCCATGGGTTCAGTGAGGGAACAACTGAGGCTGTGGAAGAACCCGGGACCGAGCCCGGGACTATCACTGCAACGACCGAGGTAAAGCTCCTCCCCATAGAAGCTGCGACCCTAGAGCCTGAGGATGAAACGCTTAAAGTTAGCGAAGTAGGTGAAGCTGAACATGTGATCACCAAGGCCTCAGCAGAAGAGCAGGGCATCGAGAAAGCAGGTTATTTATCTATTCAAACGGAGATCTTTCAGCCTCATGAGGAAACAGTTGAAGTTACTGATAAACCTGAAGAAGACTCTGTCAAAGACAAGACAATATTAGAAAAGCTGGAGGTTTTACCAACAGATAATCTTCCTGTAGAAATTGAAGCCACCAAACATGAGCTGAATATTGACGTAACGGAAGGATTACAGGCACAGCCTGTGACAAGCATGGCAACAGCAGAAGAACAGGAAATCCCAAGTGCGGATTATCGAGCTCTAGAAGCTCAGACTCCCAAGCTGCATGAGGATGAATCTGAGGCAAAGGAGAAGCCTGAGGTGGTAGCGGAAGAGCGCGAGGCAGAACCTTCGGCAGTCAAGACAACGGCGGAGGAGCAGCAAGATCAGGAAACAGAGCACATCCGGGTAGAAACGGTTGTACTCGAATCTGAGGAAAACATTATTAAAGCAATTGAAGATATTGATGGAGAACCTTCTACAACTATTAAAATGATGGAAGACCAGGAACTCCAAGGGACAGAATACGTACCTGGAGAAACAGGTGTGCTGGAGCCAGAAGAGATGAAAATGGAAGTAACCGAAGAGCTCGAGGTAGACCCTGTAACAGCCAAGGCATCGATAGATGAGGAGGAAGTCCAACAAACCGAATACATATATGAAAAAATGGAGGTGCTGGACCCTGAGGAGAAACAAACTGAATTACCTAAAGAGCTCGAGGGTGAACCTGCAGAAACCAAGGCACTTATAGAGGAGCAGGAATTCCAAGAAAAAGAGTACGTTTTTGTAGAAACTGAGGTGGTCGAGCCCGAGGAAAAGAGAATTGAAGCAACTGCAGACATTGAGGTAGAACCTTTGACAGCCGAGACGAGCATGGTGGAACGGGAAGTCCGAGAGACAGATTACACCTTCTTGGAAACGGAGGTGGTCGAACCCAAGGAGAAGACTGAGGCAACTGAAGAGCTTGAAGCACAGCACTCAAAAACTAAGGTAGAGGAGCAGGAAGTTAAAGAAAGCGAGTACCTCCGTGTGGAAGCGGAGGTTCCGGATCCTGAGGAGAAGATAATTGCATTAACCGAAGAGATCGAGGTAGAGCCTGCAACAGCCGAGACGATGATAGAAGATCAGAAAGTACAAGATACTGAACACCTTTACGTGGAAGTGGAGGTAGACAAACATGAAAAGGAGGAGATGAAACCAAATGAGCCCGAAGTAGAACCTACAACAACCAAGGCAATGATAGATGACCTAAGAGTTCAAGACACGGAGTTTGTCTCGGTAGAATCTGAGGTACTCAAATGCGAAGAGAAGTGGATCGAGGTAACTGAAAAGCTCGAGGTGGAACCTTCAACAACCAAGCCAATAATAGAGAAACAGGAATTCCGAGAGACAGAACACATATCTTTGGAAACGGAGGTAGTCAGACCCGAGAGGAAGATAACTGAACAAACATCTACTGAAGAAATACAGGCAGTTGACGACGAAGAGGAGAAAGACGAGGGCACAGTGGGGGAAGATCAGTTCTCGGAATCAGGAAAAATAGATGGAGCGGTTGAAGTGGAAGATAAGGCATCCGAGGTAAGTGAGAAAAATGGCCCCAAAGTCTCACCAACCCAGGTAGAAATAGTTAAATCTGAACTTCGAGGCACCGAGGGTCTCATAGCTGAAGCAATGGTAGACTCGGTGGAGGAGAAATCTGAGTCTACCAAGGCGACAGTAGGAGAATCAGAACTATCTGAAGCAGAATCTTTGTCACTTGATACATGGGCTGTGGTAACGGAGGAGGAGGTAAGAGAAGTAGCAGACCTAGTCGGAGCAGAACCTGAGCCATCTAAGGTAACAATGGAGGTAGTGGAAGTCCCTGCTGTAGAGGACGTAGTTACATCCACTGAGATCCTGGGAGTTGAAACTGATGTTACTGATGTAACTGGAACACCGAAAACAACCTTTGATATGGCCAAATTATCGATGGAGACATCGAGGCATGACGGTACAGAGCTCGTTCCTACGGAGCCAAAGGCTCTAGACGTCAAGGATGAGTTGCCTGAGTTAAGTGATGAAATTCAAAAGGACCTTCAGATACGTGAACAAGTCCAGGGACACGTCTCGGTCGGGTTTCCTGAGAGCTACCTGCAGTCGGAAATGCCAGTGGCTCAGGCCAGTGGCAGCCTTTCTGAAAGTTGGTTAGAAATTACGAGTCGCTCAGAACTAATCGACAGCAAAACAAGCGAACACTCCACCCAAAAAATGATTGGTATGGAGGCACCCTTAGATATGGATCAGTCGACTCCCCAAACTACTTTGACTCCAAGTGGCTCGCTTGAGAGGGTAGATATGGATGAAAGTAGGGAGGAACCTTGTCATGTCTGGGAGGTTACTGAAAGAATGACAGAATCACCTAAATCGGAACCCGAAGGACTGTCGATGCTTAAAATGGCTGCTGGTGCTGCTGTTTTGGGTCCCGTTTTGTTGGCAGGAAAAATTGGTGAAAAGATACGTGGTGCATTTGCAGGTCAAGACGAGCACATCGATCAAGAGACCATGTCGGCTCAACCTCAACAGATGCGAGATGTGTTTGAGACATATAGCACTGTTACGCAGAGCGTAGACAAATCGGGACACCCCGAAGCAGAGGGTGTCGCCTCTGATGGCAGGACTATAGAAATAGAAACCGAGGTTATCGAGGTAGCAGAGACGCCCGAGACAAAGTTGGATGTTAAGAAGGTGATTGAGGGATCTGAAACACAAAAGGTAGAGGATGTTAGTCCAGAATATCAACCTGTTGAGAGTAGTACTGAGGCAACGGAGGAGGAACCTGGGGTTCTGGAGGAAATTGTTAAAGAACAGGAGTCTTCCAAAGCAGTGGAAACTGACACCGTAGGTGATGTAACCGAGTTAAGCAAGGTCGAACCGGAGACTGTTGAGAAGATTTCTGATAGGTTGACTGTGAGGGATGAACCAGAGGTGGCGCAGGCAGAAACTGAGATAGCTATGATTCCTTGTGAGGTAACGGAAGTAACGAAAATTGAGGAAATAGCTGTTGACAGTAAAACCATTGAAGGACTTGTTCCAAAATCAGAGCAAATTCCTGCCGAAGCTCCAACTCAGGTGGGTCAAACTGAGCTACCCGAGCCGGAGTCTGAAACAGAAGAGGACGTAGGGGTGGAGCCAATCGTACCGGTAGCTGTGGAAATCTCTTTAGAAACGGAGGTGGAGGAGCAAACTCCTATAACTGAGGAGGAGTATATAACAGTTCAGGAGTCGTCCCAGGAATCAGAAATTATCAAAGTGGAGGCTGTCAGCACTGAAACTGAAATCCCAGAGTTTAGAACTGAGGAACCAGTGTCTGGGGTAGAGGTCGGTCATAAATCACTAACAGAAAAGAAAATACATGTTGAAACTTGTGTTGAGGTGAGTGTACCTGTGGTACCTGAGGCGGGACCTGATCAATTCAAGGGCGTTGTTTACAGTCTTGATGATTTAAGGTCAGTAGATTCCATTGCAAAAACCAATACTGTAGAGGACATAGCTGATCAGGATGAAGAACTAAAACAACCAAAATTAGAGGAAATCACTGAAAAAGAGGACGTTGGAACGGGATGAGATTGAGCTAACGGCGGTAGAAACTGAACCATCTGAAGGGGCAGTTGAGGTATTACAACACCCGAAAGCGGATGAAACCACTGTGCTATCGGAAACTGTAGAGGGCGAAATGATGACAGCTGACCTAAAACCTGAGGCAATCGAAGACGTGGCATCTGTACCAGGGTCCTCAAAAGAAGAGGAAATCACAGATGGAACAGAATCTACAGGGGATATATCAAAGATCCCTGAGAAAGAGACTGACGCAGTTAAAGAGGTAGTGCAGGACTTTTATATCACAAATGTAGTGGATATAATTGCAGAACCTGAAACTGTGGAGGATAGCACTGCAGAATTAGAAGAGCCTGAGGCTATCGATAGGATGGCAGAAGATGTCCCGAAAGCGGACAATGTCACTGTTGAAACTACCATACTTGAGGATAAAACTGGAGCACCTCAGATGGAAGCTGAAACAGCTGAGGCAGAGGTAAAGGATATCGCGGCAGAGTTTGAGATTACCGACGATAAACCCGAGATGAAGCCCGAGACCACCACAGAGGTAGCTGAAGATACAGAGCTTTTAGAAGCAGACGATGTCACTGTAGACGCTGACGCCGTGATGGATAAAACTGATGTTACGGAGATCAAACCTGAAACAATGACGGAGGATGTCGTAGAATTGGAGGATTCTAAAACAGACGTCATTAAAAAAGTGGAGACGGTTGAGGTTAAAGCTGAGGTTGAACTTGTGCAAGTTAAAGAGGTAGATGAGAAATTAGAAGCTCCTAAAAGAGAGGACATCGCTTCTGAAACAGGGTCTGACACCGTAGAGGGTGATGCTGAGTTAGCTGAGGAGAAAGTTCTTCAGGTATTCAAAGAAGCAGATGAACTAAAAGAACCCAAATCAGAGGAAATCGCCAAAGGAACGGTCGTTGGAAAGAGTGTGATTGAGCTAACTGCGGTAGAAACTGAACCATCTAAAGGGGCAATTGAGGTATTACGACACCTGAAAGCGGATGAAACCACGATGCTATCTGAAACTGTAGAGATTGAAATGATGGCAGCTGATCTAAAACCTGAAACAATCGAGGACGTGGCATCTGAACCAGGGTCCTCAAAAGAAGAAGAAAGCACAGCTGAAACGGAAACAACGGGGGATATATCACAGATCCCAGAGGAAAAGACTGACGCAGTTAAAGAGGTAGTGCAGGGCTTTGATATCACAAGAGTTGTGGATATCATTACAGAACATGAAACCGTAGAGGATAGCACTGCAGAAGTAGAAGAGCCTGAGGCTATCGATGGGATGGCAGAAGATGTCCGTAAAGCCGACAGTGTCACGGTTGATACTGTCATTCTTGAGGATAAAACTGAAGCACCTGCAATGCAACCTGAAACAGCTAAGGAGGGGTTGAAGGATATCGCTGCAGAGTTTGAAATCACCGAGGATAAACCCGACATAAAACCCGAGACCGCCAAAGAGATAGCTGAAGATACCGGGCTTGTAGAAGCAGACGATATCACTGTAGACGCTGACACCGTTAGGGATAAAACTGATGGAACCGAGATCGAACCTGAAACAGTCAAGGAGGATTTCATGGAATCGGAAGTATCTGGAACAGACATGATTAAAAAAGTAGAGTCGGTTGAGGTTACAACTGAGGTTGAACTCGTGCAAGTCAAAGAGGGAGATGAGAGATTAGAAGCCCCTAAAGTGGAGGACGTCACGCCTGAAACAAGGTCTGACACCGCAGAGGGTGATGCTGAGTTAGCTGAGGAAATACTTCAGGCAATTCAAGAAGCAGATGAGGAACAAAAACAACTAAAACCAGAGGTAATCACTGAAGGAACGGACGTTGAAAAGAGTGAGATTGAGCTAACTGCGGTAGAAACTGGACCATCTGAAGGGGCAATTGAGGTATTACGACACCCAAAAGCGGATGAAACCACAATGCTATCTGAAACTGTAGAGGGTGAAATGATGGCAGCTGATCTAAAACCTGAGGCAATCGATGACGTGGCATCTGAACCAAGGTCCTCAAAAGAAGAGGACATCACAACTGAAACGGAAACAACGGGGAATGCATCGGAGATCACAGAGGAAGAAACTGACGTAGTTAAAGAGGTATTGCAGGGCTTGGATATTACAAAAGTAGTGGATATCATTCAAGAAACTGAAACCGTAGAGGATAGCACTGCAGAAGTAGAAGAGCCGGAGGCTACCGATTGGGTGGCAGAAGATGTCCCTAAAGCCGACAGTGTCACTGTTGAAACTGTCGTTCTTGAGGATAAAACTGAAGCACCTGAAATGCAGCCTGAAACAGCTGAGGAGAAGGCGAAGGATATTGCTGCAGTGTTGGAAATCGCCGAGCATAAACCCGAGATAAAACCCGAGACCACCAAAGAAGCAGCTGAAGATGCAGGGCTTGTAGAAGCAGACGATATCACTGTAGACGCTGACATCGTTAGGGATAAAACTGATGAAACCGAGATCGAACCTGAAACAGCCAAGGAGGATATCATGGAATCGGAAGTATCTGGGACAGACATGATTAAAAAAGTAGAGTCGGTTGAGGTTACAACTGAGGTTGAACTCGTGCAAGTCAAAGAGGTAGGTGAGAGATTAGAAGCCCCTAAAGTGGAGGACGTCACGCCTGAAACAGGGTCTGATACCGCAGAGGGTGATGCTGAGTTAACTGTGGAAGTACTTCAAGTAATTCAAGAAGCAGATGAGGAACAAAAACAACTAAAATCAGAGGTAATCACTGAAGGAACGGACGTTGGAAAGGACGAGATTGAGCTAACTGCGGTAGAAACTGAACCATCTAAAGGGGCAGTTGAGGTATTACAACACCCGGAAGCGGATGAAACCACTATGCTCTCGGAAACTGTAGAGGGTGAAATAATGACAGCTGATCTAAAACCTGAGGCAATCGAGGACGTGGCATCTGAACCAGGGTCCTCAAAAGAAGAGGAAATCACAAATGAAACGGAAACAACGGAGGATATATCGGAGATCATAGAGGAAGACACTGACGCAGTGAAAGAGGTATCGCAGGGCTTGGATGTCACAAAAGTAGTGGATATCATTGCAGAAGCTGCAACCGTAGAGGATAGCACTGCAGAAGTAGAAAAGCATGAGGCTATCGATGGGGTGGCAGAAGATGCCCTTAAAGCCGACAGTGTCACTGTTGAAACTGTCATTCTTAAGGATAACACTGAGGCACCTGAAATGCAGCCTGAAACAGCTGAGGAGAAGGCGAAGGATATCGTTGTTCAGTTTGAGATCACCGAGGATAAACCCGAGATAAAACCCGAGACCACCAAAGAAGTAGCTGAAGATAAAGGGCTTGTAGAAGCAGACGATATCACTGTAGGCGCTGACATCGTTAGGGATAAAACTGATGTAACCGAGATCGAACCTGAAACAGTCAAGGAGGATGTCATGGAATCGGAAGTGTCTGGAAAAGACATAATTAAAAAAGTAGAGTCGGTTGAGGTTACAACTGAGGTTGAACTCGTGCAAGTCAAAGAGGTAGGTGAGAGATTAGAAGCCCCTAAAGCGGAGGACGTCATGCCTGAAACAGGATCTGACACCGCAGAGAGTGGTGCTGAGTTAGCTGAGGAGGTACTTCAGGCAATTCAAGAAGCAGATGAGGAACAAAAACAACTAAAATCAGAGGAAATCACTGAAGGAACGGACGTTGGAAAGGACGAGATTGAGCTAACTGCGGTAGAAACTGAACCATCTAAAGGGGCAGTTGAGGTATTACAACACCCGGAAGCGGATGAAACCACTATGCTCTCTGAAACTGTAGAGATTGAAATGATGGTAGCTGATCTGAAACCTGAGACAATCAAGGACGTGGCATCTGAACCAGGTTCCTTAAAAGAAGAGAAAATCGCAGCTGAAGCGGAAACATTGGGATATAAATCGGAGATCCCCGAGAAAAAGATTGAGGCGGTTACAGAGCCTGTGCAGGACTTTGATATCACAAAAGTAGTGGATATCATTGCAGAAGCTGAAACCGTAGAGGATAGCACTGCAGAAGTAGAAGAGCATGAGGCTATCGATGGGGTGGCAGAAGATGCCCTTAAAGCCGACAGTGTCACTGTTGGAACTGTCATTCTTGAGGATAAAACTGAAGCACCTGAAATGCAACCTGAAACAGCTAAGGACGAGCTGAAGGATATTGCTGCAGAGTTTGAAATCACCGAGGATAAACCCGAGATAAAACCCGAGACCGCCAAAGAAGTAGCTAAAGATACCGGGCTTGTAGGGGCAGACGATATCACTGTAGACGCTGACATCGTTAGGGATGAAACTGATGTAACCGAGATCGAACCTGAAACAGAAGGAGGATTTCGTGGAATCAGAAGTGTCTGGAACTGACATGATTAAAAAAGTAGAATCGGTTGAGGTCACAACTGAGGTTGAACTCCTGCGAGTCAAAGACGTAGATGAGAGATTAGAAGCCCCTAAAGTGGAGGACGTCACGCCTGAAACAAGGTCTGACACCGCAGAGGGTGATGCTGAGTTAGCTGAGGAAGTACTTCAGGCAATTCAAGAAGCAGATGAGGAACAAAAACAACCAAAACCAGAGGTAATCACTGAAGGAACGGACGCTGAAAAGAGTGAGATTGAGCTAACTGCGGTAGAAACTGAACCATCTGAAGGGGCAGTTGAGGTATTACAACACCCGGAAGCGGATGGAACCACTATGCTCTCGGAAACTGTAGAGGGTGAAATGATGACAGCTGATCTAAAACCTGAGACAAGCAAGGACGTGGCATCTGAACCAGGGTCCTCAAAAGAAGAGGAAATCACAGCTGAAACGGAAACATTGGTAGATAAATCGGAGATCCCCGAGAAAAAGACTGAGGCGGTTACAGAGCCAGTGCAGGACTTTGATATCACAAAAGTAGTGGATATCATTGCAGAAGCTGCAACCGTAGAGGATAGCACTGCAGAATTAGAAGAGCATGAGGCTATCGACGGGGTGGCAGAAGATGTCCCTAAAGCCGACAGTGTCACTGTTGAAACTGTCATTCTTGAGGATAAAACTAAAGCACCTGAAATGCAACCTGAAACAGCTAAGGAGGAGCTGAAGGATATCGCTGCAGAGTTTGAAATCACCGAGGATGAACCCGAGATAAAACCCGAGACCACCAATGAGATAGCTGAAGATACAGGGCTTGTAGAAGCAGACGATATCACTGTAGACGCTGACATCGTTAGGGATAAAACTGATGTGACCGAGATCGAACCTGAAACAGACAAGGAGGATTTCATGGAATCGGAAGTAGCGGGAACTGACATGATTAAAAAAGTAGAATCGGTTGAGGTCACAGCTGAGGTTGAACTCCTGCGAGTCAAAGAGGCAGATGAGAAATTAGAAGCCCCTAAAGCAGAGGACGTCATGCCTGAAACAGGGCCTGACACCGCCGAGGGTGATGCTGAGTTAGCTGAGGAATTACTTCAGGTAATTCAAGAAGCAGATGAGGAACAAAAACAACTTAAATCAGACGAAATCACCGAGGGAACGGACGTTGAAAAGGGTGTGATTGAGCTAACTTCGGTAGAAACTGAACCACCTGAAGGGGCAATTGAGGTATTACGTCACCCAAAGGTGGATGGAACCACTATGCTATCGGAAGCTGTAGAGGGTGAAATGATGGCAGCTGATCTAAAACCCGAGACAATCAAGGACGTGGCATCTGAACCAGGGTCCTCAAAAGAAGAGGAAATCACAACTGAAACGGAAACAACGGGGGATATATTGGAGATCCCTGAGGATGACACTGACGTGGTTAAAGAGGTAATGCAGGGCTTGGATATCACAAAAGTAGTGCATATCATTGCAGAAGCTGAAACCGTAGAGGATAGCACTGCAGAAGTAGAAGAGCATGAGGCTATCGATGGGGTGGCAGATTTCCCGAAAGTGGACAGTGTCACTGTTGAAACTATCATTCTTGAGGATGAAACTGAAGCACCTGAAATGGAACCTGGAACAGTAGAGGATGAAGCGAAGGATTTAGAAACTCTAAAAGGAAAGGACTTGACCACAGACTCTGAGAATGTAGAGGAACTCACTGAGTTGTCTCAGATTAAACGTGTGGCTACTCAGGAAGCCGAATATCCGAAGCCCGAGGATGGCATTACTGATATGGAGACCATGGAGAGGGAACCTGTGTCTCTTGAAGTAAATCTAGAGACACCCAAGGGGGCTGAAAATTTAGAACCACCAACTGAACCGAAGGCTGTCAGAGAAGAAACAGGGGATGTAGACAGTAGGAAACAACAGGATATCACACCGGAAACGAAAGCCGCATTAGACGAATATGAGATCAGTCAGGTGGAATCCGGCTCAACGAAGGAGGAAGTTGAAGAACATGAACTTTCAAAGGGAGAAGAAGGCACGTCAGGTATTGACATCGTAGATGATGATACTAAGCCACCCCAGTTGGAACCTGCAACATCCGAGGAGGTGCCACATGAATTCGAAGCTTCAAAAACAGTGGAAAGATCACTGGAAGTAGAATTCACGAAAGAAAAAGCTGAGGAAATTGAGTCCACAAGCCGAACATCTGAGGTGGAGGTGATGATTCGTGAAGTCGAAATGCCAGCATCAAAGGAAATGGCAGAAGAAGAGGAACATATTGAGTCGTTTCCACCTAAAGGTCCAGTTTTCTTTACGACTAAAACTGGGGAGCCGGCCCGGGATGCGCTTGCTCTCAGAGATGATAAAGAAGATATCGAGCCCATGCCACCCTACCCTGGGGAGACTATTGATGTCACTGGCCTGAATGTCCAAGTGGCATATGAGGAGACAAATATAATAGAAACAGACTATGCTGCTTCAGAAATTCCACAGACGGAAGCTGTGACTGTGGAAGAAACTACCACGCCTAAAGAAGAGCCTGATGCGGTAGAAATGGAAACCGACGATTCAGAATTATGTGTGGCTGATGAAAGTGAATTAGACTTTCTGGTACCAGAGATCAAGGCTGAAGAATCAACATTAGCACTTAAACCTGCTACAGTCAAGGTAAGGGACGATGGTTTCAGAGCTTGCATCGACGGGTGATATGGCAGATGAATCTCACGCAGTTAGCGAGGAAGACAAGGACTTAAATGGTCTTAAGTCCGTTGATGTTGCATTAAAGATTACAGAGCATAGCACGGAAGTATTGGAGGAAGAACGTGATGCAGGTGAGGAACAAGATGTTCCAGAAGGAGATGTCGCTACTGGAACTGTCACAATGGAGGATAAAACCCATGCATATGCATTTGAAGGAGACCTGCAGGCAGTTGAGGGACTTCGTAGAACTGAAATAATTGAGACTCAGCCTCAGCCAGTCGAAGACGTAGCCGAGCAGTTACAAGGTCTTGAAGTCCGTGAAGCGGAACCTCAAGCAGTGGAGGAGTTGCCTCAAGAACCAGGCTCTTTAAAAGCAAAAGATATATCTGTGGAAACTGAGCCGGAAAGTGACCAATTCGTGGATACGGCTCAAGAAATGGAAATTTCGGCGTTAAAGAGTAAGACTGAAGAAGAGCAGACTAAGTCGTTGTCATCTTTTGAAGTTGCAACTCGCCCGAACATTCCAGAGGCGGCTATGACTGACATTATCCGAGAAGAGATGCCAGCTTTCCCCACTGACGGCACCCCCGAACCTGAGTCGAAGGGTATGTCGATGGTAAAGATGGCCGCAGGTGCAGCGCTGTTTGGCCCAGTCATTCTGGCGAGCAAAATTGGGGAAAAGGTCCGAGATGTTTTTGCAAACAAAGATGATGCGGTGGAACCCATGCCACCCTACCCTGGAGAGACCATGCTTTCTCCTGACACAAAGTTCCAAGGGGTACATGAGGCCAAATTGCTAGAAGCAGACCATATCATTGCAGACAGAGGTATGTCGCAGTTTAAAGATGAGACACTGGAAGAAACCAGCAAGCCTGAAGAAGCACCTGATTCAAGAGATATGATAGCAAAGGGTTCACAATTAATTGTAGTCGAGGACAAGGGTTCAGAATCCCTGATACCAGAGATCACGGCGGGAGCAGCAGCTGAGCCCGAGCCTGATACAACTAAGGCAATGGTAGAAGTTATCGAACCTTCACAGACAGTTGAAATCACAGACAACACTGAGACACCGTGTTCTAAACCCGAGGCACCCGACAGCGCCGCTGAAACGCAAATTGAACAAGACCATGAAAAACTTGTTGAACCGGAACTTCCAAAATCAGGGGTGGTCGCTGAGTACATTGAGACTCGCGGAGCTGAAATTGTAGCTGAGTTAATTAGTGCGTCTGAACCAGAAGTGCCAAAAGAGGAAACACAACATCAAGAGACTGATGCTCCCAAAGTTGAAGGGTTCATTTCACACACTGAGACTCTTGAGATCAAAACAGAAACCACTGATGTGTCGGATGCCTCAGAAAATGAAATTTTTCAAAAGGAAGAACGAACTCAAGAGATAGATCTCCCTAAAGCGGTAGACATTATCTCAGATACAGTTTTTGAAGATTCAACTCCAAGCGCGGAAGTTTTCTCTAAAGCCGATGTAAAAGCCGAGAAAACTTGGGAGGTGACAGAAGGGCCAGCTATCCTTAAACCAGATGATTTCGGTACAGGTGGGCTACGTGCAGACAGGGAAATTCGAATAGAAGAAAAGGAACTAGCTGAAGCATCTGAAGCAATAACTAATGAGGAAGTAAAAATCATGGTTGAAACAGGACTTTTGAAAGCAGACGACACCGTGGCATACACCGAGACTCTGGATCTGAAAACAGAAATAACGGATGCATCTGAACCAGAGGATGTGGCATCGAAAACCGCAGTCGGGGTTCCTGAACCTCACAAAGAAGAGCATATAACAAGACCGGAGTCTTTCGAGGTTACAGTGGAAGAGGTAATCCAAGAAGAAGACATTCCTAAAATAGCAGAGATTATTGCAGACAAAGGAGAAGGAATTCCTGAACGCGTCTCAGAGCATTCTGTGCCTGAAGCAGAATTTTCTACGGAAGAGGTGTTCCAGGAAGAAAACCTTCCTCAGGCAGAGAATATAATTACAGACAAGGAAGCTGGGGTCCCAACCAAAGCCACTGAGGCACCCGAAGAGAAAGCAGTGATAGTTGAAGAGACGGATATTGAACCAGATGTCTGTGAAGCAAAGGAAACAACTGTAGGCGAAGGGACCCCTGATGTTAGTGTAAATGAGACTGCATATGAGCTAAAGCCTACCAAGGAGGAATCAGTTGACGAATCAGAACCTCCCAAACAACATATCCTTACTAAGACTCTTGAGTTTAAAACAGAGATGTCTGAAATAGTGGGTACGTCAAAACCAGAAGATGTAGAGAGAAAGACAATGGATGAGGAGCTAGATCTGCCGAAAGGAGAGGACATCCCTGGGCATGCTGAGACGCTTGAGATTCGAACTACCGTTGTTGAAGTAACGAGTATATCTGAGGAGAATACTGCAAGAACGGAGGAATCGGTCCAGGAGCCAGGTCAAGAGACCACAGAGGAGGCATACAAAGATATTTTAGAAGCGAGAGCCGAGGTAACTGAAGCAATGGAGATGGTTGCTGCGGAGCCAGTGCTGGCTGTGGAACCAGATATCTCTAAAGCAGAGAAACTCGCCACATATGATGCTACTCGGGATACTGGTGCAGATGAGACCTTGTCGGTTGATGTACTGGAGTCGACATCTGTAGAAGAGGACATCATTCACGAACTTGAAACTCCCAAAGAACTGGGCGAAATTGAATCCTTTGAAGCTCCTATGCTTAAAACAGAGGTAGCTGAAAAAGTTTATACCTTTGAGCCAGAACATATCGAGGCGATGAGGAAAGTCGAGGAGCTAGATCTTCCAGAAGCAGGGGACATTTCTGTGCCTACTGAAACCCTTGAGATTCGAACTGAGGTTACTGAAGTAACGAGTGTACCTGACACGATACCATTAAGAATGGAGGAAACGGTCCACGAACCGGACCAAGGGACGGCAGAAGAGGGAGACAGTGATACTTTAGAAGTAACAACTGAAGTAAAAGAGTTAACGAAGCCACCTGCAGCGGTGTTGGTGACTGCTCAGGAGATGACGATCGAGTTAGATGTCTGTAAAGCAAAGGATGCCGCTGCAGACGAGTCGAGTGTTGATATTTGTGCAGGCGAGTCAGAACCTGGCGAAGACATTAAATTTGGTGAACCAGAACCTCCTAAAGAACAGGTAATCACAGAACCCACCGAGGCTCCTGAGCCTAAAACAGAGGTACCTGAAAAGGTGGATACGTCTGAGCCAGATGCGGAAGTAAAGACCATAGTTGAAGAGCTAGATGCACCAAAAGAAGGGGGCGTTCTGGTGCAAACCGAGTCGCTTGAGGTCCGAACTGAGGCTGTGGAAGTGGAGAGTGTATCTGAAACGGAGACTGTAAGAACAGAGGAAGTTTCCAAGGCAATGGATTTTGTTGAGGAGACCTCAGACGTTACAACCGAAGTGACTGAAATAAGTGAGACAGCCCTAACGGATGCTTTAGCAGAGCAGGAGACATCCGGGAAATGGGATGAACTTAAAACGGAGGATGACACTGCTGAAGAGGGAACTGTCACCTCTGAACAAAGGTCTGATGCGGTCAAGGAGACAGTGAAGGATCTTGAACCCTACGAGGCAGTCAAGGATCTTGAACCCGACGAGGACGAGCATAAAATTGGAAGTCCTAAAGTCATTGAGTGGAGAGGGGAAATCACTGAAAAAGCTGATGTCTCTGGCGAGCCCGATGGAGTTAAAGTGGCTTTTGACAAATTTGAACCACTGAGAACAGAAGATGTTGGTTTCACCTCCACTGAAACCGAATCTAAGGGACTGTCGATGGTTAAGATGGCTGCTGGTGCGGCTCTTCTAGGCCCAGTTTTATTAGCAAGTAAAATAGGCGAAAAAGTTCGGGATGTGTTTGGGGACAAAAATGACATCCCTGACAATGAGTTTGTATCACGCCAATCCGATCCAGGCGCAGTCAAGACATACGAGGCTCCTTCAAAGCCAGATGCAGTTTATATGGTAGATGTCCTGTCAACCCAGGATGTTGGCGGACAAATTGCAGAGGCGGTTGAAGAATCAGACGTTTTGAAAGGGAATGACAAGACAAAAGACGGTGAGAGGCTCGAAGCTGAAACCTTGATTGCCGAAACTTCCAGAATTGGGGAACAGGATTCCACCCAGGATACCAGTGAGGAAAAAGAATTTACAATAGTAGATGATAAGTTTGACGCAGAGCTAAGGACTAAAATTATGGAGGATGCTGAAGAACTTGAACCAGAGTCTGAAGCAGGGGACGAAGTAGTAGAATATATATACACGCATAAATCAGAGGATATCAATGCATTCGTTGAGGTAGCTGATGTCAGATGTGAGGAAGTTGAGGTAACTGGAGCTTGCAAACCAGACATTCTAGAGGAAAAGGAGACAATTCTACATGGAACAGAGCATGTCACTGCACCCGCTGAGTCCCCTGATGTTAAGACTGGGGTTGCAGAAGAAGCTGTTAAGTCTCAGACAGAAATTGGAAAGTTCACAGTACAAGAACCTGAGAGTCTAGATTCAGATGATACTATTATAAATGTGAAGACTCTTGAGGCTCAAACTGGGGTAACTGAACTGGCTGAAATAGTCGAAATAGAACCTGTAAAAGCCGAAGAGACTGATGAGACGCAACATGTTACCGGAATTCAGGATATCAGTGCTGACTCGGAAGCTCCTGGAGAATTACGAAATGAGGAACCCGTGTCGGAACCACTGTCAGAAAAGGGGACAGTTCAGGAACCAGAGGATGCAGTGGTGGACAGCCCTGTTTCTGTGGAGACGGCAGATGATGTAATTGAATTGGCTGATGCACCTGAAACAGAACGTGAACCAGCGAAAGAGGCTGGTGAGGAGCAAGACCTCTGCAAAAAGGAAACAAAAGTGAGGCAAGAAATCACTGACGATGCAGAGACTCCAGACATCAGAAATATAGCTCCGATGACTACCAAAAAGGCGGCTGAGAAACCAGAGCTTCCTAAAGCTGAAGATGTGACCGAGCCCGTTGAGTCATTTGACCTAAACACTGAGACAACAGTGGCGAGTGACATATCCGTGTCAGAGTCTCACACAGACATCGTCACTGAACAGGAATCAGATCTTAAAGAAGATGAGGACGACATCGTTCATAGCAGCATTCTTGAGGTGACGGCTGAATTAGCAGAAGTGATTGATGTAACGGTGCAAGAGCATAAAACAGAGAAGGAAAACGCAGAGGAAGGAGATACAGAGTTAAAAATAGATGACACAGAGTTATATACTGAGGCTCAAGTGGTTGAAGCTGAAGCCACAGTGGTGCCAGATACATCTGAGAACGAGCCGGTCAAAGACGAGGAGATAGCCCAAGAAATAGATCTAGCCGAAGCAGAGGGCATCACGGGACAGCCAGAAACATTGGAGCTTAGAGCCCCTATAACTGAATTTATTGGCATGCCTAAGTTAGAGACTGTGGATGCGAAAGAAACCACTGAAGAGCCAGAGCTCCCAAAAGCAGCTGGCATGGCTGTAGTTTCTGGGGCAACTGGGATCGGACCAGAGTTGAGTGACATACCTGTCCCAGATAGACCTAATGCCGTTGAGACTTTGGCTGTGAAAGATAGTCCTGATTTCGAAATCGAAGTAACGGATGTGTTAACGCCAGCTGGAGATGACTCACTTCGGAAGGAATCTCCAGTTTTGGGGGATAAAGCCGATGAATTATACTTCTCTAAACAAGAATATAAGACCGAAGCCATCGAGCCCTGTGACGAAATGGCTGAAAACAAAGTAATGGATGCCTTTGAGGCAACGCCTGCGCCGTCAAAAGACAAAGAAGAATATTTCGATGTTCACGCAGAAGATGATCTTGTTCACACTGAAAGTGTGGAGATAAGAACTGAGGTGACCGAAGTGGTAGAAACAGCTGGACTTGACACTGAAAAGGATGGAGGGGCTGCTGATGAGCCAGGTCTTTCCAAAGAAAAGGACATGACATCACACCCAGAAACCTTTTATGTCAAAACGGACGTAATGGAATCACCTGATATATCAGACTCAGAGGCTGCGGAGCCCATCAGGATTGCTAAAGAATTGGATGTTCCTAAAGCAAGGGACATTATTGAACCCGTTCAGACTTTGGAAGTAGAAACTACAATTGTTCAAGCAACTGATGGATATGCAGAAACACTTGAAGGTATTGAGGATAGCGCAGAAGACCTCAAGCATCCTGATGGAAGCGATTTTCCCACTGACAAGGGATATCTTGAAGTGACAACTGAACTGACTGAAAGCATTGATAAAGTTAGGGAGGAGCCTGACACATCGAAGAAGATTGTTGAGGAAGAATTCATCACATCGGAGGTTTTTTCACCAGCAACTGAGGCTCTTAAAGTCAAGTACGAAGTGATTGATGTCCCCGAAACATCTGAAGTGGGATCGGGCATGGACAAAATGACGGAAGATGGAGTGGAACCCACATATAACTTGGACATATCTTCTGAAACCAAAACTGTTGAGCTCACAGCTGATGTTCCCTCGCCAACCAAAGACATGGAGGGTCTGGAGGCATCTGAGGTCATTCCAGAACTGAACACCCCGCCAGGTAAAATTTCCACTGAGGACAAACTGCTTACTGAAGTGACTGCGGTATCGGAGATGGCCCAACCGGTAGAAGTGGGGGAGGATGGAACAAAGGACTATGAATCCCCTAAACCCGAGTCGAAGGTACTGTCGATGGTGAAAATGGCTGCTGGTGCCACTGTGCTAGGTCCCATCCTTTTGGCCAGTAAAATTGGTGAGAAAGTCCAGGATGTTTTTGGCCATGATAGAAACGTTACCGACGATACGGTAGAGACGGGTTGGTCTCCACGAGTAGAGATGACCACTGACAGGGAGTATCTTACGACTCTTAATGATTCCAAAGTTGATGAGCAGCCGTTGGAGGTTGAAGGTGTTCCCTCTGAGGCACTTATAAAAGATCATTTTGAGGCTGCTGATGTACCTAAAACGGTCAGTACGACAGGACAGTCAACAGAAGAGGTAATTAAAGAACTCTCAGAAGGCAAGGTATTAGAACGTGAGACGCCTCCAGGAGAACCTGAATTCTTCGAAATAGAAGATAAGGCAACCGGAGATGTAGGCGTAGAATTTGGAAGTTATCAAAGCAGAGGATACTACGTCAAGTGAGGTGGTAAGGATTAAAGGTGAGGATGTTGAAACAGGTAAAACAGTCGAGGCCGTACCCGATAAGCTTAAGGAAACGACCGATGAATTAGAATCACTCCAAGGTACTGACCCGAGGCTGGTCAAGGATAGCGCAGAAACATCTGAAACGGCCGGGTTTGAATTCGAGACACCCAAGGAGATAGCTGAGGAATCTGAGTCGCATGAAGTCAAAGAACAAATTGTCGAGATGATTGAATCCCATGAGGCAGAACCTCTGAGAATAAAAGAAACGTCTGAGGAGGCAGAATCATCCCGACTAGAGGAGGATTTACCCGTTAAGGCAGGACCAGACGAGGACCAACATCAGCCTGCCGTAGGTGATGCGCCCCTGGTAGCGTCTGAACCATGCAAAAAATGGACTGATCAGGCAGAAATTAAGTCAGATTTTACAGTAGACGCTGACTCAAAAGCTATCAAAGAACAAGTTGACGAGATCATTGAAACATGCGAGCTAGAACCTCAGACATTCAAGGAGTCGTCTGAGGGAAGGGATTCGCCTGTAGAAGAGAAACACCATACTCTTGATTCCATATGCGAACCTATCAAAGACCAGATTGTTGAGGCGACTAGCGCCGTCGGGTTGGAACCCGAACCTATCAAGGAGGTGGATGAGGGGAGAGAAACTCCGAAGGATGGTCTTGCACTAGATGCTGACTCAAAAGAGCTTCAATACCGTGATGTCGAGACCACTGAAAAGTTTGAAGAAGAATCTCAAGCATTCAAGGAGCTGACCAAAGAAAAAATTTGCGAGGGAGATATCAAAGATCAGGCCTTTGAGATAACTATTTCATCGGACGAAGGACCTCCTTTGCTCGAAGAGTGGCATGAAATTGAAGAATCGCCCTCAGTAAAGGAGGACATTATTTCTGATGCTCAGTCTAAACCGAACAAGGGCCAGTTCACTGAAGTGACTGACGTAGAACCTGAAACATGGAAAGAGGTGGCTCAGAAAGTAGAAAGCTTAACATCAGATATTCCTACGGACATTGTGTCAAAAGAAGTCAACGCTACCACTGGCGACTTTACTGATTTACCCAGAGTGGATCCTGAGACGTTCGATGACGCGCCGGTGGTAACAGAAACATCTACTGAAAAGGATGTGGTTGTTGATATCGAATCCAGAGGGATCAAATATGAGATTGAGATGACCAGTACCCGCGAGGTAGAGTGTGAAATGCTTAAGAAGTTGGATAGGGATGTACAAATGTCCAGAATAGATGATAGTCCAGATACTGCAAAGTCTGAGGAAGAAGCTCAGATATTCCAAGTGACTGATGAAGAAATTCCTCAAGCGAAGATCAAAGATCAAGCTGTCGAGATAGCCGTCACCTCTGAGGATGAACCTCCTGCACTAGAGGAATGGCATGAAGATACAGAATCGCCTCTGGTAAGGGAGGATGTGACTCTTGATATCGAATCCAACCAGATCAAAGATCAGGCTCTAGTGGTAACTCATGCTTCTGATGAGGTGAAACCTGAAAAATTTGAAGAGACTTTTAATGATGTGAAAGACCAAAAACTGCATCATACGTTAGCTAGCGATTCAACAGAGATAACAGTTGGAGCTGATGAGGTAACAGCCACATTGGAGACTGAGCCAAAGGCATTAAAAGATCATCCTGAAGAAACAGAATCGTCTACAGAAAGAGTGGATGTTTTCCTTGATTCTGAATCCGAACAATCCAAAGATCAGCTAGCTGAGGTGAGCAGTGCCTTTGGCTTAGAACCTGAAATAATCAAGGGGGTGGACGAGTATGTAGAGATTTCCAAACTCGATCATATTCTTGAAGCTGGTTTAGAAGAGTTCAAGGACCCAGATGTCGAGGTAGCCGGTAAATCTGAGGAGGAATCTCCTGGTGACGAATTGCATGAGGAAATCAAACCACGCATAGCAAAGGCAGTTATTGCTCCTAGTGGGGAATCCGAACAGGTCAGAGATCAGGTTGTTGAAATAGCTGATGCTTTGGAGGTAAAACCTGAAAACTTAAAGAACCTAGCTGAAGAAGCAGAAAGCCCTGGTTTAGATGTCGATGTCAGTGACTCGAAAGAAGTCAAAGATGAAGCAGACCAGGCATCGGATTCATTCCAGATAGAACCCGGTACATCCGAGGAGATACATGAGAAACCAAAGACACTCGTAGCAGAGGAGGATCTTGCTGTGCACAACAAAGCTGAAGAGATGAAGGGCCAGCTTACGTCAGATGTAGAACCCGAGACACTTCAAAAAGCTGAGGAGGTAGAAATTACCAAAGTAGATTTGAGTGTAGATACTGATTCAGGAGAACTGAAAGATCGAGTTGTAGAGTTGATTGAGACATGCGAGGTAGAATCTCCAAATTTTAAAGAGTTTTTTGAAGAAACAAAAGCACTCCCTGTACAACATCTTACTCTTGATACCGAGTCACCCGAGATCAAAGATCAGGCGTCCGAGGTAATTGAAACCCAGGAAATTGAGCCTCAGGCATTCAAAGACTTAAATAAAGACTCAGACTCGCCCGCAATGGAGCACAATGTCGCTCTTGAAGCTGATTCAAAAGAGATCAAACATCGTTTACCAGCCGAGGTGGCGTTGACATTCTCAGTTGTTCCTGAAGAGGTAGAAATTTCCAAAGTAGACAACGCTGTAGATGCTGAGATAGAAGATAAGACCGTTGTGGTGGTTGATGCCACGAATGTAGAACCCCAAACCCTTAAGGATGTCGATGAGAAGTTAGGAGTCCCAGAACTAAAATGTCTTGCCTTAGATGTTGAGATCTGTGAAATCAAAGATACCGTTCTCGTCGATGCAGCTAAGTTACCCGAGGTTGAACCTAAGACATCGGAAGAGCCTGCTGAGTGGTTAGAATCCTCTGTGGGTGAAATTACTGTAAAACGAGCGTGTAATTGAGACAGATGAGGAGATTCGTGGGAAATGCGTATCTTACGACGTCGATGAGGGCAATGACGAGGCTGAGACTGCCATCGCAGGTAAGAAAGGTGATAAAGTGGAGGAAATAGTCCAGCAGTTGTGCTTTCAAGATGATGATGCCACTCCAGACTCTGAAGCTTCAGCAGTTACAGATGAAACTGGAAAAATTGATCTTGAACCAGAGCCTGAGAACATCGAGCTATCCGTTGATAAATTGAAACTTACAGAAACAGACATCAGTACAAGCATTGAGAACACAGATTGGAGACCTGACGCAAATGATGCGCTAAGTTGTGGACAAACTTCAGCTTTAACATCTGAGGAGACGATACAGGTATTTGACGAGATAAAAGCAGATGAAATAGTAGCAGAGACTAAGACGCCTGACGTAACAGCAGATCCAGTGGTAACACCTACTGACCAGCAGACACCGTTAGGGACTATCGCGGAAGGACCTGTAACGACTGACGTAACGTCTCATTTGTACTTGGCTCCCACTGGTGTAAAATATGATTTCGACTCAGGCGCTTCAGAGGACGGTGGAAAACTTGACCGAACCGTTCCATCAGACGTAACAGAAGCATCGGTCTGTAGAGATGCAGCGCTCAGCATTGCATCTAGTCTCGACGATGCGACGGACTTGGGTTCCCACGTGTTGGCGGAATCGGTGTCTGATATACCTGAAATCACGGCTGACATCTCTGATTTTCCACTTAAGACTGTTGATGAAAAATATGCATTTGAATCTCCGACTGAAAGCTTGATGGAGACAACGATTCATACCGATATCATTGAAGAGAAAACGGTGGACGGTTCTCTTAAAGAAACGACTGACCTAGAAATTCCTCAGGACAGTGGCATTTCCTCTGGTAGTTTCAGAACCGGACCTGTCTCAGTAAGCACTGATAAAGTAAGCGAAGAGCAAACATTCGAAGCGGCAGATATTTTGGAGACCCGCACAGAGCCATCCGAGTCAGACTCTAAGGGTGTGTCGGTAGTGAAGATGGCCGCTGGTGCCGTGGTTTTAGGTCCTCTTCTTCTGGCTGGTAAAATTGGAGAAAAACTGAGAGACGTGTTCTCAGATAAGTCAGATTTGGCTGGTGATGAGCCGGCAGTAGAACAGCCCACACAGGCTGCAGTGGAAACTGGCATTGAACCCATTGCAGTGACAGAAATAGTCGAACATAAAGATGCTGATGATATAGATGTCAGACCAGAGTCAGTGGAGACTGCTGGAGAAGTTATCAAAGCGTACACTGATACCTTGCGTCATCCGGGAGGAGAAGACCCTACCGTCGATCCCAAGGTCTTTGAAATAAGACACGGGGGCGCTGAGTTGGTACTAGAGACAACATCTGACATCGCAAAGGAAACAAGTGAGCCGGAACAAGTGTCTGTGGATAACACTTTCCCAGGCTCTGACGTTTTGGAGGTTCACACTGAGGTGACTCAGCTCAAGGATGCAGATGCAGCAAAACCAGAGGTTATCGAAATTGGTGACGAAGGAGCATCAGAAGCATCGCTGCTGCCGACGCAGAACGCTGAAGGCACTGATGTTCTGAAGCTCTCAGCTGGGACCATTAATATAGAGCCGACAGATTCAGAGGGGCAAACCGACTTTTTCGAAGCAATCGCTGAAACGTCGATACTTACATCATTTGGTGCAAGTTCCCCTCAGGACGATCAGTCAAAGATAGCTGAACTACTTGAGGAAGCTGGTGCAGTTCCCACACAGCCTGAGAAAGATTCCGTGGCCAGCGAGGCGCCTCAGATATCTGTGTTGCCTACGGAAGATAAAGAGATGCGAGTCACGGCAGTGGAAGCTGTCGCTGACCCGGCTGATCCACTCGTATCGCGTCATGAATCTGGGGAAATTTTTGGTGACCCGATAGTTGACACACCTCTTGACAAAGCGCTAGGCCCTGAAATCTCAGACAGTCCTGCATCTGATGCCCAGCTGGAAGACAAAGATGAACCTGTTGAAGTGCTGGCCGAAGCACGACATGACCCGGATCAAGATTACGAGGTACATGAACTGAATCGAGAGGTAGCTGAAGTAAGTGCAGAATCTGATATCTCAACCGAGAAAAGTGTTGAAATCATTGAAAAATCCTTTGAAGTGCAGAGTTCGCCTGATGCAGAGACCCAAGTTGAAGACACGTCTGTGCTGGAAAAGACATCAGAGGTGACGGACTCAGTCAGTGGGGTCAGTGGGGTGGATGCTGTGCCTGAGAGCGATGCTCAAATCATCAAAACCCCCTCTATGCAATCTATATCCAAAGAGATTAATGAAACACCCGAAGTAAAAACAATAGACGAACAAGAAGACGCAACGGAAGTGGAAACTCAATCACCTGAGCCAACTATTGAGCCGAGCACCACAACGAAAAAAGAATTTGAGATTTCTGAAACAGCAGCTGAAGAGACAGCATTAGACGATATCAAGGTGCTGAAGGTGGGGACGGAGGTAACTGATGCGACTGTTGAGCCGGAAACCTCATTAGAGGAAGCTGAAATTTTCGAAATATCCGTAATAGAAGCCACAGCAGAAGATACTCAGCTGTTGGACAGGGAAGCAATCACACCTGAGGTGGCTGTTAAACTGGATGTGTCAGCTGAGGGGAAAGCTGAAATTGTGGAAACGCCCGCTCAAGGATTGGTGCCAAAAGATACCCAAATTACTGATATGGAAACAACTGCAACCGAGTTGACCGTCAAGGAGTGCATAGTGCCGGAGATGGAAGCTGCCATTGTTGAAACTTCGACTGAGGAGTTCACGGTAGAAGATACAAAGGTTGAAAAAGGTGGATGCAGGCGAGATAGCTGTTGAAACAGACATCTTAACCGAGAAGGAGGCTGCAATTCTTGAACAGGCCAGTGAAACCACAACAGACGATACGGAGGTACCGGAAGTGAAGGTTGGGGTAACTTTGGAACAGGAGCTTTCACCTGAGGAGGAGAATGTGATCCTTGAACGGGCCACTGAGGCCGCTACAGATGATCCAGAGGTACCGGAAGCGGAGCCTGACAAGGATGCTGCAGTTCTTGAACAGGCCACTGAGATCACGGCAGAAGATGCCGAGGTGCTGGAAGTTAAAACTGAGGTACCTGTTGAACCGGACATTGCACCGGAGAAGGAATCTGATATTATTGAACAGCCTATTAAAACCACAGAAGAAGACACCGAGGTGCTGACGGTGCAATCTGAGGTTTTTGTTGAATCGGATATCTTATCTGACCAGCAAACTGTAATTCTTGAACAGTCCACTATCATTGCAGCAGAAGATACCGAGGTGCCAAAAGAGAAAACAGAGGTAGCAGAGGTAGCTCTTCAGCAAGACATATTGCTTGAAGAGAAACCTTTAGATCTTGAACAGCCCTCTGAAAAAGCCACAGAAGATACCGTGGTGCCTGAAGAGACAACTGAGGCAACTGTCGAACCGGACATTTTACTTGAGGCAGGAGTATTTCTTGAACAACTCACTGAAGCTGCGACAGAAGGTGCCGAGGTACCGGAATCGAAAAGTAAGGTAACCGAGGTAGCTGTCGAACAAGACACATTCCTTGGGGAGGACGATGTGATTCTTGAAAAACCCACTGAAACCACGTCAGAAGACAGCGACGTGCCGGAAGTGAAATCTGGTGTCATCGAGTTAGATTTTGAACCGGACATCTCCCCTAAAAAGGAAGATGTTATTCTTGAACTGGTCACTGAAAACGGGACAGAATATACTGACGCGCCTGAATTGAAAAGTGATGCAGTTGTCCAATCGGATAGATCGCCTGACAAAGACGATGTAATTCTTGAACAGGCCACTGAAGCCACAGCAGATGACATTGCGGTGCTGGAAGTGAAAACTGAGGCAACTGTCGAACCAGAAATCTTACCCGAGAAGGATGGTGTGATTCTTGAACAGCCCACTGAAGTCCGAGCGGGAGATTCCGAGATGTCGGAAGCGACGGCTGAGGTAACCGAGAAAGCTCTCCAGCAAGATCTTTTGATTGGGGATGAAGGTTTAATTCTTGAGCAGCCTACTGAAACAGTCACAGAAGATACCATGGTTCCTGAAGGGAAAACTGAGGCAATAAAGGTAACTGTTGAACGTGACGTTTTAAGTGACGAGGAAGGAGTATTTCTGGAACAACTCGCTGAAACTGCGACAGAAGATACTGAGGTACCGGAAGTGGAAAGTGAGGTAACCGAGGTAGCTGTCGAACACGACACCATACCTGAGAAGGAAGATGTGATTCGTGAACAGCCCACTGAAATCACGGCTGACTATACTCAGGCACTGGAAGTGGAAACTAAGATAACAGAATTGCCTGAGAGCGAAGATTTGATTCTTGAACATCTCGCCGAAGCCAGGGCAGGAGACGCCGAGGTGCTGGAAGTGAAAACTGAGGTAACTGTCGAGCCAGAAATCTTACCTGAAAAGCAAAATGCTCTTCTTGAACGGACCGCTGACACCGAGGCAGAAGACACAGATGTGTCGGAAGGAAAAACTGAGGTACCCGAGGAAGCTGTCGAACGAGACACCTTACTTGTTGAGAAAGAAGCTGTAATTTTTGAACAGTCAACTGAAACAGGGGAAAAAGATACCAAGTCTCCTGAGGGGAAAGCTGACTTACTTGACGTAACTGTCGAACCAGACATTTCCCTTGAGAAGGAAGGTGAATTTCTTGAGGACGCCACTGAATCCGTGACAGGAATTACCGAGGTGCCGAAAGTGATTACCGAGCTAACTGAGGTAGCTTTCGAACCTCGCAAGGAGGAAGTATTTCTAGAACAGGTCACTGAAACCGTGGTAGAAGATAACGAGGGGCCGGAAGTTAAACGTGAGGTAACTGTGGTAGCTGTCGAAGGAGACATATTCCCTGAGCAGGGAGATGTGATTCTTGAACAACTCACTGAAACCACGTCAGAAGACAGCGACGTGCCGGAATTAAAAATTGACGAAGTTTCCCAATCGTATATCTTGCCCGACAAAAAAGCTGTAATTCTTGAACAGGCCACTGAAGCCGAAGCAGAAGGTACCGAGATTCCGGAAGTGAAATTACAGGTAACTGTTGAACCAGATCTATTACCTGAGAAAGGTGTTGTGATTTTTGATCAGCCCACTGAAACCACAGAAGAAGACATCGAGGTGCCGGAATCGAAAACTGAGGTAACGGAGGAAGCTGTCGAAGGAGACGTCTTACCTGAGAAGGAAGATGTAATTCTTGAAATGGTCACTGAAACTATGACAGAAGATGCTAAGGTGCTGGAAGTGAAAACTGAGGCAGTAGTGGAACCAGATCTTTCACCTGAGAAGGAAGATGTGATTATTGAACAGCCGACTGTAGCCGAAGTAGAAGATATAGAGGTGCCAGAAGTGAAGTGTGACGTTACTGTCGAGAACATTTTACCTGAGAAGGATGATGTGATTCTTAAACAACTAACTAAACCCACAAAAGAAGACATCGAAGTGCCAGAAGGGAAAACTGAGGTAACCGAGGTAGCTGTCGAAGGAGATATATTACCTGAGAATGATGGTATGATTCCTGAACAGCCCACCAAACTCACCGAAGACATCGAGGTGCCGGAAGGAAAAACTGAGGTAACTGAGGTATCTGTTGAAGGAGACATCTTACCTGAGAAGCAAGATGCAATTATTGAACTGGTCACTGAAACCGCGACAGAAGTTGCTAAGGTGCTGGAAGTGAAAACTGAGGCAGTTGTGGAACCAGGGCAATCTCCTGAGAAGGGAGATGTGATTATTGAACAGTCGATTGAAGCCACAGTAGAAGAGATAAAGGTACCGGAAGTGAAATTCGAAGTAGCTGTCGAGGACATATTACCTGAGAAGGATGATGTGGTTCTTGAAAAGCCCACGGAACCCTCAGAAGAACACATCGAGGTGCCGAAAGCAAAAACTGAGGTAACCAAGATAGCTTTCGAAGGAGACATGTTACCTGAGAAGCAAGATGTAATTCTTGAACTGGTCACCGAAACCCCGACAGAAGATTCTAAGGTGCTGGAAGCGAAAACTGAGGCAGTCATAGAACCAGGGTTTTCACCTGAGGAGGACGAGCTTATTCTTGAACAATCCACTGAAACCGTCCCAGAAGCTGGCGAGGTGCCACAAGCAAAAACAGAGGTACCTGAGATAGGTCTCAAACGAGATGTCGTCCCTGAGAAACAAGATGCAATTACTGAACTGGTCACTGAAACTGCGACCGAAGATGCTAAGGTACTGGAAGTGAAAACCGAGGCAGTTATGGAACCAGATATTTCACCTGAGAAGGAAGATGTGATTGTTGAACAGCCGACTGAAGCCACAGTAGAAGAGATAGAGGTGCCAGAAGTGAAATGTGAAGTAACTGTCGAGGACACATTGCCTGAGAACGATGATGTGATTCTTGAACAGCCTACTGAACCCACAGAAGACATGGAGGTGCCGCAGGGGAAAACTGAGGTAACCAAGGTAGCTGTAGAAGGAGACATATCACCTGACAAGGGTGCTCTCATTCTTGAACCACCCACCGAACCCACAGAAAAAGATATCGAGGTGCCGCAGGGGAAAACTGAGGTAGCCGAGGTAGCTGTCGAAGGAGACACATTAGCTGAGAAGGATGGTGTGATTCCTGAACAGCCCATCGTACCTATAGAAAAAGATATTGAGGTACCAGAAGGGAAAACTGAGGTAACCGAGGTTCTTGTCGGAGATATTTTACCTGAGAAGGATGTTGTCATTCTCAAACAGCCCACCAAACCCACAGAAGAAGACATCGAGGTGCTGGAAGGGAAAACTGAGGTAACCGAGGTAGCTGTCGAAGGAGGCATTTTACCTGACAAGGGTGGTCTGATTCTTGAACAATCCACCGAACCCACAGAAAAAGATATCGAGATGCCGGAAGGGAAAACTGAGGTAACCGAGGTAGCTGTCGAAGGAGACATATTACCTGAGAAGGATGGTGTGATTCTTGAACAACCCACCGAACCCACAGAAAAAGATATCGAGTTGCCGGAAGGGAAAACTGAGGTAACCGCGGTAGCTGTCGAAGGAGACATATTACCAGAAAAGGATGGTGTGATTCTTGAACAGCCTACTGAACCCACAGAAAAAGATATCGAGGTGCCGGAAGGGACAACTGAGGTAACTGAGCTACTTGTCGGAGATATATTACCTGAGAAGGATGATTTCATTCTCCAACAGCCCACCGAACCCACAGAAGAAGACATCGAGGTGCTGGAAGGGAAAACTGAGGTAACCGAAGTAGCTGTCGAAGGAGACATTTTACCTGACAAGGGTGGTCTGATTCTTGAACAACCCACCGAACCCACAGAAAAAGATATCGAGGTGCTGGAAGGGACAACTGAGGTAACTGGGGTAGCTGTCGAAGGAGACACATTTTCTGAGAAGGATGGTGTGATTCTTGAACAGCCTACTGAACCCACAGAAAAAGATATCGAGGTGCCGGAAGGGAAAACTGAGGAAACCGATGTACTTGTCGGAGATATATTACCTGAGAAGGATGGTGTGATTCTCCAACAGCCCACCGAACCCACAGACGAAGACATCGAGGTGCCGGAGGGGAAAACTGAGGTAACTGGGGTAGCTGTCGAAGGAGACATATTACCTGAGAAGGATGGTGTGATTCTTGAACAGCCTACTGAACCCACAGAAAAAGACATCGAGGTGCCGGAAGGGAAAACTGAGGAAACCGATGTACTTGTCGGAGATATATTACCTGAGAAGGATGGTGTGATTCTCCAACAGCCCACCGAACCCACAGAAGAAGACATCGAGTTGCCGGAGGGGAAAACTGAGGTAACCAAAGTAGCTGTCGAAGGAGACATATCACCTGACAAGGGTGCTCTCATTCTTGAACAACCCACTGAACCTACAGAAAAAGATATCGAGGTGCCGGAAGTGAAAACTGAGGTAACCGAGGTACCTGTCGGAGATATATTACCTGAGAAGGATGATTTCATTCTCCAACAGCCCACCGAACCCACAGAAGAAGACATTGAGGTGCCGGAAGGGAAAACTGAGGTAACCGAGGTAGCTGTCGAAGGAGACATTTTACCTGACAAGGGTGGTCTGATTCTTGAACAACCCACCGAACCCACAGAAAAAGATATCGAGGTGCTGGAAGAGAAAACTGAGGTAACTGAGCTACCTGTCGGAGATATATTACCTGAGAAGGATGATTTCATTCTCCAACAGCCCACCGAACCCACAGAAGAAGACATCGAGGTGCCGGAAGGGAAAACTGAGGTAACCGAAGTAGCTGTCGAAGGAGAAATTTTACCTGACAAGGATGGTCTGATTATTGAACAACCCACCGAACCCACAGAAAAAGATATTGAGGTGCCGGAAGGGAAAACTGAGGTAACTGGGGTAGCTGTCGAAGGAGACACATTTTCTGAGAAGGATGGTGTGATTCTTGAACAGCCTACTGAACCCACAGAAAAAGGTATCGAGGTGCCGGAAGGGAAAACTGAGGAAACCGATGTACTTGTCGGAGATATATTACCTGAGAAGGATGGTGTGATTCTCCAACAGCCCACCGAACCCACAGACGAAGACATCGAGGTGCCGGAGGGGAAAACTGAGGTAACCGAGGTAGCTGTCGAAGGAGATATATTACCTGAGAAGGATGGTGTGATTCTCCAACAGCCCACCGCACCCACAGAAGAAGACATCGAGGTGCCGGAGGGGAAAACTGAGGTAACCGAGGTAGCTGTCGAAGGAGACATATCACCTGAGAAAGAATATGTTGTTCTGGAACAGCCCACTGAAACCACAGAAGAAGACATCGAGGTGTCGGAAGGGAAAACTGAGGTAACCAAGGTAGCTGTAGAAGGAGACATATCACCTGACAAGGTTGCTCTCATTCTTGAACAACCCACTGAACCTACAGAAAAAGATATCGAGGTGCCGGAAGGGAAAACTGAGGAAACCGAGGTACTTGTCGGAGATATATTACCTGAGAAGGATGGTGTGATTCTCCAACAGCCCACCGAACCCACAGACGAAGACATCGAGGTGCCGGAGGGGAAAACTGAGGTAACCGAGGTAGCTGTTGAAGGAGATATATTACCTGAGAAGGATGGTGTGATTCTCCAACAGCCCACCGCACCCACAGAAGAAGACATCGAGGTGCCGGAGGGGAAAACTGAGGTAACCGAGGTAGCTGTCGAAGGAGACATATCACCTGAGAAAGAATATGTTGTTCTGGAACAGCCCACTGAAACCACAGCGGAAGATACCGAGATGCCGGAATTGAGCACTGAGAAAGCTGTCCAACCGGATATCTTACCCGACAAGGAGACCCTAATTCGTGAGCAGTCTACTGAAGCCACGGTAGAAATGGTAGAAATCCGGGAGGGGCAAACTGAGGTATCTGAGGTTGTCGAAATGGGTGTCTTGCCTGAGAAAAAATATTTGATTCTTGAACAGCCTGAAGAAGCCACGGCAGTAGATACCCAGGTGCTGGAAGTGAAAACTGTGGAAGCAGAGGCACCCGACCAACTGGACTTCTCACCAGAGAGAGCTACTAAATCCATTAAAGAGCTTACGGAAGAACCTGAAGCCAGGGGTACCGGGCTGCGTGAAGTCAGATCAATGATAACTGAGGTCACTGTTGAACCTGTCATCTTATCTGAGAAAGAAGTTGAAATTGTTGAAACACCCACAGGATCATTGCTTTCACCTGACTTTCAGACGACGGCAGAATATACCGATGTGCCAGAAGTGGAGACGGAGGCAACTGAGGCTGCCTTCAAACGGGATGTGTCATCTGAGAAAGAATCTGAAGTTGTTGAAATGGTTGAAACTCCCATCGAGGAATCTCCAACTGATGATGCCAAAATTCTTGAGGTCAAGACATTATCAACAGAGGTAACTGTTACACGTGACGATTTACAGGATAAAGATACTGAAATTTGGGAAACGCCCACTAAAGTACCGAGATCTCCTGACTTGGAGACATCGGCTCAACATACTGAGGCATCAGAGGTGAAAACTGAGCTGACTGATGTAGCTTTTGAAACAGGAATTGTGCCTGAGCAGGAGCAATCCGTTGAAGCCACGGAAGAAGATAGCGAGGTACCAGAAGTAAAAACTCAGCTAGCTGTCGAACCAAACCTCTTATTTGAGACAGAATATGTTTCCATTGAACAGATCTCTGAAGCTGCATCAGAAGGCATCGACGTGCCGGAAGTGACAACCAGGGTTACGGAATTAACTTTCGAACCGGATATCTTACTTGAAAAGGAAGCTGTAATTCTTGAACAGCCCACCGAATCCAAGGTGGAAGATGCTGAGGTGCTGGACGTCAAAATCAAGGTTACGGAGGTGCATATGGAACCGGGCATGTCGTGTGAGAAGGAACCAATGGCTCGTGAAACAACTTCAGGAGAAACCACATTTGAAGATACCAAGATTTTTGAAGCCAAAGCAGCGATAGCGGATGTCCCTACTGAAGCCGACGTGTCGACGGAGAAAGAAGTCATTGGTGAAACACCCGGTGAAGAAGCCACAGCAGAGCAAGCTGAGGTGGCGGAAGTGAAAGCAGTGGCACCGGCAGTGGTCTGTCCGGTTGGTGTTTCACCCGAGAAAGATGATGGTGTCATTGAAACATTCATGGAAACGTCTTCTTCGCCTGATTTGGAGAAAACAGCGGAACATACCGGGATGGCGGATGAGAAAATTGAGGAGACTGAGGCAGCTGCCGAACCGGTCATCTTACCCGAGAAGAAAGCTGTAATTATTGAACCTCCTACTGAAGCCGAGATTGAAGTTACCGAGGTACCAGAAATGAAAACAGAGGAAACAGATATTCAACTCGAACTCTGGCCAGAAAACGAAGATGTTACTCGTGAACAACCCTCTGAAGCTGCAGCAGTAGATATCGATGTAACAGAAGTCAAAACAACGGTTACGGAGGTGACTTCTGAACCTTACATCTTACCGGAGAAAGGGTTTGAAATCATTGTGACGCCCTCGGAGGAATCTGCAGCAGGGGATGCCGATGCTTCGGAAGTCGAGCCAGATGTAACTGAGGTAATAGTAGCAACTGCCATCTTGTCTGAGGCAAAAACAGCATTTGTTGACACAATACCTGAATCGCAGCGCTCGCCTGATTTTGAGGCCACGTTGAAACACACCGAGGTTTCGGACGTGAAAGCTGAGGAAACTATCGAACCGGTTTTCCTGTCTCAAAAGCAAGCTTCAATTCCCGAACAGCCCGCTGAAACCATATCGGAAGATATCGACGTGCTGGAAGCCGAAACAACAGTTACCGAGGTAATTGTTGAATCCGACATCTTGCCTGAGAAAGATTCTACAACAGCTCAAACCCCCGCCGAAGGATCCACAGCAGAGGAGGGTAGTGGGGTGTTAGGAATCCAGACAACGAGTACCGAGAAAATTGTTGAATCAGACATTGAACCTGGAATAGAGACCGAAATTATTGAAATACCATCGACAGATATCCCAACTGAAGATACCGAGCTTCAGGAAGTCAAAACTATGGTAATGGAGATGGTCGTTGTGCACGGCATCTCGCCTGAGAAAGAGGCTGTAGTTAGTGAAAAGGCCAGAGACGAAACCACAGTAAAAGATGCGGAGGTTTCAGATAAGAAAACACTGGCACCAGAGGCAGATACAGGTGATGTATCATCCGAGAAAGATGGCAACAGGATGGAAGAGTCCATCCAAGCGCTTCGCCCATCTGATTTAGTGACCCCAATTGAGGATACTAGAGAGTTAGCAGAGTCGCCACAAGAATTGGAGGTAGTTATTGCGGCTGATACCATGCGCAAGGATGATAAAATTGTTGAAACAATCTGTGAAGAAATCTCAGCAGAAGATACTCATGAATGCGAAGTAAAATATGCGATGTCAGGACGTGATATATCTGAGCCTGTTTCGGAATCACCGGAACCCGAGTCCAAGGGCATTTCGATGTTAAAGATGGCTACTGGTGCCGCTGTGTTGGGCCCAGTTATCCTAGCTGCTAAAATTGGGGAAAAGGTAGGTGATTTACTAGGAGACGTGAAGGGTGGGCTGGGTGAGGGGTCAGATATGGACAAACATGACGAATCTTTGTTCATTACCGACAAAGAACCGGCTGAAACACCGACATTGACACAGGAAGACTATGTTCTGAAGACTGACGAGTCCATGCAGGTAGCTGGAGAGATATCCCATGATACCAGTGACACGATTGAAACTTTTGAGACGTCCGCTGAGACAACTACAGAAGTGGCTCCCGTCGACGTTGACGTGCCAGAAAATCTGACAGTCATGTCTATTTCCGACCAATCTTTGCCTGTAAGTGAACATACTCCTGGCTCTGTTGAAGAGGCTTTGAGCGTCGTTGATTTACCACGGGTCAATCAGGCAGACCCTGATGACAAGGTTGACTTAGAACGTTTATCATCATCTGATGTAACAGCAGTAACAGAGGGTGAGAGCTCCGAGCTTGACCCTTCATCTGTTACAGCCCCAGGGGAGACCTCCGCTGTCCCTATGCTGGTGGGGGCATTCACTCCAGAGCTTGTGCGCTCGGACGTTCTCCAGGAAATTGTTGAAGTAGCATTGAAGGCAGATGAGGTAATTGAGGTTGCGGGAGCACGCTTTGGAAAACCAAAGCGTCAGATATCTGACACACCTATAGTAATCCCTCCTGATGTGTCGTTTTGGTCTGGGGAGAAAATCGATGAATCAATTTATTCCGCTGTGGTCGAGGTTCCTGTCGACAGTCCTGCGCAACGTTTGGAACCATCAGAACCTTTAGAAGAGCATGGTGTGAACGATCTCCCTGAGCCAGGGTTTGTTCGTCACGCCATCGCTGAAGGCGACGGAGAGCACGCTAAAGCTGTAGAGGGCGAAAAGAGAGCCGTGGAACCCCAGGATTCTTCCAGCCTGGATGAGTTGCAACATCTGTCACACACATCCAGACTGGATGAAGGTCCCACTGAGGATGTTGGAAGACCAGAGGAAAGGACGTCTGGTGCCTTCGAATGTGTAACTGCTAAGAGGGCTATAGAAGTTTTAGACGACAAGGATTCTGGTACCATTCAAGTCTTTGTCATTGAGACCACCGATGAGGCTGGAATGGAGGATGCAAAGGTTACCCCGACTCAAGACAGCAAGGAAAAGATCTCTGAGTTTTCTGCAGACGTCGAAAAACGAGTAACTGAGCCTTTGGAAGCCGAGGACGACAAAGTTGCAGAGTTTCCAGAATCTGCCAAGGATGAGGCTAACGCTACCTTTGAAGGGTTAGATAAGAATGTGCCCGAAAGTGGGGATGAGCTTACTGCTTACCCTGATAATTTTGTTCCCAGCTACCAGTCAAGATCTGACACCGTTAAAGATGTAGACGAGACAAAAGAATATGAACATGAAAAGCGAGAATGGTCTTCTTTGGATGCTGGCACTGATGAAACTGCATTTGTTGGTGATGATGATGTGGTGGTTCCATCCCCTGTACCATCTGAAGAGTCCCCGCTTCGCTTACATGAAGCAGATCGTAGGGTTCATTCACGTGAAAAGATGGTATTGCTCGAGGAATTTGAAGTGGAGCATGTATGGGGCTCATCTGAACAATCTCCGAAGCCATGGCCTGTGACGATGCTAGACGAAGACACGCCTGGTAGTGAGCCCGATACAGTGCTGCTCCCTGTACCCTCAGAGGAAGAACAAGAACGTAAAGATGAAGCTCTTGAGCAGGCATCCTCTGACGGAGATGCCGAGCAGGAATTGATCAGCTCACCCGAAAATCTGGTACCAGATACTTCTGACCTGACTGGGAAACAGGCTGAAGATACCTTGGCTCTTGTAGCAAGCGTTGTTGGAGCCACTGGAGTGACATCGTCTGTTCAGGTACTTGAACAAACTCTTCCATATGAGAAGGAAACAGAATCAGACGAAAGTTCTCATCCCGAACCTGCTAAGGCCGCATCAGAACAGACAGCAGACTCACAGCAACCAGTGTATGTCCCGTCAGTTGTTAAATCAGACTTGGAAGACAAAGGTGATGTCCCAGAGCCGATTCCTCGTGTTTCGTCTAGTTCTTTCGAAATTGTATCCTCCCCAGAGTCATACAAACGCGATTTAAGCACATCAGACTTGTCTGCTGAGGAGCCACGGTCTCCCGCTCCCTCTACATCCTCGGATGGGGAACGATGGCGATGCGAGGCACCCATCCTCCACCAGTCCAGCTCAGCGTCCATCGAGGCAGAGACTGTAGAGCTCGTTGAAGATGAGTCGGCACCGGTTACTGAGTTTAGCTCAGTGTCACGGACAGAGACCACAGTCCGTGCTGAACTTGTAGAAGAAGTTGTGCACACGACTGCTCGACTTCAGTTCCGTGCTGGCATGGTATCGAGAGATGTTCTAGATTCGACTGCCACAGATGAGCTGGGATCGTGCAGTGCAGAATCTGTGGATGGGTCAGTACCTAGCTCAATACCCGATATCGTCGATTGGCCTGAAGATGAAGATGATGCTGCCAGGGCTCAGCGCGGCCCGGGTGATGAGCTTGTTTTGACCACGGAGTCTAGCCCGGGAAATTCGAGTGAAGGAGCAGCAGTGGGTGAGTTCGAGATTGTGCCGCGATATGTTGACGAATTTGACAAAGTTCTGGCTGAAGAGGAACGCCAATTTGCCGCTGATGTTGATAACATTGAAGAAGTGCCAAAGTCTGAAGCCGAAGAAAAGCTCGTTGAGACATTGGAACGGGGCAGGCGTACGCCGAAATTGGACATCGAGTCTCGCATGTCATCTATAGATGAGGCCCCCAGGGATGACCTGACCACCAGACTCACTGTGAGCCGCATTGTGGAGTGGCATGCGAAATCACCGGTAGATGGCGCTGAATCGTTTAGGGAGCCTCTTCCAAGACTGAGCCCCAGTTCGTTGACGTGCCAAGCACCATCTATTGCCGAAGATGTGGAGACTTTGGAGGAAGATATTCACCTTCAACAGAATGAGACGGTAGAAACTGCCCCGCAGACTTTAACGTCACAAACTGTTCCTGATGGGGCCACAGATGACGCTTCTAGTTACTCTAATGGTGACGAGCTGAAGGATGGATCCTATCCGTCGGCTGAGTCAAACATTACAGAAGAACTTTCTTCAGTGGCTGTGCCTGCCTGGGAGGACACATCAATTGCAAAAGACCGCACTACCGTTGATGAGAGCCGCGAGCATAGTTACAGCACAGCACTCAGTCAGGAAGCCGTAACTGAACCACCAACAATGACTGAATATCAGATTTCCCAGAGAACTTCCGTTGCAGAAGAAACAGAACGCACCCCAGCCAAAAAGGAGGTTCAAGAAGAGAAATCAGAAACTAGTGAATCGGGCCCCTTGGGTGCTGGAAAATTCGTTGAAATGACCATGGACTCGCAGGACACGAACATAGCGACCAAACAATCTCTAATAAGTGTAGAGGTCGGTTTGGAACCTGAGCTGCATGCCGAAGCAGCGGATGTAACCGACTGCTGACGAGCCTCTGGTTCCTTCAGAGGCTCGGACAGCTGACGACAGTCCTGATCAGCTACAAGTTGAGGAACGGGTAGAGGATAGCACTGTGGACAGGGCGTTGGAAACTGCTCCGTCACAATTGGAGACCACTGGTGCCCAACACGCCGAGGTGCAGGAAACCTTTGTTGCAGAGGAGGAAGAATACCTTGTGTACCCTCATGTTGCTGGCACGTGGAGCGTGAAACAAGATGCCAAGGAGACCAGTGTGGCCGAAGTTGGTTCGTCTGTCGTAGAGCCTGATACGAGTCTGGAATTGAACACTGAAACATCAGAGCTTGAATACGAAACCAAGATATCTCGGGATCGTTCGGTGCATTTTGCAACTGAAATGTCTTCTGGGGACATTGCTCTACATGATGTGACCTATGGAGAAATAGTATCGAAAGAAATCGAGCAAGGCGAGAAATTGCCCGTTGGGGATGCCTTGACGAGTCAGCACCCACCAGCAGAACTCCCCTTGAGTCAGTCAGGTGATGTGAGATCTCTTGAGGGCTATACGTCACTGGCTTCTGAATCCCAGTTAGATATTGGTCTAAGATCTAGTGGAGAACAGGAATCCAACGATGTGCCGAGTGTTTATGCCCCGCCATCGTTTGCTGAAGATTGGTCGAGTGTCTCGGCTCTTCCACTCAAGCAGTCGTCATCTTCATCTGCTCCTACCGAGGCTGTGATGGCAATCCTTGAAACCAGTCCGCAAGAAAACACCGAAGACACAATGTCTCACATTTGGGAGACCTCGCCGTCAGAAAGCAGAGATAGTAAGCCGAGGCGCGACACATGCAGCACGGAAGAGGACTACGATGAAATGCCGATTCTGACTGAGTGGAGAGCAGAGATGGGAGACGATGTTGCAGACCTGGCAGGAGAATCACCCACTGCAGTCGCGTCTGACTCGCCCTCCGATGTATGCACAGAAACTGCTGGAGATCTGGAGCGGGATGGACGGCCAAAGGTTCTTGAAACACTGAGCTCACCAGCTGAGTCAACCCCGCTTTCAGAGTTGAAGCACGATGACGCCTTTTCACAAAAGACTGAATTAGATGGTGCACATCTTGCTCAGTCAGAGTTGAGTGAGATTGAAACCACCAAGTTCATACCGGGAAGCTCGGCAGCTCCCGAAACCGCTATATCGCACACAATTACATCAGAAACAACTAGTCCTTTTGAGACCACTGAAGCACGTGAAGCGTTGGAGAAGACACCACAACGAGGTGACTCCCCATCCCGTGCAGAAGCCCTCTATGCCGAGGACATTATCACCAGAGAGCTGGCCCGCTTCCGGGCAGCTCGCCTGGCCCGATGTGACTCGGGCGTGACCCCAGCCGAACTGCAGGAGAGACTCAGCTCCGAGCTCGCTGAGGCCCTCGCCGCCACACCGCCACGGACTCCCAGCAAGGAGAAGCCAGTGGCGCTCTACCTGAAGCCTGGCTCTCTTATCCGGGTACGTGTTGAAAAACGACCCAGCACGGGTCAAAGAGTAAACGTTGTTACAAGAACAGTAAGTGACACCACGCCGCGCCCTGCTCCTCAGCCCCAGCAAGACTTCCAGAGGGCCATACAAGAGTACACAGAGGCAGATCTGGAATCGCTGCTTCAAGAAATCAAGCAGATGCAAAAAGAGATGAGACAAGAGGTAAGGGAGATTCGTCCAGGGATCCTGCTTACACCTACCCCTGATTCGGCCCCAACGCCACTAGCAGAGAACAAAGATTTTGTGTTAGCAATGAAGAAACAAGAGCTCGGAACGGTGGATGAGGAACTAGATAAGGCTCAACATGGTGAAACTGCCGATGTTGGTAAATCGATGGCACAGAATCAAATGACATCAGAAAAATTGCGTAATGAAAACAACGAAGCTGATTCCTCTCAAAAGTACCTGGAGCAGATGGAGGTATTAGAGATTGAGGATACCGCGGTGGTTTTGGATGAATGTGTCAGTGCCGATTTTCCAAGGACAGCAGAGAGGATGGAAGCATTGTTTGAAGAGGAGGTTCTTATGAAACAGCTGGCAGAAGAAAGTAATGGCACTGGGATGCGGGGAAAACGGTCAAGGTCTGGCTCGAGAGAATCTGCTGAATTCTCAGAGTCCCAAAGTGTCTCAAAGGTAGCTCAAGGTCCAGCTGATACGGATATTTTACAAACGGGCTCAGACACACCCATTGAAGAGATGCAAGAATTTGTTCCAAAACTACAAGAGAATGTTAAAGTAACAGAACATGCAGCTGAAAAACCGGCCGCGGAAGGGCATGAGTTGACGTCTGAGAGCTCAACATTGGAGAAGCAGGTCATACCTGACCAACAGGAGGCACCGGAAATTGAAGAATCTAGTGGTATCACGGTCGTCGACAATGTTGCATTTAATGAAGACCTCAAAGAGAAAAGTGTTCCTGGTGTCACAAAAGATCATGACAATTTGATGGCAGAAGTGCGGGTGGCTACTGAGACTGCTTCCGGAAGTGAAGATTTTGTGTGGTCTGACACTTGTCATCCTGGACTAAAACACAAAGATACTGGTGATGATGAAACGAAAACAGATGTGTCTGCCCGAAATATTCAGCCCAAACTTGATGAAGATGCCGCTTTCGCTGCGGAAGATCAGGAGAAAATTATTGTCACGGAGATAACAGATGCCGCTACTGGACTTTCATCTGTAGACATCACCATTTGCACAGGGGATACTGACGAGACTACCAGAATGACTCAACACTTTATTAGCGAGGGTTCGTCCGCTGAAAGCAGATATTCCAGCCACGACCAGTTTATGACATCGCTGCAACAGACAGGAGAAGAGACCAAGTATCCATCAGACGTCTCACTTCTGCTGGCGGGTACAGTAGAGGAATGCAGCCAAACGCCTGAGAGACGGCTTCCGGGGATGTCAGGAGACCCGGGTACTCACTCGGTCGTCACCGTTACTTCCTCTTCTCTCGAATATGGCTACACCAGTTCTCCTGAGGTCGTGACATGTACTGTGGTGCCGTCCTCTGAAAGTGAAGCGAAGTCGCCAGTTCCGGAGCCTGAAGAAGGTGTCGATACAACCGTGACAGAGGTGGTTCCACAGTACGTGACACAGATAAAGACTGAGTCGGACTCTCCCACTCCCGAGGACATCAAATACGTCACAACCATCTCTGTGGACGAGCCTACTGTAGGGGAAGGAGCCCCCGCAACCATGGATGTTGTGAAAAAGGCACTCGTCTGTGATACCGAGACTGGTGTTGATACCACAACTGGTGTCACGATAACGGGTACGTCGACTATCGTTGAGACGTCACCCGAAGTACTTGCGGCAGAACACTTTGATTCGCCGGTAGTCCGCTCCTCGGAGCCTTGCGTCAGCTGGTCAGAAACCTTAGATGTTGCACCAGAAGCTGCTGCTGCGCCTGAAGACCAGGCCACTGCTTCATCAGCTATAGATGATGGCCGTGCTCCCTCCGCATCGATGCCAACCACCCCACGCCATTTCCCAAAAGGTCGAGCCACCTCTGAGGTGTTCATGCGCACAGAAAGATCGGAGGACGTTCTTCAGTTTGTGTACAGTGAGCCAGATTTAAGTGTGGGCCGACCTCCTGCGGTTTCTTCTTTCCAGTTCATGAGGATCCGCCAAGACCCTGCGACCGAGGCGCGTTGGAGTAGGTCACTGGAGAGGCTTAAAATGAGTGATGAATCCTCAGGAGAATCGTCACGACAGTCTGCAGAGCAGCTAGCTTCAATGGGCTCACTCTCTAGGGCCTCAACCGTGGAAAGCTCGACATCAAGCTCAAAATCTTCTCGGGGAGGTGCTCTGAAATGGGCGAAAAAAGAGTCTTCGGACACCGCAGCTAAACGTCCGAAAAAGTCAACCCGGAGTGTGGCTTCTTCCTCTCGTTTCATCAGCGGTAAGTCAGTGTCATCTATGGCAGGATCCTCCAGTTCTTATACCACCAGCTCATCGGTTCGTTCAATAGTCTCTTCTGGCGTGGGATCATCTTCACGCCATAAGACATCGGGTTTGACTTCGATTTCTTCCACTAGTTCTACCACTCAATCGTCCGCCGGTAGCCGCCCTGTCGGGGCTGGTGTTTTCTCCACTCGAGCACGCCCTAGCTCGGCTTCCACCACGGCATCGAGCTCTAGTCGTTCCGTCGACATCACTGACCTGTCTCCTGACACACCAATGACTCCCATGTCTTCCGATACTCCTTCTGAGTCCAAATTGGAATCTTCTTATGGTGTAGACATGCCATCCGCGGGCTCCTCAGCAACCACCTCCTCATCTTCGTCTCGCGATCAGAGGCATGTGGAATTCGACGAGTCCTCAATTGAAGAACCGAGTACCTCGTTTGTAACGCAGATTGTACTAGATGCCTCTGGCAACAGTGGTGGTTCGTCCTCTCTCTCCACTCCAATGAGACTATCTATGACTACGGAGACCGCTGACGATGACGACGACCCTCCGCCGTTGGCTGCGGCCCCGATTCATCACTCCCACTCCGGTGGACCCGATACCGACTCGCCTCCTCGCCGCGTGTCCCCCACTCGCGTGTCGCCACCTTCCACAGCGCCTGGCACACCCCCACGTACCACTGAGGATGTGGTCACACCCGTGTTCTCGGTGAAGGCGAAAGTCCCCAAGCGTATGAAGTTCAAGTTTGGTAAGCGCGGAGATGGTGGAAAGGGGACCGATTAAATGTGAAGTAAGCTCTACTGAATGGCACGCTGAGTGCTGCCGAAAGCCACTACTCGTGTGCTTTTGCTAGCGCTGAGCGTGTTTCGTAGTAGGTACGTAACACTACTGGATTTGACATGAGGTATAACAGAAGGAAACATTCAGACTTAAACATCTGTGCAGTTCGAACTATACTAATTTCCACCTTACTTCCTTTCGGTACATAGTGCCATAGGGGCTGCTGTGTGTATTGGAATACCACCAACACCGAAAGATGAATATGATGATATGGCATTCTACTTTTTTCGGTCACAATGAGCTTCCGATGTGTTGGCTGACCGCGTGGTCACCAGTGTGTGAACTGTACCACTTGTAAATTTCCTGTAAGGTTATCGGAAGCCAAACAGATTTTCCATCGACATTTCACTGAATGATCTGAGAAGTATCCTCCTTTCTCGTAAGCGGGATCTGGCCATCTACTTAACTGAGAGGTCATGGTTTATAATTTGTTGATATTTCCAACACAGGCTGTGGTCGTTCTGAGTTGGCAAATGTAAACCCAGACGGGGTATACTTGGCCGGAGCCCAGGAGGCTCCTCATGCGTTCCCGACCACGACCCTTCAACTTCGGCACTGTTCCCTCCTAGTACTCAGCGCGTCTTTCACTGGGAAGCGTAAACTCGAGGCTTGTGATAGGTAGATACCACCAATTTGGCAGTGGTTTATCCTGTGCTGTCTCGGTGATATGTCTATTCCTGCCTGCGACCGGAAACTGTGTACCCTGCAAGTTGAATTCAAATGCTCCCGAAATACGTATTTTTAGTGTGCATTACCATGTTTCGAGCTTCTTCGGGGTGGGATTGCTAGCAGAGTCAGGGATCGCTTATGTTTTCCATAGGGGTTACTGCTTTGAATAGAAATGAACGTGTGCAAGTCCTGAAGCAACGGCAAAGACGGTGCGATGTTCAGCTTTCTTGAATGTTTGTGACATGATTTTGTCGCATTTGCCCCCATCCCTGATGGCGAAAACAACGCACCGTCTTTGCCCCGCTATTTTAGATTGTCTTCTAAGCGTACTGTCTCTAACTTTACCCCTCCTGCTCTTTATTTCTGTTTTTGTCTCTGTGCATCTGTTTTTTGTTCGTCTTCTCCTCGTCTGTTGCTCCTTTTCGTATGTTTCTATCCCTGTTTTTATCTCTGACCATCAGCAAGCAGCACCTGTTACTGTTTGGCACGAGTGTTCAGCCTTCTCTTCCCTCTTCTGATGCACGAATGCTCCTGCACCGGCTGCACTGGCTCCGTCTACTTCATGTTCGATGCCGCCCCTCGCGTAGTTGTATGGGCAGCGTAACTCTGCCCTCTGCCGAGCTGTCCCATATATCTCTTTCTGTGACGTCCTTAAGACGAGCTGGCGGGTTTTACTGATGATGGTGTTGATCGCGACGTCTGTGATGGAGGCATCACAGAGCCATGCGAAGGCTGTGGACGGCACTGTCGGTGGCGACGATGACGCCTATCTCCGCTTTGTGTACGTGAAACTTAGATGTAACCTGTGACGGGGGGACACAGGATATCAGATATAAAATGACGAAAGTCGGCTTTTGTGTGTGATATGGAGTGTGCCAATGCGGAAGGAAGCTACTGATCGCAAACAAAGGCACTAATAGTGTGGAAGTTGACTTGGGAACACCCTGTGGTGGTGTTGCGAGCCTTTGCAATCACTTCGTCGTCACACAGCGTCTCGAAATTTGCCGTCATCTGCACTGAGCTCTCGGAGTTCCTTAAACGTATCACCACGACAAATAGTGTACAAAACACTGGTAAATACTGCATCAATAACGGTCCATCGCCTACTAAGACTGTGATAAAAGGTTTTGTGAACGTACGTGGCCCTGACATTGCACTTGCATCATTCGAACATGTTTGTTGTACATTATTCAGCATTTATGCTGTCGTTACACTACTCCATTTACAGGTACACTTTTTCATGTTTTCAGAAAACAAGTTGAATAAGTGAAAAAGCGAGGAAGCGTTGATGCCGTCGATCAAGCATCATTGCGACAGAAACCAAGGCCTTAGCGCTCCTATTTTATATCAGTTAGCCAGTTTCTTTCGTCAAAAATAGGCACACGGAGAGATATATAGCTTCAATAGCTTGCATTGTTTTTCACCATCTTAGTTTACCATTCACAGTCGGTAGCCCGTCCTCGAGCACAGTAGACGAACATCCATCGTTCCCAAATAGAAAAGTTTTCCTTGAGTGACCCAATCTGCTTTATTGGGTACCAGTTTCGTGCTTCGGAATCATCGCTAGTACAGACACCTCTGCACCTTTGTTCAGCAGCCTGCTGCTCCGGAAGTACGATCATGGCGTCGTTTCCCATCCCCAAGCTGCTGGACAATGGCCACGCCCGCAGTCTCTCTCCGGATATTGACGTGGTTGATCTGGGTCGTCGTGCATCAACTTCGCAGCCTGCGATCTCGAACAGCAGTGATCAAACTTTGCCACGTCCTGTGTCTACTGGGTTCGAGGTTAACCAGGCGTCGGCTGGCGCCGCCACGGACGTGGGCCTGTTTGATAAAGGAACGGACACAGAGTCTATCGCTTCTGGGGACGATATGATGGAGATGATGGAAGTAGGACCTGGACACGATCGTCTACCCTCTGTACAGCTACCAGAAGCCCCGCCTGTTCTGGTGAATGTGAAAGAGTCGAATGATGGTGGTGAGACCGTGATGTCGCTGGCTGTCGAGGGCCCCTTGAGAAAGCTCTCCATGGCGGCTGCTCCTCATGGCATGACCGACGAGGAGTGGTGCGACTGGTCAGAGGAGGAAGACGTGGCCATGAAGGATGATGCTGAAGAAGCCAATAAAGCTGGATATGGTGCTGAAGAAACTGTCGTTTTTCTAGGAAGTGAAAAGGCCCTGTTGAAAGTGGACGCTCCTGAGGTAGTCATCACTTCAGACGAAGACACTACAGCTACAGTATCGTCTCCTACGACAACTAGTGCTCACTCTGGTGGCGGGAAGAACAACCGACGGCGTCGGGGTCACCGCCGCAGGAGTAAACAGCAGAAAACACCACAGACACCCCCGACTGCAAAGATGCAGTTCGTCGTTCCTCCCCCAGGTCCCGATTCAGATGATGCCGCCGCCGCGGACGCCTCGGCATCACGTCCACTGAGAGCGCGCCAGACTCCTAGCCCCTGCCGCTCACCAGTGCCGGTTCTTAGTGCCGTGCGCCAGAGAATCCGCCGTTGGCCGGAACAGTGGCCGCAGGACCTCGCAGAGAGTCGCGAAGCTCCATGTGGGTGTTCCACTGATGAGGAGGGATTGTCTGGAGCCGAACCGGATCCTGCTACCGAGAGACTTGCAAAGTTGCGTGAAATGTCAGGTGAAGCTGCCGCTGCTCCACTGCTGATGCGGCTGGAGGACTTCTTCGGTCGTGTGTCCATCCACGAGATGACCAAAGATGGGGATCAGGAGCTTCAAGAGGCAGTAGATGCTGCCCGTCGCGAGAGCATCACAGTGGAAGCAGCACGCCGCCTGCCCGACACGGACCACTCCGATGTTAGCAGTGACGAAACTGGAGAGAGTACCGACTCCGAGTTATGGGATCTGGATAAGGCTTTACGTCGCCTCTCCGTGAATCCTCCAGGATCCGATAAATCACGCAAGACTTCCATAATCAACATCACCGGACCGTCTCCGAACGAAGACGGAACTGATGACTCTGATGTGCCCGATGTTGATGGAGGATGGACGGCTGATGAGGTGTTGAGGCGGTTCTCGGTAGATGTGACCCAGCTGCCGTCGCCGAGGCGCCGTCTTATCCGTATCACAGCCTATGGGTCCAACGATGAACCCCTTCCCGATAATGTACAGGCTCAGCAGGCCAGCATTAGCGCTGGGGACGACACAGAAGCGGAAGATGTGGAAGGGGAAGGCATTCTCTTGGGTGTGGAAGGGATGGACCTACCTCGCCGTCCGTCCTCGCCAAACTGCACCCCTATGGCGTTGCTGGAGAGTACGCTGGTCGTGATGGAGGACAGCGAGCGTCTCAGGAAACATTCGCGCTCTAAACCCGACTTCAAGTCTTTCTCAATCGACGCTGCTGGAGCGGAGGTCGAGCCTGACCCAGGCGAAGTGTTCGTGTCATTGCCGCAGAAGAAAAAGAAGCGGCAGAGGGGGGTGGAGGGCCTCGATTTGGCCTCTCTACTGACAGATACGGAGGAAGTGGCCTTGCAGGAGGTGATTCGGCGTCGGCGCTCCTCGGTTATGATCGAGTACCTTGATGTCACTGACCAGGTGGAGCAAAGAGCAGCACAAGGGACAGCAGGCCGCACTGGTCAGGACTTGGACCTGAAAGTACGGCCTACCGCAGGCAGACCGTGCTCACATACCAAGTTGAGCAGCGGTAACAGCAGAAAATCGGGAAAGGGGCAGAAACCCCGGAAGTCTCAGAAGTAATTATTGTTAGTATGGGTGTTTCAAACGGGTGATGTAGATAAAATGCACTTTGTATCTCGTCACAACTATTGTAAACTCTCACATCTTTTTAGATATATCATTATTACGTTGGTCACTTCCAACTACAGAGCACTTAATATTGTTATCAGCAGGTAAAGCTCAACACAGCAGAAGCTCAGAAGATTTGTTGTAGCCTGCCCTCGCACCATCTACATCACCAACTATTAGACGATATGATAAGTAGCTGTAGATACACTAGTACCTTCACTCCTCACTTGTCTATGATACCATTCTCAAATGCCCACTAAATGAAGAAGACGTTGACTTAAATCAGAGCCATTCGTGCTAAAATTCGCACTGATCTTGTTACAACTATGGATCAGCGTCTGAAAACATGGTTCACGCCGATCTGCTAAGAACGTCACTTCGATACGTGAAACCGCCTATAGTTCGCCGGCCCTGCCTTCGAGATGTTCATCAACTGGACATCGAGACCTACACAGGCATTCTGCCGCTCTTCACATCGGGGACGTTCCCACTTCTGTTGTGGAGCTCGTGATGGTGATGGGGTCCTGCATCTGAACGGTAATTTGATGCCATACCTTATTTTTTAAAGTATGCTGATGTCATTGTAGTAAGAAATTGTGCTTGGTTTTGGATCCTCGTTATCACTTTTTATCATTTTCCGAGTTTCCGATTTTGTCCAAGTCCAGCCTATGTAACCAACCTAGGAGATGTCGGTAGCTACTTGAGATACATTCTGAATCAGCCCTCTGATTCTGATCCTGAAGCTCTTAAATCGTTTCTGAAAGCGCCATGCCTGAGTAGTATTGCCCCACATATGGAACTTCTGGTCTCAGTAAGACGGTTTGTATTTATTTTTAAACCATTCCTGCCAGGTCGACCGGGAGCGCCAAAGCGTCTTCGGACAATGAACTAAAATGATAATTTTGAAACTACGTTGTGATGTTAAACAGTGTCATTTCGCTTGACTAAGGAAAATTGGGGATTGTAAAACTACAGGACCGATGGGTCGCTTCTAGAGTGTCACCGCCAAAAATCTCCCTTCAACCAGCGTTGCTTCCAAGTCTCTGGGTTCAGTCTGGCCAAGTTTTTCCGCAAATCATGGCTATCAATCCGAACCAAAAATGTAACCAAAGAACAAAACCGATCGGAAAAAATGAGAGTAAACGCGGTCAATCGACAAGGATGAGAGTCTGGATCCCCATCCAGATTCGAAATCATCCAGATATGTCGCCAGCCGAGTCTAATCTGCCGCCGTTGGGGGGCCGGGTTCGGTACGAAATCCGTGGCGCAGGCTCGCCCCAGTAGCCGGGTCACCACTGGGCTCAATTGAGCCCTTTGAGATAGGTGCTTGTTAAAAGAATTGTTTGCATGAGCGCGCGGTAAACTATGCCACAAAACTAGTGTAAGCCACGGTATCGCTTTCTCATATGACCAAACCAAAAATCTCACCATAGCTGTGTATGATGCAGTCGCAGGTCTGAATGTCAAGGATCCCTACTGTCATTTGATTTTTAAAAAACATGGGTTTTCTAGTCATGAAAATTATGGAGATCTTCTGCAAGAAAGAATCGCGAAATAATCTGTTTTCAAATGTTAATTTTTCGCAGTTATGGTTTTGAACAGTGTGATTCTGCGATTGTACTTCGTCATATACCAGGGTTCATCGTATTTTTCTTGTTTTTGTTTGTGAGTGGTTATATTCTGGGCCGAGTTCAATGGCCTTTAGGCCTTCACCCGGGATATTTTCAACATTCTGCGCATGTCTGGTTGTGCCCAAAGCATTTTTCTACACCGCCCTGTCTTAAAAGCACTGTAAGGAGCATACGCTGAACATTAAACTCCCTTGTTTCCACCCGCACACTTGGCATGGTACTTTGCGGCCGGAACTGTGACGTCCGGGCTTGTGGAAGCAATGGCGGCCGGTTCAGCTATGATTTACTGATATATCTAGAAAAGCTATGTTCGTTTGGCTTGTGTGAACACTGTGAACATCACCCGTTAAATCGCAATCAACGCATAGACTGGAATGGCCTGTCTAGTCGTAGCCCTGTCGACTCCAATCCACTTAGTCACACAACTGTGGTGTCGTCTGCAATGAAATACGGTACTCCAGCCACCAGACAGCTCCCCCACGCTTCTTTCGCTGCTGCACCGGTGGTAAGTCTTAGTCCCGACTCGCCGCCGCCCACGGCTCTTGGTGATGGTCTTCTCGTTCCCCGAACGACAGAGGTAAGTCTACCGGTAAGTCGATTGATGTTGGCTTTGGTGGTGTTGGTGGTTTATAGCTTATATAAATACACTGCTGGTGAATCCGGTGCTGTTTGAGTATAATGTGATTTGTTTGTATAAATACTGGCAGTAATGACGTGTGTATATAAAACACTTCCATCATAGTTTATTTGTGTTTCAAAACTAGATCAAGTATTATTAATACATTCGGTCAAAGAATGGCCGGACACAATGTGGTATTATGTTTGCCGCAATTTGAGTATTTCCACCTTTTTAAAAAGTTTCTGATTAAATTAATGTCATGCATTCATTGCTTCAGACTAGAAAGAGCCGTGGCTCAAGTACTTCAGGCTCGTGTCTGTCCCTCGCTTCTCTTTAAAAAATTACAATTGTTTCCAACATGGAAGTCACGGAACTGTCTGTCAGGCTGCTATCTTTGAAACCGCCATGTCGCCCTAACGTCCGTCTCCCTTGTGTTCCAGGTGATGTTCTCTCACCTGGAGATGTTGAAGATGTCAAGGACAAAGGTACGTGATATGATGATGATGTGGACACAGATGCGTGGTATTTGCAAAAGGGACCGTATTCTACTTCTCCATGAAGTACATGTTTTTTCTGAGATGTTTATTTAAATGAGCGTTGTTGAGAAAAGACAACGTTTTATACTTTGTCAAAAAATGTAGTGAATCATTTTGTAACTGTTTCTCCAGAGAAATATAAACTTCTAACTGGTTTTGATATTCAGAACTTAAAATTCAATTCAATAACGCCATCTCTTTGGAGAGGCCCAGATTAGAACATTTGTGTATGGTATGGACATGTTTCCCAGAAATTTAGCACAAATGTTTTGTTTGGTTGTGTTCCATGTCCTATTTCTGCTGTTTACCCAATGATCCCCAAAATAAATCAGGTATTTCTCATCGAATGTGCTGATTTTTGTCATCGAAGCGCATCGTCTGTCCGTGGGGCATGTTGTCTGTAGCCGTGATATGTCTTGTAGCAGTGACTTGTCTTTTGTATGAAAGAGCCAGACGTGTCATCCCTGTTCACTCTCATTGTTTTTTTATCTAGTGTCTTAATGTTTCGGGTGAGAGCGACGGGAACTGTTTAAGGTCTATATATATATATATATTTTTATATATATATATATATATATATATATATATATATATATATATATATATATATATATATATATATATATATATATATATATATATATATAACGTAAAGGAATAGATGGATGAAAGAAATGATCATGAATAGCCAGAATTGTAATTGAATGTCATTTTAATTTTAAGAGCAAGAATGGTTTCTTGCTTAGAATGTATGCGAGTGGTGTGAATGTTTTTATATATATATATATATATATATATATATATATATATATATATATATATATATATATATATATATATATATATATATATATATATATATATATATATATATATGTGTGTGTGTACTACTGAAAGGCGTCAGTCTGAATGCTCCATCGTAAATTATATTATTCAGCTCTCATTCCTACCAGAATTACGCTTGGGCCTCATCATTGCTGTATCTGCTTTTTAGGCTTTGGTGGTGGCAGTCTTGGCTGACTTGTCCAATTTTACACAGATATTGCCGTCTCCGCGGAACCGGCCTCGCAAGGTACACGTTAAAGTTCTGAACGCTCCTCTCTATTCCGTCAATCACGCTTCACCTAATAAGACTGGGTTATATTTGTCTTCTTATTTGGTTGTCGTTATGCTCTTGATAATTTATCAGTATTCATTTGTGCTTGGCAAGCTATTGAAGTTCTAAAATGGTCTCCATGGCCATCAATTACTGTTTGAATATAACATCTTTGTCATCCAGTTCGTAAAGTAAGAATATAATATTGAAGGTATTTTCTTAATATATCATGTAGTACCGTTAAATATGTGCTTTGATGACGGAATAAAGTCGACATTCAGTGGCAGTGTGCTTGTACTAATCACGTTTTGTGCGTGCTCCTACAACTAATACACTTCTTCAGACATTTTCCTCACGTGCTCTGTACGACTAATACATTTCTTCAGAGTTGCTTCTCAAAAGACTACGCAAAGGCTTTTGAATTCCAGCGCTGGTCTGATGAGGTGGTGTTTTTAATATAGTATACTTGAGATTGGGTCGAGCCACCCACCGACCAACGTTCGCTTGTTGTTTGGTGTCATTTCACTCGCGGATTTTGAAGTTTAGAGTAGGTTAGAAGGAAAGAAGTGAGTACATTGACATAGGCACGAACTTCACAAACTGGCTGAAAGACCTGCACCAGTTTCCCCGCATAAAGATGTAGCGATTTCTCTTCTTCGGCTTCATAAGTGCACTGTCTAATTAAATTCAACGCCTAGTGTAACACTGAATACTTCTCTAAACTGTTTCTGTAGGTGTCTCGCGTATTGCTTATTTATTGGTGCCTTTTTAAATGCTGCGCTTCAGATAATACGGATGCTTCGTTTGATGCCTGTATCTACAAGGATGCCGCTCCAAAGCTGAGCACCACTTCAATCGTCCCAAATCGAGACGAGATCTCTACCTCGCAGCCCTCGTTGGACCCGCTTGTTCAGAGTGGCGGTACACTGTTCACTGTTCCATCGCCAGAGAAACGTCATGATGTCTCGCTTCAACATCCTTTGACATTTGATAGTGCATTCAGTACTGTCCCACTGGAGATTCTGGGTCACTACAAGAGTCCAGGACAATTGACTGATGTCAACTTGACTGGAAATGGTGATGATAGTGATACAGACCAAGGTGATAGCAATTCAAGTGTTGCTGAATGCAGGATAGATGATCTGGCTAACCAGTTCGCTCAGGTTGCCGAAAACCTAAGGAATGCTTCCTCCTTAGAAAGCGGAAAAGCCGGCACTTCCTGCCCAAGTGGCGTCGCAGAGCCTGGAGGTGCTGCGGTCGATACAGCGTGGTTCTCGCAGCGTCTTCCATCCTTGGACATTGACGAGGACCTGGAGATACCTTGGGCCTGCACCCCGCCAGAGCCTGAGTTGACATCAGAAAGCTCCTCCGGACGCCGTCTCAGCTGCGGAGTAGACAACGATCTTGGCAACTCCGAGATCGAAATTCCCTCCTCAGACCAGAATATGGAGACATTGATGTTGGGTCATAGTGCAGAGTTGTCTCTCCACGACTATTCCTCTCCACTGCCCGACCATGGTGAGCCAGAACCTTCTGAAACCACAGACGGCGAAGGCTGGCTTGGTGACACGTGCCTAGGGCCGCACGTTCAACTGACAGCGGCCGATGAAGCTGACGACGATGTGGTTGGCGATGGTGGTGCCATTTGTGCTCAGGTCCGTCTCCGTGTACATGCCAGTTCTCCAGGGACAGATGCTGTGGAGATTCGCAGCATTCGCCAGTTCATTTCGGCTGAGCCTGGCAGACTCGGTCGCGCTTTTAGCCGCTCCTCCGATGAGTCCACTTGTCCAGGGACCACTGGTCGCGGTGGAGACTCTTGGAGAGTCGGTGCGGTGGCTTCCGAGCATCCCAGAAGTGTAGAGGATGACTTACATCTACTAGAACATGTCGTCCCAGAGTTGGAAGGTGAGGAGACAGAGGCTCTTGCATCAACCCGCGGGATATGACCAGCATCTGATTGGAAGAGCTCGGCTTGGCAAGATGAAGCATGCTGTATTAGATTGATTGCTCCTACTCTGTCGGTAAAAGTGAACGTATGCATTCTTACTTGCACTCGCATTGACGGGGGTACCCGTTTCCCCTCAGGTTTTCGGAAAAGAATAAAAACAGCGCCGCATAGCGCCGCTGTACGTGGTACGCCTTTTTCCGACCATTTTTGCAACTTTTGTCAAAATCTTGGATCCAGGTCATTTCAGGTCAGGTCACCATTGCAGGTTGAATTCCACCTCCACAAATGTTTGGGATGGTATAAGTAAGAACGGGGTTAATCTTTGGAACTGGAATTCGTGTCAAATATTGGGCCTACGGGTTAGTATAAAACATTGTTCGGGAGTTTATATATCGATGATCTAAGGTCAGGTACGATCCATGACCTTTTCATTGGACATACACGGAACAAATAGTTTAAACTAAATAACCTAGTGAGGGATGGCGGTTCATCGTTTATTTTAACGGCATTGAATTTGTCTCACCTGTGCAGGTATAATGATATGCATTGTAACCTAGATTGACCTTAATCTGATTCCAGGTCATATTTATTCCTAGATTTCACCTACTAAAGTCACATTATATATCATTCGATTATTGCTGCGAGGATTCCTATTGTGTAGATCATGTTTCTCTGTGGCTACTAGTTCAGATATAAGGATTGAAAAACCTTCATTCCAATTCTGTCCTTGTGGTGGCATGCATTGACCTGTAGTGACCTTCATTCTGACCTGATAAAAAATTGTGCAAATGTTTTCTATAGAAATTGTGATGGGCTATCCAACGCCGTTTGCTGTTTTTCGCTATTGAGCGTGGTTCTCGAGATCGTATGGGGGGAAGGGTGTACCTGCCCCAGTCCCGTCAAAGCGAAGGTGGCCCGGACCCCGTCAATGCGCTTGTAATGTATGATCTTTCTCGGACACGGTAGATTTGCCTGACTTCCCAAACTCATCTTCTAGATGCTGCTACTGAACTACAGTATTGCTGCTACTTCTTGCCCTTGTTAAGTACTAGAAAGTATATGTCTGACATTTTCATGAAGGTGTGTCTGCTAACTGCACTGAAGCTAGCTGACAAGTCCTTCGCCTTGTCCTCTAACTGTGCAATCCCCTCGCCAAGCTCAATTTGCATATTTTGCATGTATTCCCAGATTTTGAAGATGTTCCTTTGATTTCACTCAAGTTTAATTTTGAAGAAACAATCCAGAGCCCAAACTAATATGACAATGACTTAACCATGAATTGGAATTATAAATTGTTCTCTTTTTCAAACTTCCTGCATCCCAATATGTGCAAATGAAAGGCAAACATTGTCGGAATATGTAGCATCCGGAGGAGACAAACCTGTTCATGACATTAGTACAATAAGTTCGATCATCTGTTTTCGTTTCCAGGCTTGATTAAGGAACTGATGTTTTCGGACGCGCTCTCTTTATGTGGGGAACTGCAGGTTTCTTACTCACGTCCCGCGGCCTCGTGGTGCAGCTGGTTTTTCTTCATGCAGTTCGTCTTTCTGATCGCTAAGGCGCAAAAGCACCGAATAATAGTGAACACTCTAGTCCTTCCTCGGTGTTTTTTTAACTCAAGGCCAGTACGGTTCAGTTTGGTGTCGCTCGTCGTCTTCTAGTGCATGCGGTGGTGTTGGCGCGGCTGGACGGCGGCATCAGCATGGTGTGTCACTCACTCTCCCTCTGAACCTGCTGTATAGGCTTCTTGACCTCCAACCTTGGTCTGGCCCTGCAGAGGTATTCAGCTGTCCCGCTGCTGAGAAGTGCTCGCCCGTGGATGACCTTTCCGCCGGGGCTGAAGCATTCGGAGGCGAAGATGCTGCTGTATTCACAGTTGATGCAGGAGAACCTGATGTTGCCATTGAGAAGCAGGATATCACGGCTCTAGCCGATGTAATTTCCGAAAATAGACGAGACAGTGCAGAACCGGTGGGTGTAGTTAGTGACATCATGAGTCCTGAATACGCTGCTGAGGCAAATGTTCTTGGAGCAGTGAAAGATCAACCCTGTGTGCAAGCGCTAGCCATTGTCGCCGAAGATGCGCCCTCTGTATTACAACAAGCACTCAGTCCTACTGAAAGCGAGCCCGTACTGGCTGAAGCAACTGTTGGTGATAAATCTGTCGTCCAAGGTTCGTCATTAGTTCCGAGCGGGTCTCTCGGCTCCCTGGACTTGGGGAGCGACTTTGGTCTGCCACCCGACCTTCGGGACGATTATCCCGCTGATCCTCACCCTCCTGATGTCGGCTCTTCGGAGACGTCATCAGTCACGTCATCATCTAGTGATGTCATGGAAAGGGTACTGCAGCCAGACCTTATCTCTGGAACTCCAGAGGCAGAGAGCTACTTCCGTGATCAGCATCGTCGCCTGCAAAAGCATGCTCTTCGGGGAGAGCTGGATATCGATGTAGAGGACTTGGAGACGTTGGCTTTGGGTGATGAAGCGCTGTACGTACGGCATGGGGAGGGGCCTGCTGACGCAGATCCCGCGGAAGTTGTTGTCGATCCAGCTAGTGTAACTGCAGAGCCAGTGTCGTCGGAAATGTTTGAAAGACTATTGCATGACATTGAAATTCCTCCTCTGGTAGTGGAGGATGTGCCCAAGTCGGCGGAAGAGGCGATGGTGTCCTTAGAAGAATACGACAATATTGTTGGGAATGCTGTTGAGAAACTAGATGTTACTACGGTTCCCGCCGCAGTCAGTTTTGATGCTGTTTATCAGCGTGCTGTTGATGATGCTGAAGAAGAGGGTGGAATGTCGGACTCGGATGCTTCTGATGGCACGGCTAATACGGACCCATCTGTCATAGCACAGGCTGAGCTGGTGGCGAAACGTCTATTGAGGGAAAAGTTAGACCCTACAGCAGATGCCAGGGATGAGTTTGACATTGATGTGGGGGCTGAGGAGACCATTGATTCAGATGATGAGTTCGAACGTTTGGAGAGAGAGATTGCTGAAGCGGAAACCGGAGAGGCAGTACCTGTGGACGCGGTTGAATCTCAAGCAGAACAGATTGTCATCGAGGACGACGAGGGGGCTGGAAATGTCGTTGACCTCGGTGCCGAAACTGTGTCATCGTCTTCCCCGGAAATGGTGGAACCTCAACACGAGCGTACTCTGGAAGGTGGCGCCCATGAGGAGCGGGCCTCTCCTGAACCACTGATCAGCACCCCAACTCAGGCCCGCCGGCCGGGTCCGGACGTGAGGCGTCATCATACCTTCCACCATGTGCCTCGCCTGACGGTCACAGACACCGACGATATCCGAGAGCCTACTGAGGGAGGAGTGCCAGGACTGGTGACCGAACCGGAGGAGGTGGAAGAGGAAGAACCGGAGAGGCCACTCATTGTCGAGATTGACGACACAGGTAACCGGTAGTGAGTGATTTTGATGGCGTGACTAACGCTCTGTCGGAGAACTTTCTTTGTCGCCCAAACACTCTTCTCACTCGCTGCCTCTTTTCATTAATCGACTTCCTAACATGGAGCATTCCGACTGGCCGTCTTTGTTGTAGGCGCCTCTCAGTTCCCGTGTCTTTTCTTTGTGTGTTTGTGTGCGGTTGTTGAGAAGCGTGGGTGTGTCTGTGGTCTATTAACATGATGATCTAACCTCATGTTTACAGGGTTGCGCGTATTCAGTATTTGACTGTTCATTGTCCCAGGGGTGCAGAAAAATGCGCCATGCAGGCTGTTCAGTGTCGTGGCGCTCTCGAAAGTGGCCAATTTCCTCACAAACCAGATGTGCCTCGCAGGGAATCCCCTCGCCGAACGGCGGTCCAAGCGCTAACGGGGATCTGTTCTTGTCTCTCTCCCTTTAGATGTTGTCGTTTCGACGTCCGCACCTTCGGCACAGATCGAGTCAGACTTCGGACCCATGGTTACCAAGTATAGCGATATAGACACGTATATACCCCATATTGATAGCGGCCTGGAAGCTCAGGCACAGGCCAGCGCGCGCTCCCCGATCTCCCCTGCCTCCCCTACCGTCCGTCCCTCATCATCGAGCGACTCAGAGTCTGAGCGGGAGTCGGACTCGCGGCCACGCCGTAAAAAGTTGAAGAAGAAGAAATCCCGGAGTTCTCAGAGCTCGCAGACAGGCTCTGGTTCTTCGTCGTCAGACGAGGAGGTACAGCCGGATCGGACGCGAAAGCAATCACCAATTAAGAAAATAAAGGCGTTCTTTGCTCGTTCCCCTAAGGGTTCACCGCAGCGGTCAGTACCGGTGTAGAGGAGGCGCCTCTGTCTGGGAAAGCCGGTAAAGCGCCGGTGCCGGGTGCCCAGGGAGATGCTGCTGCTGGTGGTGCTTCGGGTGCAGGAGCAGGTGGTGTTCCTACCGGAAGTGGAGGTGCCAGTGGTGGTAGTGGTCGTGCTGGTGGAGGAGGAGGAGGCAGAGATGGCAAGGATGGTAAAGACAAAAAGCGTGGAACAAGTGGGGAGGACAGCTCTCATGAGAAAAACGGCAGGAAAAAGAAGAGAGGTTCTTCATCTTCATCGTCAAGCTCATCAAGCAGTGAAGAAGAGAAGAAGAGAAAAAAGGCGAAAAAGACCAAGAAGATTGACGAGGAGGTTAAAGAACTAATCGTGCCTGCTGGAGGCACTCTTGAAGTGTACAATTTCAAAGATGGGCAGTCACGATTGGTTGTTACCAAAGATATCACAAATGAACCCCAGGCCCGTATTCCGGAGGGTGCTAAGATTGTAGTCGATAAACACCCAGACGGTTCCGACCGTCGGGTTTGGACTCAATCAGTGGATACTGACGCAGACATTCAGCTGACTGAAACGGGTGATATGACTACGGAAACTTTAAGCGATGGAACCATCAAGAACACATATCGTCCCCGTCGCGGATGGCGGCTGAGACTTGGAGAGGGAGATGAACCTGACTCGAGCAGTGCAAAGAAACCCAAAAAGGACAAGAAAGAAAAGAAGAAAAAGGAGAAGAAACTGAAAGCAGAGAAGTCAGGATTTTTTGGCAAACTATTTGGTAGAAAGCATGGAGAGTATGAGGTCAACGCTCCTCATCCGGATGATCCTGAAGCTGGGGTGCGGCTACGCAGTGTAGAGGCGCATTCTGAAGTTGATGGGGGCAAAAAGAAGAAGCGTTCATCCTCATCAAGCAGCTCGAGCAGCAGTAGCAGTAGTGATAGTAGTTCCGACGAAGAAGGACCTAAGGGCAAGAAGATGAAAATGAAGGTCCTGCTTTGTAAGCTCCACCCGCCCAAACCCAACTTTGTCATACCTGACGATGCCGAGATCCATGTTTTAGATCATCCTAACAAGACCCGTGACCTAGAGGTTGTCTCTGACATAACTCGCGATCCTTATGCCCTTGTTCCTAGTGATGCCAATGTCACCACCGAGAAGCTTCCTGATGGTAAGGAAAGGAAGGTGTGGCGAAAAAACCGTCAAAGCAGATGCCTCTGTCACTCTTCCCGATGTTAAGCGCGGGATCGAAAAGAGACAAAAGCTGCCGGATGGCACCGTAGCCACGATTTACATACCCAAAAAGAAATGGGATCTTAGGTACTACAAGGAGGGTCAGATATGTACTGAATCTGAAGAGGAAGGTGAAAGTGAGTATGAGTACCAGACGCTAGCTGACGGCAGTGTTAAGAAAATAAGGAAGCCGAAGTTAAAGAAGAAAAAGGCGCCAAAGGAGAAGAAAATGAAGATGGAGAAACTCGTCAAGTCCCTGGTCAAAAAACCAGATTTCAAGATTCCGGAGCGCGCTGATATTGAAGTGCTTGAATATCCCAACGGCAAACGCGAGCTCGTAATTGTCAATGACATCACAAAGAGAACAGCTCCAAAGCTACCGCCTGGCGGCGCAGTGACCACGCGCACTTATCCAGATGGCAAGCAGAAAAAGGTGTGGATGAAAACTGTGCCTTGTGATGCTTCAGTGAAACTTCCGAATGTGAAAAAGGCAACAGAAGAACACGTTCGGTTGCCTGAGGGGGCGTCGAAGGTCATTTACCGCCCGAAGAAGAAATGGGACTTTGACCTTGTTACTAGTGATAGTTCGGCATCTTCAGAGTCTTCATCAGGGAGCGATGAGGACAGCAAGCGCCAGCTTAAGTTCCCTGGGAAAAAGGTAGGGATCGAGGAGCTTCTCGGCAGTCTGCTGATTAGTAGGCCCGACTTTCAAATCCCACCTAAGGCGGATATCGATGTACGCGATGCCCCCGACGGAAGGAGGGAAATCTACGTTCGCGATCAGGCTACGGATAAGATTCCTCAGGGTGCAAGTCTACGTGTGGAGACTCTTCCAAACGGCAAGGAACGCCGCACCTGGGTCAAAACCATGAAAGCGCGACCTGAAGTTCAGCTGAAGAATGTCCGTAAGGCTGTAGAGACTGCCGGCGAACTTCCGGACGGCACCAAATATGTCCTCTATAGGCCGAAGAAATCGTGGAAATTCCGAACTGGAAAACGTTCGGACTCCAGTTCTGACTCTGAGGCTGAGCGAATCAAGGCTCAGAAATTGAAGATCAAGGGCCATAAGATAGAAATGGTGAACCTTCTTGATAACATCTTGTACCACAAACCCAACTTCACGATCCCGCCACAGGCGGATATTGAGATTCATGACCTGGATGATAAGCGTCGTCAGGTCATCGTTCGCAGTGATGTGTCCGCTTCGAAGCCAAGCATGGCCAAGGAAATGGTCCAGACGCTACCGAATGGTAAACAACGTAAAGTTTGGTATTGTGTCCTGGACGCCCGGCGTGAGGTGCCCCTACCAAATGTCACCAAAGCTGTGGAGGAGAAGATCACTAACCCTGATGGAACATCGTACCTCCTCTACAAGCCCAAAAGGGGATGGAAGTTGTGGTATGAGGAGAGCTCTTCTGATTCCGAGGATGACATTCAAGAAGTTCACATCAAGGGCAAGAAGGTAGAAATGGAGAAGCTGCTCTCAGATCTTGTACCTCATAAGCTGAACTTCACAGTGCCAGCCCGCGCTGTTATTGAGGTGAACGACCAACCCACGGGTAAACGTTCTGTGATTGTTCACGGTGATGACACAGTACCCCCGCCTCCTGGATCTCGCGCCCTTGTGGAAGAGTTACCAGACGCCAAAAGAGAACCACCTGGAGCATGACGATGCCAGGTCGTGACATTCCCCTTCCAAATGTGCGGAAAGCCACAGAGGAAATGGTGAAAAACGCTGACGGATCCGTGTCCATATTCTACCGACCAAAGAAACAATGGAGATTCCGTACTGAATCCAGTGCCTCGGAAGACGAGTCAAAACCTTCTTTGGCCAAAAGCAAAAAGGTTCAGATGGACCTTTTGCTTTCCGACTTGTTCACTGAGAAGCCAGACTTCAAGATCCCCAGCAATGCGCACTTCGAGATCCACAATAAACCTTCCGGAAGTCGACAGCTAGTCATTAAATCTGACATTAGTGAGGTTAAATCGCCTATTCCACCAGGTGCTAAAGTGCACGCGGAGCGCCTTCCAGATGGAAAGGAGAGGCAGGTTTGGGTGAAGACAGTCAGTGCGAAACCGGATGTACCGCTTCCGAACGTAAGAAAGGCACACGAAGAATTGAGAAAGACTTCGGACGGTGGTTCCGTTGTTGTTTACCGTCCCAAAACGCAGTGGCGTTTCCCTTGGCTATTGGAGCTGTCTTCTTCTGAGAGTGATGATGGCAAAGACAAGAGTAAGGAAAAGAAATGGAAGATCGACGACCTCATAGTGGCTCTCCTGCCCGGCAAGAAGGTAAGCATTCCAAAAAATGCTGAACTTGAGGTGCATGAACTACCCAATGGTTCGCGGAAGTTCCTGGTTGTGAATGACATCACGAAGGAACTGGATGCCCCTGTGCCGAAGGGAGCCAAGGTAGTCAATGAAACTGTCGGCAAGAAGGACAGGCGAGTATGGATTCAGACGTTTGACGCTAACCCTCGTGTGACTCTTCCTAACCTCGAAAAAGCGACAGAGGAGGTTGTAGCTCTCCCAGATGGAACAAAGAAATTGATATACAGACCAAAGAAGGGTTGGAAAACTCGATTTGCTTACCATTCTTCATCATCCAGCTCCGAATCAGATGATGACGTGGAAAAACCGAGGAAGTTCAAAAAGGCCGCCAAGCTGAAGGGTGAGAAAGTTCGAATGGACCATCTTCTAATGGACCTGTGCCCCCGATGCCGGACTTTGAAATTCCAGGAAACGCCGACATTGAAGTTCATGATAGCAAAGGACAGCGTCAGTTGGTTGTCCTGAGTGACATTACATATGATCCTCAGCCCAAAATACCGAAGGGTGCCGAGGTGAAAACCCAGCAGCTCCCCGATGGTACCACGAAAACGTGGTGGACAAAGAAAGTGGCAGCAAACCCTCGAATCCAACTTCCAAATGTTCGAAAGGCATATGAAACACAGACCAAACCCTCTGAAAATGTCACTGTGACTGCCTATCGTCCCAAGAAGCGGTGGAATCTCCATTGGGGAGAAGCAGGTTCCAGCTCATCAGATTCAGAGGATGGCAAGAGGCCCAAAAAGCCAAGGAAGACCATAAAGATCAAGGGCAAGAAAGTGCAGATGGATCATTTCCTGATGGAGTTGGTTCCTCCCATGCCCGATTTCGACATTCCAAGCAAAGCGAAGATTGTTGTTCATGATCAACCCAGTGGTGCACGCAGTCTTCAGGTGGTTCACGACATCTCGTACGAGCCAAAGGCAGTCATTCCCCCCGGTGCGGAAGTCACAACAGAAACGCTGCCGGATGGTAAGCTTAACAAGTACTGGACCAAGACTGTCCCAGCCAACAGTCAGTTGGATCTACCCAATGTTCGAAAGGCGTTCGAATCACGAGCCGCTCTGCCAGATGGCTCAACTCATACAATCTACACTCCGAAGAAGGCGTGGAAACTGAAATGGGGTGTTCATTCAAGCTCCAGCTCCAGTGAGTCTGACGTTGAATCTGTGGAGAAGCCCAAGAAACGCCTCCGCATCAAGGGAAAGAAGCTGCAAATGGATGAGCTTCTTATGAAGCTTTGTCCACCACGACCGGACATCGAGATGCCTTCACGTGCAGACGTCCAGGTGTTTGACTTGCCTAAGGGCGAGAGGTCCGTGCAAATCGTAAATGATATCACTTACACACCGAAAGCGGCCATCCCACCAGGCGCAGAAGTGAGAACAATGGTTCTTCCTGATGGGAAACCTCGTCGTGTCTGGAAAAAGTCCTTCAAGGCTGACAAGAACGTCCCGTTGGCAAACGTCACCAAGGCATATGAGACGCAGCATAAGCTTCCTGATGGCACTGTAGTGACCACATACAAGCCAAAGAAGGGTTGGAAGCTCCTTTGGGGTGCGGAGCACCTTCCTACATCTAGCTCCTCTGAATCGGAAGACGAAAAGAAAGAAAAGAAAGTAAAAATTGTGAAACTTCTTTCTGACCTGGTCCCGCCAAAACCAGACTTCATAATTCCACCAAGGGCAGACATAGAGGTTCACGATCTGCCGAACGGAACGCGTCGCTTGGTCGTTGTCAATGATATTAGCACTGATCCAAAAGCTGTGGTGCCCCCTGGTGCTCGCGTTACCACTGAGGCCATCTCCGGTGGACGGGAAAGAAAGGTCTGGATCAAATCTGTGGATGCCAACGCGAGCGTCAAGCTCCCGAATGTAAAGAAGGCCACGGAAGAACGTGTCACGCTGCCAGATGGCACGATGAAGCTCATCTATAGGCCTAAGAAACAGTGGAACTTTGAGGTCGATGATACTTCCTCGTCAGACTCTGATGCTGATCGCAGCAAAAAGGAGCGCAGATTGAAGAAGGCGGGAACGCTGGACAAGTTCAAGTCGTTCTTCGGTGGTAAGGGTGATGTCAATGGGTCAGCTGATGCCAGTGTATCGGTCAAAGCTGACACGGGACTGACCAAGAAAAAGAGCAGTTTTTCACTGTTTGGGAAGAAGGACAAGAAAATCAAAGTGAACCTGGACGACCTCATTGTGCAAATGGTGCCACAGCCTAGTCTCAGTACGATTCAAGTGCACCCCAACTCTCAATTCGAATACGACAGCAGGAATTTGGTGATTAAATCTGAGGTTCCTGAAATTGAGGCGCCGCATATTCGGAAGGCCGATAATATCAAGATCAAGCCCATCGAAGACGGCAAACTGCTTGCAACCCAGGTTTTGGATGCTCATGCAAACGTGGAAATACCTGATATGGAGGGGGTTTCTGTGGAAACCGTTGCTCTCCCCGATGGCAGTGTGAAAAAGGTCATCAAGCCTAAGGTGGGTTTCAAGTGGCCTCAATTCAAGCTACCTTCATTTGCCCTCCCAGAAGTGGAGAAACCTGAAGTAGCATTTGACACTAAACAAGATCTGGGTGTCCGGTTCCCCTCATTTGGAAAAGGCAAATCCAAAGTGAAAGTACCGAAGGTGGCCGCTCTTGGAGACATGCTATTCCAGGTGGTGCCACCGGGCAAGCTGCCTAAGCTCAACTTCAAGAGTGATTCAGCCGTCGATGTGCTGGACATGCCTGCTAGTAAGCGCCGTGAGATCACAATCCGCACAGAAGTCCCTGAAGGCACCGTGCCAACACCTGGTGTGAGAATGAACATTGAAAAGGTTACAATGCCGGATGGCTCTCCTAAAACTATCCAGACACAGAAGCTTGACGGACTACTGGACGTTGTCTTGCCGAAAGTGGATGGTGTTGATATGAACGTTGAGACTCTGAAGAATGGGGACATCAGCACCACCTACAGACCAAAGGCGAGCTTCCATTGGCCCTCAATTCACCTCCCATCGCTGTCATTTGATATGGGTGGAAAGGCCAGCCCAGAAACATACAAGAAGGAAAGCTTCTCTGTGCAAATGAAGAAACCAAGGACTTCCTTGTCAGCAAAAACACCCAAGGTTGGCAGTGTTGGTGAACTTCTGGCTTCACTTCTTCCAAAAGCTAGCCTCCCGTCTATCCGCTTCAACGATGACTCTAACCTTGATGTGATAGATTTGCCATCGGGTAAGCGCCAGCTCGTCATCACAACAGAAGTACCTGAGGCGGAACTTGGCAACTTGCCTGCCGGTGCTGTTGTAGAAATTGATACGGACGCCAGTGGGAAGAAGCGCAAAGTCTGGAAGCAGTACTTTGATATCGATGCCGATGTCGACCTGCCTGAGGTTGATGGAGCAGAACTGGTTGAGGTCACTCTGCCTGATGGTGGAATCAAAAAGAGCTACAAGCCCAAGGGAGGTTTCAAGTGGCCAGAGTTTCACCTGCCGAAGTTCCACCTCCCCGACTGGGACTTTAGCTTTGGTCGTGAAAAGTCACAGAGTCCATCAAAGAAGGACCAAACCGATCATTCCTTCTCGATGAAGATGCCCTCTTTTGGACTGGGAAAGGGTGTGAAGGTACCGAAATTCGATGGCATTGATGGCATGCTGGGTTACCTGCTCCACGAAAAGGATCTACCAAAATTGAGAATACGGGATAACACCAACGTGGATGTCATTGATCTTCCGGATATGAAAGGAAGAGAAGTCATTGTCAAGACAGAGGTGCCAGATGTTGATTTGCCCAAACTTTCGGCAGATCTGAAAACAGAACGAGTCACATTGCCTGATGGGTCTATGAAGAACATGCTTAATCAAAAGTTTGAATCTAACGCTGAACTCGTACTTCCCAAGCTCTCCGGTGCCGAAATTGACAGCATCAAGCTGCCGAACGGTTCCGTAAAGACGTCTTTTAAGCCCAAGCCTGGGTTCAGCTGGCCTAAGATAACCCTACCGTCACTGCAGATGCCTGACTGGGACTTTGGATCTGGAGGCCCTAGCAGTGAGGTAAAGGCCAAGGGAGGATTTGGATTCCACATGCCCTCGCTGAGCATGAAGTCATCGTCCTCACCTCCTTCATTTGATATTGGGGATCTTCTTGCACATCTCGTGCCGAAGTCGAGTATGCCATCGCTGGACTTCAGAGATTCTTCTACTGTAGACATCATCGACCTGCCCAGTGGTAAGCGTCAGCTTGTTGTCAACACTGAAGTGCCAGAAGTGGAGCTGCCAAACCTCCCAGCAGGTGCCAAAGTGGATACTGAAACACTGCCGAAGGGTGGGTCACGGAAGGTCTGGAGACAGTGTTTTGATGTAGATGCAGATTATACTCTGCCTGAAATGGAGGGAGTAGAAATGATGGAGGTGAAGCTTCCTGATGGATCCATAAGAAGAAGCTTTAAGCCAAAGGGTGGTCTAAAATGGCCAGAAATGCATCTACCTAAGTTCAAATCACCTGATTGGCACTTCAAATCTCGTGAGCGCTCGGCAAGTCCCATCAAGAAGGAATCGGACATGTCGTTCGGGATAAAGATGCCATCTTTCGGATTTGGAAAGGGAACTAAAGTGCCGAAGTTCGATGGTCTGGACGCCATGCTTGGTTATCTGCTTCCCGAGGCGGATCTACCCAAGTTAAGAATTCGAGACAACACAGAAGTTGACGTGGTTGACCAGCCGGGTCTCAAAGGAAGAGACGTAATTGTGAAGACCGAAATTCCTGACGTCGATCTTCCTAAGCTCACTGGTGACCTGAAAGTTGAAAAGGTGACCTTGCCGAATGGGAGCATTAAGAACATGCTCAATCAGAACTTCAAGGCTAACCCTGAGCTCCCTCTGCCAAAGCTTTCTGGCGCTGACATTGGGGACGTGAAGTTACCGAATGGATCAATGAAAACCACATTCAAACCCAAAGCTGGGTGGAAGTGGCCGAAAATTACTCTTCCCTCACTTCAGATGCCAGACTGGCAGTTCGGAACCGGAGGTCGGTCTCGTTCCCCGAGTCCTGAAAAAGAAGGTCAAAACTGACGGTGATCATCACTTCAGTATGAAAATGCCTTCGTTTGGCTTTGGAAAAGGTGTGAAGATTCCCAAATTTGATGGCCTAGACGGAATGCTTGGGTATTTACTTCCTGAGCGTGACCTTCCCAAGCTGAGAATCCGCGATAATACTGAGGTAGACGTGATTGACCTTCCTAACATGAAGGGAAGAGATGTTGTTGTCCGGACAGAAATTCCAGATATTGATCTTCCTAAGCTTTCTAGTGGCCTCAAGGTGGACAAAATCAAGCTTCCCGATGGTAAGATAAAGAACGTGTTGAATCAGAACTTCAAAGCCAATGCCGAGCTTCCCATCCCCAAGCTCTCTGGAGCAGATGTAGATGACATCAAGCTACCTGACGGCTCCATCAAGACATCTTTCAAGCCCAAAGCAGGATGGAAATGGCCGGAGATAAGCCTGCCTTCGTTACAGATGCCTGACTGGAAATTTGGCTCTGAAGATCGTTCTCCAAGTCCAGAGCGAAAGACCAAGGGTGATAGTGATTTCAGCTTTGGTATGAAGATGCCCTCGTTTGGTTTTGGAGGCAAGGGAGTAAAGGTGCCCAAGTTTGATGGCCTAGATGGCATGCTGGGTTATCTGTTGCCAGAAGCTGAATTGCCGAGGCTGCGAATCCGTGACAACACAGAGGTGGACGTCATTGATCTGCCTGACATGAAGGGCAGGGATGTTGTCGTTCGAACTGAGATTCCCAACGTTGACCTACCAAAGCTATCTGGAGATCTCAAGGTTGACAAGGTGACACTGCCTGACGGGACTATCAAGAACATGCTGAACCAGAACTTCAAGGCAGATGCCAAACTTCCTCTGCCTAAACTATCTGGGGCAGATATTGACGATGTGAAACTACCAAATGGCTCAGTCAAAACCTCCTTTAAGCCAAAGGCAGGCTGGAAATGGCCCAAGATCAGCCTTCCATCTCTGCAAATGCCTGACTGGGAATTTGGCTCTGGGGATCGCTCGCCGAGCCCCGAACGAAAAGACAAGGATGATGGTGATTTTAGTTTTGGTATGAAAATGCCTTCCTTTAGCTTTGGTGGGAAGGGAGTAAAGACGCCAAAGTTTGATGGTCTCGATGGCATGCTTGGCTACCTGTTGCCAGAGGGAGACCTGCCCAAGTTGAGAATCCGTGACAACACAGAAGTGGACGTCATTGACCTGCCTGACATGAAGAGCAGGGATGTTGTCGTCCGAACTGAGATTCCCGATGTTGACCTTCCTAAACTGTCGGGTGACCTTAAAGTTGAGAAAATCAAACTTCCCGATGGTAGCATAAAGAACATGCTAAACCAGAACTTCAAGAGTAATGCAGAACTGCCTCTTCCGAAGCTATCTGGGGCAGACATTGATGAAATCAAGCTCCCCAACGGCTCAATCAAAACATCATTCAAGCCCAAAGCTGGGTGGAAATGGCCGAAGATAAGTCTTCCCTCTTTGCAAATGCCAGATTGGGAGTTTGGCTCGGGGGATCGTTCACCAAGCCCTGAACGAAAGGCAAAGGGTGAAGGTGATTTCAGTTTTGGAATGAAAATGCCTTCGTTCGGATTCGGAGGCAAAGGAGTTAAAGTTCCCAAGTTTGATGGTTTGGATGGTATGCTAGGCTACCTTTTACCGCAGGCAGATCTCCCAAAATTGAGGATACGTGACAACACGGAAGTAGATGTTATTGATCTACCTGACTTGAAAGGAAGAGATGTTGTTGTGAGGACCGAAATCCCCGACGTTGATCTCCCCAAGCTGCCTGGTGATCTCAAGGTGGACAAAGTCAAGCTTCCTGATGGTAGCATAAAGAGCGTGCTGAATCAGAACTTCAAAGCCAATGCCGAGCTTCCCATCCCCAAGCTCTCTGGAGCAGATGTAGATGACATCAAGCTACCTGACGGCTCCATCAAGACATCTTTCAAGCCCAAAGCAGGATGGAAATGGCCGGAGATAAGCCTGCCTTCGTTACAGATGCCTGACTGGAAATTTGGCTCTGGAGAACGTTCTCCAAGTCCAGAGCGAAAGACCAAGGGTGACAGTGATTTCCACTTGGGAATGAAAATGCCCTCGTTTGGCTTTGGAGGCAAGGGAGTAAAAGTGCCCAAGTTTGATGGCCTAGATGGCATGCTGGGATATCTGTTGCCAGAAGCTGACTTGCCGAAGCTGAGAATCCGTGACAACACTGAGGTTGATGTGATTGATCTGCCAGACATGAAGGGCAGGGATGTTGTCGTCCGAACTGAGATTCCCGATGTTGACCTCCCAAAACTGTCGAGTGACCTCAAAGTTAATAAGATCAAACTTCCTGACGGTAGCATTAAGAACATGCTAAACCAGAACTTCAAGGGTAACGCAGAGCTTCCTCTCCCGAAGCTATCTGGGGCAGACATCGATGAAATCAAGCTCCCCAACGGGTCGATCAAAACATCATTCAAGCCCAGAGCAGGATGGAAATGGCCGAAGATTACTCTTCCTTCTTTGCAGATGCCAGATTGGGAGTTTGGCTCGGGGGATCGTTCGCCAAGCCCTGAACGAAAGGCAAAGGGTGAAGGTGATTTCAGTTTTGGCATGAAAATGCCTTCATTTGGGTTCGGAGGCAAAGGAGTTAAAATTCCCAAGTTTGATGGTTTGGATGGTATGCTAGGGTACCTTTTGCCAGAGGCGGAATTGCCAAAGTTGAGAATTCGTGACAACACTGAGGTTGACGTGATTGACCTGCCGGACATGAAGGGCCGTGATGTTGTCGTCCGAACTGAGATTCCAGATGTAGACCTACCAAAACTATCAGGAGACCTCAAAGTTGAGAAGATCAAACTTCCCGATGGTACCGTTAAGAACATATTGAACCAGAATTTCAAGGCTAATGCTGAACTGCCTCTTCCTAAACTGTCAGGAGCTGACATCGATGACATCAAGCTGCCCGATGGCTCCATCAAGACGTCATTCAAACCGAAGGCGGGCTTTAAGTGGCCAAAGATCACCCTGCCTGCTCTACAAATGCCTGACTGGGAGTTTGGTGGCGGTGATCGCTCACGCTCGCCTAGCCCGGAGAAGGGAATGAAAGGAGACAGTGACCATCACTTTGGTATGAAAATGCCCTCATTCGGCTTTGGAAAGGGTGGAAAAATTCCAAAGTTTGATGGCCTGGATGGAATGCTTGGTTATCTGCTTCCCGAGGCTGAGCTCCCTAAGCTAAGGATTCGCGATAACACTGAAGTGGACGTTATTGATCTCCCTGACATGAAGGGGAGGGATGTTGTTGTCAGGACTGATATTCCTGATGTGGACCTTCCAAAACTTTCCGGTGACCTCAAAGTGGACAAAGTCACTCTGCCGGATGGCAGCATGAAGAACACACTGAACCAGAACTTTAAAGCGGATGCCAAGTTACCACTTCCAAAGCTTTCCGGGGCAGACATTGACGAAATAAAACTGCCTAATGGTTCTGTCAAGACATCGTTCAAGCCTAAAGCTGGCTGGAAGTGGCCAAAGATCACGCTTCCTTCGCTGAGTCTGCCGGACTGGGAATTTGGCAGTGGAGACCGCTCTCGATCGCCAAGCCCCGAGAAGAAAGTGAAGGACAGTGACCATCATTTTGGCTTGAAAATGCCGTCGTTCGGATTTGGTTCCAAGGGTGCTAAGCCTGTCAAGTTTGATGGTATCGCCGATCTTCTTTCCCATCTGATTCCGCGACGTCAGCTACCTTCGCTGCAGTTCAGGGACGATTCCGTTGTTCATGTCATCGATGCACCGGCTGGTGGTCGAGTTGTCTGGATCGACACGGAAGTGCCCGATGCAGAACTTGGAAATCTTCCAGCTGGTGCAGATATTCAAGTCGAGAAGTTACCAGATGGTTCTTTGCGTCACATATGGCGTCAGTCATTCAATGTTGATGCTGATTTCGAGTTGCCAGAAGTCGAGCATGCAGAACTCGGTACACTGAGGTTACCCGATGGTGGTGTCAAGAGAACTTACAAGCCCAAGGGTGGTTTCAAGTGGCCGGAAATCCACTTGCCGAGATTCCACTTGCCAGATTGGCACTTTGGCCGGGAGGGGAGCAAGGAGCGTTCTCCTAGTCCAGAGCGTGGGCAGGATGACAAAGATCATCACTTCAGCATGAAGATGCCATCCTTCGGGTTCAAGAAAGGAGTGAAGGTTCCCAAGCTCGATGGAATTGATGGCCTGCTTGGCTACCTGCTCCCTGAGACTGAGCTACCCAAACTTAAAATTCGAGACAACACAGAAGTTGATGTGTTTGACATGCCTGAGCTTAAGGGTCGGGAGATCGTTGTTCGAACGGATATACCCGATATTGATCTTCCAAAGATTGGTGCTAAAGCAAATATCGACAAGGTAACTCTCCCAGATGGCAGCATCAAGAACACCTTGAACCAGAACTTCAGAGCTGATGCCGAATTGCCCCTGCCAAAGGTGAATGGAGCTGACATTGATGATGTCAAACTTCCCGATGGCCGTCTCAAAACAACCTTCAAACCCAAAGCCGGTTTCAAGTGGCCAAAGATCACATTGCCAACGATTCAGATGCCTGACTGGGAGTTTGAATCAAGCAGGGACCGTTCACCAAGTCCTGATAAAAGTCACAGTGCCGGATTCAGTGTGAAAATGCCAAAGTTCTCCATGAAGGGGAAGTCTCCGAAGTTAGACTTAAGTGGACTCCTCGCCAACTTAATACCTAAGGCTAAGCTTCCTTCCATTCAGTTTAGGGACAATTCAACAGTAGATGTGCTTGACCTACCAGGCGGGAAGCGGAAGCTTGTCATCAACACCGAGATTCCGGAAGCTGATATTCCAAAGCTACCAGCAGGAGCAGATGTCCAGGTAGAGGTCTTATCTGATGGCTCTAAGCGAAAGATTTGGCGCCAGACTTTTGATGTTGATGCTGACTTTGAATTGCCAGAAGTGGATGGTGCAGAGCTGGTTGAAGTAAAGCTTCCTGATGGCAGTATCAAGAAAACCTTCAAGCCGAAGGGAGGGCTGAAGTGGCCGTCCATAAGTCTTCCAAAGTTCCACCTTCCTGACTGGGAGTTTCGATCATCCCGTTCTAGGTCGCCGAGTCCGGAGAAAAAGAAGGAAGCCGGAGGGGCTTTCTCAATGAAGCTTCCTTCATTTGGTTTCAAGAAGTCAGGCAAGCTGCCCAAGTTTGACGGTTTGGACGGCATGCTTGGGTATCTCCTCCCTGAAGCTGATTTGCCTAAGCTAAGGATTCGTGACAACACCGAAGTAGACGTAATAGATATGCCTGATATGAAAGGCAGAGAGGTTGTTGTCAAAACAGACATCCCTGAAGTAGACCTCCCTAAACTTCCTAGCAACCTCAAAGTTGACAAGATGACCCTACCTGACGGACGCGTGAAGAACATGCTCAACCAAAGTTTCAAGGCAAATGGAGAGTTGCCTTTGCCTAAGCTCTCTGGAGCAGACATTGAGGACGTGAAGCTACCGGATGGGTCTATTAAGACATCTTTCAAGCCAAAGGCAGGATGGAAGTGGCCTCAGATTACTCTTCCTTCACTGCAGTTGCCAGACTGGGAATTCGGCGGCAACGCTGAGGTGGAGAAACCCAAGCTCGAAAAGAAATCTATGTCACTGGAACGTCATATGAAGCTTCCGAAGTTTGGTGCTAAGGGTAAGGTTAGTGCACCAAAGCTGGACAGCATTGGTGATCTGTTGGCTGGTATCATCCCGTCAGCAAAGCTTCCAGATGTTCAGTTCAAGGACAATTCTGTCATCGAAATCACTGATCTTCCGAATTCGTCCGGACGAAGCATTTGCATTAACACGGAAGTTCCCGAGGCGGATATTTCCTCGTTGCCACCCAACGCAGAGGTAATAACTGTTGACCTGCCTGACGGTAAGAAAAAGTACAACTGGGTGCAGAGATTTGATGGTGAAGTCGGTTTTGAGCTACCAGAAGTAGACGGAGCAGAAGTAGACATCGAAAACCTGCCCAACGGTAGCGTTAAGCGCACATACCGTCCAAAACTCGGCTTCAAGTGGCCTGAGCTTTCGTTGCCAAAGTTTAACATGCCCGACTGGCATTTTAAGGCCAAGGCCTCGTCACCTCGCAAACAGAAACGCAAAGACAAAAGGAGGTCCATGACTCTCCCAGGCTATGGAATCGCCCTGCGCTCGAAAGGACGGATTGATGGTCTGGGCGACCTGCTGTCTGCCCTGATTGTGAAGTCTCAGCTGCCTGCTGTTCAGTTCAGAGATATATCAGAGGTTGACATTCTTGAGCTGGCACCAGACAGAACCAAGAGGCAGGTGCAGATCCGGACACCGATTCAAAAGTCTGAGCTTTCTAAGCTGCCGCCCGGAGCCGTGGTCGCCGATGTCACTGGACCAGATGGAAAAGTGCAGCATATCTGGACACAAACGTATGATGCAAACAAACATGTGGAGTTGGTAGACTTTGACGATCCCTCCATTGAAATAAAAGACATCACATTGCCGGATGCGACTTGGAAGCGAACATACAAGCCGGTCAAGGGACGCTGGCCGAACCTTCATATGCCCGACTTGAGCTTCAAATCGCGATCGAAGAGCGAGACATCTTTAGATCGAATGCGCACTCCTCGGAAGTCAATTGGAGATCGCATCAAGGAGTTCTTTGGGTTCCGTGGCCGCTCCCACACCCCCCGAGGCCGACTGGAAGCCTCTGCACCGGACTTGACAGCAGAAGCTGAGTTAAGCAGAAGATCCAGGGCAAGCAGTACAGAGAGTGTGGATGGTCACACTGAGTCGACATCTAAAGGAGGAACCTTGAAACGTCTGCGTGGCATGTTCCACGTAGATGGCAAAAAGAAGATAAAAACGCCATCTGTTGACATCAGTATGGAAGGCCCAGAAGCTGACATTAGCATGCGATCTCGTGGTGATCGTTCCCGATCAAGCAGTGAAAGCACAGAAAGGTCGGGCAAGAAGGGAAAAATAAAAACACCCAAGCTCAAGGCAAAAGGAGGTATTTCCTTCAAGAACTTGTTTGGAAAGAAAGAAGTTGATGTTGATATTGACAGTCCCTCGTTAGACACCAGTTATGATGGTGAAAAGAAGAAAAAGAAAAAGAGAACCCCCAGCTTCAAGGGTATGTTCGGGAAGAAGGATGCGAAGTTTAATATCAAGTGGCCACAAGGTGAACCCAAGGGCATTTGGAAACTGCTGACTACGTTCATTCCATCGGCAGATCTTCCCAGTATTCATCTGACTGACACATCTGACGTGAAGCTTGTAGACTCGCCAGATAAGAAGCGTCAGCTAGTGATTGACACCGACTTGGACGCCAGTTTCTCAGGGGATACATCTGTTTTTACTGATTATGATGAAGCGGTGCTACCAGATGGCTCCGTCAAGAGACACGGTCGACAGACGTTCGACGTAAATGCGTCCCTAGACGTCCCCGATATCGACGGTGTTGATGTCAAGGTGAACACTGAGAATAATGGAACGGTCGTGCGGACATTTTCCCCGAAGTCAGGGTTAAAGTGGTCTAGTTTCGGACTACCTTCTTTCGAGTTCCCTGATGTGAAGATGCCTAAGTTTGGGCTCAAGGGGAAGGGCAAGTCAAAGCCTTTCAGTATTCCAGAACTGCTCGCTGGGCTACTCCCGAAGACAAAACTACCAGAAGTACAGTTCCGTGACAACTCAACGCTTGATGTCATCGATCTCCCAAGCGGACAGAGACAGCTAGTGATTTCTACCGAGGTACCCGAGGCGGAGCTCCCCAACTTGCCAGCAGGGGCAGATGTTCAGTTGGAAACTTCTCCGGATGGCCCACCGCGCAAGGTTTGGCGACAGACTTTCGATGTGGATGCGGACTTTGAACTGCCTGAGATTGAGGGAGGTGTCGTGGAGGAAGTTAGTCTTCCAGATGGCAGTATCAAGCACAGTATAAGACCAAAGGGTGGTTTCAAATGGCCAGAATTCCATCTACCAAAGTTCCATCTGCCTGACTGGCAGTTCAGTTCAGGACGTGATCGATCCCCGAGCCCGACTAAAAAGGAGAAAGGCGATCACTCATTCAGCATGAAGATGCCATCGTTTGGGTTTGGCAAGAGCCCGAAGGTACCAAAGTTCAATGGAATTGATGCTATGCTTGGATATCTTCTACCCGAGGCTGATCTGCCCAAGCTTCGCATTCGGGATAACACTGAGGTGGATGTGATCGATTTGCCACAAATGAAAGGACGAGATGTCACCGTGAAGACAGAGATTTCCTGAACCAGATATTCCCAAATTACCAGTTGATATCAAGCCTGAAAGAATAACTCTTCCAGATGGGTCCAAGAAGCACATACTGACCCAGAAATTCAAGGGTGATGCAAACCTTATCCTCCCGAAACTATCAGGCGCTCAAATTGAGGACATCAAACTCCCAGATGGATCTGTGAAAACATCCTACAAGCCAAAACCGGGCTGGAGGTGGCCTAAGGTGACATTGCCTTCCCTTCAGCTCCCTGATTGGGAGTTTGGCTCTGGTGAGCGGTCTCCAAGCCCCGAAAGAGCCCCGAAAGATGACACCGATCATCACTTTAGTGTCAAGATGCCATCATTTGGATTTGGAGGCAAGGGGACAAAGGTTCCCAAATTCGACGGACTAGATGGAATGCTTGGTTATCTTCTTCCTGAACAAGACCTTCCAAAACTGAGGATCCGTGACAACACCGAAGTAGATGTAATCGACTTGCCTGACTTAAAGGGCAGAGATGTTGTTGTCAGGACTGATATTCCTGACATTGACCTTCCAAGGCTTCCTGCTGGTCTCAAAGCAGAGAAAATTACCCTTCCAGACGGAAACGTCAAAAACATTCTCAACCAAAACTTCAAGGCTGACCCAAAACTCCCCCTTCCTAAGCTCTCGGGTGCTGATATAGATGACGTCAAGCTTCCCGATGGCTCACTCAAAACATCGTTCAAGCCCAAAGCTGGATGGCAATGGCCAAAAATCACTCTTCCATCCCTTCAAATGCCCGACTGGGAGTTTGGAAGTGGTCATCGGTCCCGCTCGCCAAGCCCGGAGAAGAAAGCAAAGCGAGAAAGTGACCATCACTTCAGCATGAAGATGCCCTCGTTTGGCTTCGGAAAGGGTGTCAAAATTCCAAAGTTTGATGGCCTAGATGGAATGCTTGGTTACTTACTTCCTGAATCGGACATTCCCAAGCTGCGGATTCGTGACAACACAGAAGTGGACGTCATTGATCTGCCTGACATGAAGGGCAGAGATGTTGTCGTCCGAACTGAGATACCTGACGTTGAACTTCCTAAACTGTCTGGTGACCTCAAAGTCGACAAGATCAAACTTCCTGATGGCAGCATCAAGAACATGTTGAATCAGAACTTCAAGGCAAATGCAGAGCTGCCTCTTCCGAAGCTATCCGGGGCAGATATTGATGACATCAAGCTACCTAATGGCTCGATCAAAACATCTTTCAAACCAAAGGCGGGCTGGAAATGGCCCAAGATTACCCTGCCAACCTTCCAAATGCCTGATTGGGAGTTTGGCTCTGGAGATCGCTCCCCAAGTCCCGAACGAAAGGACAAGAGTGATGGTGACTTCAGTTTTGGAATGAAGATGCCTTCGTTTGGATTTGGAGGCAAAGGAGTAAAAGTCCCGAAGTTTGATGGCCTTGATGGCATGCTAGGCTACCTTTTACCGGAGGGAGACTTACCGAAGTTACGAATCCGCGACAATACAGAAGTGGACGTGATCGACTTGCCTGACGTGAAGGGCAGAGATGTTGTTGTCCGAACGGAGATACCAGATGTAGACCTACCAAAATTATCTGGAGACCTCAAAGTTGATAAGGTCAAGCTTCCAGATGGAAGCATCAAGAACATTCTGAACCAGAACTTCAAGGCCAATGCAGAGCTGCCTTTGCCAAAGTTATCTGGTGCAGATATTGATGACATCAAGCTGCCCAATGGCTCGATCAAAACATCCTTCAAACCAAAGGCTGGCTGGAAATGGCCCAAGATCTCCCTTCCATCTATTCAGATGCCTGATTGGGAATTTGGGTCAGGAGATCGCTCCCCAAGTCCGGAGCGGAAGGAAAAGGGGGATGGTGACTTCAGTTTTGGCATGAAGATGCCATCACTTGGACTTGGAGGCAAAGGTGTCAAAATACCCAAATTCGATGGTCTGGATGGCATGTTAGGTTACCTTTTGCCAGAAGCAGATTTGCCAAAGCTCAGAATCCGCGACAACACAGAAGTGGACGTCATTGACCTTCCTGACATGAAGGGCAGAGATGTTGTTGTCCGAACTGAGATTCCAGATGTCGATCTTCCGAAACTTTCGGCTGACCTTCAAGTTGACAAGATCAAACTTCCTGACGGTAGCATCAAGAATATGCTAAATCAGAATTTCAAGGCCAATGCACAGCTGCCTTTGCCGAAGCTGTCAGGGGCAGACGTTGATGACATTAAGCTGCCCAACGGCTCCATCAAGACGTCTTTCAAGCCCAAAGCTGGATGGAAATGGCCAAAGATCACCCTGCCTTCGCTGCACTTGCCGGACTGGGAGTTTGGTGGAGGTGATCGCTCACGCTCGCCAAGCCCGGAGAAAAAGTGAAAGGAGAAAGTGACCATCACTTTAGCATGAAGATGCCCTCGTTTGGCTTCGGAAAGGGTGTCAAAATTCCAAAGTTTGATGGCCTAGATGGAATGCTTGGTTACTTACTTCCTGAATCGGACATACCCAAGCTGCGGATTCGTGACAACACAGAAGTGGACGTCATTGATCTGCCTGACATGAAGGGCAGAGATGTTATCGTCCGAACTGAGATTCCAGATGTTGACCTTCCTAAACTGTCTGGTGACCTCAAAGTCGACAAGATCAAACTTCCTGATGGCAGCATCAAGAACATGTTGAATCAGAACTTCAAGGCAAATGCAGAGCTGCCTCTTCCGAAGCTATCCGGGGCAGATATTGATGGCATCAAGCTACCTAACGGCTCGATTAAAACGTCTTTCAAACCGAAGGCGGGCTGGAAATGGCCCAAGATTACCCTGCCAACCTTCCAAATGCCTGATTGGGAGTTTGGGTCTGGAGATCGCTCCCCAAGTCCGGAACGAAAGGACAAGGGTGATGGTGACTTTAGTTTTGGAGTGAAGATGCCTTCGTTTGGATTTGGAGGCAAAGGAGTAAAAGTCCCGAAGTTTGATGGCCTTGATGGCATGCTAGGCTATCTTTTACCTGAGGCAGACTTACCGAAGCTCAGAATCCGTGACAACACAGAAGTGGACGTCATTGACCTGCCTGACATGAAGGGCAGAGATGTTGTCGTCCGAACTGAGATTCCAGATGTAGACCTACCAAAACTATCAGGAGACCTCAAAGTTGATAAGATCAAGCTTCCAGATGGAAGCATCAAGAACATGCTGAATCAGAACTTCAAGGCCAATGCAGAGCTGCCTTTGCCAAAGCTATCCGGGGCAGACATTGATGACATTAAACTTCCTAATGGCTCGATTAAGACATCTTACAAGCCAAAGGCTGGGTGGAAATGGCCAAAGATCACTCTGCCTTCGTTGCACATGCCCGACTGGGAGTTTGGTGGCGGTGATCGCTCACGCTCGCCAAGCCCGGAGAAAAAGGTGAAGGGAGAAGGTGATCATCACTTTAGTATGAAGATGCCCTCGTTTGGCTTCGGAAAGGGTGTCAAAATTCCAAAGTTTGATGGCCTAGATGGAATGCTTGGCTACTTACTTCCTGAATCGGAACTTCCCAAGCTGCGGATTCGTGACAACACAGAAGTAGACGTCATTGACCTGCCGGACATGAAGGGCAGAGATGTTGTCGTTCGAACTGAAATCCCAGATGTTGACCTTCCTAAACTGTCGGGTGACCTTAAAGTCGACAAGATCAAACTTCCTGATGGTGGCATTAAGAATATTCTGAATCAGAACTTCAAGGCAAATGCACAGCTGCCTTTGCCGAAGCTCTCAGGGGCAGATATTGATGACATCAAGCTGCCTAACGGCTCGATCAAGACGTCTTTCAAGCCGAAGGCTGGTTGGAAGTGGCCCAAGATTACCCTTCCTTCCATTGAAATGCCCGATTGGGAGTTTGGCTCTGGAGATCGCTCCCCAAGTCCAGAACGTAAGGTAAAAGGCGATGGTGACTTCAGTTTTGGAATGAAGATGCCCTCGTTCGGATTTGGAGGCAAGGGTGTAAAAGTCCCTAAATTTGATGGGCTTGATGGCATGCTAGGCTATCTTTTACCGGAGGCAGACTTACCGAAGCTCAGAATCCGTGACAACACAGAAGTGGACGTCATTGACCTGCCTGACATGAAGGGCAGAGATGTTGTCGTCCGAACTGAGATTCCAGATGTAGACCTACCAAAACTATCAGGAGACCTCAAAGTTGATAAGATCAAGCTTCCAGATGGAAGCATCAAGAACATGCTGAATCAGAACTTCAAGGCCAATGCAGAGCTGCCTTTGCCAAAGCTATCCGGGGCAGACATTGATGACATTAAACTTCCTAATGGCTCGATGAAAACATCATTCAAGCCCAAGGCTGGCATGAAATGGCCAAAGATCACTCTGCCTTCATTGCACATGCCCGACTGGGAGTTTGGTGGCGCTGATCGCTCACGCTCACCAAGCCCAGAGAAGAAAGTAAAAGGAGAAAGCGACCATCATTTCAGTATGAAGATGCCCTCGTTTGGCTTTGGAAAGGGTGTCAAAATTCCAAAGTTTGATGGATTAGATGGAATGCTTGGCTACTTACTCCCTGAGTCGGACATTCCCAAGCTGAGGATTCGTGACAACACTGAAGTGGATGTCATTGACTTGCCGGACATGAAGGGCAGAGATGTTGTCGTCCGAACTGAGATTCCCGATGTTGAACTTCCTAAACTGTCGGGTGACTTTAAAGTCGACAAGATTAAACTGCCTGATGGTAGCATGAAGAACATGCTTAATCAGAGCTTCAAGGCAAATGCGGAGCTGCCTCTTCCGAAGCTATCAGGAGCAGATATTGATGACATCAAGCTACCTAACGGCTCGATCAAAACGTCTTTCAAACCAAAGGCGGGCTGGAAATGGCCGAAGATCACTCTTCCGTCTCTGCAAATGCCTGATTGGGATTTCGGCTCTGGAGATCGGTCTCCAAGTCCTGAACGGCAGGCCAAGGCTGATGGCGACTTCAGTTTTGGCATGAAGATGCCGTCGTTTGGATTTGGCAGTAAGGGCGTAAAAATACCCAAGTTTGATGGCCTGGATGGCATGCTTGGCTATCTCTTACCAGAGGCAGACTTGCCGAAGCTTAGAATCCGTGACAACACAGAAGTGGACGTCATTGACCTTCCTGACATGAAGGGCAGAGATGTTGTTGTCCGAACTGAGATCCCTGACGTAGACCTCCCAAAACTATCTGGAGAGGTCAAAGTTGACAAACTAACACTGCCTGATGGTAGCATCAAGAACATGCTGAACCAAAGTTTCAAGGCTAACGCAGAGCTTCCTCTGCCTAAGCTTTCTGGTGCAGATGTTGATGATATCAAGTTACCAAATGGGTCCGTGAAAACATCATACAAGCCAAAGGCAGGCTGGAAATGGCCTAAAATCACACTCCCGTCATTGCAGATGCCTGACTGGGAATTTGGTACAAGAGACAGCTCTCGGTCTCCAAGTCCTGAGAAAAACGTAAAGGGAGATCGTGACCATCATTTTGGCATAAAAATGCCTTCGTTTGGCTTTGGCAAAGGTGTGAAGATACCGAAGTTTGATGGTCTGGATGGGATGCTTGGCTACTTACTTCCGGAGAGTGACCTGCCCCAGTTGAGGATCCGTGACAACACAGAAGTGGACGTCATTGACCTGCCGGACATGAAGGGCAGGGATGTTGTCGTTCGAACTGAAATCCCAGATGTTGACCTTCCTAAACTCTCGGGTGACCTCAAAGTTGACAAAATCAAACTTCCTGATGGTGGTGTAAAGAACATGCTTAACCAAACGTTCAAGGCAAACGCAGAGCTTCCTCTGCCAAAACTATCAGGGGCAGATATCGATGATGTCACGCTACCAGATGGCTCTGTCAAAACATCTTTCAAGCCTAAGGTGGGCTGGAAGTGGCCGACGATAACTCTTCCGTCTCTGCACATGCCAGATTGGGAGTTTGGCACTCACGATAGGTCAGTAAGCCCGGAAAGAGTACACGGAGAACATCACTTTGGTTTGAAGATGCCCTCATTTGGAATTGGCAAAGGAGTTAAAACCCCGAAGATCAATGGCATTGATAGCCTTTGTGCCTATCTTCTTCCTGAAAAAGACCTGCCGAAGCTTCGTGTTCGTGATAATAGTGAAGTGGAGGTCATAGATCTGGCGAGTGCAGGAGGTCGGGAGATCATTGTCAAGACGGATGTTCCGGATGTGAATCTTCCAAGCCTTCCTGCTGGCCTGAAAACTGAAAAAGGTTACGCTCCCGGGTGGTAACATGAAGAACATGTTGAACCAAAAGTTTGCTGCTGATGCGTCCATTCCTCTCCCTAAGGTGACTGGAGCTGACATTGATGAAATCAAGCTTCCAAATGGTGACGTGAAGACATCTTTCAAGCCACGCTCTGGCTTCAAGTGGCCTGCTGTCACCCTACCGACCTTAGAAATGCCTGACTGGGAGTTTGGATCTGATGATGGTCATGTGGAAAAGAAGGAAGGGCATGATTTCCATCTAGGGATGAAAATGCCTTCGTTTGGATTCGGGAAAGGAGGGAAAGTGCCAAAGTTTGATGGCATTGATGGAATGCTGGGATATCTTCTGCCTGAGGGAGACATACCTAAGCTGAGAATTCGTGACAATACTGTTGTTGACGTGGTCGACCCGCCGGGCATGAAGGGGAGGAAGGTTATTCTGAATACCGAACTACCCGATGTAGATCTCCCTAAGCTTTCGGAAGACTTGCAGAAGAATGTGAAGAAGCTTCCGCTGCCGGACGGTTCCATCAAGAATATTTTCGTTCAAGAGTTCGACGGAAATGCCGAGCTTCCCTTGCCGCGTGTTACTGGAGCCCATGTTGACGACATAAAGCTACCTGATGGTTCTCTGAAAACTAGCTTCCGTCCGAAGACTGGCTTTAAATGGCCAAAGTTTACCCTTCCTTCTCTCCATATGCCAGACTGGGAGTTCAGGTCTGGTCAACGATCAAGATCCCCAAGCCCTGACAAGGAGTCTAGAGGGTTTGGCCTCAAGATGCCGTCTCTCTCACTCAAGAGAGATGGTGGTCTGGCGATCCCGCAGTTTGATGGTGTAGGTGATATTGTTGACTTCATGGTGCCTAAAGCAAAGCTCCCAGATCTTTGCTTCCGCGAAACTTCAAATCTCGAATTCGTCGACCTTCCGTCCGGCAAACGGCAGCTCATTATCGAGACAGAGATTCCTGAAACGGATATTGCCGGTCTGCCGGTAAACGCGAAGATTGACATGATCGATCTGCCTACTGGGGGACAGCGGAAAGTGTGGCGTCAGTGTTTCGATGTTGATGCTGATGTTGAGCTTCCAGATATCAATGGGGCAAAGCGGGTACAGGCAACGCTTCCTGACGGCAGTATCAAGACATCATACCAGCCTCTACGTGGCTTAAAGTGGCCTGAAATACATCTTCCGAAGCTTCAGGCTCCTGACTGGCAGTTCCGGTCGGGGGCAGGGTCGATGTCGCCAACAGCCTCGAAGAAAGACGCATCATTCCACTTGAAGATGCCTTCATTCGGGTTTGGGAAGGGTGTGAAAGTGCCAAAGTTTGACGGTATAGATGGGCTTTTGGGCTACCTTCTCCCTGAGTCCGATCTTCCGAAACTGAGAATCCGGGACAATACTGAAGTTGATGTGATTGACTCACCAGACATGAAGGGAAGAGATGTCATTGTTAGGACTGAGATTCCTGACGTTGATGTCCCCAAGCTGTCTTCTGATCTCAAGCTCGATAAGGTTGCGCTCCCCGACGGAAGTATTAAAAACCTCCTGTGCCAGAAATTCAAGGGTAATGCAGAGCTTCAGCTTCCGAAAATTCCTGGAGCTGAGATCAATGACATGAAACTTCCTGATGGAGCCCTGAAGACAACATTCAAGCCGAAAGCCGGATTTTCATGGCCGGAAATCTCACTTCCGTCCCTTCAACTTCCCGACTGGAGTTTTAGTTCGGGTGAGAAGGCGAAGCCAGCATCAGTGGAGCGCAAAACAAGCAAAGGCGAACACGACTTCAGCCTAGGGTTCAAAATGCCATCATTTGGTATGAAGAAGGGTTTGAAGACTCCGAAATTTGATGGAATCGACGGGCTTCTAGGATACCTCTTGCCGGAAGCGGATATCCCCAAGCTGAAACTGAAAGACAACAGCGAAGTAGATGTCATTGATCTTCCTGATCTCAAAGGTCGGCATGTTGTCGTTCGGTCGGAAATTCCCGACGGAGACCTCCCGAAGTTGTCTAAAGATCTGAGTGTTGAAAAGCTTTCGCTGCCAGATGGTACTTTCAAGAACATTCTGACCCAAAAGTTTACTGGCAATGCTGACCTCACCCTGCCGAAGGTGTCTGGCTCTGACGTTAGCGATGTCAAACTGCCTGACGGAAGCCTCAAGACGACTTTCCGTCCCAAAGCTGGATTCAAGTGGCCACAGTTCAGTCTACCAACTCTAGAGATGCCAGATTGGGAGTTCCGGAGTGGAGAGAGACCAAAAACAGCATCTCTGGAGCGCAAAGAGAGCAAGGGGGACAGCGACTTCCGTATGGGGATCAAGATGCCATCCTTCGGCTTCAAGAAGGGAGCAAAGGTTCCTAAGTTTGATGGCGTTGATGGATTGCTTGGATACCTACTCCCAGAAGCTGATATACCGAAGCTTAAGAATTCGCGACAACACTGAGGTTGATGTTATTGACCTTCCCAACCTGAAGGGTCGAGATGTGGTAGTAAGGACAGAAATTCCGGACGTAGATATTCCCAAGCTGAAGCTTGACGTAAACAAAGTGGCAATGCCAGACGGCAGCGTTAAGAATGTCCTGAATCAGAAATTTAAGGGAGACGCAGAACTTGCCCTTCCAAAAATGTCTGGTGCTGATATCGATGACATTAAGTTACCAGATGGCAGCTTAAAGACGACGTTTAAGCCTAAAGCAGGTTTCAAATGGCCCAAGATAACCCTGCCAACACTGGAAATGCCTGACTGGGAATTTGACTCGGGTGACCGGGAGAAGAGAACCAGCTTAGAGAGAGGCATGAAATTGCCATCATTTGGATTCAAGAAAGGAGCCAAAATCCCTAAGTTTGACGGCATTGATGGACTTCTTGGTTACCTCCTACCCGAGGCGGAAATCCCTAAGCTGAAGATCCGTGACACAACAGAAGTCGATGTGATTGACCTCCCAAGCATGAAAGGTCGCAACGTTGTCGTCCGAACAGACGTAACAGATGTTGATCTCCCGAAGCTCTCAGGGGACTTCAAGCTTGACAAAGTAAGCCTTCCAGACGGCTCTACCAAGAATTGGTTGAGTCAGGAATTCAAGGGACAAGTGGATATTCCACTCCCCAAGGTTTCAGGAGCCGACATCGGAGAACTCAAACTTCCTGATGGCAGCATAAAAACAACGTTCAAGCCCAAACCTGGTTTCACGTGGCCCAAGATCACGCTACCATCGCTTCAGATGCCTGATTGGGAGTTCAGCTCAGGGGAAAAGTCAGCTAGTCTGGAGAGGAAAGAGCCAAAGGGAGACCATGAGTTCCATGTTGGATTGAAAATGCCATCATTTGGCTTGAAGAAGGGTGTCAAAACACCCAAGTTTGATGGTATTGATGGCCTATTGGGTTATCTGCTCCCAGAGTCTGACTTGCCATCGCTCAAGATCCGTGACAACAGTGAAGTGGACGTTATTGACGCTCCATCTGGTAAAGTTCGTGACGTCGTCGTACGAACTGACATACCTGATGTAGACCTTCCCAATCTGTCTGGAAACTTGAAGATAGATAAGATCTCTCTCCCGGATGGTACCACTAAGAATGAACTAACCCAGGAATACAAGGGTAACTATGATCTTACCCTACCCAAGGTGTCAGGTGCTGATGTGGGTGAAATCAAGCTCCCTAATGGTTCCTTGAAGACGACTTTCAAGCCTAAAGCAGGTTTCAAATGGCCCAAGATCTCCTTGCCTTCAATAGAAATACCTGACTGGGAGTTCCGATCTTCGTCGCCCGAGCGGAAGAAGGATAAGGACAGTGATACCGACCACACTTTCAGTATTCATATGCCGTCATTTGGTATGAAGAAGGGGGTTAAGGTGCCGAAGTTTGATGGAATTGACGGGCTCCTTGGGTATTTGCTTCCAGAAGCAGATCTCCCTAAAGTCCGCATCCGTGACAGTACCGAAGTGGATGTCATTGACTTGCCTGGTGGGAAGAAGCGGGATGTTAATGTTCGAACCAAAATTCCTACAGCCGATATGCCGAAGCTCTCCTCTGATCTTCATGTCGAAAAAGTGACGCTCCCCGATGGCAGCATCAGTAACACTCTGACTCAGACTTTCAGTGGTAACCCTGATCTCACCCTGCCGAAACTCTCGGGAGCTGACATTGATCACCTGAAAATGCCCGATGGTGGCATGAAGACGACGTTTAAGCCAAAACCTGGTTTCAAATGGCCCAAGATCACCCTTCCTTCTATTCAGATGCCTGACTGGGAGTTTGGCTCCGGTGACCGATCGCCGAGTCCCGAAAGGAAAGCAAAAGAACACGGCGATTATAGTTTTGGGATGAAAATGCCATCTTTCGGCTTTGGTAAGGGACCGAAGGTGCCCAAATTTGATGGCTTGGATGGCATGTTGGGATATCTTCTCCCTGAAGGAGATCTTCCGAAGCTCAGAATCCGTGACAACACAGAAGTGGACGTCATTGACCTGCCTGACATGAAGGGCAGAGATGTTATCGTCCGAACTGAAATACCAGATGTTGACCTACCTAAACTGTCGGGTGATCTCAAAGTTGACAAGATGAAACTTCCTGATGGCAGCATTAAGAACATGCTGAACCAGAACTTCAAGGCCAGCGCGGAACTCCCTCTGCCGAAGCTCTCTGGCGCAGAAATCGATGACATCAAGCTGCCTAATGGCTCTGTGAAGACATCATACAAGCCAAAGGCAGACTGGAAGTGGCCAAAGATCACACTGCCTTCCTTGCAAATGCCTGACTGGGAGTTTGGCTCAGGAGATCGCTCGCCTAGTCCAGACAGAAAGGCCAAGGGCGATACTGACTTCAGCTTTGGGATGAAAATGCCGTCGTTTGGATTTGGCGGAAAGGGAGTAAAAGTGCCCAAGTTTGACGGTCTGGATGGAATGTTGGGATACCTTCTCCCTGAAGGAGATCTTCCGAAGTTGAGAATCCGTGACAACACAGAAGTGGACGTCATTGACCTGCCTGACATGAAGGGCAGAGATGTTGTCGTCCGAACTGAGATCCCTGATGTTGACCTACCAAAGCTGTCGGGTGACCTCAAAGTTGATAAGATGAAACTTCCTGATGGCAGCATTAAGAACATGCTGAACCAGAACTTCAAGGCCAACGCAGAACTCCCTCTGCCGAAGCTCTCTGGCGCAGAAATCGATGACATCAAGCTGCCAAATGGCTCTGTGAAGACATCATACAAGCCAAAGGCAGGTTGGAAGTGGCCAAAGATCACACTGCCTACCTTGCAAATGCCTGACTGGGAGTTCGGCTCTGGAGATCGCTCGCCAAGCCCAGAAAGAAAGGAGAAAGGCGATAGCGACTTCCACTTCGGCATGAAAATGCCGTCGTTTGGATTCGGTGGAAAGGGAGTAAAAGTGCCCAAGTTTGATGGTCTGGATGGCATGTTGGGATACCTTCTCCCTGAAGGAGATCTTCCGAAGTTGAGAATCCGTGACAACACAGAAGTGGACGTCATTGACCTGCCTGACATGAAGGGCAGAGATGTTGTCGTCCGAACTGAGATCCCTGATGTTGACCTACCAAAGCTGTCGGGTGACCTCAAAGTTGACAACATGAAACTTCCTGATGGCAGCATTAAGAACATGCTGAACCAGAACTTCAAGGCCAACGCAGAACTCCCTCTGCCGAAGCTCTCTGGCGCAGAAATCGATGACATCAAGCTGCCAAATGGCTCTGTGAAGACATCATACAAGCCAAAGGCAGGTTGGAAGTGGCCAAAGATCACACTGCCTACCTTGCAAATGCCTGACTGGGAGTTCGGCTCTGGAGATCGCTCGCCTAGTCCAGAGCGAAAGGCCAAGGGCGATAGTGACTTCAGCTTTGGGATGAAAATGCCCTCGTTTGGATTCGGTGGAAAGGGAGTAAAAATCCCTAAATTTGATGGTCTTGATGGCATGCTAGGCTATCTTTTACCGGAGGCAGACTTACCAAAGCTGAGAATTCGTGACAGCACCGAGGTAGATGTCATTGACTTGCCAGACCTGAAGGGCAGAGATGTTGTCGTCCGAACTGAAATTCCAGATGTTGACCTACCTAAGTTGTCGGGTGATCTCAAAGTTGACAAGATGAAACTTCCTGATGGCAGCATTAAGAACATGCTGAACCAGAACTTCAAGGCCAACGCAGAACTCCCTCTGCCGAAGCTCTCTGGAGCAGAAATCGATGACATCAAGCTGCCGAATGGCTCTGTGAAGACATCATACAAGCCAAAGGCAGACTGGAAGTGGCCAAAGATCACACTGCCTTCCTTGCAAATGCCTGACTGGGAGTTTGGCTCAGGAGATCGCTCGCCTAGTCCAGACCGAAAGGCCAAGGGCGATAGTGACTTCAGCTTTGGGATGAAAATGCCGTCGTTTGGATTTGGCGGAAAGGGAGTAAAAGTGCCCAAGTTTGACGGTCTGGATGGAATGTTGGGATACCTTCTCCCTGAAGGAGATCTTCCGAAGTTGAGAATCCGTGACAACACAGAAGTGGACGTCATTGACCTGCCTGACATGAAGGGCAGAGATGTTGTCGTCCGAACTGAGATCCCTGATGTAGACCTACCAAAGCTGTCGGGTGACCTCAAAGTTGACAAGATGAAACTTCCTGATGGCAGCATTAAGAACATGCTGAACCAGAACTTCAAGGCCAACGCAGAACTCCCTCTGCCGAAGCTCTCTGGCGCAGAAATCGATGACATCAAGCTGCCAAATGGCTCTGTGAAGACATCATACAAGCCAAAGGCAGGCTGGAAGTGGCCAAAGATCACACTGCCTACCTTGCAAATGCCTGACTGGGAGTTTGGCTCTGGAGATCGCTCGCCTAGTCCAGAGCGAAAGGCCAAGGGCGATAGTGACTTCAGCTTTGGGATGAAAATGCCCTCGTTTGGATTCGGTGGAAAGGGAGTAAAAGTCCCTAAATTTGATGGTCTTGATGGCATGCTTGGCTATCTTTTACCGGAGGCAGACTTACCGAAGCTCCGAATCCGTGACAACACAGAAGTGGACGTCATTGACCTGCCTGACATGAAGGGCAGAGATGTTGTCGTCCGAACTGAAATTCCAGATGTTGACCTACCTAAACTGTCAGGTAACCTCAAAGTTGATAAGATCAAGCTTCCGGATGGAAGCATTAAGAACATGCTGAACCAGAACTTCAAGGCCAACGCAGAACTCCCTCTGCCGAAGCTCTCTGGAGCAGAAATCGATGACATCAAGCTGCCGAATGGCTCTGTGAAGACATCATACAAGCCAAAGGCAGACTGGAAGTGGCCAAAGATCACACTGCCTTCCTTGCAAATGCCTGACTGGGAGTTTGGCTCAGGAGATCGCTCGCCTAGTCCAGACCGAAAGGCCAAGGGCGATAGTGACTTCAGCTTTGGGATGAAAATGCCGTCGTTTGGATTTGGCGGAAAGGGAGTAAAAGTGCCCAAGTTTGACGGTCTGGATGGAATGTTGGGATACCTTCTCCCTGAAGGAGATCTTCCGAAGTTGAGAATCCGTGACAACACAGAAGTGGACGTCATTGACCTGCCTGACATGAAGGGCAGAGATGTTGTCGTCCGAACTGAGATCCCTGATGTAGACCTACCAAAGCTGTCGGGTGACCTCAAAGTTGACAAGATGAAACTTCCTGATGGCAGCATTAAGAACATGCTGAACCAGAACTTCAAGGCCAACGCAGAACTCCCTCTGCCGAAGCTCTCTGGCGCAGAAATCGATGACATCAAGCTGCCAAATGGCTCTGTGAAGACATCATACAAGCCAAAGGCAGGCTGGAAGTGGCCAAAGATCACACTGCCTACCTTGCAAATGCCTGACTGGGAGTTTGGCTCTGGAGATCGCTCGCCTAGTCCAGAGCGAAAGGCCAAGGGCGATAGTGACTTCAGCTTTGGGATGAAAATGCCCTCGTTTGGATTCGGTGGAAAGGGAGTAAAAGTCCCTAAATTTGATGGTCTTGATGGCATGCTTGGCTATCTTTTACCGGAGGCAGACTTACCGAAGCTCCGAATCCGTGACAACACAGAAGTGGACGTCATTGACCTGCCTGACATGAAGGGCAGAGATGTTGTCGTCCGAACTGAAATTCCAGATGTTGACCTACCTAAACTGTCAGGTAACCTCAAAGTTGATAAGATCAAGCTTCCGGATGGAAGCATTAAGAACATGCTGAACCAGAACTTCAAGGCAAACGCAGAACTCCCTCTGCCGAAGCTCTCTGGCGCAGAAATCGATGACATCAAGCTGCCAAATGGCTCTGTGAAGACATCATACAAGCCAAAGGCAGACTGGAAGTGGCCAAAGATCACACTGCCTTCCTTGCAAATGCCTGACTGGGAATTTGGCTCTGGAGATCGCTCGCCTAGTCCAGACCGAAAGGCCAAGGGCGATAGTGACTTCAGCTTTGGGATGAAAATGCCGTCGTTTGGATTCGGCGGAAAGGGAGTAAAAGTGCCCAAGTTTGACGGTCTGGATGGAATGTTGGGATACCTTCTCCCTGAAGGAGATCTTCCGAAGTTGAGAATCCGTGATAACACTGAAGTGGACGTCATTGATCTGCCTGACATGAAAGGCAGAGATGTTGTCGTCCGAACTGAGATCCCTGATGTTGATCTACCAAAGCTGTCGGGTGATCTCAAAGTTGACAAGATGAAACTTCCTGATGGCAGCATTAAGAACATGCTGAACCAGAACTTCAAGGCTAACGCAGAACTCCCTCTGCCGAAGCTCTCTGGCGCAGAAATCGATGACATCAAGCTGCCTAATGGCTCTGTGAAGACATCATACAAGCCAAAGGCAGACTGGAAGTGGCCAAAGATCACACTACCTTCCTTGCAAATGCCTGACTGGGAGTTTGGCTCAGGAGATCGATCACCAAGCCCGGAGCGAAAGGTCAAAGGAGATGGTGATTTCGGCTTTGGGATGAAAATGCCGTCCTTTGGTTTCGGTGCCAAGGGGGACAAGATTCCTAAAGTTTCAGGTATTGATGGCCTGTTGGGCTATCTTTTGCCTGAGTCAGAGCTTCCTCAACTTCGCATTAGAGACAACACAGAAGTTGAGGTGATGGATCTCCCGGAATCGCGGGGCAGAGATGTGATCGTTCGTACTGAGTTACCCGAAGTGGAAGCGTCAAAATTATCCGGGAAGTTTGATGTGCCATCTATGAGAATGCCGGACGGGACGTTAAAGCACATGCTTACTCAGCAGTTTGCTTGCGATCCAGAACGGCCGCTTCCTAAGGTGGGCGGAGCTGATGTTGATAGCTTTACAGAACCTGATGGATCACTGAAGACAATATTTAAGCCTAAGGCAGGCTTTTCCTGGCCAAAAATATCACTTCCAAGTTTGCATTTCCCTGATTGGGATTTCAGCTCCGGCGAGAGGAAGCCAGAAGCAGAGGTAGAGGAGGAGTACAAGATGTCATTTGACATTCCATCCATGAGTATGCCTTCTTTCGGTTTCAAAAAGGGTACGAAACCCCCAAAGCTGCATGGCGTGGACGCTTTGTTGGCTTACCTGATCCCCGAAAAGGATGTACCTAAGCTGAGAATCCGTGATACAACAGAGGTCGATGTTATCGACATGCCCGACACCCAGCTCAGAGAGGTTCACGTGCGAACAACAATTCCTGACGCTGAGCTTCCAAGTGTGCCTCCTGGGATTAGTGTCCAGAAGATGACACTGCCAAATGGTCAGGCGGGTAGCGAACTGCTGCAGAAATTTAGTGGCGACTTTGACATGGTCCTACCAAAGGTGACTGGTGCAGAAATCAGTGATGCTACTCTTGCAAGTGGTGGACTAAGAACGACGTACAAGCCCAAACCTGGCTTCAAGTGGCCAGACATCAGTCTACCAACTCTGGAAATGCCAGACTGGACTTTCAGCAGTGCAGTGTCAGACAAAGATGACGTTGACCATCACCTCGGAATTAAGATGCCTTCTTTCGGCTTTGGTGGAAAGGGCCCAAAGGTTCCAAAGTTTGATGGCATTGACGGCTTACTTGGCTATCTCTTGCCAAAAAGTGAGCTGCCAAAGCTGAAAGTTGGAGACAGTACAGAGGTTGTGGTTGTAGATATGCCAGAAATGAAGGGGCGAAGCATCGCGGTCAACACCGAAGTTCCTGATGTGGACTTGCCTAAGCTTTCCGGCGATGTGCAGGTGGATAAGATCTCATTGCCTGATGGAACCTCCAAGAACATTGTAAGGCAGCACTTCGCTGGGGATGCCAGTTTAACTCTCCCCAAAGTGCATGGGGCGGATATCGGCACTGTTGAACTACCTGATGGTAGACTTCAGACATCCTTCAGGCCTAAGCCAGGGTTCAAGTGGCCCAAGATTTCTCTTCCATCAATTGGCATGCCGGACTGGGAATTCAGGTCTGGTGACAGGTCTCCTAGTCCTGAACGAAAGCAGTCCAAGGATAGTGAGCATCATTTTGGAATCCACATGCCATCGTTTGGGTTTAAGAAGGGTGTAAAAACACCGAAGTTCGATGGGATCGATGGCCTTCTAGGTTATCTTCTCCCCGAAGCCGAAATTCCAAAGCTGAGGATACGTGATGACACGGAGGTAGATGTTATCGATAGCTCGCGACCGAAAAGTCGAAGCGTTATCGTCAGGACAAATGTACCGGATGTTGATCTGCCCAAAATTCCCGCAGACTTGAAGATAAACAAGATGACCTTCCCGGACGGATCTGTGAAGAATGTTCTGGAACAAAAATTCGCGGGAAATGCTGACCTTAATCTACCAAAAGTGACTTGCGCGGACATTTCGGATGTCAAACTCCCTGAAAGTGGATTAAAGACTACATACCGACCGAAGGCAGGTTTAAAATGGCCTGAAATAACCCTTCCGTCTCTTCAGCTCCCTGACTGGAAGTTCTCGTCAGCAAAGCCAGAGAAAGAGAGCAAGCACAAGGATGGAAAGAGCGACCACGATTTCCATTTCGGGATGAAGATGCCGTCCTTTGGCTTCAAGAAGGGTTCAAAGCCTGCCAAGCTGGACGGAATTGATGGCTTACTGGAATACATTTTACCTCCCGCAGATATCCCAAGTCTGCGCATTAGAGACAACACGGAGGTGGATATAATTGACAGCAGTGGTTCCCAGGGGCGTCAAGTAGTGGTACGCACACCCATTCCAGAAGTAGAAATTCCTAAGCTGCACTCCGGACTTTCGCTTCAGAAGACTAGCCTACCTGACGGCTCAGTCCGCCACGAAATAGCACAAAATTATTCGGCCGATATCCACATTCCTTTGCCGAAAGTCTCAGGCGCAGTTGTGGATGAGAAAAAACTCCCGAAGACAACTGTCAAGACGACATACAAACCAAAACCAGGCTTCAAATGGCCTAAGATATCTCTTCCTGGATTCGAAATGCCGGACTGGGAGTTTGAATCTGGAGATCCACCTAAGGAAAAGACCCACAGTCTCGAACGTGGCATGAAGATGCCCTCTTTCGGATTCAAGTTTGGATCGAAAACTCCCAAGTTTGACGGCTTGGATGGAATGTTGGGTTACCTCCTTCCCGAAACCGATTTACCTAAGCTTAGGATCCGTGACAACACAGAAGTGGACGTCATTGACCTGCCTGACATGAAGGGCAGAGATGTTGTAGTCCGAACTGAGATTCCCGATGTTGACCTACCAAAGTTATCTGGAGATCTCAAGGTTGACAAGGTGACACTGCCTGACGGGACTATCAAGAACATGCTGAACCAGAACTTCAAGGCCGATGCCAAACTTCCTCTGCCTAAACTATCTGGGGCAGATATTGACGATGTGAAACTGCCAAATGGCTCAGTAAAAACATCGTTTAAGCCGAAGGCAGGCTGGAAATGGCCCAAGATCAGCCTTCCATCTCTGCAAATGCCTGACTGGGAATTTGGCTCTGGGGATCGCTCGCCGACCCCGGAACGAAAAGACAAGGATGATGGTGATTTTAGTTTCGGTATGAAAATGCCTTCCTTTTAGCTTTGGTGGAAAGGGAGTAAAGACGCCAAAGTTTGATGGTCTCGATGGCATGCTTGGCTACCTGTTGCCAGAGGGAGACCTGCCTAAGTTGAGAATCCGTGACAACACAGAAGTGGACGTCATTGACCTGCCTGACATGAAGGGCAGGGATGTTGTCGTTCGAACGGAGATTCCCAACGTTGACCTACCAAAGCTCTCCGGAGATCTCAAGGTTGACAAGGTGACACTTCCTGACGGGACTATCAAGAACATGCTGAACCAGAACTTCAAGGCCGATGCCAAACTTCCTCTGCCTAAGCTATCTGGGGCAGATATTGACGATGTGAAACTGCCAAATGGCTCAGTAAAAACATCGTTTAAGCCGAAGGCAGGCTGGAAATGGCCCAAGATCAGCCTTCCATCTCTGCAAATGCCTGACTGGGAATTTGGCTCTGGGGATCGCTCGCCGACCCCGGAACGAAAAGACAAGGATGATGGTGATTTTAGTTTCGGTATGAAAATGCCTTCCTTTAGCTTTGGTGGAAAGGGAGTAAAGACGCCAAAGTTTGATGGTCTCGATGGCATGCTTGGCTACCTGTTGCCAGAGGGAGACCTGCCTAAGTTGAGAATCCGTGACAACACAGAAGTGGACGTCATTGACCTGCCTGACATGAAGGGCAGGGATGTTGTCGTTCGAACTGAGATTCCCAACGTTGACCTACCAAAGTTATCTGGAGATCTTAAGGTTGACAAGGTGACACTGCCTGACGGGACTATCAAGAACATGCTGAACCAGAACTTCAAGGCCGATGCCAAACTTCCTCTGCCTAAGCTATCTGGGGCAGATATTGACGATGTGAAACTGCCAAATGGCTCAGTAAAAACATCGTTTAAGCCGAAGGCAGGCTGGAAATGGCCCAAGATCAGCCTTCCATCTCTGCAAATGCCTGACTGGGAATTTGGCTCTGGGGATCGCTCGCCGAGCCCGGAACGAAAAAGACAAGGATGATGGTGATTTCAGTTTTGGTATGAAAATGCCTTCCTTTAGCTTTGCTGGAAAGGGAGTAAAGACGCCAAAGTTTGATGGTCTCGATGGCATGCTTGGCTACCTGTTGCCAGAGGGAGACCTGCCTAAGTTGAGAATCCGTGACAACACAGAAGTGGACGTCATTGACCTGCCTGACATGAAGGGCAGGGATGTTGTCGTTCGAACGGAGATTCCCAACGTTGACCTACCAAAGCTCTCTGGAGATCTCAAGGTTGACAAGGTGACACTGCCTGACGGGACTATCAAGAACATGCTGAACCAGAACTTCAAGGCCGATGCCAAACTTCCTCTGCCTAAGCTATCTGGGGCAGATATTGACGATGTGAAACTGCCAAATGGCTCAGTAAAAACATCGTTTAAGCCGAAGGCAGGCTGGAAATGGCCCAAGATCAGCCTTCCATCTCTGCAAATGCCTGACTGGGAATTTGGCTCTGGGGATCGCTCGCCGAGCCCGGAACGAAAAGACAAGGATGATGGTGATTTCAGTTTTGGTATGAAGATGCCTTCCTTTAGCTTTGGTGGAAAGGGAGTAAAGACGCCAAAGTTTGATGGTCTCGATGGCATGCTTGGCTACCTGTTGCCAGAGGGAGACCTGCCTAAGTTGAGAATCCGTGACAACACAGAAGTGGACGTCATTGACCTGCCTGACATGAAGGGCAGGGATGTTGTCGTTCGAACGGAGATTCCCAACGTTGACCTACCAAAGCTCTCCGGAGATCTCAAGGTTGACAAGGTGACACTTCCTGACGGGACTATCAAGAACATGCTAAACCAGAACTTCAAGGCCGATGCCAAACTTCCTCTGCCTAAGCTATCTGGGGCAGATATTGACGATGTGAAACTGCCAAATGGCTCAGTAAAAACATCGTTTAAGCCAAAAGCAGGCTGGAAATGGCCCAAGATCAGCCTTCCATCTCTGCAAATGCCTGACTGGGAATTTGGCTCTGGGGATCGCTCGCCGAGCCCGGAACGAAAAGACAAGGATGATGGTGATTTCAGTTTTGGTATGAAGATGCCTTCCTTTAGCTTCGGTGGGAAGGGAGTGAAGACGCCAAAGTTTGATGGTCTTGATGGCATGCTTGGCTACCTGTTGCCAGAGGGAGACCTGCCTAAGTTGAGAATCCGTGACAACACAGAAGTGGACGTCATTGACCTGCCTGACATGAAGGGCAGGGATGTTGTCGTTCGAACTGAGATTCCCAACGTTGACCTACCAAAGCTCTCCGGAGATCTCAAGGTTGACAAGGTGACACTTCCTGACGGGACTATCAAGAACATGCTAAACCAGAACTTCAAGGCCGATGCCAAACTTCCTCTGCCTAAGCTATCTGGGGCAGATATTGACGATGTGAAACTGCCAAATGGCTCAGTAAAAACATCGTTTAAGCCAAAAGCAGGCTGGAAATGGCCCAAGATCAGCCTTCCATCTCTGCAAATGCCTGACTGGGAATTTGGCTCTGGGGATCGCTCGCCGAGCCCGGAACGAAAAGACAAGGATGATGGTGATTTTAGTTTTGGTATGAAAATGCCTTCCTTTAGCTTTGGTGGAAAGGGAGTAAAGACGCCAAAGTTTGATGGTCTCGATGGCATGCTTGGCTACCTGTTGCCAGAGGGAGACCTGCCTAAGTTGAGAATCCGTGACAACACAGAAGTGGACGTCATTGACCTGCCTGACATGAAGGGCAGGGATGTTGTCGTTCGAACGGAGATTCCCAACGTTGACCTACCAAAGCTCTCCGGAGATCTCAAGGTTGACAAGGTGACACTTCCTGACGGGACTATCAAGAACATGCTGAACCAGAACTTCAAGGCCGATGCCAAACTTCCTCTGCCTAAGCTATCTGGGGCAGATATTGACGATGTGAAACTGCCAAATGGCTCAGTAAAAACATCGTTTAAGCCAAAAGCAGGCTGGAAATGGCCCAAGATCAGCCTTCCATCTCTGCAAATGCCTGACTGGGAATTTGGCTCTGGGGATCGCTCGCCGAGCCCGGAACGAAAAGACAAGGATGATGGTGATTTCAGTTTTGGTATGAAAATGCCTTCCTTTAGCTTTGGTGGGAAGGGAGTGAAGACGCCAAAGTTTGATGGTCTTGATGGCATGCTTGGCTACCTGTTGCCAGAGGGAGACCTGCCTAAGTTGAGAATCCGTGACAACACAGAAGTGGACGTCATTGACCTGCCTGACATGAAGGGCAGGGATGTTGTCGTTCGAACGGAGATTCCCAACGTTGACCTACCAAAGCTCTCCGGAGATCTCAAGGTTGACAAGGTGACACTTCCTGACGGGACTATCAAGAACATGCTAAACCAGAACTTCAAGGCCGATGCCAAACTTCCTCTGCCTAAGCTATCTGGGGCAGATATTGACGATGTTAAACTGCCAAATGGCTCAGTAAAAACATCGTTTAAGCCAAAAGCAGGCTGGAAATGGCCCAAGATCAGCCTTCCATCTCTGCAAATGCCTGACTGGGAATTTGGCTCTGGGGATCGCTCGCCGAGCCCGGAACGAAAAGACAAGGATGATGGTGATTTCAGTTTTGGTATGAAGATGCCTTCCTTTAGCTTTGGTGGAAAGGGAGTAAAGACGCCAAAGTTTGATGGTCTCGATGGCATGCTTGGCTACCTGTTGCCAGAGGGAGACCTGCCTAAGTTGAGAATCCGTGACAACACAGAAGTGGACGTCATTGACCTGCCTGACATGAAGGGCAGGGATGTTGTCGTTCGAACGGAGATTCCCAACGTTGACCTACCAAAGCTCTCCGGAGATCTCAAGGTTGACAAGGTGACACTTCCTGACGGGACTATCAAGAACATGCTGAACCAGAACTTCAAGGCCGATGCCAAACTTCCTCTGCCTAAGCTATCTGGGGCAGATATTGACGATGTGAAACTGCCAAATGGCTCAGTAAAAACATCGTTTAAGCCAAAAGCAGGCTGGAAATGGCCCAAGATCAGCCTTCCATCTCTGCAAATGCCTGACTGGGAATTTGGCTCTGGGGATCGCTCGCCGAGCCCGGAACGAAAAGACAAGGATGATGGTGATTTCAGTTTTGGTATGAAGATGCCTTCCTTTAGCTTTGGTGGGAAGGGAGTGAAGACGCCAAAGTTTGATGGTCTTGATGGCATGCTTGGCTACCTGTTGCCAGAGGGAGACCTGCCTAAGTTGAGAATCCGTGACAACACAGAAGTGGACGTCATTGACCTGCCTGACATGAAGGGCAGGGATGTTGTCGTTCGAACGGAGATTCCCAACGTTGACCTACCAAAGCTCTCCGGAGATCTCAAGGTTGACAAGATGACACTTCCTGACGGGACTATCAAGAACATGCTGAACCAGAACTTCAAGGCCGATGCCAAACTTCCTCTGCCTAAGCTATCTGGGGCAGATATTGACGATGTTAAACTGCCAAATGGCTCAGTAAAAACATCGTTTAAGCCGAAGGCAGGCTGGAAATGGCCCAAGATCAGCCTTCCATCTCTGCAAATGCCTGACTGGGAATTTGGCTCTGGGGATCGCTCGCCGAGCCCGGAACGAAAAGACAAGGATGATGGTGATTTCAGTTTTGGTATGAAGATGCCTTCCTTTAGCTTTGGTGGAAAGGGAGTAAAGACGCCAAAGTTTGATGGTCTCGATGGCATGCTTGGCTACCTGTTGCCAGAGGGAGACCTGCCTAAGTTGAGAATCCGTGACAACACAGAAGTGGACGTCATTGACCTACCTGACATGAAGGGCAGGGATATTGTCGTTCGAACGGAGATTCCCAACGTTGACCTACCAAAGCTCTCCGGAGATCTCAAGGTTGACAAGGTGACACTTCCTGACGGGACTATCAAGAACATGCTAAACCAGAACTTCAAGGCCGATGCCAAACTTCCTCTGCCTAAGCTATCTGGGGCAGATATTGACGATGTGAAACTGCCAAATGGCTCAGTAAAAACATCGTTTAAGCCAAAAGCAGGCTGGAAATGGCCCAAGATCAGCCTTCCATCTCTGCAAATGCCTGACTGGGAATTTGGCTCTGGGGATCGCTCGCCGAGCCCGGAACGAAAAGACAAGGATGATGGTGATTTCAGTTTTGGTATGAAAATGCCTTCCTTTAGCTTCGGTGGGAAGGGAGTGAAGACGCCAAAGTTTGATGGTCTTGATGGCATGCTTGGCTACCTGTTGCCAGAGGGAGACCTGCCTAAGTTGAGAATCCGTGACAACACAGAAGTGGACGTCATTGACCTGCCTGACATGAAGGGCAGGGATGTTGTCGTTCGAACGGAGATTCCCAACGTTGACCTACCAAAGCTCTCCGGAGATCTCAAGGTTGACAAGGTGACACTTCCTGACGGGACTATCAAGAACATGCTAAACCAGAACTTCAAGGCCGATGCCAAACTTCCTCTGCCTAAGCTATCTGGGGCAGATATTGACGATGTGAAACTGCCAAATGGCTCAGTAAAAACATCGTTTAAGCCAAAAGCAGGCTGGAAATGGCCCAAGATCAGCCTTCCATCTCTGCAAATGCCTGACTGGGAATTTGGCTCTGGGGATCGCTCGCCGAGCCCGGAACGAAAAGACAAGGATGATGGTGATTTCAGTTTTGGTATGAAAATGCCTTCCTTTAGCTTCGGTGGGAAGGGAGTGAAGACGCCAAAGTTTGATGGTCTTGATGGCATGCTTGGCTACCTGTTGCCAGAGGGAGACCTGCCTAAGTTGAGAATCCGTGACAACACAGAAGTGGACGTCATTGACCTGCCTGACATGAAGGGCAGGGATGTTGTCGTTCGAACGGAGATTCCCAACGTTGACCTACCAAAGCTCTCCGGAGATCTCAAGGTTGACAAGGTGACACTTCCTGACGGGACTATCAAGAACATGCTAAACCAGAACTTCAAGGCTGATGCCAAGCTTCCTCTGCCTAAACTATCTGGGGCAGATATTGACGATGTTAAGCTGCCGAATGGCTCAGTCAAAACATCATATAAGCCAAAGGCGGGCTGGAAGTGGCCCAAGATTACCCTACCGTCTTTGCAAATGCCTGACTGGGAGTTTGGTTCTGGAGCTCGTTCCCGTTCGCCAAGTCCAGAGAAGGTCAGGGAGGAGGGCGACCATCATTTTAGTGTGAAGTTCCCATCATTTGGTTTTGGCAAGGGAGCTAAGGTTCCTAAGTTTGATGGTTTGGATGGCATGTTGAGCTATCTACTTCCAGAGGCCGAGGTTCCTAATCTCCGCATTCGAGACAATACGGAGGTTGATATCATTGATCTTCCTGATATGAAGAGACGTGAGGTCATCGTTAAGACCCAGATACCTGACTGCGATCTCTCCAAGCTTCCAGCGGGACTGAAGACACAGAAATTTACGCTGCCTGACGGAGCTACTACCAACTTGCTCATTCAAAAGTTTAATGCTTCTGCCGACCTTCCGGTGCCTAAACTTTCTGGTGCAGATATAAGCACGGCCAAGTTGGACAATGGGTCCCTCAAAACATCATTCAAGCCCAAGGAGGGATGGAAATGGCCAAAGCTCAGCCTTCCACACTTCCATCTCCCTGACTGGCATTTCGGAGGTAGTAGTGGCTCGTACAGTCCAGAGCAGATGAAAAAGACGTTTGATGTGAGCAAGGATCCTGGGATTGAGGGCGTCGGTGAACTGCTAATGCGCATAATCCCAAAGAATCAGCTACCGGATCTGGTGTTCACTGAGGGGTCAGAGGTGCATGTTGATATTCCTAAGTCTGGGGTGAAGCAGCTTAGCGTGACGACAAACATATCGGACTTAAACCTTCCGAACCTACCAGCAAATGGAAAGGTAAACACGGTAAACATGCCTAAGGTCGGGAAACAGGAACTTCTGATTCAGACGTTTGACATTTCTCCGGAACTAGAGGTACCTGAAGTGGATGGCGTGGAGGTCGTTGAAAGTAAACTTCCAAAAGGAGCTCTCCGCAAAACATATAAGCCACAGCGAGGTCTAAAATGGCCTGAGATCCACATGCCACTAGTTCGAATGCCCGCCTTGTCTGCAAAGGTCGACAAACCGGAATTCTCAGACGACGACGATACTGACTCGAGCTTCTCTTTCACTCTTCCTTCATTCGGGTTTAAGCGAGGTGCCAAGATACCAAAAGTGAAGGGTTTGGACGGTCTGCTAGAGTACATGCTGCCTAAGGACCAACTGCCCAAGTTACGTGTCCGTGACACCACGGTTGTGGACGTGATTGATGTCCCTGGTGCCAACGCACGAGAGATTGAGGTACGTACTGACATCCCAGCGGCTGATCTTCCCAAATTACCGAAAGGAAGTAACATCGTGAAGACGACCCTGCCAGACGGAAACATCCAAAGTACTCTCTGTCAAACTTTCCCTGGAAATGCGAAGTTGGTTCTTCCGAAGGTTAGTGGTGCGGACGTTTCGGAGTCCACACTACCGAATGGAAATGTGAAGGCTACCTACAAACCGAAGCCTGGGTTCAAATGGCCGGCCATCAACCTTCCAAGTTTAAGTATGCCTGACTGGGAGTTTGGCTCTACCGAGAAGTCTCCCAGCATAGAACGTGCAAGCTCCAAAAAGCCCAAGTTTGATGGCATAGCTGAACTTTTGAGTGGCCTTGTTCCCAAAGCGAAGCTACCCTCGATTCAATTCCGTGAGAATTCTACTATTGACGTTGAGGACTTGCCGTCTGGTGAGCGCAAGCTTGTCATTACCACCGAGGTTTCAGAGGAAGACTTGCCATCTATTCCAAAGGATGCCAAGATCGAAGTTGAAACCTTACCATCGGGTAAAAAACGGAAGGTATGGCGTCAATACTTCGATGTTGACCCGGAATATCAGCTCCCCGAAATCGAGGGCGCTTATATTGAGGAAGTTTCAATGCCTGATGGTACGGTCAAGACATCATACAAACCAAAGGGTGGATTCAAGTGGCCAGAGTTCCAGATACCAAAGTTCCATCTTCCGGGATGGGAATGGAAAAGAAAGTCGAGTGCTGATGCTTCAGTAAGCAAAGAAAAGCCAGTAAAGGCACCCAAAGTGAGCAGTGGTAAGGTGTCGTTAAAGAAACAACCGAACTTCTTAAATATCGATGGAGTTCTTGAATACCTGATACCTGGAGACAAGTTAGGTAAATTGAGGGTGCGTGATACCACGGTCGTGGCAGTCAATGACATGCCAAAGATGAGAGTTCGTGACGTCGTACTCCGCACTGAAGTCCAGCCGTCAGATGTGGCAAAGCTACCATCGAACATTCCAGTGATGGATGTCACACTGCCCTCCGGAAGGTCTGCTCAGATCATAGAACAGACCGTGAAGGCGGATGCCGATCTTGTACTCCCAACCTGCTCCAGTGCGAATGTGACAGATGAGTCCCTTCCAGACGGCTCAGTCAAAACCACCTACCGCCCACGCAAGGGTTCCAAGTGGCCGAAGCTCAAGTTGCCAGTGTTTAGCCTGCCTGATTGGGAGTTCAAGTCGTCAAAGGTCAGGTCACGCTCACCAAGCCCAACCAGTGACGAGGAGGGACGATTCTCATTCTCAGGTCTGTTTTCCCGCTTCCTGCCATCGTTTAGTAAGGACAAGGCTGAGATCGAGGTCGAGGAAGATCCTGTTCACGGTAAACAGTTCGTTGTCAAGACAGAAGTGCCTGAAGATGAGCTGAAGAATGTCCCAGAGGGTGCTGTCATCGAAGTTGAGGCACTACCTGATGGCCGCCAGCGTCGTGTGTGGCGTCAGCCTGTCGAAACAGAAATCAGCCTGGACTCACCGGAAATCGAGCTCAACGAGGAAGTGATGCCAGATGGTCGTGTTCGGAAGACTGTGAAACCTAAGGCTGGTTTTGAATGGCCATCATTCTCGTTCAGCTTTGGCAAGAAGGACGAGCCGAAAGAGACGCCGTCTAATGTGCTGGGAGAAATGATACCGGAGAGCCAGCTACCAAAGGTTAAGTTCCTGGATAATTCTGAAATAGAGGTGCTGGAGCTTCCAGATGGCAAGCGGCAGGCTGTCATTGTGACGGAAGTAACTGATGACAACATCAATCAGCTTCCAGCTGGAGCACAGATAGTGGATGATGTCTTACCAGATGGCCGGAAGCGGCGTGTTTGGTACCAGTATTTCGATGTGGAAGAAACATACGTCATGCCAAAATACGAAACTGTAGAAATTATCGAAATCTCCTTGCCTGGTGGAGGTACAAAGAAGGTCCTAAAGCCTCAAACAGGTATCACATGGTCTCGAATTCCCAAGCCAATTAAGCGGAAACCAAGCGAACAGAAGATGACATCAGAGAAAGCTACCAAAGCATCTAAGATACCAGTACGTGAGGGAAAATCACCTAAACCAGAGCCATCTAAGAGGAAATCGAGCAAATCAAAAGATGAGGACACGGGGAAACCGGGTGCAGCCATGACCAGCTTCATGCTGTCAATGGTGCACCCGGACGGCCTCGAGATCGTGCGCGACAGTGTAGTGGAAGAGAAGCCGGAAGATCTCAGCCTGGAAATTCAGCCCGGTAAACACCCTGCTGCCGACCGCGGTCCTGAATCTCCATCGAAGAAGCCGAGGGAAGAGTTCCCAGAGGCCTTCGGTGCTGCACCATCGGATGCCCCTGAGCGCCGGTCGGAATCTCCTACTAAAATACCAAAGAAAGTTGTGAGGCCGCCAGTTGTAGATGCCCCAATCAAGGTTCGACCGGCCTCGACGAAGCTGAAGGACGCACCTCCACCGGAGGGTGTTGAAACGGACTTATCTACTGTGCTATCCCCCTCTGAAATTGAGAAAATGTTAGCCCCGCTGGATGACGTGCTCAAGGAAAGCGATCCTTCAGACTCCTCTAAAAAGTCCAAGATTCCTGTCATGAAGCCGGCAGTACCACCACGCGCCCCCAGACCGGCTCCGCGTACACCGCCCTCGTCGCCAAAGACCATCGACATCCCGGCGGCTGGCAGTATTCACTTGCACCAGGTAGTGGAGCGGACAGTCTGTGAGAGTGATGATGATCTCGATGAGCCAGAGCCATCATCTGTGCCTTTGGGTGCCGATGTGGAAATCCAGGAGCAGCCAGATGGTAGTGTGCGACGTATCTACAAGCGAACGCTCGTCACTGCGGGTGAAGACATCCCTTCGATGCACCTGAGATTCCCTAATTACACTGTACAAGAAGAAACGGGCCCAGATGGCCGCGTGATCAGAATTGTTCGGAGAGTGATAACCACGGAAGATTATGGTTGGCTACCCGCCGGAGCTGATGTGGAGGACGAGGAGCAGCCCGATGGAACCGTGCAGAAGGTATGGAAGCAGGTCCTGAGTCCTGGCGATCCGGACTATGACATTCCTGAAGACGATGACACCGACATCAAGGAGGAGTTGCAGCCTGATGGAAGCCTCGTTCGAAGAGTCAGTCGGAGACGTATTGTCAGGCCCTCTGCGCCGCCTGCGGAGTTTGAGGTGCCGGAGGGAGCAGAAGTCACTGAAGAGGTGCAACCCGACGGTTCTGTCATCCGGAGGATTATTCGGAGGCGAATCATAACCACCACCTCTGAAGAGCCTGATTTCGAGGTACCAGAAGGTGCCGAAGTAACAGAAGAAGTCCAACCCGATGGATCCATCATCCGAAAGATTATCCGGAGGCGGGTGGTAACAACATCTCAGGATGATCCAGAATTTGAAGTTCCCGAGGGCGCTGAAGTCTCAGAAGAAGTGCAACCCGACGGCTCAATTCTGCGAAGAATCATCAGAAGGCGAATTGTGACGACTACGTCTGAGCAGCCTGAGTTCGAGGTTCCGGAGGGAGCGGAAGTGACTGAAGAGGTGCAGCCTGATGGTTCCATCATTCGCAAAATCATCCGGAGAAGAGTTGTAACAACCACTTCCGAAGAACCTGACTTCGAAGTTCCAGAAGGTGCAGAAGTTACAGAGGAGGTGCAACCTGACGGCTCTATTCTTCGCAAAATCATCCGGAGAAGAGTGGTAACAACTACATCAGAAGAACCCGAATTCGAAGTTCCCGGAAGGTGCAGAAGTTACAGAGGAGGTACAACCTGACGGCTCTATTCTTCGCAAAATCATCCGGAGAAGAGTGGTAACAACCACATCCGAGGAGCCTGACTTCGAAGTCCCGGAAGGTGCAGAAGTTACAGAAGAAGTTCAGCCAGACGGCTCTATTCTTCGCAAAATCATTCGGAGAAGAGTGGTAACAACCACATCCGAGGAGCCTGACTTCGAAGTCCCGGAAGGTGCAGAAGTTACAGAAGAGGTTCAACCCGACGGCTCTATTCTTCGCAAAATCATCCGGAGAAGAGTGGTAACAACCACATCCGAGGAACCTGACTTCGAGGTTCCAGAAGGTGCAGAAGTTACAGAGGAGGTACAACCTGATGGCTCTATTCTTCGCAAAATCATCCGGAGAAGAGTGGTAACAACCACATCACAAGAGCCAGATTTTGAAGTTCCTGAGGGCGCCGAGGTGATTGAAGAAGTCCAACCCGATGGATCAATCCTTCGCAAGATCATTAGACGCCGAACCGTTACAACCACCGTTCAGGGTCCTGAGTTTGAAGTGCCAGAGGGCGCGGAAGTCACAGAAGAGACGCTTCCAGACGGCACCGTCCGCCGTATCGTCCGGCGAACGGTGGTAACTTCATCGATTCCAGACGCAGATGTACCAGAGGGTGCCGAATTCTCTGAGGAAACCCTGCCTGATGGGACAGTTCGTCGGATAACTCGCCGATTAATCGAGCTTCCAGAAACAGAAGACCTACCTGAGGATGCTGAAGTTGAAGAAATCGATACGCCAGAGGGTCGCGTGAGGCGAATTATCCGACGACGTATTGTGACGACAACAGAGGCTCCGGAAATTGAGGTGCCAGAAGGTGCCGAGGTTTCCCAGGAGACTATGCCAGACGGTACGGTGAGGAGGGTAATCCGGAGACGTATGGTCACCACCGAAATGTCACCGGACGATGTTCCTGATGATGCTGATGTCAGCGAAGAGGTAATGCCGGATGGCTCAGTGCGACGCATCATTCGACGAAGGGTTGTCACATCAGAGACCTCACCGGTGGATGATGTTCCTGAGGGATCGGAGGTGGAAACGAGGACCTTGCCCGACGGCACGGTACAGAAAATTGTTCGGCGACGTATTGTCCGGACAGTCGAGTCGGAACCGGAGGGCGAATTCCAGGAGACAGAGCATACTTCTCCTGGAGGAACGCGGCGTATTGTTCGTCATCGCGTTGTTAAAATGCCAACCATAGACTTGGGAACACAGGTGATTGAAAGCCAGCCTGACAGTCGGCTATCAAATATTGCTGAAGATAATGTACCTGAAGATGCTGAAGTCCACGAAGAAACGCTCCCTGACGGCTCAGTCCGGAGAATTATTCGACGACGAATCATTCGGAATGTTTCTGATATAGATTTGGATAACCTTCCTCCCGGCTGCACTGTCGAAGAACAAGTGCAACCAGACGGGTCAATCATGAAGGTCGTTCGTCGGCGGACGGTCAGGACGGTGATGACCTCAGATGTTACCAGCGTTCCACAGGGCCTGGAAGTCGAAGAACAGACAATGCCAGATGGTCAGCTCCGAAGAACGATCCGGCAACCATACGACGGGGTCTCGGAGGTGCCTTCCGGGGCTTCGATTGTAGAGCTCTCAGATAGCGATGGCCATGTCCGACTGTACACTCAGTGGATTGTGTTTGGCGATGATGTACCTGAGTCTTTGAGGGGAATTCTTGAACTTCCTGCGGTTGGTGGCGAGTCATGGCGACAGTCATCGGGTAACGAGTTGCTCACATCCTCCCCATCCGACATTCCTGAGTCCGTGGAGACCGAAGTGCTCCCAGACGGAAGCGTCCGACGCGTGGTGCGAAGGTCCACCGTCCTCACCACCCAGTTCCTCACCCCGGAAATGCGCGCGCTGGCCGAGGCCGAGCCCCAGGTCGAGGAAGAGATCCTCCCCGATGGAAGCGTGCGTCGGGTCGTCAGGAAAACAGTGGTGCGGCAGGTGACTCCGGACGGGACCCCCTCTACAGGTACTTGGCTGAAGCACGCCACTCTCCCGCTGTTTGGCACGCACCTGCCGTTTGCAGCGCACGAGTGCCAGTCGTAGCTGCTGCTGCATTCACTCGGCGTCGCATCTGCCCCCCTGGTGCTGAGGACTAACATGTGCAGTTGTTGTAGAGGCTCGGGAGGCGGGCAGTGGCGGCCCGACTGCACTGGGCTGGCTTTTCTTCGCTCTGGCATGTTGGCCGTTTCCTGTGTTGTTGAAATATAGGACTTTCCCTGGGGTATCCTACTAACTTTGGAATATAAAGGTATTGGTCTGCTTATTTTCTGCCCCTGAAGCGCGGCATTTTCTTGGGAGGTTATATTGGTAGTGCGAACTTATTTTCCTAAATGATATTACGTTATACCTCGCTGTTCCTTTTAAATCCTTCTTATTCGCCCTTGAACGGTTTAAATGATTCTGTTTTATAAGTCACTCTGCCAATTGCAAGGTTGGCCATCGTTTTCGGCGCAACCAAGCCAATCGTTGCTGGTCCAAATTTTTGAAGTAGATTGATTTTTTCTCTCCTATATATTTCCAATAAGATCCTGTATATCCTAAGAGAAGCACCAGTGAAATCAAGAGATCTCCTGTCTTTTATCGGGGCTGCTTCACATAAAATGCTTAGCCCCAGGTGTCACCTATCTTTCTGGCATCTATGTGGCATTGGCATGGGCAGGGATGGGACTAAGCCAGGGCTAGGGTCTACCCAGCTAACCTGACGAACATTAACTGACGTTGGACCGGACTTGTTCTTTCCGGGCACATTCGACGTGCATAACCTGTGCTATTCTCGCTAATCGTTTCGGTGGAAAGTATGTGTATGTTGGTTGTGTTGTTATGACGTCATGAGTTCTGTGATCATGCTCGCTGTCTCTTGTCTTTGTTTCTCTATGTGGTGGGTCTTTATGATGTGACAGGGTGTGAATGATTGCCGTTGTGGTTTTTATTGGTCTGATGTCTGATTGCGTGATGGAGTGACTGATCCTTAGTCCTGCTCCGTTGTCTAATATCTTCTGAGTTGCAGCTGATGCTCTGGTATTATACACTGTATATTGGCATTTCTTTTAATGAACAAAAACATTGGGACAGCTTATTGGATGGCGGGTATCAAGTAATTGCTGTAAGAAATACACCGTTTGGGCTTGGCGATGGGATATATGAGCATCGGGTGCGTGGTAGTACAAGGACTAACCAGTTTTGTGTACTAACCCTTTAGATTTGGAGATCCGGCGAGCGGCTCCTGCTCCTGCTCCCCGAAGTGTCTTCAGTTTTACTCAGTCTTCCACTGCCACATTTTCCTCTTCCTCTTCGCGACAGCAGGACACGACAGTGACATCGGCTGCCGTGAGCTTGCCTTGCTCTGCTCCTTTAGACTTGACACATCATGAGCCAAGTGCAAACGTGGGTGGCATCGAAGAACGGATTGAAAGCTATTCCCAGCGGCGTAGTTTCTGGGAAGGCGTTAGCCAGGGGTCTCAAGACGAGCCGCAAGTTCAGAGACAGATTTCCAAGGTGGAGGACCAGTCGCCTAGTTCACCGAAGTCCGGCGACAAGACCAACAGTGGTAAAGAGGCTCTGGGGGCGGACCTGCCGTCATCTGGACCATCTTCTGGTGATGATGATGACAATGGGGGTGCTCCACGTGGTGGCGAAGGCGTAGTCAACGTAGCTTTTCTGGGAGAGAGCGAGGTTGATAGAATTGAGGGTCACATTGAGCGCTCTGCAAGTCCATACGAAGTGCAGAGGAGCCTGGATGATGTCAAAGAAGAGTCCATGACCACGGAGGACGTTTCTGCAACTGATGTTGCCACCAAAAGAGGCATGTTTGAACGAGAGATTGAGCGTGAGGCGGAGGCCGCACGGCGACCGATGGTGGCCCGCCGAAGTCGCGACAGTGATCCAGACACCAGTTCCTCCACTGAGCAGCGGACTAGCACGGTGTCAGAGCAGGATACTATGCCCTCTGCTGAAGAGATCGGCGGCAGCCGTACCGGCGAAGAGGAAGCATTGTTACCAGTTGTACGAGAAGCTCTGGCAACAGATGATGACGGCACTCCAAGCGGAGACCCTGCTGAGGAGATCGGAATGCGAGCAGGTTTCACCGAGGCGGAGGAAGCAACTTACGCGGTGGTCCAGAAACGAATGCGAACTGACATTGTTTTAGAAGAAATGGGTCAAGTTCTGGAAACGCAAAGTCCGGAGAGAAAGCGTCTTTTGACCCCGGAGCAAGAAGAGGCACGCCGTGAGCTTGATACTCCAAGTGCTGCAGCGTTGCCAGCGGAGGTCTCCAAACAAGTGCCAGAAGAAGATACTGAGTCTTACGAAACGAAGCAGTTCTGTACAGAAGAGTACTCGGAGGCAGAATGCGAGGAAGAAGAGCCAACGGAGCTTGCTAAAGAAGATGGCAGAGGTCAAAGCGACGAGCAATTGCAAGAACGGACTCAAACAGAGTTTCGTGATGATCTTGAAACCAGATCATTCACCTCAGAGACTCAAAATGACATACTTGACACCGTGGAGGAAACTGGTGGGGATATCTTAGCGGGGGCAGATTATCGGAAAGAGCACAGAGTTTCCGAATCAGAAAACAAATACATATGCGAGCATTTGGACCGCATTGATGACGTAGATGAAGTTGTGGAATCAACAATAGATGCTAGCCCAATACAGGATTCAGAACTAAAAGGTGCGCATCTGCGTGCGCTGAGCAGTCCACCACGTGAAGAGGAAGTTTCATCGGAAAGCCCCTCTCAGGAGCTAACTTCTCAGCACCAAATTGGCACCGATGTAATTGAAAACCAGCCAGCACCGTGTCTGCCCGTATCCGACCTCTGCCTAGCTGGAACTACGTCAGCCGAGCTTCTCCGACCGACTGCTCCTGAGCTGGAATATATATCTCCTTCAGAACCCAGTCGAGCTTTGCCAAGCCAGTACTCTTTACAAGAAGATGCTTCTTTGCAGGGACCAAGTTTTGCGTATCAGGATGAAGCTGGGGTCTATGAAGAGGGTAAAACTGTGAGTTCTCCTCCTGAGCATGGTCATATCCAGCAGACTTTTGAGGTGCGGGGTTCCTTTGAGTCATACAGCTACCTGCCTTCTTCTGAGCCCGAGCATCTTGAACATGAACCAGAACATTATGAACCTGACGAACCAGCTGTGAGTGCACCATCTGCAGCTATTTTGACACGTGTAACTTCTGAAGCTGACAAGCTGCTATCATGTGCTGAGGGAGATCAGATTCTTCCAGAACTGGAAGTGTCAGCTCCTGCAGAACGAAAAACATCAGTCTCCTCCCACCATCCAGAGCTGTCTGTCATCGCTGAAACTTCGCTGGAAGAAGAGTTGCAAGAACCTCCGATCACCACTTCTCTGGATATGACAGTACGTGTGCGTCCCCTAGATGTATTTTCCCCTGAAGAGAGGTCAGTGGGAGTTTTGGAGCCTGTCGCGCCAGAACGCCTCGTCGACCACACTCTTCCGTCTCCAATCCGTGTGTCTACTGAGGCATGGACTCAACCAGTGTGGGAGACTGCGGAGGACCATGCAGACCAACCCGGAGAGGAGTTTGTGCAGGATATTCCTCTAGAGAGACAGGTGGTGATGGAGAGGGACGAAGAGACAACATCGAGTAGCCTTGGAGACTCCGTTCGGGAACGGAATCCACCAGCTGAGGAGCCACAGGTCGGTGGTGTAGACCAAACAGAAGGGGAGCTACTAGAAGTGAATGGTGATGAGTCGACAATGCCACCGTCGCTTTCATTCGAGGATGCTCACAGGCTAGCAACGGAGATTGTAACAGACATTAAAACAAGAATCACGCAACACCCGGAGTTACTGTCAGCCGGTGAAGGTGCCGTAACAGGTATCACCACGGCCGTTGAAGCCCCTCTCTATGACTCCGGAGAGGCCGGTGAGGGGCGGCTCCATGATTCTGTCTCCTCAGACAAAGCAACGACGGAGTCATCAGAAATATCCCGTCTCTCAGACAGCCTGCGAGACGAACCAGCGGTAGATGTAGAATGGATTCCAGTGGAAGCTGGGTCAGCTCCTGAGGGTGCTCGGCAACCTCCCGAACTGGATGAGCCTGCGCAAGGGTTCACAGAATCTGGCGCTGCGGGAGCTTCTACTTCCCCCCTTCCAAGAGCAGCGACTGCAGATTCGGTCTTCACCTCTGAAACTCCTCAGAAAGTAGATGACTATTTGCGCCAGCTTCCAGAAGCTCCAGACAGCGATCATCACTCTTTGGTGCAGCATGTGGCTCAGAAGAAGGCAGCAGCGCTTGGACGCCCGCGCCATGCACATCTGGAGAGCTTAGAGATAACTGACGAAGATCTACGAGAGAGTGGTAACGACCTCTCTCCACTGGAGAGTCACATGGAGCGATTGCGACAGATGTCTGTAGTTGCCATGGACGAAAGGGAGCTTGCAATGCTTCAAGCAGAAGATGAGCGCCTTCAGGCGGAGGCTTTGGCGCAGTCGGAAGAACAAGAAGCTGTGGATATGGCAACGGCACGAAATCCTGCGATAGGACTCGAAGAGAAAAATGTGTTCCAATTTGAGTACGGGCCAGTGAGGTCAGTAGGAAGTGAATCTGAGAAACCGGATTTGCAGGATCCCCGGGTTATGGGGCTTCCATCTCCGACAAAAGGCTTGAAAAGTAATGTGGAATTCAGGGAAGCCCCCAAAGACAGTCATCAAGGAAAGGGGAATGATGAAGATGAGGACTTAACGGAAAGCTACGCAGAACGCGGAGAAACTGAAACTGGAACAGAAAAACACAAGTTAGAGGACCAACACACTGCAAAGGAAGAAACGAAATTCTTTGAAGAAAGCCTGGAATCACAATCTTTTGAAGCTTCTACAAGGGTATCGCAGTCTTTGGAATCATCTACCAGGGTGCGCCTACAGGAAGACGAAGAATCTAGCTTTGCCAGTATGTCATCTGAGGCTTTTGAAGCTACTGCAAAATCGACTGAGATGGCCGAAAATGTTACTACTTCGGGTGAATCTAGAACATCTGAAAGTAAGATAAAAAAATCCATCGTGGAAAAATCTGAACTCCAGTCAAGGTCCTCTGAAGAGACAACCTCGACATCCCGCTCCTCTGCATTCCAAACCCAAGAAACATCACACGAGATGCTTGAAAAAGAGTTAAGCGCTGAATTCAGCGAAGAAAAGCTGCGCACCTCAATGACCCGCTCGTCCGAAGAAAGTTTTACAAAGTCTGAAAGATCCGAAGCTCATAGTTCGTCAGAAGTGTCAGAAGCTATAACGCGGTCCACTGAAGAAACTTTTGAAGCTGCTGTAAAAGCGACAGATGAAGCTACCGAGAAATTAATCAGAACAGCTGGTTTCCTCTCCAGATCACATGAAAAAGCAGATGTTAGTGAAGTTCGAAAGCGTGCTTCTCAAGAATCTTTTGGATTTGCCACAACTTCTACAACAGAAAAATCTACCGAAGCAATGTCCGAGTCAGTAGAAGAGTCGACCAGTAAAATGATGACGTCTGCGGAAGAAAAGGCACAAAAGGTCACGAAGACCACTTTTGAAACACAGCGAGAAGCTGCCCAGTCTACTCGCGAAACACAAGAAAGATTTTCCAGAGAAACAGAAGAAAACTTAGCATCCTTCAGGAGATCTTCCGAGCAGGAAAGGGACAACGTGTTCACCGGCAAAGCAGATTTTCAAGAAATGTTCACAAAATCTGTAGAGGACACATCTGAGTTTATCAGTGAAACCTTGGAAGAAACCCTGTCAACGTCAGTGAATTTAGAAGAGGAATCAACCCAGGCTGCTCAGAAGTTCGGGAAACCTGATGAATCAGAGCCCGCTCTGGCAGCTTCTTCGGGAAGTTTTGGCTTCCATCAAACGGTCACTGATCAGAGCAGTATGTCGAAATCTTCAGACTCGCGCACCGAATCAGCTTCTATGTCGAGTCGCGAAGTAGTCACGGTGGTGGACCCCATGTCACCAGCTTCGTGGTTGCCCGAGCCCTCCACATCCCAGAGCTCGTCTTCGCCGGACATTCCTGGCGGTGAGCGGGAGCCGGCCGTTCCTCAGACGTCACACTCCACCAGCCAGGACTCTGTTACTTCCGGGGACGTCAAACATCACTGCGCTCCCAGCGCAGCTCAGAAGATGAGCAGGGCGCTGCCTCGAGCAGCGGAAGTATGGTCCGCGGCTACGAATCAGGCGTTGTCATGCGACAGCACACTTCGCGCAGAGCTGATTCAGAGAGTACTCGACGTCCAGTGACTGATGCCGACAGCTCTGGAGAGAGTCGATATCACACAGCTCCGGAGGGAATGTCAACTGATGGAAGTCGGTCCACTTCTCGACCAACGAGCTCAGACGTGGAGCTAGGAGGCGCTGTATGCACAGGAATCCCGTCTGACTATGACACTGCGCTGTCTGCTGCAACGACCGGGTCGCAGGACTACTACACCGCTAAGTCGTCGCTTAGCTCGCGCCACTCCTTGCGTTCCTTCGACTCCAGTGATACCAGTGGTCACCTGGCGAGCGTGGAGGTCAGTGAACCCTCTGAGACGTTAATGACATCAGCCGTAGAATTGGACCGAGAGGCGACGCCCACTGGTCACCCGGAAGAGGAGGAAAAGTCAGAGCGACGAGCCAGCAGGGCGTCCACTCCCGAACATGCTGCTCCGGAGGTTGGGCAGCTGGAGCTTCAGCCTGGCGCTGCTGCAGCTGCTGCAGATGTTGGAGAAGCTGCTGCTGAGGCTGCTCCGCCCGTTGAGCTGGAAGGAGATGACCTGTTCGTGGAGCCAAACATGAAGCGTTCTGCGGAGATGCTATTCGGTCAAGGGCAAAGTGGAGAGTTAGGAACGGTAGTTGGCGCCCTGGAGGGTCATGTCGTGGGAGACAAAGAGCGGGAGAATGACCGTGCTGTGTCGCCTGAAGCACTTGACTCGGAACCGGCCAGCGGAGAATTTGGTACAAAGCTAATGTCAGAGTCTCTGGAGAGTGCCTCAGATGCTAGCCGCCAGCAGCCTTCTGCGACTGAGTCGCAGCGAGCAGCTGCTGGCAAGGAGACGTGGTTCACGGAGTCACAGCACATGGACGCCTCCCTTTCCAGCGTCTCTGAACATCTTAGCACAATGACAGGCTCCCAGCTGTCTGAGAGCTGTCTCTCGGAAACTCTCCATGCCGAGGAGACGCCACCAATGCTGCGGCACCGCTTCTTGGAGACGGTGGAAGGCATGGAGTCGCCCCAAATGACGGATAGTGACGCGGAACAAGTGGACGTGGAGATACAGTTGCCAGAGCTCACCACGACCCCAGCTGCCAACAGGCCACTGCGCCGTGCTCTGTCGGAGTCGGCGACCAGCAGCGAAGTCGGAGAGAGGCTTCGGGCCCAGATGCTAGAGAAGGGTCTTTCTGAGGAGCGTGCCGAGTGGGAGATCGCGCAGATCATGACTCAACCATCGGATCCGAGTATTGTCACCAGTATAGAGCGGCCTGACAGTCCAGAACCGATGGGGGACTCTCGAATGGGCAGTGAGGCACAGTGTATTCCTCTGACGCCAGAGTCTGCTCCACCTTCAGCTAGCCCGGAAGCCAGCCCCCAGCTACCTACAGCACCAGTAATATCGGTCACAGAGCCCGCCGATGGGCCGCTGCTGGGGACAGAAGTGTCTCCACCTTCTTCGGACAAGTCACCGACATCGTCGGAAAGGTCCACTGAAGGGTCGGACGAGGGTCGGGAGTATGCTTTCGACGAAACAGAGTACATACCGCCGCAGCGGCTGCATGAGACGATTTTGGAGGAGGAGGAATTCGACAGTAATGGTGCGGCATCCTCTGGTACATCAGTGGCAGCTTCTGGCGGGGTTCAATCAGCAGGTAGTGGAACCACCCGTTCGGGAGCCGCCGAAGACATGTCGCCGGATGAGTTTATACTGGTAGAGGGTGGAGGCAGGCTTGACTCTATCGTTTCGCCGCCTCCCACTGTGATCCCGGTCTCTCGAGTGAGATACTTCCCGGAGGATGTGCAAAAGATTGAAGACGAGTCAACCCCGCCGGCACCGCCTGATCCTGCAGAGATGGCGGAACAAAAACGCTGGGCTGAGCAGCTTTTTGAAGGTGGCGCCACAGTGGCCGAAGGCGGTGACGACTTCACCAAGCATCTTGAGGACATTATTGAAGAGGATCGCGATGAGGCAATGATGAATCGTGAATTAGAGCGTCTGAAAGAGTCTCTGAGCTCGACACCAGAGCTTGAACTGGCGGCTCGCTTACGTCTAACCTCACGCAGTGGAGAGAGTGACGATGTATCCTTGAGCTCCCTCCAAGAGTTTGAGCGACTTGAACAAATGATGGCCCACCGAGGGAGCTCACAGGATTCAATCGGCTCTTTGAACAACAGCAACACCAATAGCAGTGGTGGATCCAGTGGTGGAAGACGTCGCGGAAATGGGGCTTCGTCCCAGGGTGATGATGTCAGCCTGGCGTCCCTGAAGGACTTTGAACGTCTCGAACAGCAAGTGGCTCTCGCAGCTCAGACGGAAAACCGTGCTCGCGAAGAGGAGCGCCTCCTGTCGGAGATTGAGGAAGGTCACGAATCTCAGATGAGTGAGTCGGACAGCTGCGAAACAGTGTCTGTAACTTCAGAGCGTCAGGTGGGTCAGGACGAACAACAACTGTTTGAGATTGATGAGATCATTCGCGAAGCTCAGGGAAACGTTGAGCGGCTCCATGGCGAGACAGAGATGGTGGAGAGCATTCGCTTAGAGGACATTTGTGACATTTCGGAGGCTGGTCTGGTAACAAACACACCCCCTGGAGAGGAAGAAGGTGAGGTAGCTTCAGGTGGTCACTTAGCATCACCTGATATTCACCGGCGTCTGCTTGGCGCTCAGACGGAAGAGTTGACCCAGGCACGACCGGGAGCCATATCTGCTGATTCGATCGAAGCTTGTGATAGGGGAGCAGGAGGTCCGTTCGAAATGGAGCATCTGATGACCGACTCCTTAGAAATGGAGCGCCATGTGGCTGACTCCATTGAGGAGCAGCGATTTATGGAGGACTCTTTGGAGGCGGACGGTGGTGTAATGGCTACAGCAGATACTTTTAACGGCGCGACGGGTGGAGCTATGGCTGCAGCTGCCCCTCCGGAGTGGGGTGTCGGTGGCCCTTCCTTAGACTCCGTCTCCAGCTCACAGGCTACACATGCCACCTACCAGGGAGAGTCTGATTACTCCATCATGTCCAGCAGTGTAGCCTCCACCACCCTGGCCGGCTCCACTGAAACCTTGGGCCCAGAGGCCGACTCTGTCACCATGACCACCGAGCACCACTTTACTACACCCGCGCACTTCACGCAGGGGATCCGCGATGCCGAAGAACCAGGTTTCAGCACGGTTGTCTACGGCAGTGGGCAGGGCGTTGGTACTGGTCACCAACTGAGGTTTTCAGGCCGCGGGGCCTCTTCTGCAGCCGAGGAGTACGCTTCTCAGCTGGAGCCTGGCGAAGATGTTGTGGAGACGGAAATCACTGACGCCTCTGGAAATGTGCACGTCCAGCGTGTAGTGCGCCGCCGGGTAGTGCTTGAAGCGCCTGACTCGGGAGAAGTGTCCAGGGAGCAGCTGGAGGCCATGATGGCAGCCATGCCGGAGGGAGACGCCGAGGAGACGGAGGAGGAGGAGGTGGTTCGCGATGACTCCGGAGCAGTAGTCCGACGTGTGGTGCGTCGAGTCCGGCTGCAGCAACCAGTCCACCAGACTCTGACTGTGACTCAGACTCAATCCTCGTCTTCCTTGTCCTCTGGACTAAGTCAGGTGGTCGCCTCTGACTGGACGCCTGACGTGGACTCCTCCTCCAGTCCTTCCTTAGCCCCGCTCGCCGATATTCTCCAGAGATCGACTCGGGGGACCGCTGGGCAGTCAGGTACTGACAAATCAGTGTTGTACCCTCTCGCTCTCGCTCTCTTTCGCTATCCGACTTGGTGGCACACCGAGTATCGCACACTTACGTTACGTTACGTTACCCTGCTGAGTAGGCGTCTTTGTTGCCAGTTGCGTTCGCGCTTGTGCTCTAGATGTTGGAACACTGGGTTGCGATTTGGTGAAGTTAGACGTTTGCGCAGCATGTGTGCACATGGATGAAAATTTAGAATGACAGTGAAGTATGAGCGAATTCGAGCTTTCAAACGCCGGAAACGCCACTTCATGGATTCAATGCCCAGAGAAGCTTTGGAAGTTGGATCAGAGCTTTGTAGTTAGTCCAGGACGTTGTTTTTTCTCTGTTCTTTTTTTGCATTATTCGTAACCTGACAGCTACTACTCATTTTCTCTTAAGCTGACCCCCTGTGCCGTTGTATCGTTGATTTGGTTTATAACATTTTATCTAACATTAAATTGTCGTCTGCAACAATCTTAGTTGACATGCCTGTTGATATATTTTCATTCAGGCATGTTGAAAGGTTTTTAGTTTGCGGTCGTTTCTCACTGTTGCATGTAAAATCACCAACTCGAACTTTTCAAACAGTCCACTGCAGCTTATTTTGTTTTTTGTGCCTTTAAGTTTGTGCTGTAATCATGAATTGTCTGGGCAATTAAGGTGACCTGGCGTGAAAATTTTGCAGTTAAGACATAAGCGTAATTATGCACCAAAACCGCCCCGAACGCTGCTTTCTTCAGGTGTCTCAGTCACTCCCCAGCTCCACGCCCCGAGTTAACAATTAAAACCACTAACGGTACTCTCGATGGTCCACTCACGCCCCTCCAGCCACGCGCGTCAATGCAGCGCTGTGGATTTGTTTGCTACTCTAGAGCCACCTCACCCATGAAGATTCCACAGACAATTTATCTCTAAGAAACTTCAGGAAAGGAATATCGGCCAAATTTTGGACGTGGCTAGTGAAGGACTCAGCTCCTTCACTAGCCGTAAATCGAACACCTCTGACTACGGGCTTGTTCCAGTGCCTTCTCTAATCTCCTCCAAGTTCCCCCCAGAAGAGGTAGAAGATTACACTAGAAAGCTAGATCCAAGCATTCTACTCTTCTGGGAGGAGCTTGGAGGAGGAGCTGGAATAAGCCCTATTTTTGTGGTGATATCTGTTTAGTGGTGTGTTTTGAAAGCGTAGACACTTTGCCATTGAACCGATCGGAGATATTCTGTCTGTGGGACGAGGCTTCTAGTGCTTTCTCTGGGTGCACGGCTAATCCACTAACCTGCGTGTTCCCCGTTTCTTTCTGCTTCTCTTGTAGCGGAGGGCGGCCCGTTGTCTCACGTGACACGAGGTGAGGGAAAGAGAGAGCGAGAGGGGCCCGGGACAGAGCGCGAGCGCGCAGGCAGAGCGGCGGAGCGGCGCGGCCTCGGCACGTGACCAGAGACGGCGGCCCTGGATCTGGATCCCCCGATCCAGACTGGATACCGCCGCCACATCCTCTCCCAGTCTTACTCGGGCGCCGTGCCTGGCTTATAACGAGCTAACTTTGGTACGTAGTTTTCTATGATCAGGCCTGTTTTTTATATTTCCGTTTTGCCACTATAATTAACTGACGGCTAATGTCATATTGCCGACCTATACAAATACAGGTAATCGGTTTCGTTTTGAGTAGATGTGAGTACTTGCATAAGTATTTCAATATACTTGAACGAGCCAATATGGAGTGGTTATTCAATGCTCTGCACACCCCATCGCACCTTGCTTTACTCGAGTCTTCTTCGCTCGTCACTCTCGGTGCCTTGCTAAGAGCACTACACATGCTGGGAAATGGTCTGGTTCTGATTTTCAAATAACTTTTAGATGTGGTCAAGGTAATAGTATCTTTCTGGAATGGCACTAAAATGTATGGAACCTTTAAACCATTCAGTAAATGTAACTGCGTGGAATTTTGATAAAACAATTGTGATTTGCCCTTGTTTCTTATATACTTCTGCTGTCATTAATTAGCAGGTTAGTGCGCCCCAAAGCCCAAATAACCAAAAGAACTTTTGTTGCTTTCCAGATGTTTTGTGCATTTTTTTTTAAACGCCAGTCACTGCTGACGTATAAGGTTTTTGCATGAATCCAAATTTCCTCCACGCTCATTACTCTGCGTTTCTTTTTTCTCAAGAACCAAGCTGAATAAATGTTTTTCCAGAAAGGAATGTAAGTGGAAGAACTGAATTACATCCTGATTTCTAAAGCTACGTATTTCATAAACGCCGATAGGGTGAAGCAGGAAAGGTTTCCACTTAGACTGAACAGTTACCAGGACTGGGTGTGATTATGATTCATAAAATATACGGATAATTGTTCATTATGATGTAAAGTAACTGAAAATGCCAAAGATATATTATATAAATGCCAATGAATATATTATATATTTCGACACCGTCTCTTCGTCGGATGGTTTTGAATTTAAGAGATGGTCAGAAGTTTTAAACTTTAATGAATATTAAGAGCGATTGTCGGTTAATTTTACATAGGTATCCCCACCGGCAACAAAGGAAGGGTTAACTTTCAACCTGATGCCGATCTTTGTTTTAATTTTAACAAAAAGGTCTTGCAAATTGGCCTCCTTCTACCTTTACCTTCGGCGTGCACTGGTTATAGAAGTTCCCTTTTGTACAATTTAGCTAAAATCAGGCTTGTTATGAATAGTGAGGATGGCACGAAGACCCGCCGTACCCCTCCCCCATTCCGACGCGTCTGAGTGTTGCGATTCAGGTGGTTATCTTACACGGTGAGGCGCGAAACGGTATGCGGAATACTGTGTGGTGGGTAGTTTCACCGCAATTTCGTCGTCAGGGGAAATTAGAAACTAAAGCTGCTTAGAGGGCCTGCCTAGCACAAAATTCGAAATAGTTTTACCGTCAAATAATCAAGTTTTAACAATTTTGCAATGAGATCTCAATCAACCGCGTGGTCAGAAAACTACGCTACGTTTGTATTGATTATATTCTAAGAACACTTCCCTGGTAGATTTCACGGTAAAAACGTTCGCAGCATTGGGGTATCGTTGCGTAAATTTTCTTGACTTGATAGTGTCAGCAAGTCACGGTGTGCTAAAAATGTTAAGCATTAGGCAAACACTTTTCACCATGCGAATGACGTCGTCTAGGGCGCTCGGTGGAGTTGGTACTGTTCTTTCTATTGATAACGTGGACAAATTGAGAGATATGAACGTATCTGGCTCACTTGTGCGTGGACGCTTTTAAACGTTTGTAACTTTCCTGGTTTTTGTTCTTTTTACTTTCAAAATTAAGTATCTAGCCTAATGTCTTTGTTTTGCCGGAAGGCCACAGGTAGAAAGGCTCATTTTGTTTCGCCAGAAGGCCACAGGTAGAAAGATTCATTTTGAAAGACAAGTATACAGCCTACAGTGTGAAAAATATCCGAGGGCGGTTAAATATTCCCGTGAATTAGTTCGTTTGAGTCCGCTGGCCCAGGAGCTGTATTTCCCAATGCCTAAAATGAGTATATACGTATACACACACATACAGGAAGTGAATGCGTTTAAAATACTACTTCAGTTCTAACCCAGTTCAACCGAATCATAGTTCTTAGTCTCTACTAAGTCGAAAAAATTAATGAACGTATCCCTGGTCCGAGGGGTTTTCACGCTCTGATATAGGTTTTAACCGGGGGAGAGAGGTACAATGTTAGCCTGCGCCCCACCAGGGGTCCGGCGCCACCTTTGCCCCACTGGGGGGCCATCGATGGCCCCTTCCCTCTAACTCCGAAAATATGGGGGTTAGCGCAAATCTGCAAAGTGCAATAAAAAGCTCGCGTGAATTTAGTAATAAATTACTTGACATGTTTAAGCGCTCAGGTCAATGGTTTGATCTCCAGAGGTCAAGTTAGGTCACGATAGGCTATTTTCACTCAAATATGCAATGCTTAAGAAAACTGGGCATAACTCTTATGCCATTAGTGCTATTGAGATCTGGTAAAGTACATTTGGTAGGAAATGGGCAGACCTTTTTTCGCCATGTGGAACGTAATGACCTCCCGCCAGTGGTTTGACCTTCAGAGGTCACCTCGTGACCTAATATGACCTGAGGTCACGAAAGGTCAGAAAGTGACCTTGCCGCATATCAAACGAAAGCCGGTGACGAGGCATATACGATGATGTTTGATTCAGCGCTCTAGCTTAATTAGCTCAAAAGTTATTGTCAAAATACTGTTTTTGACCTCTGGTGACCTTGGATGACTTTGGAGAGGTCAAAGGGAAATTATGGCCCCTGGGATCCGTGAAACGGTGTCCAAGAACGCTTTTCTGAGCAAACTGAGCATTTTCAGGTGGTTTTTGTGACTTTTAGATCATAAGACAGGTTTTCCCCATGCTTTTTCAATGGGAGAGGTCACCTCGTGCCCTGACCTCAGGTAACGAAATCTAAAAATCCCGAATATAAAGCTTGTAGACCCTGGAAGGGTCGTAAAGTGTAGGCAGTTTCAAATCCATCGACTAAGAAATGTAGCTCTTATAGAGCTCAAAAGTTGAAGTGAGGTGACCTTGCTTGACCTCGGCTGGTGACCTGAACTTAGGTGACCCGGGGTAAAAATTTCAGGGATGGTGGGAAAATGATGGAGGAGAGATAGCGCCCTTAACCGCGGCGCTGCGTCGCGTCGTTTTTCTGACATCCCGAAAAAACATTAGGGGGCCATCGATGCCCCCCGGTGAGGCGAGGGTTAAGTGAGACTGAGCTTGCCTGGGGAGAATGTCTGGCTCACCACACCTTGGAAGTGGGTTATCTTGAACCCTTCAAACTCATAATCAAAAGGCGTAGGAAGGGCTGTTTGCATACCAGCTCATGTCAGGTTTAAAGACCTTAGTTTGATATTTTCTAGGTCAGGTGAGGCACGTCAAACGACTGAGCTAGGTGAGGTTTGCCCTTTAAAAGCATCTTAAGCAGCTCGTTTTATTGGTGCTATTAATTTTCATATGACTAAATGACATTCAGCTAGTTCTATTTTTATACTTGTGCTTTGCTACACCAAATTCTAAAGTTAGAACAAAAGCCAGGAAGTTTGCGCACGTTCGCTATAGAGCGATTGGATAGATGAACAAGAACCCATTCGATAATGGAACAAACACGGATGGGTGGCTCAGTCTCCCTCTTTGGATGATAACTTACAGTTTTACGTATTTTCATCTATTTTCAAATTTAGATAAAAATTAATATAATTTTTCTCTAAAGCTTGAGGCCATATTTTACCGAGTGTAATAAGTTGCCCATAAACGTCGATACCGGGGGAGTGGGGGAGGACAGGGGGCCCACCCACTTTTCTTCGACCTCGAAAAAAGAATCTGATTGTTGCCATATGCGAAAATTTCGGAAGAGTTTTTAGCCAATATGTGGGAACGCTGAGAGGGAGCCCAAAATCGACGAGTGTTTGTAGAGGGGAGATTGTCTTGTCATGTGGGAGCTGGAAAACTAGATGGTCCCTTGCTTTGTCATCGGTGGTGACCCCTTTGTTTTTGGGTTAACCCCACGAGGCTGCTTACAAACAGCTGCTATTTCGCTTATTTTATTGCCCAGTGACCGGTTTTATCTCCCCATCGTTACGTGAAGTACACCCATGTTGGTTTAGTGTAACGGGCATAAAACGACCATCGCTGTCGACACGCCACAAAACCTCATTAATTATGATCTTGACGTGCCTTTCGCGCGTTTTTACTGTCTCCGATGGCCCATTGTTCAATTTCGGCGGCTCCCTCTTATGTTGGTGGGATTGCACTATGTCGCCTCCGCGAGTATGGCTGGAAGAACACGACATCCGAATCCGCTCGGTATGTTGCCACTCTGTTCTTTGAAGGATAGGTGCGAGTGTTAGCCGGGGGAGGTCAGGCATTCGTGGCGGAGGCCTTTCGTACGGCCAAATCTGGCTAGTGAACACGCATGGCTTTGTATTGGAAATTTTTACCAGACTTAGAGCAGAGCACCCCGGATACACGAGCAGCTCCAGTACGTTTTATTTACGTACCGGCGCGGGAACGGATTTACTCTCTGGCCAGGAATTCTGAAGGCAGACTCCTGGCTACATGAGTTTAGGAGTCCGTTGCTGTGCTCGGTACGTCAATAGAGCGTACTAAAGCTGCTCGTGTATCCGGGGTAAATCGTCCGGCCCCAGTTTCCCTGGCTATATCAAAACTAGAGAGAGAATGGTCCGGTGGTTTAAGAGTGATACAAAGGTGACGGGGTGTTGTGGTGGTTCGGAAAGTCTCCCGGAACAAGAAGCGTCCACGGAAACGGGGGTAGGGAAGATTTTTGCAGGCGCCGGTTATCGATGAGGAAGTGAAATTCCTACATTCTGTCAGCTGCTACCAGCATTGATATAAGCACTCGGTACAGTCTATATGTTAGGGGGACTTTGAATGGTCCTAGCTGTTAGTGATATTTTCTGGGACGTGTTACGTCTCTTCGTGTGGCGAACCTCATTGCTACGGTAACTTAAAACGAAACATCAAAGTAACAGGCTTTTATCAATCCTATCCCAAACCGCCGGTCGCTCCTCCACTCTAAACCAATCAGCAGGCAGCGTCCTCCACTCTGAACCAATCAGCTGGCTGCGTCCTCCACTCTGAACCAATCAACAGGTCACGCTCTGGTCACGTGTCGTCGCCGGGTCGCCGCTGCCGCCGAAGCTCCGCCTACTTCGTCCAATGGGGTCTGTATAGATGTACAGCTGCGTCAACCTCATGAACATATTACCCGTCTCCGGAGTCGGAGGGCATGTGTTTTCTCGGCGCTCGGGGGTTCCGTGTTCATCTGATGAATATTATTATTCGCAAAATAACAATATTTGTGCTATCCTCTTCTGTTCATCTTAAAACCTTTTGATTTGACCCTCATTTTAAACATATGAACGTTCCTGGTGATTTCTTGCCGGTGGAGTGGTGCCTCCACCGGAACTATCTCAGAGCTACAAGCATTTTATTAAGTCCTCAATCTATCCGTGGAAAAAGGCAACGCACCTTAGACTGGCCTGCCCTCCGGGGGCGACAACATTTTGAGGATATACTGCTCAACGTCATCTGTGGGCAATACATGGTTTTCCTTATTTAATATTCTCAATCTGATACTGCTGAACTAGAAGAACCCTGCACATCCACTACAACATGTGATCTTTTTAAAACTCCTGGTTGGATGATTGGACCGTGGTTGGTTGTATGCTTCTGCTGCTGTGGTTGGTTGGAGGTGTGACGTCCAGTCGGGCTCCTGTGCGGTGTGGCCGAGGTTGTCCAGCGGCCGCTCTGGTATCAGTCCTCATATTCCTGTCTGATCCTGCCTTGTACAACTGTTGTGTGACCGCTGCTTATTCCTGTTATTGCATAAGTCCCCCGTGTCGTGCATGAACTGTTTTTCGAGCGGTGTCTTCAAGTTCTTCCGCCCACCGTGGATTTTTGGCCGTACTCACCCCATACCTTCTTGCACAACAAGCACGGTATAATAACCAAGATGTTTTGTATTCTAATTTCACCTTTTTGGCGTGTTTTTGTATATATCGTCTGCTTCCAATCGACTTTTTCTTGGACGTGCTGAAAGTTGTGCCAGAACGCGTCTGGCTTCCATTAACCAAAGTTGGATTCAGTTCAGGCTATTGATCCATCTTTTCAATGTTTTACTTTCAGAAAAGACCCTTTAAAAATGGCACGTAACACATGTTTAAGTAATGTTGATTTCGTTGAAACCACGCCAGCCGAAAGGTGTCCGCGTCAGTGGCTGCATACGCCTGTCGCGACAGTGACTGCGTCATTCAGACACGCTCACGTGCCTGTCTGGACAGTGACTGCGTCCATCAGACACGCTCACGTGCCTGTCGCGGCAGTGACTGAGTCAATCAGACATGCTCACGTGCCTGTCTGGGCAGTGACTGAGTCCATCAGACACACTCCATTCTGCGACAGTGACTGCGTCCATCAGACACACTCACATGCTTTGTTGCGACAGTGACTGCGTCCGCCAGACAAGCTCACATGTCTGTCGCGACAGTGACTGCGTCTGCGTGGCTATTTCAGTCATGTTGTTCCACCAAAGTAGCAGGAAGGAACACCATCAGACGTTCCTTCCATGGGCTGAGTTCCTCCCGCGAACAGTGAAAGTATCACAAGAATTGATCTGGCCTTTATCGTATCTCCGAAGCATGGTCCTGCGGAGTTTGACTAGCATGGTCAGAGCTCGTTGTTATATCCCTTAGTGTTTCCTCCACCTCCAAATTTTAACGTTGTTTTCACCAGTTCGAACATGCGACGGCTCGCCAACCATCTGTATAGCATGCACAATTTACCCAGCTTGTTGTTTCCGCCATCCCATTTCGCCAGCGGAATTTCTGTTGAACATAATTTCTGAACATCCATACATATTCCACAAGCCGCTCACGTGTTTTGCAAGAGCACGCTCCTCCCTGATGCCTCCTCTAAGATTGTTTCTTTAACACCTTCTGACCCTTGTGCACACCTGCACTGGTGCAAGCATATCTGATATAACCCATACGCCCTTCACTCGCCACTCTGCCGGCCGTAGTGCTCACTCCAGCTTCGTTCGCCGCCCACCAGGTGTCAGTCGGCGCGGCGCAGGTCTGAGAGTGGTCCGGATTCTGCGTGCATGTTTGCTAGCAGCACTAGCCGCGACGCTAGCGCTGTTCCTCAGCAAAACTCCGACTCTGCATGATAACCAGTCCCTTTCCATGATGCCCGGTGTCTATGGTAACCTGCCCGGCCGTGCTGTGTGCTGTTCTGGTGGTTCTCAACTCTGGAACATTTGCCGGTTTATCGTTTTCACCGAGTGTTGTGTGGAGTGATTATCTTGTAAATTTGTATGTGATCTGAGATGGTGTGTACGGATCAGTTGTGTGGTTGGTGGCGGTTGGGTGCGTCTTTGCATCTCTTTGGTGATTGGTGATGGTTTTTGCTGTTTTGTGCCCGCTTGATGGTTACACTGGTGAACAGCGAGTCTGGGGCGATTTGTCGTTGATTTTGATGTGGCGGGTATCGTTTCTTTAGTTATACCATGTATTGGCGTTTGCTGTCGTTTACTGTGCCCTTCAGATCTTAACCATCCCACTTACTGGCAACCCATCCTTAACACCCAGCCCAATCACCATGTGTACCCTGTAGAGGTCTACATGCCACCCCTGAGCGGACCTCGCCTGCGGACTGACCCCGAGCCTTGTGCGGTCCGTCAGGCCGCGGGGCCGCCCACCTCGCCTCAAAGATTCCGCGCCGCGTGCCGGCCCGCTCGCAGCCGACAGTCCCGGATGCTCGGCATCCCGTGACGTGCTCGTCTGGAGCGTCTGCTTCCAGTGCCCCACGCCCGAGCTCGGCCAATAGGGCTTCATCCCGATCGCTACCAGGAGCCGGCTTCTCTTTTTTTCGCCATTCCAAGTCCCATCCCTGTCTGAGCTCTTCAGTTCGTCCCGGTCTTGGCTCCAGTCCTGATCAGGGCCACGCTCGGTCTCAGCTTTGCCTCCAGCAGTCCTATCCCTGTGGTCCTCGGTCCCGCACCTTTAGGAGACATGCCCCGTCCGCTGTCCCGCGTCTTGTGCGCGGGAACAGCCGTGAGGCGCCTCTCCTCGGCCGCCCTGGCGCCTTGTTCCCATGGTCCCTCGCTCCATACCGCCACCTAGGGATTTCCTACGAAGCTCTGTCTCGCCAGCTCGCCGCCAGGTGGTCGATAAGGTGTCGGTCAGTGTTACATTGTTGGGGCTTTTGCCGTTTATTCTCTTTTTGCTCTGGGAGCTCAAAATCTTGCGGCTATCTATCGTGTATCTTAACTGGTCTGATGCTCAATTGGGCTTTAAACTGGACCCTCTGCATTAAGCATTGAAACTTGTTAAGTGGTCCTGGAATAGCTTGGGGCATGTGTTTTCATGAAAAACTGTTTTCGCAATATTAAAAGAAAATATAAATTGCAATGGGTTACGTAATTTCATTCGATTTCCATGTTTCTACTAGTTTAGGAAATTTCTTGATTTGGCCGATTTATTTGAGTTGAATTTTTCGCGAAAAGGTGTCAAAATCCTTAGCGGTTATCTCTTTGTGAGTGTATTTTCTAGAAACTTACAAACGATGGACTGAAACAGTTCCGACAGGATGTCGGAACTGTTTCTATTTTTGGGTTGTCTTTATTCTTCTTAAATCCCGGGGTGGTGTTGGAGTGTCCTAGCTTTCCTCTTTTCCATGCTATACCGTTTCATATTTTCACGAAGCCCTCAGCTCGCTATTTTCTCGTTGTTTTTCCGTTGAAGTCCGGATTTCTGAGGGTGTGTGTAAAAGGACTGCGCCCAAAAAGGCGTGGGTTGGTTTTGGTGTTGCTGATGTGACCATGTGATGGTGTCTGGTATCATGGTTTTGATTATTGGGTCTTACGGTGCTGATGTGGAGGTGATGTGGCGCAAAATTAGACTTTGTTTATTGCTTTTGGACTCATGACTATACGCGAGACGCGCCCGGATAATAATGTCTTTGACGTGCTGCTTTTTGGCGGTTGGACAGGGCTAATTACTGATTATCATCAATGCTCGCTGCCCTAAATGCGAAGATTGTAGACTCAATCAGAACGTTTGCTGATCTGACAGACCCTGGAATGAAACGAAATAACCCGAACGTTGACATGACCTGACCTGTGATGTATGTGGATCCTCCACATACGACAACTGACGCGGGTTACGGACAGACTGCGGGAAGGGGAAGCATGCGGAGGGATGGGGAGAGCATGGAGCTGGTTTGAAGCTACTGGGCGTTACTAACACCTCTTTCCCGCTTGGCTTTACTTTGACCTGGAATTTTCCTGGTGATTAGAAGGCTTGAGTTGAAGCGTTTGGAATAGTTTGGCCACCAGGCTTTTGGGAATGACCATTGTTTAAGTGTGTTCAAGAGATAAAAACCATCTAAAACTCACTGTTCAAATACTAAAATTTTCAATTTTATACACGAGTTTGTCTTCCCTACTTCCGCGGAATTTAAATGTCATGCTGAAGGCCTGGTGGTCTCAAATTTGCACGTCGTCATCGATTGAATGTTATTGAATTCTCTACTTTTAATAAGTCACTCTGATATCCACTTATTCTTGGAAGTTAACGTAGCCTAGTGTAAGCTCTTTACTAAAGTGATCAGTTCTGTTTAAGTTTTGAGTGGAGTATTTTTTAAATGTGGTATCTTTACTTGATTTTTCTCTGTCGTAAAGAACTGTTCGATCGGTCACATCATGAATAAGATTCCTAGCTTTCTGGAGATGAACGCTTGCTTTTCGAATCTCGTTGCTCGGCATGTTTTGGCCGCCACGAATGCGATATGACCAGTGTGCGCCGGCCGTCAGGGGCCCACCCGTCTGACGCCGCCCACTTCGGCGGACTGCTAGAAGGCGACTCGGGCGCGGGACCGACACCTGGAAGGTGAGCGCGCCCAGAACGGTCCTGAACTCGCATCTCATGCGTAGAACTGTCCTCGGCTCACTTGATATGTAGGGGTTATCATCATTGGTGGTGTTTTTGGGCGCGTCGACGGCTTCGGTCATTTTGCGCCCATGATACGTGGGGTTGTAAAACACCCTGGCAATCACTTTTGTTCAGTTCAGGGACTTATGGATCCTGGGGAGCGAAGGGCCTTCGATTTCAAGAAATGGCCTTGCACAGTGTTTGTTTGGAATTGTTGTAATGGATTGCGGTAACTTTTCCTTCCGACAGCGTTATCTTTTTCTGTGTTGAATGCCTTAATGATCTATTCATACATTGCTCTCTTCGTGGCGTGGTGTGAACTATGTTTCAGTTATTCTCTAGAAACGGGCCTGCGAAAAACGTTTCTGCTCAGTTTCTACGGCAGAGGCGACGCGGCGTTTTTCGAGATCTGCCCCTGATGTTTTCGAAAACGTTTTCCATGCAATGACCGGACAGAGTATGCATACGCGTTAGAAAAGGGAGGTCAGTGAGCCTGGCCTCCCAATTTTCTTCGGAAAAATTATAAATCTGAGTCCAATGAGTTATGTGTAGCCAATATGTGGAGATCAGGATCCAAGAATCCTTAGGATCCTTCATCAGGATCAGCAAGGATCCGAAATTTGACGGGTTTCTGTATGTACAGGGGAGGGGGGTGCCATTTTATTCTGGGGGGTGCTTTTTTGGGCTAGTGGCGCCAATATGTCAGTTGTGACCTATCAGGGGGCGTCAAATTGCATTTTAAGACCACCAATACTTCATCAGAGGAGGAGGCTTTGAGGCGCCGTTTTCAGGGAGCGGTGGGGGGTTCAAGGGGTTTTCAGGGCGCGGTGTGGGGGCACCGGTTGGGTCGATTGGGGGAGCACGTGTCCCCCTCCCTCTGGAACCGCCTATGCGTTGTTAAGAAAACATGCCGTATCACTGTCCAACGTCTTATTCCTTCCGCAGGGTACCCGGTTTACTCTGACCTAACATGCAATCTGTGTGTGCGTGGAACAGTCCTTTCATCCAAATATGGATGATATGTGCGCGCAGAACGGTCCCCGTACTATGACCTGACACGTAATCTGTGCGTGCGCAGAACGGTCCGCACCGAGACCCGTACGCAGACCACGTTCGACGAGGAAGGCCGACCTGTGACGCGAACCATCACCGAACGAATCGTCACCGACCCCGACGGCTCCGAGACTAGAACCATCGTCGAAACCGAGGACTAGCCCACCGCTGGGAGACTAGCGCGTTGGCAGGTGTAGCAGAAAGAACTGATGAAACTCGTGTAGAGAGGGAGCGTTCCTCAGAAAAGACGTGTTCGTGGATTGGAGGATACGTGTGAATGTTTGGGTGAGGGCGGGAGGCGATTGTGTAGAGACGGCGATGTGGGCGGATGGTTCTGAGCGATGATCTGAGTTCAGATGCGATCACGCCATTGGTCCGGCCAGGTATGTGAAGGGAAATGTGAAGGCGAGGACATGACGGGAAGCGGGAGGCGTCCGCCCCCAACCGCCAGTTGTGCTTTTTTGTTACATGTACGCTATTTGTTTTTGCTCTGTTCGTCAGTTCAGGTCCTGCTGAGTTAGAGATGAGGCAGAACTAGTCTCACCATCCAACACTAGTGCGCACTAACTGCGGGGCCTCAACTTGCCCCTTGTCGGCCCCAGCAGGCAGCACTAGTGTTTGGGCGGCGGGAGGTTCTCCCTCGCCGCTAACTTGTGCAGATGCGGAGTTTGTTGTTCGTCGCGAGAACTCTCAGAGCGGTTGTCATTAGGATGGGTGTGCGTGTGCGTGTGTGCTATTTTTATGCTTGGGTACGGTAAGCTTGCGTAAACCCCCTGCCTCGGAATCTGGCTTTTCCCCATGTTCACCCCTTCTCTTTGAGTAAATGCGCTACACATTGTCTAGTCAGGCGTGGCTAAGTGCTACGCAGACGGCTGAGCGTCGTATGCGGAACCGTTGCAACCGTACTAAACTCGAGATGGCCGCCTTTGCCGCTTGGTGTCAGGCTTTTGTTATTTTGATGAGTCGCCGTGCTTTGGAGAAGTACTCGATTGCGAATGTGCTTGTGCGAGAGAGTTGCCAGATGTTGCTTGTAGCGTTGCCAGGTTGCGAGGTGGTGGTCGATTGCCATACTGTGGCCGTATTTTCGAGTCTGCGGATATTCTCACCACGTGCTATGACGATGAGGCGGCCGGACCTTTCACTGTCCGGCTCGCACCGCTTTGGGCTTGCAAATATGCTCCTTGTTACTGCACGTTTCCAGCGGGGCGGCCGCGTCGGCGTCCGCGTGCTTCTGTCGTCAGCGGTGCGTCGTTTTTGCCCCAACGTTGCGTCGTCTGTCGATGATCCCTCGGCCCGTCGCGCCGCCCCCTCCCCCTGTACATTACCCCTCCCCCTGGTGTGAGCGCGCACGTGGCTATGCGGAGATTGCTTGACTGACGACTCGGTACAGCGTTGCGTTATCAGCGTTGTGGCAGCTTCTGCTGTGGGCCGGCGGCTGCCGACGAGGGCGACATCTATATCGCGAGGTGCCGGTGTCGGGTCGGCCTCACCAGGGCCCCGAGGCCGTGATGTCACTGGCTCGCTCTGTGACGTCACCGGCGCTGCTGGTGACGTTGTTGTTCCAGTTCGTCGGCTGCTGTCGGCTTGGCGGTGCGCACCTCATTACGCCAATACACTTTAAACAGTGGACCGCGTGTGTTACGAGCAGACAGGACCAGAGAACAGCTCTGATGAGAGGGGCTGCGGCGAGCTCAAAGTGAAAGCAAGTTTAATCGCAGAGATGACGCGGCGCCGGCGGCATCAGTCACACACGACACGACACAGACCGGCTCCACACAACATGCTGATATGGTCTCCAAAACAGCATGGTCAAGCGTGTGGCGCCTTAACACGGCACCCGTGCACGGGCAGACGCCACGGCCGTGGCGTCTGCCCCCCCACACACACGCACACACACACACACACACCACCTCACCCCTCAAAGTTCCAAGTATAATGGCATCCAGGTGATGCGCCCTCTTAAAAGGTCGCATATAACCCTCACTTCAGTGTTGCTTGACTTGGGATTATTCGAGACAGCCAGAAAACACGTAATTATTGGTCTGGCACACAAAAATATATATATATATATATATATATATATATATATATACAATACGACAAGACGCACACATACACACACGTGCACGCATCTAATAATAATTGTTGGGGTTTAACGACGCACCAACTGCCAGTGTCATACGGTGTCGCCAACTCTCACCCTATTGGAAGGGATTTTGGGGATCAGATCGACTTATTCAGAGGCTCCGCCGGGACCTGAACCCGGAACCAGTGGCTTAGAGACAAGGGTGCTATCCACTAAGCCACCTCATCCCCCACGTGCACGCATCAAAACATAGCGAGACACCGGTGCATCAAATGAGGCGATCAAAGCATCCGTGGACTCCCCCTGCGTGGGGCCCCTACATATCCCCAGGGGCGCAAATACGAAGTGTAACATACACTAGGACACTGGCGGCGCAGGGAGAGATATGTCGAAAACTAAAACTGCCAATGGTCTCGGTCTCACACATCCATCAGCTGACCAGTACAGTCTGGCCCGGCATCAGAGTCCACAGAAGCAGCAGCAGGACCGAGTCCTGGTTTGGCAACGGTGACGGAGGGCCTCGACGGCAGTAGAAGGGCCGTCGTGGTACTCAGCCGTGGCAACAGACGGCCACGGAAGTGGCGAATCAATCACATCAAGGCACTTACTCAAATCAAGGAGACAGAGGAGGGACCCCCGCCACGGTCGTTAGCGGAAAGGACGTGTTAAGTTAGGGATACCAGCGCGCTTTCAAAGGGCGACTCCTCCGTATCCGCTGTAATCTGGTCTCGGCGTGGAGTGAGCAGTGCAGCCGGGCAGCAGAAATACTACGAGGTGTGTAAGAGGTGGATCCAGAAATTGCTCAACGAGGGGGCGAACCCTGACGGGGGTGGCCTCCTCGAAGGGGGTCCGGAATAGCTTTTGGGGGCCCGACGGTGAAAGAATAATTCATCATAAAAAATGTACATACACATAAAAACATTTCCGCGAGCAAAAAAAACCTTAAACACTGTTTTGGGGGGCAAAATTTCCAAGAACTACAAACGCCCACAACACTTGAACTAAGAGCTTAAGATATTGTACCTTCTACTCCCAAGCAGGGATGGAAGTCTTAGCCACAGAGGGCTGAGACCAAAGGAGTCCCGCAAGCAAGGCAGCGAACCGACTGTAGCCACAACATGTCTGAGATTATCGTGAGGGGCCCCGTCGCAGACACAAAGGTCGCAATTGAATCACAGGGGCCCTGCAAGCATTTCAGGAGGCTCGGATGGCCACAGGATGCCCGGGTGAAACGCAGGGCGCCTGGCTGAGGTCACAGAGGGCCCGGGTAGAATATAGGAAAATTATCTGCAACTGCTGGAAATAGGGGCTCGTTTTCGGCATCAGTGGGCCCGGGATCATTCTGAGGGGCCCGGTCGCAGACTCGGGCGGTTTCAAATGGACTGCAAGGGGCCCGGAAGAATGTCAGGGTGCCCAGATGGCCACAGGAGGCCAAGGTGAATCTAGGGGGTCTGGCTGCGGCTACAGGGGGCCCGGGTGGAATACCGGGGACCTACAACTGCTGAGAATAGGGGGCCATCTTTGGCAGCAGTGGGCTCCTGAGACGATTGTTAGGGGCCCGGTCGCGGGGCTCTTGGGACCTCCGAGGCAGGGGCCCGAGAACAACTCTGGGGGCCTCCGAGATTAATTTCAGGGGTCCCGGGTACATTATAAGGGGCACCTAAACCTACCATCGGGTGGCATTTGGAAGGTAACTTGCGGGGCTGCGGCGGGGGCATTTCTTTCCAGTGCTTAAGGTCGGCCCAAAGGGGGGGCGATCGCCCCATCGCCCCCCCTTGGATCCACCCTGGAGGCCACTATTCCGAAGGGATGCCAAACATGCACCCATTCGATCTCCCCACCTGACCCCGCCTCTGCTACCACGCTTACGCGCACCCCGGCTGCTGCGAGTACCGCGGCCCCTGCGATGCCGTCTCCCCTCGCTCGGTGATTGGTTGTTGGGCTCAGCTCCGCGGTCCGCTGCTGGTGGGGCGGGGTCATGCCTGACCCGGCCCGGCTCAAGGTCAGGTGCGAGGGGCTCAAGGTCACGCAGAGTGTGACAGTGCACAATCGAGAGGAGTACAGGTATGACAACAGTGAATATGAATTGCACAACAGCCAAAGAAGGACCAACCTCAGGATTTCACAGTTCACGATGGGGTGAGACGGCTTCATGCTGCAGCGATGAGGCAGATGAGCCGGAAAGCTCGACACTCACGGAAAATATCCAAATCAGGTGAGTCCAGATGTGGTGGTGCGCTGGGTCACCCTCACAATCACCCGCAGAATCACACTTCCACTCTCACGAGGAACACGTCCAAACACTCGGATAAACGATAAAAGAAGTGATAAAGCAGACCAGTCGGAGCGCCGCGGTACCGCAACCGTCAGCGGGCACGGGGCGCAGGCGACTGACTTAGTATCCAAGGAATTGCGATGAGGCGTTCATTTTGGTATAATTGCCTTTGTTTTATCATTTTTAGTCCATTTATGTGCATATAAACATACTGGGCCTGAAGGTGACTGTGACTGGACCTTGGTGTAGGCCGTTTTTTAATGTAGGGGTTAGGATGGCCATCTTATGCCGTTTTTCTCGCTGTAACGAAAGCAGGCGCGTGGATTTCCGAAATTCACTGGGGATACCAGAATTGGGAAAAACGACCAGCATATAAGAAGAGATAGAATAATACTATCTTGGTTTTAGCCATCACATAGTACTTTTCAATCCTGAAATGATGAAGAATGCAATTTAAAGGATATTTTAACACTAACTCGATATTTCATTCGGGGTGCCTGGGTAACTCCCAAAAAAGATGTAAGTCCATACTTGTTTATATACATTGTGTCAAGTTGTTCCCGGTAGGGCTGTTGAGTCGGAATCTCACTAAAGTCATCAAGGGACTAAAGCCGTCACGGAGACCCCGACCCCACCACCCGAACGAGTAACTCCCACATTGAAGGGTTAATTTAGAAGCCAAAGTTTAAAGTACCTCAAAGCACGGGGACGGCCACCCCGCTCAGGTCCCCCTCTCACCAGTCAGTTGCCAGCCGACCCACGTCGGGTAAACTATTGAGCGCCGGAGCGTCTCAGGGGGACCGATCCTAAGCCTGGACATACACTGCCACTGCATGTTTCTGAGCAGTGGCCCGGAGCCCAACGCTCTACCAACTGAGCTACCGGGGCGACATTGTACTCCTGCGTTGTACCGCTCATTACCGTCCAAGTAACAACTCATCACTCTTCGAGAGTTTTCAACAACCGTTTCCACCGACGTATGTCGTGCTATAAAGATTTCATGATGAAGTCTTAAACATTTTGAACATACCAAAACTCATAGCCGTTCAAAATTCCCGCTGTTGGAACGAATTTATTGCTTAACGTTTCATTAATGTACTCTGCTATCCTCGTACAAATGCTTGGTCAGTACGGGAGAGTTGGGCCAGAAAAGTCAACATCTACCACAAAAGTCTTTCTTTCGCTAGGATTCACCATTTCCAATGTTTGGCACGCCTTGTGACGTCACTCACTTTCTCAGTTCCACCAAGTTAGGTTAATTCGAAAACTGGGTGATGAACATCGTGATTTAAGGATGAGAAACCAGTGGCGGATCCAGGGGGGCAAAAAGGCAATTGCCCCTAAACGGAAAAGCTCGGGGCAAAACTATGTTTTTGCCCCCGCCAAAGCGATCGACCTCTTTTTCCCCCGACTCCTTTTTAGCTTGTAAGCAAGATTTTGGTGCTTCAACTCTCAACTTCAAACAGAATTAGTGAAATTCAGTGTAAATATTGGGGCTTGGATAGGAAAAAAGTATCTTGAACCCATATTTTTCACCCTGTGGCGTTTTTTTGCTTTTTGTCACCAGTTCCCAAAATCCTATCGAAAAGCCATATTGTAGCGCAATTTTCACTGCGTGACGTTTTTTCGACTTTGGTTTGCCCCTCCCAAACCAACCGGCTAGATCCCCTCTGTGAGAAACGACAATGGATAACTAATGATGATAACAAAAATAACTTGCCAGGCATGCGACGTTATCCGGGAGATTAATAGCAGAGTATTGTGCATACAAACCAACATTTTGGTCTAAAATAGAGATTCAGACAATCACGGTTAGATGGCCGTGTATAATGACACCCTGCTACCTGGAGGCTTCGAAAGGATATGATCGGGAAATGGCTCTTGCTAAAAGAAGACAGTGATGTTCATGCCATTGAAATATGCATACAAGTATGTATACAGGTCTATTCCATTAACTGCCTCGTGCGCGTGTGATTTGCCTGGGACCCTCCTTGATTGCACGGTCAGAACTAGTTATCCACCTCCCCCCCAAATACTCATTTAAGCATCGTTAACTTCTAGTGTTGCATACGCAGGATGTATTAGCTAGGCGTGCATGTCACATGTACCGTGTGTGCTGTATTGCCAATAAGTGGCTATTGAAAAAGCCTTAAATAGCTGGATTAACATGTACCCGGATGTTGGAAAATATTTGGGACTGGAAATCAGCCCCTGTAATATTTCCCGCCAGGCATACCTATTCACATGCCGAACTCCTTTAATGAACTCATATTTTTCCAGTGCGCTATTGACATAGCACCCTGTACAAACACCTAAACCATACGTCACGACCACCGGCAGTGAAACATTTGATAACGTACTGGTTTCGGTCTGAAAGAGCTTTATTTGCTTCTAGGCTGCTGGAAAAACACGGAGAGCAAGAAGTGTAACTGGGAAACATGGTGGTACTAGAAACAGCGCAGAGCAAGCGAAAAACAGTGTCAGGGAGCTAGAACAACGCATGTAGATGAGTTCACCAACGTGTGGTTTCTAAAACAGACCGAGCAGGCTGTCAGACACAAGCTGGCGCCATGCGAATGCAAGAAAATGCACAAGCAATACCTATCACAAGCAGCAGGCTGACCTGCAATAAAGGACAGAAAGCTTCAAAGACAACAGCAAATGTGAGCTTGTTGAAGCAGAATCTTAGGTTCTGAAGAGACTTAAATCCTTTATTGGACAAGAGAACTCTCCACGCGACAACAGTCAAAGTGTTTCTGTCATTGCCGAATGGTGTGAATCAGTTCAGTTATCCATTAAGTCACGCAGGCGTTACATATCCTGGCTTCTCTTCTACATATTTGCAGTCAGGTATCATGCGAATTCAGAAACCATGATATTCACTTCAACATGATCCGAAACAGACAAAGAAGTGTTGCATTACTGTACATCCACCTACGTGCACAGAATGTCTCCACCTGTCCTCCTCCCTCAGTCCAACGACAGGGACAACCACCACCATTCTCAAACACCACACATGTAGGTTTTATCATCCGCCACGCGACCCTCTCCACCGAGGCTTGAACTCGGCTCCAGTGATGCCCAGCGTGACCTCTCTAACCTCTGTGCCCCGCGGGCAAGCGGCAGTCAGCGGATGGCGGCCGTTGATTGGTGGAGGCGCGTTCACTTGAATTGCAAGAAATTGAGCGGAAATTTAAACATGAAAACGATAGAACAGCAGATAGATATCATTAGCATTTTCAAGCATTCCTTCCCATACTTTGCTCCCTATTGGCTTAATAACTGTTCTGCCATCCCAAACTGATCTACGGTACAGTCGAGACGGCGGCAGTCAGCACAGGCTAGCCGGCGGCCGAGTTCGCTGAAGTCGGGAGCGTCGTGTTGGGTTTCTTCTGAGCGGATTGGAGTTTGGCCCGTCCCAAAAGTAACCGAGGAAAAGAAGAGCAAGGAGTACATAAACGTAAATTTTTGGACTCAAATCATTGACGACTATTTAGCGCACTTCCCCTTTCTGATGCTATATTGCGAAAATGAAAACTCTATGGCGAGCCCCAGTAGTCATATGCGACGAAATGTTTTTTGTATTATGAGGACACTCTTAGTTGATCCATCTTACTAACGTGGATTTTTAAAACCAATAGGGTTCTCAAATCTGAAAATTGTCAATTACGGCAGAGTTGAGAGAACCACTGTATTATAAAGACTGTTTTTGGAAGACTACAGCCCCTTGAGCGCATGAAACCAAGTTGCACTGCTTAATACGAAAACAATACTGCGTGACTGAGCATCCCCCATCCAGGGATAGAAAGCCACACCTCAGCCATGTAGGTAATTTCAAAGTTTCATTAGCTATGTAATATTAAGCTACGCACGGAGCATATACCTAAGAAACTTACTATCAAGTCATAAAAGATTTTGTAAAAAAGCAGAATAATTGACAGTGCTCCTAATGGTATTTCCACCAGTCAGTTAGAGCTTCCTGCGTGGTGGGAAGATGCATGTAGTGGTATGGTCGCTGATGGCGAAAGTATTTGCAGCTCCTGAAAACTAGCATTATTATCATAATAAGGCTCCTGGCCATTTAGAGATCAGCGCCAGAGAGTTTAGCAATCGTAGGAGGCATTTGTGATCTGGTCTGTTCCGACTGTTTCACAACTATGATTTCTTCATGTGTGCCCCCTAAAAACGTGGCAATAAATCTGAGTTTAAATTTTATGTGAGCAGTCATGATCCAGATCAGCATAGGTAGTTGAAAAAATACATTACTTTTCGAAACACAGGCCCTCAGACCACTTGATATTAACTCAGAACCGGTTTCTGCTTTGGTTGTATACGAAGCGCTGTATTTGTCGTTATTAAGTGCAGTGCTTCATAAATGTAAAATTTTAGCCCCGTCCATGTATCTTAACCAAACAATTTTGTTTATTTTTCTCAAATTATACAGCTTCAGCTTTTAAAATCAAAGCCACACTAAATTCATCAAGGAACATGTCACGGAAGCCCCGACTCCACCATCCGAACGAGCAATTCCCGCAATGACGGGTTGATTTAGAAGTCAAATATCAACGTCTCACAAGGCAGCCTCAGTCTCAACTACTAGACTGGATCCTAAAACCAATCGCAATGAACCCTCGGAGTGTTTTCAAACTCAAAAGCCCATTCCCTAACACTGCCGTCAAAACCCAACTATATATGTACCGTGAGAGTTAATTTAGCTGCTGCGTCATAACGATACTATACTGACCAAGCGCCTCTTCACTGTTATCGTCGCCGATTTTAAGGGGTTCACCTCTGTGGTGGGTCCCCCTGGTCTGTCCAATGAGGAGTGCGATGCCCCGGTGCCCCCCCTCCTTCTGCCGCCTATGCCCACAAGCCATAATCATTTTCCATGGCACAGGTGTAGTACCGTTCTGACGCATCAATGTAATGACCGCTCGCAGTACATATATGATCTGGTTATGAAAGCAGTGTTCGGAAACGTGCCTTTGAGTTTGAAATACACCCAGAGGGTCCATTGCGCTCAATTGTAGCATATTAGTCTGGAAGGTGAGGCTGATTTTTTTACTATACCGACGAGAGGCAGCGACCGCCGGGGAGTCGGTTCCCTTCCCGTCTCCTATGTAACACCCGAAACCTAAAACTGAAACCGGTGCTTATCTATGGAAACGGCTTAGATATTATGTAGAAGTGGGGACTTAGTGCGTGTGTTTTTATCAATTATTGGTTTTGGAATTTTTAAAACAAATATGCAAGAAAAAATATACATTCTTCGTGCTCCTATCTTAGTTTTTATCATTTTTCTGTATAGCCTGCTTTCATATATGACGGGTAAATTTATGGTTTCAATGATTCGGTGATATTCTGACACCGGAGTGACATTTGACATTTGGTGACATTTGGTGACATGTGACAATTTCTCGGGGTGACATTTGATAAACGGCTAACTTACAGCACACACATTAGGAATGTCCGTGACAAGTGTTTCAAATCCTTAAGTGTCCTAAAATGTGCATCTCGTCTATCGTACGGAGCTGACAGGAAAACGCTTCTCACTTTCTATCGGTCCCTTGTCCGTTCCAAGATGGACTACGCCTGTTTCGTCTACGACTCTGCATCGAAATCAGTCAAACGGTGTCTGGATACGATACATAATAGCGCACTCAGAGTAGCTACAGGAGCATTTAGGACCACACCATGCGCCAGCCTGCTGGTGGAGGCTAACGAACCACCCCTCTCAATGAGACGACGCATGCTAGGACAGCGCTATGCGTACAAACTGGCCCAGTCTCCGCCCCATCCCACGTACAACGCCGTTTTCTCGCATGACATGCTGCGTTTGTTTGTGAACAGCGAAAGGGGACTTCCCCTAGGTGTGCGTGTGCACCGCCTCTCGGGCGAATGTGGTATCCAACGCCGTATCATAAGTCGCAGCGAGCTCTCGGATATCCCACCAGGGGAACTAATACCACCAAATGCTGACACGACTCTTGCTGGCAGGACCAAATCTGACACGGCTCCTCTGGAACTTAAATATTTAGCCCTCGAACACATCGCAAAATATGCAGATTATGTCCAGTTTTTCACCGATGGATCGAAAACTGAATTCGGCGTGTGATGTGCTTTTGTGACTGACTCAGTGACTAGAAATTCTCACTATCACCTTTTTCATCGGTCTTTACCTCGGAACTTACTGCATTAGACAAAGCTCTCTGTTTCATAGAAGTCAGTGACGACACCAGAAATGTAATTTTCACCGACAGTCTTAGTAGTGTCCAGGCTTTGAGTGTTTTTAATCCAAGCGACGGGCTCGTATTAAAGATGGCTCTCCACCTAGCTAGACTCGCCGGACAGGGTGAGGATATAACCCTCTGTTGGGTGCCGAGTCATGTCGGTATCCGACTGAATGAAGCGGCTGATGCTGCAGCCCGGCGAGCTGCTCAGAGACCCTGTAGAAAAAGACAGTCGATTCCTGCTCGAGATCTTTTCCCACATATATCTGGTCACCTTCGCAATGTATGGCAACAGGAATGGCAGGAGCAGACAAATAACAAGCTCAGGGTAATAAAACCCAACATTGGTGAGTGGCTGTCCTCTATGCGCTCCCATCGCCGCGAGGAGGTGGCTCTCTGCCGTCTGCGAACTGGCCATTGTCTGGCCACTCACCGATATCTGCTATGTGGCGAGCCCAGGCCTTATTGTCGGCGATTCGCGACCCCCTTGTCGGTGCGGCACGTCCTGGTGTCTTGTCCGGAGTATGATAATCTCAGGCTTTCACATTTCGGTTCACGTCTTCTCACACTGTCTCACCTGATTGGCCCGGACTCGGACATGATTGAGAAAGTGCTAGATTATCTCAGAGCAGCCGATTTCGTGATTGTATTTGACCCGGGCTGAGTACTTGTGCTTTGATAGTGAGTGACAATGTGAATGTGGGTTTTTTTCTACGAACTGTGTTGGTTCCGCTTTTTGGAAATCCCCTTTTTGTTGCCACTTTCTGAGAACCGATTGGACTGATGTGAACTTTCTTTTAGCTATTTTGTTTACAGACACAACTAACTGCAAGGAATAAGGGTAACAAGGCAGTGTTCAGCGGATGTATATTTTACGTTGTGTTTTACTGGCAGTGACATGGGCGCTATATGACCTTTAGGGTTGGCGCGCCCTTAAGCCCAAATCATCATCATCATCATCATCTGACACCGTTTTCTCCTCAGGTCAACCGCGTTAAGAACGTGAAGAACGATGCTACAATAAGCATGAGGCTGAAAAAGCATAGAGTAATATGGAATGACAGAAATAACTGAACACACATGATCAATGGTTTTTTAATGAGCAGTACTTGTGTAAAGGTACGAATATAAAGTTTCACGGGTGGCAAACGATACCAATGAGCAGCACAAATTCGAATTATTACCATGATCGTGGATCAATTTGAATAGACATGGCTTTTTGTGCATACAAATTCCCGACCATGTTGTGTGTAATTGCAACAAAAAAGATGACGCCAAAAAATAGCATCGCTTTGCCGGTTGCATGAAGCTGACGCATCTTTGATGTTACTGATGTACTCTCCAAAGCCACCTTTACTTTTCAGACCGAAAGAGTTGTTTCACATTTGGCTATTCACCAGATATGAATGTGGGGCGTATAAAAGCCATTTGGTGCGTGCACCTCCGTTGACTGGGAGGTTGTGTGCTAATAGAACATAAACCCCATATCGCCCCATAGCACCTGACCCAGGTGAAAAGCAGACGTTTGCTGCTTATTTAGAGAACAATGTCTGACATGTGGCCCATTTTCTGTAGCGTTTACAACGCTAGACGCATGAACCCAGTATCATCAATCTTCCCAATGTGCATTCAGCCGTACAGGCATGTGGTTTGGGTTTATAGGGGTCCCAACATCTGGGATTGTTTCCTCCGTTTCGACACCTGTTTTGCCTACCTCTGGACTTTGACAAATGTTACCGTAAAGAAAGCATCGCCATAAACAGCACGGTTCTGTATGAAACGGTGTACACAATGGACGACGTTGCTAAGAAAAAACCTTTGTCAGTAATAGCTTTTTCCATACAAACAACGAGGATCGTAAGAAGAAGAAGACGGGAAGGGTGTCTGTACGACAAGGTGCTCCCAGAACTCCTGCACTGGAGAATAACTAATGGGAAGACAATTGCTGTAGAGAGGGAGTGGCCTAGAAGGCACCAACTCCGTGTAAACCGCTGTCCTCTTCGACTGGATACGCTCGGGAGATGAAAAAGAGGGGCGAGGACAGCATGCGTAACGCGTGCAGAGAGGCGAAGGACGGCGAACACCTCATTGTCAACTGTGTAAGTTACACGCAGACGCGTATGGTTCGCCTCGGCCTACAGCAATCACAATACTGCGGGAGGGTCTGGGTCAGAGCTGCGCTACAGGTACCCGCGGTATGTCCGCGCTAACGGCACTCCGCGGTATGTCCGCGCTACCAGCACCCCGCGGGATGTCCGCGGTACCAGCACCCGCGGAATATTCACGCTTCCAGCACCCCGCGGTATGTCCGGGCTACCAGTACCCCGCGGGATGTCCACGCTACCAGCACCCCGCGGGACTTCCGCAAATCGGGTGAGACTGCATACGCCGAACATAAGAAGGAGGTCCAACATTTTCTCATAATTGTGTCATCTAAGCTATTGGGTCCTACAGTTTTTTTCTGACTGAGTTTGCTCCGGTGAACAGTTGCACTCTTCTCCGCAACTAATCGAAACCTCAACTGAAGGGAAAATTGCAAAAAGCATCATGCGTAATTAACACTGATCAAGTGTTATACTAAAGGCTTAGAGGCACATCCAAACCTACATTGAGTTCCCTCAATGAAGCATCCCAGACATGATTCAATGGCAGTTTCTTATCCGTGCTAAGTTTACTTGTGTACCAATCACCAGTGCGGGCAGCATGGATGGATACTAATTTTATCGAGAAGAACCACTCTGGTGCCACTTCAACAGCGACATTTCTGGATCTATGAATCTTGGCAATGGTTCCACTCTAAAAAGTAAAGAGATCTATAACACTTCAACGGCGTTCTAGTTCCGCACATAGTGTAGTATCTGTAGTTCACACGTCAGAAGGTAAGGTTGAAGAGCACTCAGGGTATGTGTAATTTCGTGTAGGCTTAGGTATATAAAATACAAAATCAGAAACGGTTGGATGTCAAGGCACATAAAAAGAATCTCTTGCCAATTTGCCCGAGATGTCGGGCTTTGTTTTTCATTTATTAAGTCAAAATGTTGACTCCACTCCATTTCAGTTCACAATACGTTTAAACTTGTCATAGCCTCGAATGTAACCTGATGATGATGATGGTGGTTCTGACCGTCGAATAAGGATATACATATGGGGGGCGTCTCGTAAAGTCGCCCCAATCGCCCAATCGCCCCAATCCCCAAGAAGATCCGGCGATTCCGGTTTGGATGACAGCCGATTTGTGGCGAGGACTTGCGCCGTCGCGCCGTCCCCGCCGTCCAGGTCACATCTGGCCCCTATTGGGACCGGAGGTGGCTGTCTTCGGGACCGTTTTCGTGATGATTGCCCGGGCTGGGATACCCGAATTGCAACCTTGATCAACCTGAGCGATCCAAGGTATAGTCGTTGGCCGTTGGCCCAGTCTTTTCGGTGGTCGGTTTGGTCGGCTAAGTAGAGATGCATTCGCGAGTTTGTTGGTCCTGTTTTTATACAAGTAACTAGATCTTGTGGTTATGAGTTGATTAAGGTATCATTATCTTCCTATAATCTTATAGCCTGATATTTTTCTACACATTGCGGGATAAATAAATTACCTCCACCTGGTATGCACGAGGTATGCGTAAATACCAATGATAACTTTATCTTTAGACATCAGCTTCATTAGTATTATACAGCATCTTTTACCGGTGGAGTCTTGCTAAAGACGTCACGTTTTTCTTCCAATGAAAATGGAGGAACTGAGGTCAGTTTTGATTTAAGTGACGAGTTTGCCGCACCTGTTTTAGATTTGTATATATATATATATATATATATATATATATATATATAGATTATATATATATACATAGATTATATATATATATATACATAATATCAGTTTATTAGCTCCATTTATATTCAGTGTTCGAGAAGGCAGGCCATTAAACATATTGACGACAACTTATAATCATGTACCTCGGCTGCGCACTGCGACACCTATTTCGTTTCATTTATTTAGCCAATTGTCCACGGGGCACCCCATTTATGGACAAAGCTGAATGAGATAAAATAAAACACAATAAATCAGAACACAGTAGATTAGCCTTAGCACATTATACCATCCCACAGATTTAGTCTCTACAATGATGAAACATATGAATGTGATTGGCCCCAGGCTGGGATCTGCCTAGACCCGACACGGATTATTCCATTCCATTCCATTCCATTCTCGCTCTTACCACGGATGCGCTTGATGCTTGTTACGCTTGAGCTGCAAAATACGGGTATGTGTGCTGAAAAATTCAGCAGGTGTGTCTGCGGTAAGAACAAGAGTGCGTAAAGTGGTGCAGGACACAGACGGGTCCAAGGTATATTCAGACTCAGATGTTTATTGTGGAACATCCTCAACAGAGCGAGGCTGTTCATACTCCCCCGTTAAAAAGTAAATCAGGTGATAAAGTCATAAAGGTTATTTAAATGGACAAGTAGGTAGAAGACAAAAGTCACGGGAGCAAAAATACTTAAAACAGGCACACAGAGTAAAAGCAGCCGTCGCCACTCAATTTCAAACACACTGCCTCACACGCTTACAGGCCCATTATGTATCGTAAGGAGTGCTTCAAACTGGCAACACAGATTCTACCCTTAATGTCGATTGGCGGGGCGTTATATTGTGGCACCGCAGAAAGAAGAAGTCTGCGCTGTCCTGCGTTTGTTCGATCTCGAATTTCCGCTCTGCCTGGTTCGCACACGTGCTCGGTATGTTTAACCATGTTGCTCGGGACAGATGTTTCACTGGTACGCAGCACACCGAGTACCAAACGGAGCCGGTGGAACGCCAGGAGACGGGGAGGGCTTGGCAAGCGTAGTCTCGTGACTTCACGCGATGTGAGGTGGGATTTACTATTTTCAGTTAGGACACGGGCACATATGTTAATGTGCACATAAGTTCCATGTGTCTACCCAAGCTCCGAGCCGGTCTTGTGTCGGTTATCGGTTACTACGGCTTCCCCTACCCTAATAATCACTTGCGGAGACCTTTGAGCGTGAAACGGGTGCCAAGTATAAGAACTTTAAGTATAAGTATTTGACATGTTAATTTTTAGGGATTTTAACCAGTCCAAGAGAAAAGCTATGCCGCGGTGCAATAATGATATAACGCCAGCGAAAATTTGTGATGACCCTGATAAGAATAATTGGCCGTCGTGGCCGAATTCAACTATAGTGGACTTTTCAATATAGAGGTTCATACTCGAATTGTTGGAAAATATCGAAAACATCAGACAGGACAAACCTCCACCTTGGAACACATCCACAGAATTTGGAAGCGCTTGGAGGCTGAGGCAGACCACAGAAAGATTATCAGAGCTGACCTCTGGAGTAACGTGAATCATGGCCCACATATAACTTAGCTACATGCAAAGTTAGAGCTAAGCTTAGTGGTAAGACCAATGCATGTTCCATAAATCTCCTTACCCGGTCAGTCCATTGTTTGGAACAGCGTAAATAGGTTTTATTTCCGGTTATGGTCTCGTGTAGTAAAAGCGAGTGACAGCTTTATTTATGCTGAATATAGGCCCCAACTGGTCTTACCAATGCAGTGTAGAATCAAAGAAAGACATGGCATCCGCACTCAAACAGGTATGTACGAGCGTTACGGTCATCCATCTGACCGAACGTCAGCCTTAAACAGTCGCGGCCCAGCCCTTCAAAATAATGCTGTCGCGAATGACAATCAATGCTGAATTGCCTAGGCATTCGACGAAAAGGGATTAAGTCATCACAGTAAAAACACCAAATTCTTATGAGGTCTCCATCGTAGGCCTTTCTGCTTTCGCTGGTAAAATATAGAGATATATAGATATAGAGATATAGATATAGAGATATAGATATATTACTCTTTCTTACATACTAGGAATAGCAGAAATGTGTCCTGTGTTGGGGATGCCTCTATGCTGAGAAAACTATTTTAGTTTTGCTTGAGAGTAAGACTTGTGTGACTCTAATAACGATTAAACATGAAAAAGATATGGGCAAATAAGCACTCAAGCTCTCTTTAAGACCACGTAAGTGGATTCAAATAGTTCAGCAGCTTTAGGACTGGTTATAATACATTTCGTAATTTTTCAACTGGAAATGCTCATAACCATAAACATTGTCCTCAGTAAAGCCATCAGCAGACATAAAACTGCCGATGACTTCTAACTTAATGACGTAATCATGATTTAGCAGTGTTTCCCTGCTTTAATTTACTGAGCTCAACGGATAATTAAAATAGAGGGATCGAAGTACTTATTTATCCTTGTTTCTTGTCTCACCCAAGACGGGGGAAATATGTCAGAAATGAAACAAACTTTCCGGAACATTTGTACAAAATACCGATTCCCCAGAGGCATATTGTTGGCAAAATGCCGAGCAATGAGGGCAAAAAGTGTATATGACCATTGCGTGGTAACTCCTATTCGAATATTATCGGTTCAGGCTAATGTGCAGCCCCATTCGTGATAAATGGACGCCGTTGTGAATGTGCTGTCTTTCATTTGCAGACAGTCCTGTGTTTCGCATTCATCTTGGGTTCACAAATCATTGTTAACACCGAAATTTGTGACGCCGGAATAATTTACACCCGCTCAATAATGCTATTGCTACGCCAGTCACAATAAATTATCCGGTCCACCGGTCTCTTTTTCCTGCACTATAAGCAGCATGGTGATTACCCGCCTGACAGAAAATGCATTGTGCATTTCCAAAGTCATTGTGCTCCGATTTTCCTAGCTCCGTTCGAACACGCAGTAGGCCTAATCGCACAGTCAACGCGATGCTTGTGTGGGCCAGTTAGGCACGTTGAGGTCATCGCGAAGCTCCTTTCCCTTCCTCGACTCTGAGCAGTGAAGATGTGGCAGACTGCTGGGCTGCTCCTGCTACTCGTCTGGATGGACCAATATGTTCTATCCAACGCTATACTGTCGCTTCCTTCATCTGTTTTTTCTTTCTCAGCTTTACCGGATAACCCGAAGTCTTTGAATCCAAATGTGATCAGCTCCTCCTGGACGGTTCCAGAACATTTTGATTTGAGCTGCCACTGTCGCGATCTCTGTCTCACTCGTCCCAAATGTCGCGGCTTCGGGGTCAGTGAGAAGAGGCGGACATGTCAGCTGACGGAGCAGCTGCCGACCCTGGAGCGACTCCAGCCCAGTCCTGGAATCTGGAGGTGGCACGCCCGCGGCGGCCGTCGAAGACTGGAAGAGCCTTGCACCCGGAAGAACGACTGTACGTGGACGACGCAAGGATCTGAGTGTCGAGACAATGTCTGCAAATGTCGAAGGGCTTTTGCACCTAAAGACAATAGAGAGTGTAGGAAAAGGGGCGAATTCGTGTACGTCGGCAAAGGGCGTCTGACAGGGTCACCGATATCAGTCAAGACAGCAGCTCACTTTGAGAAATGCCGTGACCACTGTGCCCGTTCCTTCAAATGCGTAGCGTTTGACATCTCGAGCTCCGGTCAGAACTGCACCTTCTATGCCGAGGGCATTACCACTGACACCGGCTCCGGTAGCGAAGACAAATCCTTCGTCTGGCTGTTCCCGGTAGCCGATGGCCACCCACCAGATCACTACGAGGCCGTGGGTGATACCCACCTGGGCGTGTACCGTACAACTTCTCCGCATACTGCAGCTCACACCTGCTCTAAGCGCCACGGCATCTTAATGCCAGTGCTGACGGAAGGGGACGCTGACCTTGCCCTGAGTATGGAGGATGATGAAGACAAATGGATTGTTGGTCTCGACGATATGAAGAACGAGAATGGTTTCATAACAAGCGACGGCGAAGAAGTACTTGAAGATCTGCCATGGCATGAAGGGGAGCCCAACAACTCCGGCGACGAGGACTGTGTTATTCTTTTACGTGAAGGCACTCTTGCTGACGTCCCCTGTTCTGGGAAGGATAACCAGGCGCTTTGCATGTACATCGGGAAAAATATGGCACTTCATAAGGCTGCTTGGACGAATTCAGGACACCTGGACAGCCGTTCCTCGACCTCCAGCGGCAACGATGACGACCTGTCCACCTACATCTTGACCAGCTTTGCCGGCATTACATGCGCCCTGCGGTCGGCGGAGACCAATACCTGGACGGTGGATCTGGATGGGCCCGTGCAGGTCACCAGCGTCCTTCTGGCCACCCACAAACACCACTGCAAGCCAGGAAAGCGAGATAAGACCGAGTTCCGTGTGAGCAACACCCCAGCCCCGCTGTGGGACCGGGACAACTCTGCGCTCTGTGAGCTGACGATGCCGGTGACGGTGCCGCGCGGGTACGCCCGCCTCTTCCGCTGCGCCACCCCCGTCACTGGCCGCTTCCTGCGCGTGATCCACACCGGCAAGACCCCTCTGGAGTTTGCAGAGCTGTCTGTCTTTGGAAACCGCCTGCACAAGCATTCTGAGCCGCCTGCTTCTCATGAAGCTCCGGCGAATGATGAAAGCTCGCCTCATCCCGCAAAAGGGTAAACATGTAGATGCTAAAAGGTGCAAAACTGTGAGGCGATGATTCCGCCATCATCCAGCACGTACTTCAAATTCTTTTTGACACATCAAATCACATTGAACTATTTCCTGGTCATTATAAAAATACGTTTTTGTGGTCATGTTTACACGTCCTAAAACAGTGGCTAATTGGCAGTTGTTTGCAAAACAAAGAATGAAAGCGAGGGTAAATATGCATGGCATTAAGTTTAAAGGCTGTCTATTGTAGGCAAAAGAGTATCCAAAAATTGATAGTTGTATTGGTGGAATCGAAACAAATCCGACTAAAATTGGACATGTAACAACATCACCCAGTTATTTTTATTTCTTTGACATTGATATGTACTAATACCGCATTAAATGTGTTCCTTTAGTCCAACTGAAGGTCTCCATTGTCCCAGACATGGAGACTTAAGCAGGAGTATGTGAATTTATCTATGCTTGAACTTCCCTCTCAAAAATAGCCACGACGGAATGAAGAACCGATATGACTCAGGGCATAAGCCCTCAGAATTACGTCTTGGAAAAGACAAAAGAAAGCTCCAGCCAATGCACTACTACTAACTGAGAGTGTAACACGTCGATCTCATATATTAAGCCTCTTATGTGCTTGTATTTTGCGTGAAAAGAACCAGAATTAAGTTTTCTGTGTCAGAAATATTTTCTTGCTGCTTGGTCGTGGACTTGGTTTTAACGAATGGGTGAAAAATGTTATGCTTCGTGGATTATAAAAATCCAGTGTAAATAGATACATATTCTTAGTGTATACTTTCTGTCACTGTAGGTGTGTTCCCTTCTTTAAATAGGGGGCATGATGTGGAGATAATGAAGATGGGTAGACGGACATACCGTTTCAGGGGATGTTGCACAGGCGCTGAGGACACCCTGTCAGACCGTGTTGCGCTCTGAACTATAGTCTCTTCTGTGTGATCACTCAATTTAGCGTGCGACTTCAGAAAGAAGTGGAGCAGTGGCTTAACCTGAGGGCACTTCAATTTGGTTCTATTTTGGCTAAAATATATCATAGATGCAAAAAGGTCAGTGACCAGATTGGAAGTCTATGTTTGTGGTATTTGAAGAAGAATTACTGGTTTCACCACTGTGTGTCATGAAATGTGAAAGACGCAGCCTTAAGAGAAAGATAGGCAATAATGGCGGCACATATTTAGTTGCAATACAAGTAATGTTCGGAACTTTAGTAATAAACTCTGGTAAAGAAACTCTTCTTTTGAACATAGCCCTTACCTCGAAACGTAGTTATCTCGAACGTAGTTGTTACTCCAAAATCGCAGAAGAAATTGCACAGACAAAAATAGAAATTAATTATATGTGAATCAGTGCAATTCATATTATCGGGGAATACATTTTCAGGGAAAAATTATCCAAGGTACTGCCTACCACCTTCATCATACAAGATCAAACACCCGCGAAACAAATTAAACTGAGGTCTTGGAGGTGCTTGTACCTTTCCCTCCTACAAGTGTTGGACGCACCTCTTGTAAAATATGTTTTCCCACTCTGTACCGCACCACAGAAGACAACTGCCCTCCCACACTTACCAATCGGTGTGATTCATTTGCATGCTGGTCAAGGATTGCAAGAGTGCAGCCCCAACAGAGCACTTCTTTACCAAAAGAAATATGAATGTTTTTGTTAAGTCCGTATTACCTGAAGTACAAGATTTGCACAAAGATTCACTAAAAGACTTGCGCGTGGGTCGATAAGGTACATTCTTTTTACAGACTTCTTGACGGCAGGATGTACTCTTCAAGTTCATCATACAATAGTTTTCTCGACCTTGTCCTAAGGTTAAAAAATCACCACTAGAAGCTTCGTCATAGTATGTTGCACCAGTGGTATGAGCTTTTCATTCTAGACAATCCGTGATTCTGGCAGAAACAATAAATGGTGGATGACCGAAACACATGAGCCCAGTTGCTGAAAGTGGCTACCGTTAGCCAAGGTGAACAGGGAGCCTCCTTCTTCACCGTTGCAACTGGATTTACTGGAGAATCCATTAGTCCATTAGTGGCCTCGTCTGTAAAATGATATCACCCTAAGTGCCTTGCATTTAACTGAAGAAATAAACGGAAAAAGTAACCTGTTTTAGAACTTTGGCTTGCGCGCTGCTTATTCCCAGTATTCAGAAATCAATAGCAATATCCTTAACGCCAACATAACTGTTTCGAGGAGCCGGGCAACAGGCGAGGGAAGGCATGGTGTTAAATCTGGAAGGTAAAGGCTGCCTCATCCTGTTGTCCTTTTGTTGTCATCAGACGCGTGATCAGCGAGCGGGAGATGAAGACACCTCCAAGTCGCTTCGGCCCCTCTCCCTTCAATGCCTCAGTGAGGCCCTGCTGGTCAAAATACCGCAGGCCAGCTGGCAGGCAAGGCCGCGATCCCGGCCCCGACTTCCGGAGGCTTTCACACATAGGTTTTGCTTCCTCATTCTTGAGATTTCTCTGACTTTGTCGAAGGTTTGATTGTCTTCTCCCCTGTGTTTTGATTGCATCATTAGTATGATGTCGCATTTAGAGAGAGCGATGGGGTCGTGGGTGCTTGTGGTCTGCCCTGCCAGCTGGTCAGCCCGCTCGTTGAGCTCCACGCCAGAATGTCCTGGACAATACACCCAGGTAACTTTCTTGAGAGCTTCAGAATTCTCCCACTAGGGGGTGTTTGCCCACCTTGAAATTTTATAAGAAAGGAGCGCGAGTCGGTGGCCACAAGATGATCGTACCGAAGACCAGAACTCGTGAGGAGCTCCACGGCGCGGGACACAGCTTCCGTTTCGGCGTGCATGCTGAAGAGAGCAAGCCTGCATCCTCCGGGGTACACCTCACTGATTTTTCCGTCAACCCTCAGGACTACACCCTATCCAGATCGATTCAGCTTTGTGCTGGCTGACCCGTATGTCGCAATGATAATCGAGCCTTCATCCCCCGCTCTGGGGTGATCAATCAGCAGCTCAGACTCTGCATTGACTGCCGCCGGTGACTCCGAGCGGCAATGCGCTCCGAAGCGATCCAGTCTGAAATTCCACTGGCTGTCCAGAGGTGCAGCTACCCGCTGTGGAGAGTGTCACAGCCTGTGTCGGCACTGTAGCTTCCGTGGACTTGCGCAGGCGCTTCTCAGCCAGTTTTCTCGTGACAGACGGCGTGGAGGGCGATGGGTCTACGCCACAGCCTCCATGTGCAGAGGGTGAGAGGGTGACTGTAATATGTCAATCACTGCAACCTGCTGAAGCTTCTCACGGTACTGGGTTACTGTCAAAAAATCGACCATGTGGCGGAGCGCTGCGTTTGAGGTGTCTCTGGCGCAACCAGTGATAATGCGCATTGCTAAGTTTTGAAGCTTTTCAAATCGGTTCAGGTGCGTCTGGATGATGCAAATAGCTCTGATTCTATAAAAAAAACTCATAAAGAAGACTTCTGTCATCAAATTTCTTGAATGGACGCAGGATGATGGGTTATGGAGCTGACACGGTGCCGAATGTCTCCTACGACAGAATCAGGCGAATGCACAGCCAGTAGTATCTCCACATCCTGAGGCACAGGTTCGGTGCAGTGTTTCGCCGAGGCGACGAGATGATGATTGTTGATGAGACTGCCGCCGCAGAAAGTAACGCATTGGTCTCAATTGACGGGCCCAGCCATTCAGGAATAATCACTCTTCTCATATTCTCTCCTGCTATGACGCGTGGTTCAGTCCTGCTTATGCTAAAATTGCAGGGAGCAGTCGCGTTTCGTTTACCCTCCGCAACCACAAATCCACCCAAGCACAGCAGAAGTACAGTTGAGAATGAAAGTGCGAGAAAGAAGCGCGACATTTTGTGTTTATGAATTGGCCGCGCTCAGAAGTTGACTTGATTCGGGTTGTGATGGGGTTGAAGAGCTACCAAACCTTCACGAAGTCTGAACAAAACGGATAGTCTGAGCAGTCTGGTCTGGTTTCAGAGCATTCACGAGTTGGTTGCTAACTGAGGAGTATGTGCACTTGTTCAGGTATCTACTTACGACAACAGGCCTGCCCTTTTATACCTTCCCGCTTATCTAAGATCTATACAGAGCCAGATGTGCTGCCGTGAATGGCTGGATGAATCACCTACATTTCACTCCGCTCCCACAGAATGTCATGTCTCATGGGGAGAGTGCATGTAAGTGGTTTTGCTTCCGACCAACTGCGCTTTTCAGGCAAGACGGACAGCAGATAGCAGTAGTTTTGCTTATCTGGCTCGAACGTGATAAGCCTATTGCCCTGCGTACAATAGATGGATAAGGAGCAATTGTTCCTAATGGCTGCTAATGCATCCGATTTTAGGAACTGATTGCTGAACCGCACAGTGCAATCATTTTCAACTCGGATGCAACGCAAGTGCATGGTTTTCTTGTGGTTTCTGTTATTGTTTGCATCACATGCCCATGCGTGCAACTACTTTCTAGCTTTAGAATTTGTGATTGTTCAGACCGCATGTTTTCTGTGCAAATAAACAGCCATTAATCCAATTGAAATGTATCGACGTGATTTTGGTGGTGTGATTTTAGGCTGAAAAACAGTAGCTACACCATGATTGGGTTGACATCATCCAGTGTGAGCAGGAAGCCTCCACGGTATTCGTTACAGGTAGGCTTACCCAAGGTCTGGAAGTGTCGCTCATATATGAAATTATATCCATATCTAGGGAGAGACTTCGCGCACGCTGCGCGCCCGCTTGGAAATCAAATTTTGAAGGATCATTTTCGAAATCATGTGTATAGCTGCTACTAATGTATCAGAGGAAAGTTCGTGAAGTTTAATGCAAAACCAGGTTTTGGAATGGCTGGCGCTCTCGCGTTTTTTGGCAGCCGATCACTCGGCGTCCCTAACATTTGCGCCAAACCAGAATATCTCTCGTTTGTCAGCAAATGAAAGTACCACACTCGCCCTCTGTACGCAGCCCGAGGTATTTGTTGGTTTTCTTTTTCTCTACTACCGCTCCCTCCACCCGCGCATCAGACACCTGCCAATGAAGAGGTCTGTTTACTTAAGATTCTTGTCACATCGGAATTGTTCCTACACTGAATAATAGCAAGTGGGATGGCTGCGACACCGTTCAAAGCTCGGCGAAATATTCTCTTATATCTCGTAGGCCATATTTGTGACTGATAAATATTTCTGTATTTCTGTCGACAAACCCAAGTTCCGTTTGGGGTTGATAAATCGTACGGTGATGTGGATCAGAGTTTGTGGTATATTGGTCCTTGATTACTATGAATGAAGTGTTGTGTTCTGCTTGTGGTCACTGTTATCACCTGAAATGCCAAGCAGGGGATAACATCTACACATTTGTTATCGGCTGGTGTAGTACAACTTAGTTTGAATGAAATAAATACTCTAACCCATTTTCAAAATATATCTTCTGGAAAAAATATTTCTTACAGGATGTCACAGACTGTACAAAGTAAACGTGCGTTTCAAGTCTTATCAGGTATTGTGAAAAGGAAATGTGTGTCACATAAATTGGTAAAAAAGAAGCACTTGCAAACTTTTAAAAGCTTATCCATGCAGCAGAAAAATTATACGTCAGTAGGCTACAGCAGTGGTGATGACATGATTGGAAGCCTATGTTCATAACAAATTAAAGGATATTTTTCAATGGTCAAAGGCTAAACATGACCTGACCACAAGTCAGGTGAAGGTCATGCGTTGACGTGATAATAGTCATTGCTCGCATGTTTTGATTTTGAATGGCTATGCCAGTAAGATGGCATCAAAATAGTGTTATTCTAATGTTATTCTAATCCAGGCAAAAAATAGAGCTTTGCAACTTGTCACTTTCTATGAAAAGCTTAGCTGCTCCCAGAGAAATAAATACAGAAACATATTTTTGCATTTAATCGAGCTCTTTTTTGCATATCTCAATCCATTCAGTGACCTATCTAAAGACTTCAATCTAAAGATTTCAAGCTTTTAGCACCCATTTCCTATGGACTAGTCGAAAATACCAACCTTCTTGTAGGTAATTGTGCCTTCTAAGGTGTGAGACTACGAACCAGTGCACTTCCGCGCTGAGGTGATGGTAGGCTGTGCCGGAGTGTAGCTACTGTGGGATAGGCTGTGCCGGAGTGTAGCTACTGTGGGTAGGCTGTGCCGGAGTGTAGCTACTGTGGGATAGGCTGTACCGGAGTGTAGCTACTGTGGAGTAGGCTGTGCCGGAGTGTACCTACTGTGGGGTAGGCTGTGCCGGAGTGTAGCTACTGTGGAGTAGGCTGTGCCGGAGTGTAGCTACTGTGGGGTAGGCTGTGCCGGAGTGTAGCTACTGTGGGTAGGCTGTGCCGGAGTGTAGCTACTGTGGGGTAGGCTGTGCCAGAGTGTACCTACTGTGGGGTAGGCTGTGCCGGAGTGTAGCTACTGTGGGATAGGCTGTACCGGAGTGTAGCTACTGTGGAGTAGGCTGTGCCGGAGTGTACCTACTGTGGGGTAGGCTGTGCCGGAGTGTAGCTACTGTGGGATAGGCTGTGCCGGAGTGTAGCTACTGTGGGTAGGCTGTGCCGGAGTGTAGCTACTGTGGGATAGGCTGTGCCGGAGTGTAGCTACTGTGGGTAGGCTGTGCCGGAGTGTAGCTACTGTGGGATAGTCTGTACCGGAGTGTAGCTACTGTGGAGTAGGCTGTGCCGGAGTGTAGCTACTGTGGGATAGGCTGTGCCGGAGTGTAGCTAATGTGGGTAGGCTGTGCCGGAGTGTAGCTACTGTGGGGTAGGCTGTGCCAGAGTGTACCTACTGTGGGGTAGGCTGTGCCGGAGTGTAGCTACTGTGGGATAGGCTGTACCGGAGTGTAGCTACTGTGGAGTAGGCTGTGCCGGAGTGTACCTACTGTGGGGTAGGCTGTGCCGGAGTGTAGCTACTGTGGGATAGGCTGTACCGGAGTGTAGCTACTGTGGGTAGGCTGTGCCGGAGTGTAGCTACTGTGGGGTAGGCTGTGCCGGAGTGTAGCTACTGTCAGGTAGGCTGTGCCGGAGTGTAGCTACTGTGGGGTAGGCTGTGCCGGAGTGTACCTACTGTGGGGTAGGCTGTGCCGGAGTGTAGCTACTGTGGGATAGGCTGTACCGGAGTGTAGCTACTGTGGAGTAGGCTGTGCCGGAGTGTAGCTACTGTGGGGTAGGCTGTACCGGAGTGTAGCTACTGTCAGGTAGGCTGTGCCGGAGTGTAGCTACTGTGGGGTAGGCTGTACCGGAGTGTAGCTACTGTCAGGTAGGCTGTGTCGAGTGTAGCTACTGTGAGGTAGGCTGTGCCGGAGTGTAGCTACTGTGGGGTAGGCTGTGCCGGAGTGTAGCTACTATCCCGCAGGGGACCAATTTTCATCTGCCCGACTTGTGGGCACCTGCTGACTGGTCCGGCACATGGATAATTGGGTACGGGATGTGACGACACCCGCGACCCCAGTTGGCAGGATGGGTTTCGCCCCCGCCTTCGGGCGAGAGGCCAAATCGAAACTGCCATCCTCGTCCTTTCCTGGCCTTCCTAAATTCAAATCCAACCAACTCCTTGTTCCTTTTCCTCTTCTTTCCTTATTTCCTTGTGTATCCATGCCTTTCCACCCGTATCCTTTCTGTCCACTCCTAAATACCCCTCCTATCCACTGTCTGCGATGTCTGGCCCGGCGTGTCTCCGTGGGTGGCGGGGATGTGTGCACTCTTGCTCGTCTTCAGTGTGGACACCTCGGTCGCGTGCGGTGCGCGGCTGGGCTGGGCAGCGCAGACCGACCCTCTTTCTTTTCCAACCCATAACTTCCCAGTTACCCACTTTTTCCCAGTGTCATGGGCGTCCCTGCACGTGCCTATGATTCCTGGATGGTCTGGGTGTACGTTGGCCTCCGGCTCGTGTGGCCGACGATTGGATCCCTCTAATCGCCGGCCCTGCAAGCCGGGGGGCTCGCTTCTCTCGGACCCGCCGGGAATCAGTTGTGACGAGCAGGTGGTAGTCGCCTGCTCCGATGAGGCCGTGTGGGGGCGCCTGTCTTTTTAAGGTGAGCTGCGCACCGACCCGTACCCCGGGATGAAGGAGTCCTGGTAGCTGAGCTGAGGTAGGCGCTGTTATGGTTCGTGTGCCTCTAGCAACACTCTACTTTGGTCTGGATTTCCGCAAGGGCGGGGAACTCTTGAAGGCATCGACAAGAGTAGCAGCATTGTAAAAGTCTGTCGGCCTTTGGTGGGGCTCGGCTGCCCCTCCCTCCTTGGGTGAGGTCCCGACTTCACCCGGGGAGGGAGGGGTGTCCGCGCCCCGCCCGGGGTCGTCCAGGCTAGGTGCAAGGGGGGACCGTCGTCGGGGCAGTGGGGGTTTGGTGAGTCTCTCTCCCCCTCTGTAACGGCGGCGTCTCCCCGTATAGCCAGCCCGTGCGTCGTTTCGCCCTGTAGCACCCTCGTTGGAAGGGGGGCGCACGTGGCTGGCTGAACCTAACGACACTTCCATGGATACTCCACAACCTACAAACCCATCCCCCCCGGCACCTGTGCCAAAACCCTCCTGCCCTCGAGTTCTGGTGATACGCGGACGGGACGCCCCTCTATCATCGCTTTCGCCCTTCCAGCGTCGAGAAGCTTGTGACCGGTTGGGTAGGATAAAGCGGTGTGATCGCCTTCGTGACGGACAACTTGAGGTTGAATTCTTGAGGCACGAGGACGCGGAACGTGCTCTAGCTATAAGGACCCTGACGTATACCAAGCGAGGACTGGAAGGTAAACAAACTGTGACCACCAACGTGACTGTCTCTGCGCACCTAACAAAAAACTTCTCCAAGGGCGTAATCCGCTGCACAGAACTGAGAGATGTGTCTGAAGAGGACATCGTAGATGGTTTAAGCGAATTCGGAGTCGTAGGAGCAAAAAAGATGAAGTTTAGGAAAAACGGTGAACTGGTAGAAACGGATACTGTGACATTGACATTTGATAAAACTGATCTGCCGGACCACGTAATTGTCGGATATGTGAAGATAGGGGTGAGGCCTTATGTGCCAAACCCTATGCGCTGTTTCAACTGCCAACGATACGGCCACACTTCCACTTCATGTCGAGGGAAAAAAGTGTGTAGCTGGTGTGGATGTGAAGGACACGACAAAAATAGCTGCAGCAAAGAATATCCACACTGTGTGAACTGCAGAGAGACACACTCTGTATATGACAAGGAGTGCCCTGCTTTTAAGCGGGAGAAAGCAATCCTCTCTCTCAAGGTGTCTAGGAACCTTACATTCCGAGAGGCCAGAGAGACTTATGAGGTCTCTCACCCCCGCAAATCGTACTCTCAAGCGACCGCAGCAACTGCGACTTCAACCTCTTCTGCAGGTACTACAGCAGCCCGCGTGATGACGCGGGACGAAGCCATCCGGACCCTGTCTGTGGCGGAGTTTATCCGCCTAGCAGGGAGGATGGGGCTGGTTTTTACCAATCAGCCCGCTGCCCCGGCACCTGAGCCGGAGGCAGCCCCACCCCCACCGCCCTCGGCTCCGGCCGGCGGGTCCGCTGCCCCGGCACACGAACCGGAGGCAGTGCCACCTCCACCTCTGCCGCCTCCGGTCCCGGCCGGTGGCGGTAGGATGGGACGGGATTCCACCCCCGTCCCCCCGTCCCCGGCTGTGTCCGCGGCTGGGGGACCGGAGCAGACCGCCACTCTGTGTGTGGACTCGGCCCCGGTCGCGGAGCCCCTGGATAAGTCCGGGGACTGGGTAACCGTCGGCCGAGCTGGCAAGCAAGCCCCGACGGTTAAACGGCGACATCGTTCCCCGATAGGAGTACCAGCCGCCGACCCCCACCTACTGGTAGGGGCACCACGAGTGTCACTGCGACCTCAAGCACGCAAGTGGAAACACTGCGTGCGGCTTTGAGGGCCCGGCGCCGGCACGCGGTGGTACAAAACGTCCCGCCGCCTCGCCCCAGGAACGCGACGGCGCTCCTGTCAGCCGGGCTCGTTCCTGCTCCAGCGGCACCGAAAGGAGCTTTTTCGCTCGGGAGGCTAGGCAAACTGGGCCTCCCCCGGGCCCCTGAAGAAGCCTTATGGGCCCCCTCCAGGCCCACACTGGAAGTAGCCAGCGGCTCGTTCACAGACCCGCAGACCCGTTCCCTTTATAACCCATGACCTCCATCTTACAGTGGAACTGCCGAGGCCTCAGGGCCAACTTAACTGACTTGCAGAACATTTGTTCGGAACTTAGCCCCTCTGTGTTATGTCTCCAGGAGACGAAACTGTCGCCTGGAAAAACTCTCAACTTGCGACATTACGAAACCTTCCGAAAAGATGTCTTCAGCAGTACCATTGCGTACGGCGGCGTTATGGTAGCAGTCCACCATACTATACCATGTTTTCCTGTACGACTGACCACGGTTCTACAGGCGGTGGCCGTCCGGGTGAATCTGAACGCTCTCCAAATTACGGTTTGCTCTATCTACCTCCCACCGGGGGGCAACATTGACATGCACAGCCTAAATAGTCTTGTGGACCAACTTCCCACTCCTTTTGTCCTACTAGGGGATTTTAATGCCCACAATCCAGCATGGGGAGCGCCCTCGGATCGTGCGGGCCCCCGTGGCCGAACGGTTGAACGTTTCCTTCACCTCAACTCTCTCTGTCTCCTAAACACTGGTCGCGCCACCCACCTAACTATGCCCTCTGGCTCGCTCTCTGCTATAGATCTCCCTGTTTGTTCGCCTTCGCTCCTATCTCAGCTTGACTGGAGTACTCTCGAAGATCTTCATGGCAGTGACCATTTCCCTATCAGCATCCGCCTATCGCGTTCAGCTAACCTGCAGACTCGATTGCACCGATGGAACTTTCGACGGGCGAACTGGGAGGGCTTCAGGGTGCCTGCGGCCCTTTGGACTCCCCTGCGGGGGCCTCGGCAACGGAAGCTGTGAGACGCTTCAACGACATGGTCCTTCAGGCAGCCAACAGTTTTATCCCAATGACCTCCGGAAAGCCCAAACGAACTCCCGTTCCTTGGTGGAATCAGGAGTGTCGTGAGGCAATTTTAGACAGGAAGCGGGCCCTCCGAGTCTTTAGGAAGCACAGCACTACACCTTTCTTAATAGCGTTTAGACGCGCGAGAGCGCTGGCTCGACGGGTCGTTCTAAACGCAAAGAAAAAGATGGTGGATTACCTATGTCAATACGGTAAATCGGTTTACACCATCGACACAGGTGTGGAGCCGTATACAGTGCCTGCAGGGCAAACGGCGACACGCTCCTCCGCCTGTCCTCACCTCAAACGGTGAGAAAATCACCAGCCAACAGGACGTAGCTGACCTGATGGCACGGGCCTTTCGAGACCGATGCAGTAATGCAGCCCAAAATCCAAGCTTCCTGGGTTTTCGATCACAGGAAGAGCGCAGACCGATTAATTTTGGCAGTGATAACTCCGCGCCGTATAATGCACCTTTCTCCATGGCAGAGATAGAGGCGGCAAGCAAAGGTCTGAAGTGCGTATCGCCTGGAACTGACAAAATAACGAATGAAATGCTTCTCCACCTTCCGGAACAATCTCTTGCGTGTCTCCTTGACATTTTTAATGCTATGTGGGCCAACGGCGACTTTCCTGAGCAGTGGCATGAATCAATCATCATACCTATACAGAAACCCGGGAAGCCCGGAAACTCACCCGAGGATTTCCGTCCCATATCATTAACATCATGTGTATGCAAACTCCTGGAGAAAATGGTTGGTGTTCGCCTCATGTGGTTTCTTGAGAGTAATGACCTTCTATCCAACGTACAGTGTGGCTTCCGCCAGGGAAGAAGCACCATCGATCATCTCATTCGACTCGACGCCGCTGTCAGAGAGGGCTTTATGAACCAACAACACACCATCGCCATTTTCTTTGACGTGGAGCGCGCGTACGACTTGACATGGAGGTATGGTATTTTAAAGAAGCTCCATGGCATGGGCGTCCGAGGTCACTTGGGCTGGTTCTTATCCAACTTTCTTAGGGACAGACGCTTCAGATTCCGCATAGGACCATTCCTCTCTGACGAACTCGTGCAGGAGAACGGCACGGCCCAAGGCAGCGTTCTGTCTGTGGCTTTGTTCGCCGTTATGGTAAACGATATAGGTGACACTCTGCCGCCAAACATATCCCGTGCATTATTCGTTGACGATTTCTCCATATGGGTGACGACTTCCTCCACCAACACAGCGCAGAGACAGCTGCAACTATGTCTCGACCGACTGCAGCAGTGGAGTGGAAAAAACGGCTTGAACTTTTCCACAGAGAAAACAAAATGCGTGCATTTCTGCAACAGGCGTAAAGCGTGTGATCACCCTGTGCTAAAGCTAGGAAACCGCACTATAGAAATGGTAGAGCAGATACGATTTCTCGGCCTTGTGCTCGACCGCAGACTAACGTACGTTCCCCCACATTAAGGGACTGAGGGAAAGATGTTTTAACTGCCTGAACATCCTTAAAGTTCTAACACGCATGACTTACGGGTCGGATCGGAAGACACTCCTCGCACTCTATAGATCCCTCATAAGATCCAAACTGGAATACGGGTGCGCAGTGTATGACTCCGCACCCGAAAGTGCTAAGCGAATGCTAGACACTGTTCAAAACCAGGCTCTAAGGATTATTAGCGGTGCGTTTCGCACGTCGCCTGTCGTGAGCTTGCACGTGGATATGCATGAGATGCCGCTTGACCTGCGCCGCCGGTATATATCAATGCGGTACGCTTTGAGACTTAAACAGACAACTGAGCACCCTGCATATAACACGTTTTTTGACGACCGACGTATACGCCGTATTGACACAGGTTCCCGCGCCTCAGCACGACACCCTGGCGTGAGAGTTCGGACCTGGCTGAGCGAGGCTGGCATCAATCTAGAGAGTGTTGCACCCGCGCACTGGCCAGCTTCGGAACCGTGGCTAAGTCCCAAAGTCACCATAGACAAGGAGCTGGTAGCCACCACTAGAGGCCTGGTACCTGTGGAAATCCGTCAGACATTTATGGAACACTGCTCGGACAGGTATCGGAACCACACCGTCTTCTACACGGATGGCTCTAAGGGTGCGGAAGGCACGGGTTGTGCCTTCGTGGGTGCCAATACTGAACAATGCTTCTCGCTGCCTCCAGATGCATCGGTGTTCACAGCGGAACTGTACGCTATCTTCCGTTGCCTAGACCAGGTCCTGCGATCGAGAAACAATTACTTTGTAATATTTAGCGACTCTCTATCGTCACTGCAAGCACTGCAGGTCTTTAGCTACAGTGCAGCTAGCTCCTATCTTTTACCTCTAATTAGGCAGAAGATTTACCAGGCTGAGTGCCGAGGAAAACTCATCACACTTGCGTGGGTGCCGAGTCATTCTGGTGTCACTGGAAATGAGAGAGCAGACACAGCAGCTAAGGAAGCGGCAAGGGGAGTCCCTCCCCGTGGCATACGAATTCCATACTTTGACCTTTTCTCACGAGTTAGTGACCATCTCACGGAAATATGGCAGCGGCGATGGAATGGTAACCCTAAGGGTAGAAAACTGAGGGAGCTGAAACCTCGGTTGGGGCTGTGGTCAAGCAGTGCAACCTGCAGAAGGGAGGAGGTTACTTTGTGTAGACTTCGCCTGGGACACACTCACTCCACACACGCCTACCTCTTGACCGGTGATGCTCCGCCGGAGTGCCCGCGTTGTGGTGACAGAACATCTGTAAGACATGTCCTGGTCGAATGCCGGGATTTCGAAATCAAAAGGCGTCGATATTTGCCGGGATCCCCACCCTGGTCTCGCTCCTGGGGGAGCATCCGTCCGCCGAAATCACGAGCATTATGTTTTACCTGAAGAAAGTCGGATTCAATGTGATTTACTCCCCTACGTAATAGCTTGTACTCTATGTTTTCTTCTGCATGTGAGTGTGAGGGGCTACGCCCTCTTTTTATCTTCTGAACCCACATTCTGTTTTCTGCACCTATCATAGAATCTTCAATGAGGCTATTGCCTCAGAATGATCTGCTATGCGTCATCTCCTGAATTGCGTTGTATACCTTACGTTTGATATGGGCGCAAAATGACCATGGAAGTCGGGCCGCCCAAAACACCAAATGATGATGATGATGAGTGTAGCTACTGTGGGGTAGGCTGTGCGGAGTGCAGCTATTGTTGGTGTAGGCTGTGCCGAAGTGTAGCTACTGTGAGGTAGGCTGTGCGGAGTGTAGCTACTGTGGGGTAGGCTGTGACGGAGTGTAGCTACTGTGGGTAGGCTGTGCCGGAGTGTAGCTACTGTGGGGTAGGCTGTGCCGGAGTAGAGCTGCTGTGGGGTAGGCTGCGCCGGAGTGTAGCTACTGTGAAATAGGCTGTACCGGAGTGTAGATACTGTAAGGTAGGCTGTGCCGGAGTATAGCTACGAAAAAATCACGAAATCCGGTGGATAGCCCATAAGAAATTATTAAGAAGCTGTCAGCCACTTTTTGGTTAAGTTAAATGTGGAGGTCATGACAGGTCAACTAATGTGACAGGTAAGAATGTTTTTAGTTCTAGCGTCTTGTAGGGTTGCGTTAGAGCCAAGTTTTAGGCGAAATTCGATTCATCCTGTTGCGGTAAATCAAATGATTACTAAGCAGATGCACAGTGCCTGTAAGGTCCCTTCCCACATATCGATAAAATTTCACATGAACGAAATGGTCCGGCCCGACCCATCACGCCAACGAAAAGCTTATATCTCCGAAAGGGTGCTACATACTTTGACGGGGTATTCACCATGTTAAAGCCCGATCAATCCAATTACTGACTGAACGCATCAGGGGTGGGTAGGGTACTGACAATGCTTGTGACAAGGGCAAAAGCAGGGAATCATCAGATTTCCGTCACTTATTAAGTCACAGCTCGGGTTTTGCTGATCAGAATAGGGCCAGACTTGGTGTGCAGGGAACAGCAGTGCTGCGAGTTAAGAGGTGAATATCAATTCCATCCTAAGCCAAAAGGCTCTTGCACAGGTGCACGAGAAAAGAAGGAAGTGGATTTCACCCCACGCCATTACTCGGAAACCATGAATCCCATGGCAATGCAATTTATAATATATGTTTGGGCTGATCTAAGGGCAGGATAGCATTGATTACACTTGTCGGAGCAGGGGGAGCCGCCATCAATGGCCATGGTCAGATAGCAAATTGTAAGCTCGTTTGTAGCCGGCCTGGAGATGGTCCAGAACAGTCTTCTCCCATTATTTTCTCTAAGTAACGAACCATGCAGTCCTTCCACCCCGTGCTGTGACTGGTTTCGAAACCTTTGAAAATATTTCATAATATTTTGGGATGGCATTGATGCACATTTCTTACCTTTTCTTGCTATATTGTACCACGTTTATTTTGGTTTGGCCTAGTACCTATTTTCTATAGTTTTTTTAACACAAGCATAACAACTGAAATGAACTCAACGTTAATTTTCTGGCACTGAGCAGACCCCGTTCGTCAAGTTGTAGCACGCCAGTCTTCTAGTATTTTGCTCAACGTTCTACGTCAGCTATCTGAGAGGTACTAGAAAAACTCAATTTCAAATAAAATGGTATACAGCGTTTGGCATACAGTTTTTGGTAAAAACTGTTGTTCCTGCCGTCGAGAAGCCATTTCACTGAACAGTATTGTATAATGGCTCGCGATCTTGTTTCAGAGCAAATATAACATTCGTGCTCAGAATGCATGAGTCTTTGCCCAGATAAGGGAAAGAAAACAGACATTTGCCCTGTCAAAACCCTCCCATTTGGCAAATTTTCTTTAAATCCACCATAAAATTTACAATTTTGGGACACAATCGCCCTAATCCGCAAACAACTGGTACAGATTTGCCAATTTAGATTATGTGCAAACTACGTGTGCTAAATAAACTGAATCGGGCTCCTCTGGCTCAAGCGTTTTTCTTTTGCGCCAAGTGAATAGGATATGGCCTTAGAATTGAACCATACCATAACACGTGACAAATCAAGAATAATATAATTCACGGTTAGCACAGTTCAACCCTGAAAATGTTTTATATTCAACCCCTAATATTCAATATTTTTTATACTCGGAATATTTCATATTCAACTTGAAATATTAATATTCAAACCCTAATTTCTTAAAACTAGCTGAACCCATCCGGCAGTCTGTCGAGCCTAACTCCCTTCTGCCTCCTAGTCGTAATGACGTGATGGAAACTGTAGTTTTCCAAGTATATCACGGACAGCAAATGAGACGATCAGTGTTTTACAAGAAAAGGAAGATCTAGCAGAGCGTGGTTTCGATCCACGGACCTCTGGGTTATGGGCCCAGCACGCTTCCACTGCGCCACTCTGCTCCGCGCATTGTGACATGTGATTACAGAACTTGTTTTAGTCGTCTTAGGACTGTGTGCTGATAGTCCACTTTGCCGTGCCTAAACTTGAATTCCTTTTAAGCAAACTAAGGATCTGGTGAGAGATTATTGATGCAAAGTAATGTTTCTCTTGGGTGGGGCGGAGATCGGATGTGAAAATGTAAATTCCTTAACCAAATCAGCTCCAAACTATTGTATGAGGGTCATTTTTACTTTTAAAAGCCATGGCTAGATTTGGCTAGGTTGGGCTAACTTGCGTCATTCTGAAAGCAACTAAATTACAAGTGGATGTATTTCCATCCATGATACATCCTTGGTTTTCATAAATTACATTGGGAGACGTCTGATTACGTTTAATTATTTCTGGTTGGTGTTAATGTGTACATCGAAGGCATTGGTAGCTTAAATTAGGTTAGGCTATCTTGTGGTATTCTCCATGTTGTTAAGCTACAAGTTGATGGATTCTCCTACATAACGACACATCAGTTTTGGTGATAATACGTTGTGAAACATTTGAGTACGTTTTGTTTTTTATGGCAGTGAGGGTGATATATGCACCACGTTGAAGGTGACTTAAGTTCGCACCTATTATTCCTTCTTTTTATTCCTGCTTAGAATTAGCATGACAAGTGAGATTTAAGTTTTTTTCTCTAATATCGACAGATAGCCCGTTTGGCCAAGTACTAGCACTTCTCTGTGTTCTACCCAAATCACTACCATAATAATCAGGGAGGTTCTACGAAATGAAATATTATAGAATTCACAGTGCTAAGCCGAGGAAATGGGTGGATATCCCGGGGACGTTGGAGGGGACGGGGCTCAGGACCGCCCTGGACTTTAGATCTCCCATAGTCTTTGTATAGGGCTTATATTGCCGTGCCAGCGTTGACCCTCGCAGAATCGCCCTCCCCCTCGATCAAGAAGATACCTCCAGCACCAGCCGAGGAGCATGATTATCAAATGATAAGGTGTTTGATGGCCTACCTACACCAATCCTAGACACAAAGTGGAGCCAATTATAATTTTCCGGGTTTAACGACGCACCAACTGCCAGGGTCATATAGCGTCGCCAACTCTCACCATGTTGGGGGGTATCAGATTAACTTATTCAGAGGCTCTGCCGGGACTTGAACACGGGACAAGTGGCTTAGAAGACAGCCCGGATGTTTTCCACTAAGGCAACCATTCCCCGCAAAATGGAGCAAACCACTGGGATTATTTACTCGGGCTCAGCCCTTGGTCAGAATTCTCATAATACAATCGAATAGATAAAGACAAAAATATTGGGTCATAGTATAGCATGACCTCGGATTGTGTTTCATGCATATGCGGTTTAACATGAATACTTAAGAACTGGACCTTAAGAGTAGAACTTAAGAACTTAAGAGTAACAATCTGGTTACCTCTAACTCACTGTGTCCATAATACGCGAAAACTAGACCAGTAGTTTTATGACAGAATTTCATTGTTCGACTACAGTCACTATTTTATTCATTTATTTATTTATTCATCGTTGATGAGCAACAGGTAAACCCCAATTACAGCTCAAGTCACGTTGGTAAAACACACATATTTACAAAACACAATAAAAGAGATGATGTAAATAAGCGCTTAAATGACCGATGCTCATGTAACCCTTAGTGGGTGACCAATATCACAGCATGCATGAGCTTAAAATATCCGATGAGGTGGACATGGCATACACGAATGACTAAAATGTATTGTGTGCCAATAATCAACGGCCGTGGTCTAGATGTAAATTAAAAATTTGGGTAATACATTGATAAATACATGATGAGATGATGAACAGGGCAATGGTACACGGTAAAAAACATGATAAAACATAAAAACAAAACACGCATGAATCACTAAGGCATCTGTTTAACATACGTGCGTACCTGAGATCTGAACTGGCCAAAAGTGGATCTAAAAGGGTCTGCGAGTTGGCAGGCAGTGAGAAAAGAGTTCACTGCAGAGGCAGCACGACAGAACAGTCCAGATCTTATCGTTTCCACCCTGGCATATGGTACGTGTAGGAAAGTTCTATTTCCCACTCTCGTGTTTCGCGCAGGGACATGGAGTGGAAAGCTCCCGAGCAGGAGGGCAGAGTCCACATTGCCAGTGAGAACTTGTGAGCGAAAAGAACATCGTACTGATATCTTCTATTTGTAAGACTAGTGATTTTGAACAATTTTAGAAGGTCTGTGTTTGCCAAAGATGTTGAGGGAACGCAGGCCGTAGCAGCGAGTTACTATTTACTATTACTATCATTCTAGTTACTATTGTAGTCACTGTTCTTTATTTGCAAAAATTTGCTGAATAATTTGTATCGGTTCAACTATTCTTTTTTCATCATGCTATCTGCAGTTAAAATCCTAGAAATAGTATATTCACTACAACTAGTACGTACATGTAAGGCTAGAGCAGTGCACTGATTTAAACTTCCCATTTATCTGAGTCCGATGCAATCCTTTATCAGATATGCTTTGCTCGAAATATTTTTTTTTATTTATGTTCTAACTATTACAGATGCTGGCTACAGATAACACGGCCTCTGTAGATATTTTTATATCGTAAACACATAATTATTATTTGTGGTCCAGGCCAAACTATCCCTAGACTCAACCCATCTCATAAGTTTATTTGATCTGATGAACCATTTATATACCAATTTCTTCACCCAGTCCCATTTCCAGCACCTCTGTCCCAATTTAAAGCACCGAATAAGCATACAGGTGACCGCAGAAGAAATATCTGCTGTCACCAAAAAATATTGAAGGAATATCCACCTACACCAATCCCAAGCCTCAAACCGATCCATCCCTCATGGCTAACAAATCTAATTAATCATTGTTAAACCTCTTACCCCAGCCTCTACCTCTGCACAGTGATGCAGCGGGCCTAAAAAACGGGACGAAAATGCCAAAAATGACTTTCTAGAATTGATATCAAATGTATGCGATGCGTTTGAGAATTGTTTGGAACCCGGAAAACCATAATTATTTTCTTCCTCTAGCGTAACGCATTGGTTTCACAGGAGCTGAAACTTGAGACTTATTCTGCCTCTCTAAATACGAGTATCTGGTCAGAAATAAAAGCGTGATCTAAAACGTTAATAACAGGTGCTCACACCTCGCCATCCATACAAAACGTATACTACCACAAAGCTTGGGATGTTTGCGACCTTCTGGTTACAAAAATACGGTTTTAGCTGCTCCGGAGAATGCAGTGAGTTCGTTTTAATAAACATATGTTTCGGAACTAACATTTATAACATACATCATATTTCCATAGACTGGCAAAAGAAGGCACAATCAGGATCAGCTAGAAAATCATACCATGTATTTTGGGAAGTGTCTTCTTTACATTGGTGGAATCCGTAGGTCGGCAACCGACGGCCGAAAAAGTTAAGACAGTTTTAGTGAGCTTATGTTCTACCCGTAGTCGGCGGGTGGTTGTGGCAATGACGCGCGCGGCATCCACCAATCGCCGTGTATTATTTCCTTTCTCCAGTCAAATGTCACATTTAGATGGGGGAAGGGGTGAAAAAATCACAAAATATGCGTAACGTTATTGATGGACGGCCTCTTATTGAAGGAGGCAATAAAGGTGAGAAGCAGGAGGGTGAATTGAGATAACGAAAGCAGGTATTAGTGTCAATTCAGTAGGTATTAGGGCTGGTTCAATGCTTATTAGGGCATAGCGGGATCAGGCCCTGAATAAGGAAATTCAGATTTTAACTTTGGCTCACATTCTTCCCCTTTGTAAAATGTTATTTTAAACCGATTTTCCGTTAATCTTTGGCCTCCGCCCCCTGTTTAAACTGACTGTCATGTATGTACATACAGCCGGTTCCCCAGTGATTGGTAAGTATAAGTGTCAGTTCGTTTAAGAAATATCTTAAAAACGATTACTCTTCTCATAAGCCTTTCGTCTCTAGCAATGAATTTTGACGAGCTCTTGAAATTTGGGACCCTGCAAACTGGATGAGACGTAAATTTGGAAAATCATGGACAAAAAACTTTTCACCGATCCCGATGATTTTCTGTGTCTTTTCTCAATTACTTCCAAATTTTGGATATTATGAAGTATTTCGCACGTCAGTTCATGCATCCAGTCAAAACGCAGCAAGTGAGGCAACAATGGTTTCTGTAAGGACCATCACTTGAGAGATATTTTGCAAAAACGACCGCAGCCTAATCCCTACCGAACAGTATCGAACCGGATGTACATACTACCTCTCTTGGATTTTGAAGAAAGTCGCCTGTCGCACATTTTGTTGCGTTTGCTGGCTGTTAAAGTGGATATCTTCTGATGATGTTTTAATACCCGACGCTCCCCTAAATGTCTTCCCAATGCTAATAAATACGAGGTGATAATGAGTTTTTCACTTCCAATATTTGCCGCCTAACAACTGGGAAAATCCAATCATTAAATCAAAGTATCAATCATACGAATTGTTTCCCTTACTTTTACCTTCATTCAGCTTATTGCATGGTCAGATTTGCGACTATGTAATTATTTCATAAAGCTACAGCCACTGTCAGAACCGTTAAGAACCCTGGATAGCCTCTGCGTAGAGTAGCACACCTAATAGGTGCCAAGGGGGCTCTGGTGTCTTCGTTATGGACCTGACCTCAAAATGGATGTCTGCTCTAGATTTTCCTTTACAAGAGCTTTAGAATGGTGTATAGAAACTCGATCTAACTCCTCTAGAAGCTGAGTTATTCCCGGCTTTTGCCAACCTTTGTTTTGAGAACCAGCATTGCTTTACATCGGTTTAGAAATGACATCATAACTCAGTAACCTGACCTGAACTTGGATTGAAATTTCGTCAAGATGTATCAAATTGATGTTGGTTCGCACTTACCACGCGGCATTGCGCTAAACCGAGCAGTTTTTCTCCCATCGCGAAAAAATTAAGAGGAGGTTAGAATCGAACCCCCGGCAAAATGAGGGTTAAGAGGAAAAACGAAATTTGGTGTGCTTGTTTAAGCCGCCTGATGGGGAGCTTCAAATTGAACCAAAAATCATTGTTCTATCATTATTATTTATTGAGTTATGAATTTCGTCCCGTTTTTTAGGCCTCCTGCATCACTGTGCTCTGGCCTGAAGTTCAGAGTCAAATGAGTATAGGGCTGGCTTCAGAAATCATTATCAATAGTTAAGTATCTACCCATAAAATACAATTCCTGAGCACATGCCCTTCACCTCAATCCATCTCTTCTGACTAATCAAATTTAAAATTAAAATTTGAGCCTACTTGACTCATAGGGGTTTTGTTGGAAAACTAGTTCCCCTGCCTGACACAAGCAATCTCGCCCTATAGTATTGTTATTAGACTTGGTATTTTTCAGAGCACAGGTAACGTTCGTGCTCAATATGCATTGTCCAGGGAATTAACAGGAGAGCAAAATATATATTTCCCCAGTCGAAGCCCAATAATGTTGCCACTTAATAACATGCACATTAAGTTGCATGTTTTTCACAGCTTTGGGAGACGTTTGCAACAAACCAGAACAGTTGGTGTCGATCCACTGATGTAGCTATGTTCATATCAAATGTGCTTAAAGGGAATGCGGCACCTTCATAACGTGATTTTAACTGAGATAGCCAAGTTGTAAAGCAAGTCGGAAAACCCGGTACTCTATATGCCATTTGTCTTGGAACTCGATATTTCCGTAGAAAAAGCTAAGACCTACCTGACACCAACCCCCCATCAGCCCGTCGCCGGGCGGCCATTGTTGTTAGCTGCTGGTGTGACGATATATGCTTACGTCACGATGAGCATCAGCCAATCAAAGCCCTTGAAGCGTTTCAAGTATGGTAGTGGTTGCCAGATCGTGACCTCATCCACAGGCTGATATTTATTTCTTTTTCTAGAGGAGTATTTTAAAAATCAAAATATTGAGCTTATTGTACATTTTTCAGAGAAATCATGACTGGTTTTATTATTTTCGGCTAAAAGTACGCCTAATTGCACTAAATTTCAGGATTCGACCAAGGTGCCACATTCCCTTTAATAAACCATATCGGGCTCGTCCGGGATTTGAACCCGGGACCTCTCGCACCCTAAGCGAGAATCATACCCCTAGACCAACGAGCCGTTATTCTCAACCAAGAAGACGGGTTCCGATTTCAGCTCTCGTTCACTTTCACTTTAAAAATATTCTCGAAAAACAGACGATAAAGGAGCCCCAACTCCTGTGTCTGTCTGTCAAGTCTGTGACCCTAGAGTTGTATGAAACAAGTCATGTGGTCACATTTCGAAAAAAGGTGCAAGATTAGTATACTTTAACCTTGAATATATTTTCAAACTAACTGAACCCATCCGGCAGTTGGTCGTGTCTAAACACGCCTGCCATCGAGCCTTAATGACATGAGGGAAAGTGTCCTATTACAAGTTTATCAGGGGGCAGCCAATGGGATGAACAGTGTTGTACAAGAAAGTAGAGCCTTAGCAGAGCGTGGTTTCGATCCACGGACCTCTGGGTTATGGGCACAGCACGCTTCCACTGCGCCACTCTGCTCCCGGGGATTATAATATGTGATTACATGACTTGTTATAGTCGTCTTAGGATTTTGTGCTAATCCTCTATTTCGTTGTACTTGAAATGGAATTACTTTTGAGGAGGCTAAGGCTTATAGGCTATTGATGCAACATAATTTTGTTCATGGATGGGTGGAGATGGGGTAGGCATATGCAAATTCTTCAGCTGAGTGAGTTTCAAGATCATTGTCTGTATGTAGAAGAAGAAAAAATATTAAAAAAGTCATGGCTAAATTTCTCTAGGTTAAGCCGACTTGCATTATTCAGAAAGTAATTATGTTACAAGTGTTGTGATACAATACTTGGAAGTTACTTTACTATACCGTATATGTTACTATGTTCTGAAAGCTTTTATAGTTACATGTCCATATATTAAACTTCCTTCGTGTCTCTACGTCACGTTAGGAAACGTCTGATTGCTTTCTATGATTTCTGGTTGGTGTTGGTGCTGACGTCGCAGCCATTGCAATGGCTTCACTAGCCTAACCCAACTCGAGATAACAAGGTATTGGTAACTTGAGTTGGGTTAGGCTATCGTACACTATTCTCCATGTTATTAAGCTATAAGTTTCGACCGGACTGCCCTTAAGACTAGTTAACCTGGTTGACCTTTGATAAACCCATTTCTCCAGCCCTTAATGCAAATCTGTATAACGTCAGGCGCCGAATGAGTATACGGGTGACCGCAGAAAAGCATCTTGACTCATAGGGTTTATGTCTGAAAACTAATTCCCTCGCCTGACACAAGCAATCTTGCCCTTTAATATTTTTACTTGGTATTTTTCAGAGCATAGGTAACGTTCGTGCTCGATATGCATATGTCCTGGGAACCAACGGGAGAGCAAAAGATACATTTCCCCTGTCGAAGCCCAATACTTTGGCAATTTCCTTTAAAGTTGCATGTTTTTCACAACTTTGGCAGACATGGCCACAAACGGGAGCAGCTGATGTGGATAGGCCTATGAAGTGTTCATGTTAAATGTGCTAAAGGAACCATTTCGGGCTCGTCCGGGATTTGAACCCGGGACCTCTCGCACCCTAAGCGAGAAGCATACCCCTAGACCAACGAGCCGTTATTCTTAGCAAAGGAGATGGGTTCCGATTTCAGCTCTCGTTGACTTTCACTTTAAAAATATTCTCGAAAAAGAAAAGAATCAAAGAGCCCCCAAATTACGTTCCAAATGTTCTTTCTGACTCTAAGATTATGTGATCATCTGTATATGCCGAGGTAAGAAGGTTACACCTTATGTTCTACGCAATCGAGCTCTCAGCACTGGTTCCTGAAGTTATTTCGTTGGGGTGTAATTGTGCACACCAATGGGGAGTTTACCAAGTGATTTTGGCTACGTGTTTTAAGCGTGGTCCCCTGCGGGGAAAATACAGCTCATAAATATTTTAAGATACCCATTTTCCAAGGCACCTGATTTCCTTTGGGCTCTGTCAACAAGTCTGTGCCCCTAGAGTTGTACCAAACAGGTCCTGTGGCCACATTTCGAAAAAAGGTGCAAGATTAGTATACTTTAACCTTGAATATATCTTTAAACTAACTGAGCCCATCCGGCAGTTGGTCGTGTCTAAAGACGTATGCCCTCGAGACTTAATGACGAGAGAGAAGTTGTCCTATTACAAGTATATCAGGGGGCGGCCAATGAGATGAACAGTGTTTTTCAAGAAAGTAGAGCCTTAGCAGAGCGTGGTTTCGATCCACGGACCTCTGGGTTATGGGCCCAGCACGCTTTCACTGCGCCCTTCTGCTCCAGGGATTTGGAATGTGTGATTACAGAACTTGTCATGGCTGGTCTTTGGACTGTGTGCTGATCCTGATGCTCCATTTCGTTGTACTTGAACTGGAATTTGTTTAAAGGAGGATAACGTTTATAGGCCATTGATACAACATAACTTTTTTTCATGGATGGGGTGGAGATGGGGTAGGTTAATGCAAACTCTTCAGCTGAGTGAGCTCCAAGATCATTGCCTGTATGTAGCAAATAAATATTAAGAAAAGCAATGACTAGACTTTTCTAGGTTAGGTTAGCTTGCATCATTTGGAAAGCTGTTATGTTACAAATGTTCTGATACAATATTTGGAAGGTACTTTACTATACCGTATATATTACTATGTTCTGAAAGCTACTACAGTTACATTTTCATACATTTAACTTCTTTCCTGTCCTTTAAATTTGCATGTTTTTCACGACTTTGGCAGACATGGCCACAAACGGGAGCAGCTGATGTGGATAGGCCTATGAAGTGTTCATGTTAAATGTGCTAAAGGAACCATTTCGGGCTCGTCCGGGATTTGAACCCGGGACCTCTCGCACCCTAAGCGAGAAGCATATCCCTAGACCAACGAGCCGTTATTCTTAGCAAAGGAGACGGGTTCCGATTTCAGCTCTCGTTGACTTTCACTTTAAAAATATTCTCGAAAAAGCAGATAATCAAAGAGCCCCCAAATTACATTCCAAATTTTCTTTCTGACTCTAAGATTAGGTGATCATCTGTATATGCCGACGTAAGATGGTTACACCTTATGTTCTACGCAATCGAGCTCTCAACACTGGTTCCTGAAGTTATTTCGTTGGGGTGTAATTGTGCACACCAATGGGGAGTTTACCAAGTGATTTTGGCTACGTGTTTTAAGCGTGGTCCCCTGCGGGGAAAATACAGTTCATAAATATTTTAAGATACCCATTTTCCGAGGCACCTGATTTCCTTTGGGCTCTGTCAACAAGTCTGTGCCCCTAGAGTTGTATCAAACAGGTCCTGTGGCCACATTTCGAAAAAAGGTGCAAGATTAGTATACTTTAATCTTGAATATATTTCCAAACTAACTAAACCCATCCGGCAGTTGGTTGTGTCTAAAGACGTATGCCATCGAGCCTTAATGACGTGAGGGAAGCTGTCTTATTACAATTATATGAGGGGGCAGCCAATGAGATGAACAGTGTTTTACAAGAAAGTAGAGCCTTAGCAGAGCGTGGTTTCGATCCACGGACCTCTGGGTTATGGGCCCAGCACGCTTCCACTGCGCCACTCTGCTCCATGAATTTAGAATGTGTGATTACAGAACTTGTCATGGTCAGTCTTGGGACTTTGTGCTGATCCTGATCCTCCATTTCGTTGTACTTGAACTGGAATTTCTTTTGAGGAGGCTAAAGGTTTATAGGCTATTGATGCAACATAATTTTGTTCATGGATGGGGCGGAGATGGTGTAGGTATATGCAAACTCTTCAGCTGAGTGAGCTCCAAGATCGTTGCCTGTATGTAGAAAAATAAATATTAAAACAGCAATGACTAGACATCTCTAGGTTAGGTTAGCTTGCATCATTTAGAAAGCTGTTATGTTACAAATGTTCTGATACAATATTTGGAAGTTACTTTACTATACCGTATATGTTACATGTTCCGAAAGCTATAACAGTTACATTTTCATACATTTAACTTCTTTTGTGTCCTTTAAAGTTACATGTTTTTTCACGACTTTGGCAGCTATTGGCCACCAACGGGAACAGCTGGTGTCGATAGGCCGACAAAGTGTTCAGGTTAAATGTGCTAAAAGAACCATGTCGGGCTCGTCCGGGATTTGAATCCGGGACCTCTCGCACCCTAAGCGAGAATCATACCCCTAGACCAACGAGCCGTTTTTCTTAACAAAGGAGACGCGTTCCGATTTCAGCTCTCCTTGACTTTCGCTTTAAAAATATTCTCGAAAAACAGACGATCAAAGAGCCCCCAACATGCATTCCTAATGTTGTATCCGACTGTAGGAGGATGTGTCTGACTCTAAGATAATGTGGTCATCTGTATATGCCAAGGTAAGAAGACAAACTCATGGTTACACCTTGTGTTCTACACAATCGTGCTCTCAACACTGGTTCGTGAAGTTATTTTGTTAGGGTGTAATCGTTCCCACCAACGGGGAGTTTACTGAGTGATTTTGGCTACGTGTTTTAAGTGCGGCTCCCTGCGGGGAAAGTACAGTTCATGAATATTTCAAAACATCCATTTTCAAAAGCACCTGATTTCGTTTCGGCTTGGTCAATAAGTCTGTGACCCAAGAGTTGTATCAAACAATTCATCTGGCCACATTTGGAAAAAAGGGTAGGATAAGTATGCATTAACCTTGAATATATATTCAAACTAACTGAACCCATCCGGCAGTTAGTCGTGTCTAAAAACGTATGCCATCGAGCCTTAATGACGTGAGGGAAGTTGTCCTATTACAAGTATATCAGGGGGCAGCCAATGAGATGAACGGTGTTTTATAAGAAAGTAGAGCCTTAGCAGAGCGTGGTTTCGATCCACGGACCTCTGGGTTATGGGCCCAGCACGCTTCCACTGCGCCACTCTGCTGCATGGATTTGGAACGTGTGATTACAGAAATTGTCATGGTCGGTCTTGGGACTGTGTACTGATCCTGATCCTCCATTTCGTTGTCCTTGAACTGGAATTTCTTTTGAGGGTGCTAAGGTTTATAGGCTATTATTGCAACATAATTTTGTTCATGGATGGGGTGGAGATGGGGTAGGCATATGCAAATTCTTCAGCTGAGTGAGCTCCAAGATCATTGCCTGTATGTAGAGGAAAAGAAATATTAAAAAAGTCATGAGTAATTTCTCTAGGTTAAGCCGACTTGCATTATTCAGAAAGTAATTATGTTACAAGTGTTGTGATACAATTCTTGGAAGTTACTTTACTATACCGTATATGTTACTATGTTCTGAAAGCTTTTATAGTTACATGTCCATATATTAAACTTCCTTCGTGTCTCTATGTCACGTTAGGAAACGTCTGATTGCTTTCTATCATTCCTGGTTGGTGTTGGTGCTGACGTCGAAGCCATTGCAATGTCTTCACTAGCCTAACCCAACTCGAGATAACAAGGTATTGGTAACTTGAGTTGGGTTAGGCTATGGTACACTATTCTCCATGTTATTAAGCTATAAGTTTCGACCGGACTGCCCTTAAGACTAGTTAACCTGGTTGACCATTGACAGGCCCATTTCTCCAGCCCTTAATGCAAATCTGTATCAACGTCAAGCGCCGAATGAGTATACGGGTGACCGAAGAAAAGCATCTTGACTCATAGGGTTTATGTCTGAAAACTAGTTCCCTCGCCTGACACAAGCAATCTTGCCCTATAATATTTTTACTTGGTATTTTTCAGAGCACAGGTAACGTTCGTGCTCAATATGCATGTGTCCTGGGAACCAACTGGGGAGCAAAAGATACATTTCCCCTGTCGAAGCCCAATACTTTGGCAATTTCCTTTAAAGTTGCATGTTTTTCACAACTTTGGCAGACATGGCCACAAACGGGAACAGCTGATGTGGATAGGCCTATGAAGTGTTCATGTTAAATGTGCTAAAGGAACCATTTCGAGCTCGTCCGGGATTTGAACCAGGGACCTCTCGCACCCTAAGCGAGAAGCATATCCCTAGACCAACGAGCCGTTATTCTTAGCAAAGGAGACGGGTTCCGATTTCAGCTCTCGTTGACTTTCACTTTAAAAATATTCTCGAAAAAGCAGAGAATCAAAGAGCCCCCAAATTACATTCCAAATGTTCTTTCTGACTCTAAGATTAGGTAATCATCTGTATATGCCGAGGTAAGATGGTTACACCTTATGTTCTACGCAATCGAGCTCTCAACACTGGTTCCTGAAGTTATTTCGTTGGGGTGTAATTGTGGATTTACGGACCAAAGTTCGTATGGCTAAAGTACGTATAGATAAAATTCGTACGCAAAAGTTCGTAAGCAAATTTACGTAGGGTATAAAACTCGTATGCCAAAAGTACGTACGCGAAAGTACGTACGCAAAAATTCGTAAGCAAATATACGTAGGGTATAAAACTCGTATGCCAAAAGTACGTACGCAAAAGTACGTACGCAAAAGTTCGTAAGCAAATGTACGTAGGGTATAAAATTCGTATGCCAAAAGTACGTACGCAAAAATATGTACGCAAAAGTTCGTAAGCGAATGTACGTAGGGTATAAAACTCGTATGCCAAAAGTACGTACGCAAAAGTTCGTAAGAAAATTTACGTAGGGTACCTCTAAAACACGTATGCCAAAAGTACGTACGCAAAAGTACGTATGCGAAAGTACGTATGCAAAAATACGTAAGCAAATGTATGTACGTAGGGTACAAAGTTTGTATTTCAAAAGTACGGCTCTAAATTTGAATAAGTTGTCACTTTTGCTCAACCACATTGGCGGACGCAGGGGGGATTCCGGCCATGCCCCCCCCCAACTACCTTTGTCTAGAAATGTCACTAAAGATGCCAAAGCTGAGTCGTCATGGTGTTTCATCACCAGCCCCAGCCCTCAAATCCGTGCGACGCCCGGACTTTTATTACGCCCGCGCTGGTTTCCGCGGAAATCGGCGCGTAAGCAGCGGCGGATCCAAAGGGCTAAGGGGCTCAAACTCCCACCCCCCGATAGGCCCTGGACCACATAATAAATGCATAGGCTGGAATATGTTCAAGGCAGGTAATTGTGGGGGGGGCTCAAGCCTTCTAGGCCCCCTGAAAGGTGCTCATAGACAGGTGCGTCGCCACAGATTTTCGGGTGGGAGGCCCGGCGCTAGGGCTGGGGCTCGTGATGAAGCCCTATGTTCACTGAAACGTGGCATTTTCAATAGTATTTCCATCCAAAAGCGGGGGCTGGCCCCTCCCCGCCACTTTCCGAGAGCGGGAGGGCCCGGTCCGCCAGGACCCCCGGTGGCGACGCCCCTGGCCAATGGTCATAGGTATCCGCCACTGCGCTCAAGCTATTTGAAAGCCCGGCGAGATGCGGGAGGTGATTCATTACCTTAACCCGGCACCGCCATTACGAACATTTTACCCCTACGTACGTTAACCCGTACGAACTTTTTACATTACGATCATTTTACCCCTACGTACTTTAACCCGTACGAACTTTTTCCATACGAACTTTTTCCATTACGATTATTATACACGTACGTACTTTATCTATACGTACTTTAGCCATACGTACTTTTGCGTACGTACTTTAGGCATACGAACTTCTTCCTTAAGTACTTTGGTCCGCAAACCACTCGGATTTACCCCTACGTACTTTGACCCGTAAGAACTTTTTCCGTCCGGACTTTTTCCATTACAACTATTATACACGTACATGCTTTATCTATACGCACTTAGCCATACGTACTTTTGCGTACGTACTTTAGGCATACGAACTTCTTCCTCACGTACTTTGGTCCGTAACCCACTCGGATTTACCCCTACGTACTTTAACCCGTACGAACTTTTTACATTACGAACATTTTACCCCTACGTACTTTAACCCGTACGAACTTTCTCTATACGAACTTTTTGCATTACGAACATTTTACCCCTACGTACTTTATCCCGTACGAACTTTTTCCATACGAACTTTTTCCATTACGAACATTTTACCCCTACGTACTTTAAACCGTACGAACTTTTTCCATACGAACTTTTTCCATTACGATTATTATACACGTACGTACTTTATCTATACGTACTTTAGCCATACGTACTTTTGCGTACGTACTTTAGGCATACGAACTTCTTCCTTACGTACTTTGGTCCGCAACCCGTAATTGTGCACACCAATGGGGAGTTTACCAAGTGATTTTGGCTACGTGTTTTAAGCGTGGTCCCCTGCGGGGAAAATGCAGTTCATAAATATTTTAAGATACCCATTTTCCAAGGCACCTGATTTCCTTTGGGCTCTGTCAACAAGTCTGTGCCCCTAGAGTTGTATCAAACAGGTCGTGTGGCCACATTTCGAAAAAAGGTGCAAGATTAGTATACTTTAACCTTGAATATATCTTCAAACTAACTGAACCCATCCGGCAGTTGGTCGTGTCTAAAGACGTATGCCCTCGAGACTTAATGACGAGAGGGAAGTTGTCCTATTACAAGTATATTAGGGGGCAGCCAATGAGATGAACAGTGTTTTTCAAGAAAATAGAGCATTAGCAGAGCGTGGTTTCGATCCACGGACCTCTGGGTTATGGGCCCAGCACGCTTCCACTGCGCCACTCTGCTCCAGGGATTTGGAATGTGTGATTACAGAACTTGTCATGGTCGGTCTTGGGACTGTGTGCTGATCCTGATCCTCCATTTCGTTGTCCTTGAACTGGAATTTCTTTTGAGGGTGCTAAGGTTTATAGGCTATTGATGCAACATAATTTTGTTCATAGATGAGGTGGAGATGGAGTAGGTTAGTGCAAACTCTTCAGCTGAGTGAGCTCCAAGATCATTGCCTGTAGGTAGAAAAATAAGTATTAAGAAAAGCAATGACTAGACTTCTCTAGGTTAGGTTAGCTTGCATCATTTGGAAAGCTGTTATGTTACAAATGTTCTGATACAATATTTGGAAGTTACTTTACTATATTGTATATGTTACTATGTTCTGAAAGCTACTACAGTTACATTTTCATACATTTAACTTCTTTCGTGTCCTTTAAAGTTGCATGTTTTTCACGAATTTGGCAGACATTGGCCACCAACGGGAACAGCTGGTGTCGATAGGCCGATGAAGTGTTCATGTTAAATGTGCTAAAAGAACCATGTCGGGCTCGTCCGGGATTTGAACCCGGGACCTCTCGCACCCTAAGCGAGAATCATACCCCTAGACCAACGAGCCGTTATTACTAACATAGGAGACGAGTTCCGATTTCAGCTTTCGTTGACTTTCACTTTAAAAATATTCTCGAAAAAGCAGACGATCAAAGAGCCCCTAAATTACATTCCTTATGTTGTTTCTGACTTTAATATTATGTGATCATCTGTATACGCCGAGGTAAAATAGCAAACTCATGCTTGCACCTTGTGTTCTACGCAATCGAGCTCCTAACACTGGTTGGTGAAGTTATTTCGTTGGGGTGTAATTGTGCACACCAATGGGGAGTTTGCCAAGTGATTTGGGTTACGTGTTTTAAGCGCCGTCCCCTGCGGAGAACATACAGTTCATACATATTTTAAAAGACCCATTTTTAAAAGCACCTGATTTCCTTTGGGCTTGGTCAACAGGTTTGTGACCCTAGAGTTGTATCAAACAAGTCCTGTGGCCACATTTCGAAAAAAGGTGCTAGATTAGTATACTTTAACCTTGAATATATATTCAAACTAACTGAACCCATCCGGCAGTTGGTCGTGTCTAAACACGCCTGCCATCGAGCCTCAATGACGTGAGGGAAAGTGTCCTATTACAAGTATATCAGGGGGCAGCCAATGGGATGAACAGTGTTTTACAAGAAAGTAGAGCCTTAGCAGAGCGTGGTTTTGATCCACGGACCTCTGGTTTATGGGCCCAGCACGCCTCCACTGCGCCACTCTGCTCCAGGGATTTGGAATGTGTGATTACAGAACTTGTCATGGTCGGTCTTGGGACTGTGTGCTGATCCTGATCCTCCATTTCGTTGTGCTTGAACTGGAATTTCTTTTGAGGGGGCTAACGTTTATAGGCTATTAAAGCAACATAATTTTGTTCATGGATGGGGTGGAGATGGGGTAGGCATATGCTAATTCTTCAGCTGGGTGAGCTCCATGATCATTGCCTGTATGTAGAAGAAAAGAAATATTAAAAAAGTCATGACTAAATTTCTCTAGGTTAAGCCGACTTGCATTATTCAGAAAGTAATTATGTTACAAGTGTTGTGATACAATCCTTGGAAGTTACTTTACTATACCGTATATGTTACTATGTTCTGAAAGCTTCTATAGTTACATGTCCATACATTAAACTTCTCTTGTGTCTCTATGTCACGTTAGCAAACGTCTGATTGCCTTCTATCATTCCTGGTTGGTGTTGGTGCTGATGTCGAAGCCATTGCAATGGCTTCACTAGCCTAACCCAACTCGAGATAACAAGGTATTGGTAGCTTGAGTTGGGTTAGGTTATCTTGCGCTATTCTCCATGTTATCAAGTTACAAGTTGCGACCGGACTGCCCTTAAGATTAGTTAACCTGGTTGACCATTGATAAACCCATTTCTCCAGCCCTTAATGCAAATCTGTATCAACGTCAAGTGCCGAATGGGTATACGGGTGACCGCAGAAAAGCATCTTGACTCATAGGGCTTTTGTTGAAAAACTAGTTCCACCAACTGACAAAAGCGTTCATGCCCTATTATATTGTTACTTGGTATTTTTCAGAGCACAGGTAACGTTTGTGCCTAATACGCATGTGTCCTGGGAACCAACGGGAGAGCAAAAGATACAGTCCCCCTGTCGAAGCCCAATAATTTGGCAATTTCCTTTAAAGTTGCATGTTTTTCAAAACTTTGGCAGACATTGGCCGCAAACGGGAGCAGCTGGTGTGGATAGGCCGATCAAGTGTTCATGTTAAATGTGCTAAAAGAACCACGTCGGGCTCGTCCGGGATTTGAACCCGGGACCTCTCGCACCCTAAGCGAGAATCATACCCCTAGACCAACGAGCCGTTATTCATATCAAAGGAGACGAGTTCCGATTTCAGCTCTCGTTGACTTTCACTTTAAAAATATTTTTGAAAAAGCAGACGATCAAAGAGCCCCAAATTACATTCCAAATGTTGTTTATGACTCTAAGATTATGCCATCATGTGTATATGCCAAGGTAAGATAGCAAAGTCATGGTTACACCTTGTGTTCTACGCAATCGAGCTCCTAACACTGGTTCGTGAAGTTATTTCGTTGGTGTGTAATTGTGCACACCAATGGGGAGTTTACCAAGTGATTTTGACAACGTGTTTTAAGCGCAGTCCCCTGCGGAGAACATACAGTTCATAATATTTTAAAAGACCCATTTTCAAAAACACCTGATTTTCTTTTGGGCTTCGTCAACAGATTTATGACCCTACACTGAAAAACTGTTTGAGATCAAGGAGCAACCTCGAAGATCACCAGAGCTACCAGCACTAAAGTAGATCGTGATCTTCCAGATCATGAATCTCTGAGATAGTTTTCATCCAATTTAATCTCGAAGACTCTTCAGATCTGTATTTGTCTCTGATCTCCAAGATCATCGCCGTAATATTCACATATTTCAAAACTATGGGTGCCCCGTTCTGATTGTATAGAAAGAAATCCATTCTAGTAACCATCAAACATATATTTGAAAATTGGAAAACTTTATGAAATAACAACGTGAACACACTGAACTTCCCTGCGCTATCGCCAGCAGGGGCTAGGCAATACCGAACACTTGCTTCATCCTGGAGCTCCTCCCTTATGAAATGAGCCTTTATGAAAGACCCTTTATGAAATAACAACGTAAACACACTGAACTTCCCTGCGCTATCGCCCGAAGGTTTAAGGGAGGAGGGGGAAACGGAGCCCAAAATTGTGAAAAACATGTTTTTTAAAGAAAATTGGGGGTCAAAGGGTTGGCAACTGAGGGTTTGGGGGCTGGCAAATGCCCGATTAGCCACCTTCGCTGGATCCGCTAGTGTGGGTAGGTAGTGGGTACTTACTGTCCTCAGGGATGAGGTGGCTTAGTGGATAGCACCCTTGTCTTCTAAGCCACTGGTCCCGGGTTCAAGTCCCGGCGGAGCCTCTGAATAAGTCGATCTGATCCCCAAGATCCCTTCCAACAGGGTGAGAGTTGGCGACGCCGTATGACCCTGGCAGTTGGTGCGTCGTTAAACCCCAACAATTATTATTATTATTATTTACTGTCCTCGGGCTCTCACGCTCCAGCTTGTCGAAGTAACTTATCTGCAGAGCAATGAGAGTATTGATCATCTAAGATAAAGCATTAAGTCCACGCATTTTTTTGTAGGAAAGGCAATCTATCTATTGAAGCAACGTTTTAACGTTTAGAACTTGTCTCGTAAATTACACAAAACACCTCAATTGCAAAAATGTTAGCACAGATTTAGGTACGCCAGCCACCCTCAACAAATATGCTCAACTCACCAGGCTTTGCAACTCACTGGCTCACGATGGCACGAAACGCTCAAAACAGTATTTATCCGCGCGCGCGCGCCACCACACACGCCGCATCGAAGGAAGGCGCTAATTTGCAACGAACTTTTGATTCTGGCGACATGGATGGCAGGACCATCAGATCTGAGCGTCTGAGTTCAAATCCCGGTCCTGCCTTTTAGTAGATCATGCGGTGATCTACGAGATTATCTAAGCTTCGAAAGGAAGTCTCAATGCACGATCGGTGATCTACGAGATCATCTAAGCTTCGCAGTTGTTATCCCGAAGATAGTAATGAGCCTCATTATTGATCTAGTAGATGAATCACTGATTTAAGCAGTGTTTCCGAGATCACAATGTTGTTTTCTGGTGGTCTACGATACCTTGGGATAGTTTATGTTTAGATCAATTTCTAAACAATCTCAAAAGTGTTTTTCAGTGAGAGTTGTATAAACAAGTCCTGTGGCCACATTTCGAAAAAGGTGCAAGATTAGTGTACTTTAACCTTGAATATATATTCAAACTAACTGAACCCATCCGGCAGTTAGTCGTGTCTAAAACACGTGTGCCATCTAGCCTTAATGACGTGAGGGAAGTTGTCCTATTACAAGTATATCAGGGGTCAGCCAATGAGATGAACAGTGTTTTACAAGAAAGTAGAGCCTTAGCAGAGCGTGGTTTCGATCCACGGACCTCTGGGTTATGGGCCCAGCACGCTTCCACTGCGCCACTCTGCTCCCGGGGATTTTGAATGTGTGATTACAGAACTTGTCATGGTCGGTCTTGGGACTGTGTGCTGATCCTGGTGCTCCATTATGTTGTGCTTCAACTGGAATTACTTTTGAGGAGGCTAAGGTTTATAGGCTATTGATGCAACATAATTGTGTTCATGGATGGGGTGGAGATGGTGTAGGTATATGCAAACTCTTCAGCTGAGTGAGCTCCAAGATCATTGCCTGTATGTAGAAGAAAAAAAATTAAAAAGTCATGACTAGATTTCTCTAGGTTAGGTCAGCTTGCATCATTTAGATAGCTGTTATGTTACAAATGTTTTGATACTATATTTGGAAGTTACTTTACTGTAGAGGACACGGCTTGGGGAGTGTTATGCAAAGGACTATGTTTTGAAAGCTACTATAGTTCCATTTCCATAGATTAAACTTTCTTTGTTTCTCTGTATCACGTTAGCAAACATTTGATTGCTTCCTGTCATTCCATGAAATTGAAAATGAAATTTAAGCTCACTTACTCATAGGGATTTTGTTGCAAAACTAGTTCCCCTGCCTGACACAAGCGATCTCGCCCTATAATATTATCATTAGAAGTGGTATTCTTTACAGCACAGCTAACGTTCGTGCTCAATATGCATGTGTCCTGGGAACCAAGGGGAGAGCAAAAGATACATTTCCCCTCTCGAAGCCCCCCAATTTGGCCACTTTCTTAAAGTTGAATGTTTTTCACAACTTTGGGAGATGTTTGCAGCAAACCAGAACAGCTGGTGTCGGCCCACCGATGCAGCTATGTTCATATCCAATGTGCTAAATGCACCATATTGGGCACGTCCGGGATTTGAACCCGGGACCTCTCGCACCCTAAGCGAGAATCATACCCCTAGACCAACGAGCCCTTATTATTAACAAAGAAGACGCGTTCCAATTTCAGCTCTCGTTGACTTTCACTTTAAAAATATCCTCGAGAAAGCAGACGATCAAAGAGCCCCTAACTTGCATTCCAAATTTTGTTTCTGACTCTAAGATAATGTGATCATCTGTATATGCCAAGGTAAGAAGACAAACCCATGGTTACACCTTGTTTTCTACACAATCGAGCTCTCAACACTGGTTCGTGAAGTTATTTCATTGGGGTGTAATTGTGCACACCGATGGGGAGTTTACCGAGTGATTTCGGCTACGTGTTTTAAAGGGAATGTGGCACCATGGTCGAATCCTGGAATTTTGTGTAATTAGGCATACTTTTATCCGAAAATAATGAAACTACTCATAATTTCTCTGAAAAATGTACAATAAGCTCAATATTTTTATTTTTAAAATAATCTTCTAGGAAAAGAAAGACATATCTGCCTGTGGATGTCATTATCTGGCAACCACTACCATACTCAAAACGCTTCAAGGGCTTCGATTGGCTAATGCTCATCGTGATGTCAGCATATGTCGTTACACCAGCAGCTCACAACAATGGCCGCCTGGCGAGAGGTACATGAGAGGTACATTTCGAGTAGGTTTTAGTCTTTTACGGAAATATCGAGTTCCAAGACAAATGATGTATGAAGTACCGGGTTTTCCGATTTGCTTTACAACTTGGCTATCTCAGTTAAAATCACGTTATAAAGGTGCCACATTCCCTTTAATATTGGCCAAACTATTATAAATATTGGCTACAGATGAAATCCCCTTCACAGACATGTATTTGTCGTGAACACAGGTTTATTATTTGTGGTCAAGGCCAAACTATCCCTAAACTCAACCCACCTCAAAAGATAAGATATTTTGGTTCACCACTGATAAGCCCATCTCTCCAGCATGTATGTAGTTATCTTTCAAAGTAAAGCACCGAATGAGTATACGAGTGACCGCTGAAAACCATTATCAATAATCATCTAACTATTCCAGAACGCCAACCCCAAGCACGTAACCCCAAACCAATCCATCTCCCATGGCTCGTTAATCTGATTAATCATTGATAAACTTTTTCCCCAACCTGTACCTATGGCCTGAATTTAAATGTCAAATGAGAGCATACGGATGGCTGCAGACCTATTACCAATACCTATTGGAATACCTATTCATAGAATAGGAGCACTGAGTACATGCCCTTCTAGTCCATCTCTTCTTGCTAATTGGATTTAAAATAAAATTTGAGCCCATCTGGCTGATAGGGTTCTTGGTAAAAACTAGTTTTCCTGCCTTAGACAAACATTCTCGCCCAATAGTATTATTATGGCTCGTAGTGTTGCTTTTTTAAGCTCATGCAACATTCGTGTTTTAGAGGTATGAGCCTTGGGAACTAAGGAGGAAACAAATACATTTCCTACAATTTGGTTATTCCTGTTTAAGTTGTATGTTTTTTCACAACTGTGGTAGACATTGGCCGCAAACGGAAACAGCTGGTGTCGATATGTCGATGTTGCTATGCTTATATTAAATATGCTAAATGAACCATAGCGGGCTCGTCCGGGATTTTAACCCGGGACCTCTCGCACCCTAAGCGAGAATCATACCCCTAGACCAACGAGCCGTTATTCTTAACCAAGAAGACGGGTTCCGATTTCAGTTCTCGTTGACTTTCACTTTAAAAATGTTCTCGACAAAATAGACGATTGAAAAGCCTTCAACTTGCCTTCCGAATGTTGTTTCTGATTGTGAGAGGATGTGATCATCTGAGCTCGTGGCCACATGAGCTAGCTATCTTACCTGCCTTCTCTTACTTGCTTTCTTATGCATGTTCTGCGCAATCGTGTTCTCAGCACTGGTTCATTAGGTTATTCCATTCTGGTGTAACTGTGCTCGCCAATTGGGCAGTATACTGTAATATCACTGTTTTCAATTGTCTTAAATGTACATGAGCACCATGTAATGCTCTGTAGCAATATCAGCTCCTTACCGTTACAGTGTGCTACAGAATAAGTTTCTTCATCGGTGGTGGATACATATTGGAATCAATAGACAGTGTTTTCGAGATGTCACGGGTTCAGTGCTGGGACAGGCCGCTGCAGGCCTGGAATTAAATCTTGAAGCTATATCGGCTCTGTATTCCACTAAACTTTTAAAATTATAAGTTCAGAAAGATGTTAACCAAACGTTTTTGGCTACGAGTTCCTAGCGTGTTCCCAGGAGGGTACATTTGCAAAAATCATTGGGATGCCCAAAATTGACAAAAGTAAATGACCGGCACATGAAAGGATAAAGCATAACTTTAGTTTTGTTTTAGCCATCACACAGTCCTTTTGAATTTTGAAAATGATCAACAATAGAATTTAAAGCAAATTTTAGCACTAAATCAATATTTCATTACAGGTGCCCGAGCTGCAAAGGGATATAACTTCACACCCGGATATGATTTTGTTCATTAACCCGGCACCGCCTGGGCTCTTCAAACACACCACCGCCTGGGGTGTGATGGCACCCCTCCGATCTCGGCAACCGGAGGTGATACGGAAAATTTAAAACGGCGCTGGAAGCACCTTACCCTCTTCAACTCTGGGTCAGAGTTTGAAACGTATCCGTTGGCCTGTGGCGTTACAGTGGGCCAAACTGGGTCAAATTTAGACACATTTAGAAAATTTCTTACACCTCGGGAAACAGAAACCTAGAATAAAGAAGTCATCAGTGTGTTCGTCTTGACCTAAGGATTCAAGTGATACGCGGCATGGCCTTGTAAGGCCACATTATGACTTTGACCTTAGGTCAAGGTTAAATAATAATATTTCAAGGTTATGTCACATACTTTTTGAATCCTTGGGTCATGCTCATTACTATGATACCAAATTTCAGATTGTAACTTACTTGATTCAATAGTTGTATGCACAAACAACTTGGCAAACCAAGACCTCTGGTGACCTCTGGCGACCTTGGTGTTGATTTGACCTTAAAATTTATGACGGCATGCGGATTTTTCGAGAGGCTTCGAACGATGTTTAGAAACTTTATATAACCCTTGTAGAAGCCGGGTTACACCCTGGTTTGTCAGCCTCATTTTAGAAAAACGGAATTGCCTTACACGGGCCTAGCAATGCCGTCACAACTCGTTGACCTGACCTACCTGATGTCAATTTTTGATCTTAAGATTCCGAACTTATACCCCTGGAGGCCTGCAAAGCGACACAGGGCTCATCTAAATCGGCTCAGAACCATTTTCGAAAAACTGAGGGGGTGTCAGATCGGACCCCTAGGCGGTGATGGGTTAGGGTCCAAGCCATAACCCATCACTATTCGAGACCGTTCAGCTATCGTTTCCACTGACATGTACCGTGCCAACAAGCTTTCATAATGCAACTTTAAACATTTTGAACATATTTAAAAATCTAGCCGTTCAAAAGCTACCACCGCTCGAAATAATTTATCTACCATTGTGTGATGTTCATAAGTGTCCTCTCCCATCTTCGTACCAAAATTTCCGTGTGCTGTATTGTTTCGGTCAATGCGAAATTTCTGGACTGAAAAGTCAAAATAAATAATTTAGATATAATTCGAAAGCTGAGTGCTGAACGTCTAAGTTTAATGAAAAAATGACATTAATAAACAATGACTAACTAGGAACACGACGTCTGCCGGGAGATAGACAGCGGAGTATTGTAGCATACAAACTATTTTTTGTGTCTCAAAATAGAAATTCGATCAATCATAGTTAGGTGGCAGTGCACAGTGACTTTTCACTGCCTGTAGGCCAGGTGGCGGCGGCATCGAAAGAATGTGTTAGGGAAGTGGCCCATGCTAAAGGAATACACTGATAGTAATGCCATTAGAATATACATACGAGTACCTACTTGGTCAATTGCCTCGTGCATCCTGTGATGTTCCTTGGATCCTCCTTGTTTGAACCGTCAGAGCTACTTATCCCTCCGCCTCAAATAACTATTGTATTAGTTTAAAATTCTAGTGCCGTACACACATGACAACTTAGCTAGTCGTGTAGGTCACATGCACCTCGTGTGTTGTATTGCCAATAAGTGGATATCAATGGAAAAAAATGAAAAGCTGCATCATTTACCCTGATGCCGACAATTACCAAGGATTCTAAATCGGTACCTGCAATTTTACCCGCCAAGCGTATTCACATACCGAACTCAAGTAATGAACTCATGCGCATGTTTTCCAGCGATATCGACACCGCACGCTGCACACAGACCTAACCCATACATCCACCAATGTGCACAGAATGTCTCTTACATGTCCTCCTCCCTCAGCTCAACAGCAGGCAGTCCAACCACCATTCTCAACACCACACGTGTACGTTTTATAATCCGCCACGCGACCCCTCCCCACCGATGCTTGAACTCGGCGTCAGCGGCGCCCAGCGGCGTGACCTTTCTAACCTCTGTGCCCCGCGGGCAATCGGCATCCAGCGGATGGCGGCAGCTGATTGGTGGAGGCGCGTTCACTTGTATAGCGAGAAATTCAGCGGAAATTTCTCCATGAGAATGATAGAGCTTAATCCATAAACCAAGAGATATATTAACATGATCTGTTTCAAGCATTACTAGCCATATTTTGCACTGCATTGGCTTGATTGCCTGCACCACCATCCGATACTCTTCGGTACAGGCGAGACAGCGGCAGAGTCAGCACTGGCTTGCCGGCGGCCGAGTTCGCAGAGGTCAAGAACATGTCAGGTTGGCTACCCACATCCCTTGATGCGACCAACATGGCTACCTGAAGCGAAATTAACTTTTGCATGAACTGAGGCTTTAAATTGCTCCCAGAATAACTGTCTTAGTGAGTGAAAAAGTATTCTCAAAAAGTGGAATTATGAAAGTAATTAAATTTACAGTGATTTGGAGACTAATGAATTACACATAGCATACTCTTAGTACCAAACAGCAAAAGGTTAAGTATATATGCAGTGATTACAAGTTGTGTGTGCTGTAATACAAGCATGCGTCCATTAGCTGAGCATATTAATCAGTCAAAAATGTTATCAAGTACCTAATTCAAAATTACATGAAAAATAATATGTGCCGTCAGAGTCTAGTACCCTTACTGCAACTGCTTGCTATGATCAATCATTGCTTAGATCATCATTGCTAAGATAGCAGACAACCACCATTTGGCTGTAGCAGTCACCATGCTGAGACTTACGCTACTTGAAGGATACATTCAATTAACACTCTGTTAAAAGAATACATATAATTTAAATATCTCCAATGCATGCAACCAAATATAGATACTCAGCCAGAGGACAAGTACCTCCTAATACCACAACCATCATCCAGCAAATTCTAGAAATATTGAAGCAGATCAATAAGCAGCACCACATTCACCTGCTGAATGGAAACTTTTGTGGAATCATTACAATTTTGTTAAGTTTGATTTGATAAAATTGACACCAAAACTGCAGGTAGGCACCAAAGAAACCTACCTGCAGTTCACCTGACTTCATGGGCACCAAACAGCATCTAATTTTCTAGGTGCAAAGCCAAAACTTGCAACTGTCATCTCCACAGGTCTACAGTTTTGATATCTCGCATGCACATGATAAAAATGTGTGCTCTTATTGACACCCTCAAATCACACTACTCTCCTGGGCTTTTGAGATCTGGCAGAGTTCACTTTGCCCTGCGTTTCTCTGACTGCGGCATAATATATAAGAATTGGTAGTGGGTTTACCACTAGCAACAAAACCTCCTATTTTGATTTAAGTCAAAATCTACAGCCTCATAGTAAGATAACCGAACAGCAGCTTCAACAACACGCACACGTATATCTGACTGCTTTCTTCTCGCTACTCCCGCGCCAGAAACGCAAAACTTTGTGGTTACCCAAGTGGCTACCTGGTGGGCCCTAATCGTAATTTTCGTTGGCGGCCTGGCTACCAGACCGTCTCTAATTCCGCAAAACGAGTCCTCAAGTACAACGTAAGCAGTGGATTTACTATCCTATGCAGAGTAATTTCACTATAAATCCTGATATAGATTTTAAATTTTTCTCTTTTTATTCAAAATAAATGGTCAAATTCAAATAAAATAATGAATATTACTGTTTTCATTTCATCGCAATTTAGAGTACCTTTTTCTCATGACTTTATATGGGTCAATTTCGTTGCCGATGTGGTTACCTACCCATCTCTAACTTAGCTGTGAAATAACGCGAGTGAGTAAGGATATATTATTTGTCACTAATTTGTATCGTCTGTCACTAAAGTTATAATGTTACCTAATTTCAGTCAAGGTAGCATTGCATATTATGGATAGTTCTTTTTACGTGGCGGTAAGATCGTGGAAATACTTGTTTTGTGCTGGTAAGTGCAATTCTTGATCTCTGTCAAATCTCCGTGATTGGCTACCTAAGTTCTGTTCCTTGAACCTCATTTGGCTACCCACGAGCGTGGGCGAGTTGGCGAGATTCTTGACCTCTGCGAGTTCGCTGAAGTCAGGAGAGTGGCGAGATGGGTTCCTGCTGAGCGAAAAGGAGTGGGGCCCGGCCCGATGGTAACCGAGAGAAGGAGAGGAGAGAAACGTAGGTACATAAAAGTAAAACCTTAACCATCGGACGAGTTATAGCGAGTGTGAAGTAATGAGAGCGCTGCCGAAGTAAAACCGGATACTATACCAGAAGAGGGAAGCATGTGCTGATTTATTCGTGTTGGATGGTGAAAAGGCACTTAACCAAATTTGGGACTCAAAACATTTCCGATCTTTTAACGCATTTCATTTTTCATGCGGCATACCACGACACTTAAAATTATATGGTGAAACCCAAAGTTAAAGGCAACTGAGGGCATTCTAAATCGATCCACCATAATAACGTGGATTTTCGAAAAATATTGGGGGCGCCCAAATCCGAATACTTGTCAACTACGACGGCATTAAGAGAACCATTGCATTATAAACACTGTACAATACATTCCCTTAAATACATGAAACTATGCTGCAATACCTATAAATATGAAACATAGGAGGTACTCCACATCCAGAGCTAGAAGCTTATACCCCAGCCCTGCAGGCGATTTCAAAGCTTCAATTGGCTAGGCACTGAGCATATGCCTAGGAAACATACTCCTACCGTATAAATTTTGTTCAAAAATTTTATAGAGTAAGTGACAGTGAAGGAAGGATATATCCACCAGTCAGTTATAGCTTCCACCCAGCGGGAAGACTCATCTAGTGATATGGGCGCCAATGGCCAAAGTAGCTGCAACATCTAAAAGAAAAGCTATAATTATTACGACAATGAGGTCCCTGGTCATTTTAAGGTCAGTGCTAGAGAGTTTACCTAATCGTACGATACAAACTGCGATGTCCTCCCTCCTAGCTTTAACATTTTCGGAGGTGAGGTCACTTGACCAGCACTAGTGACCTGACCTGAGATGACCCAACCTTAAAATTTTGTGGAAAGTTGCGGAATTGATCATGATAAGGTGAGCCAAGTACGGCAGCGCTTCGCGCCACCGTTTATTGTGTCCCCGGTAAAAACCCGAGGGGGTGTTCTAACACCCTCACCAGGGCGAGGGTTAAGCACTTCATTAGTACTTTGCTGCACATTTTGGTTGGGGGTGCCCAAATCACAATTGGGATGCCCAGTTCATCATTGGGATAACGGGGCACCCCCCCAAAGATATATAAATCCACACCGCTGCGTGTTCCCCTGCAGTGCATGCATCTTTTAAATTTGCCCATTTTCAAAAGCGCCTGATCTTGTTTGAGCTTGGCCAACAAGGCTGTGACCCTAGAGTTGTATCAAACACGTCACGTGGCCACATTCTGACAAAAGGTGTAAGGCTATTACTGTTTATACTTGAGTATTTCATCAAACTAACTGGACCCATCTGGGAGTCTGTCACGAGTAGTGATACGAACAGTGTTTTACATGAAAGAAAATCTATAGCAGAGCATGGTTTCGATCCACGGACCTCTGGGTTATGGGCCCAGCACGCTTCCACTGCGCCACTCTGCTCATGATGTTAAAAGATGCGAGTATCGGATTTATTATGGTTGTCTAGGGACTGTATGCTGATATTACATTTTGGCGTGCCTGAATTGGAATTACTTGAGCAAACCAAGCACCTGGTGAGAGATTATTGATGCAACATGATTTTTATCTAGGGTGGGGTGGAAATGGGTTATATAAATGCAAATTCCTCAGCTGAGTGAGCTTCAAAATATTGCATGAATGTCAAAACAATAAAAAAACTTATAGTTAGATTTGCCTGCGTTATGCTAGCTTGCATCATTCTGAAAGCAACTAAGTTACAACTGGATGCATTTATATGCATGAAACTTCCTCTGTTTCCTTATATCACATTACATTGGGAGACGTCTGATCAGGGGCGTATCCAAGGGGGGCGGCAGGGACAGCCGCCCCTCCCTGAGGGGCCCGAAGGGCCCCCTGAGGACACGAGCCGCGCGATGCGCGGCTCGCCCGCACTATGCTTTGTGGCCAAATTTGGCATTTTATGCCAGACAGGGCCCTCTTAAGCCCTCTTCAGCACTCAATTCTGCAACAAGCAAGGCCCTTTTTACCCATCAGGGCCCTTTTGCGCTGTCGCAGGGGCCCTTTTCGGGGCGCCGCCCCTCCCTGAGCGAAATCCTGGCTACGCCCCTGCGTCTGATTGCTTATTTCTGGTTGGTGTTGGTGCTGACATGGAATCCATTGGCAGTATAAGCTGGGTTAGGCTATGCTATTCTTCATGTTGTTAAGTGAAAATTTGATGGTTTTACCCAGTGGCGGATCCAGATGGGGGGGCAAAAATGCAATTGCCCCCAAACGGAAAATCTCGGGGCAAAACTATGTTTTTGCCCCCCCCACCCCAAAAGCGATCGACCTCCTTTTTCCCCGACTCCTTTTTAGCTTGTAAGCATGATTTTGGTGCTTCAACTCCAACTTCAAACAGAATTAGTGAAGTTCAGTGTTAATATTGGGGCTTGGATAGGAAAAAAAGTATCTTGAGTGCATATTTTTCACCACGTGGCGGTTTTTTTGCTTTTCGTCTCCAGTTCCCAAAATCCTACCGAAAAGGCATATTGTAACGCAATTTTCACTGCGTGACGTTTTTTTTATTTTTTGCTTTTCGACTTTGGTTTGCCCCTCCCAAACCAACCGGCTAGATCCGCCACTGGTTTTACCTATGTTACGCCACAACAGTTTTGGTGATTATACGTTACAAAACATTTCCATGCGTCTTGTTATTTCTAATGGCAGTGAGCTTGATACATGCACCACGTTTAAATTGGGTGAGATTCGCAGCTATTTTTCGGTCTTTTCTTTCCTGCTTAAAATTAGCATGGCAAGTGTACTGAAATAGCCTGTTTTTAGCATCGGCATAAACCCCGTTTGGTCAAGCTCTAGTAACTTTTCTTGTGTTCTGCACAAAGCTCCACCATGATAATCTGTGTGGTTCTACGGGATGAAATTTGATAGAATTTGCAGTGCTAGGTCGAGGAAATGGGAAACAAGCCGAGGAAGCCGAGAAAAAATACCACCCACAAGCACGTAACCCCCAAACCAATCCATCCTTCATGGCTTGTGAATCTGATTAATCGTTGATAAACCCTTTTCCCCAGTCTGTGTCTGTGGCATAAAACTAAACATCGAATAAGTATACGGCTGGCTGCAAACCTATTACCCTTAACTATTGCAATACCTATTCATAGAACACGAGCACTGAGTTTATGCTCTTCTAGTCCAACCATCTCTTTTCACTAGTTAGATTTAAATTGAAATTTGAGCCCACCTGGCTCATAGGGTTCTTGGTAAAAACTAGTTTTTACTGGACAGACTTCTGAATTATAGAATAATTCAAGAAGAATTATTGGAATATCCTCAAAAACAGTGCCTTTATAGTTCTGTCGCACGATAATTTTGCACAAAAATCCAAACGATGAAACTGCTCCATGTCTTGATGACGGGTTCCTTATCCCTCCTACCATAGATGCTGAAGAAGACAATTTTTGTCGAAACGCGTTCATCTGCCTGCTGTGTTGGTTTAAGTGTTAATATCTGTCAACCACTGTTATACACGATGGTGTTTCTTTCAACGCTCTAGGTTAATTAGGTCAAAAGTTATTGCTAAAATACCGTTTTTGACCCTTGGTGACCTTGGATGACCTTGGAAAAGCCAAAGGTCACATATGACCCTGGGATCCGTGAAAGGGTGTCCAAAAACGTTTTTTCTGAGCAAGCCGAGCATTTTCAATCGTTTTTGTGGTTTTTAGATCATAAGACAGCTTTTCCCATGCTTTTTCAATGGGAGAGGTCACCTCGTGACCTGACCTTAGGTCACGAAATCGAAAAATCCCGGATATACACCTTGTAGACCCTGGCGGGGCAATGAACGGTAGGAAGTTACAAATCGGTCGAAAGAGAAACGTGCTCTTAAAGAGCTCAAAAGTTAAAGTGAGGTGACCTTGGTTGACCTCACCTGGTGACCTGACCTTGGGTGACCCGGGGTAAAAATTTCAGGTATGGTGTAAAATGATGGGATGAGAGATAGAACCCTTAACCGTGGTCCTGCGTTTCGTCGTTTTTCTGGTACCCCAAAAGACCTTAGGGGCCATCGATGGCCCCCGGTGGGGCGAGGGTTAAGCAATGTTCTGCCGCTGTATGTAAGTCGTTTAAAGTGTATTATTAACACTGGTGGCAGTCGCCAGATGCCAAGCTTCTTGCAGGCATCACGTTCTTGCTGACAAATTGGGCACTTCCAACCTGTTGGAGACACTGGTAGAGAGCGCTCTGTGTGGGCGGCTCTAAAGCTGAGGCCAAAGGTAAGGACAGCAGAGTGAAGTTTTCATACGTGGGAGATTCGTAGCCGCAGGTGGCGCAGGATAGAACAGACTTCTGTTGCCCATAGAAGAGCCTGGATATGATAGAGTTGTTATTTTCATGAAATAACAACTCTAATGAAATAAATATGATCTCGCCCAACAATATCAAAACTTGCTGTATTGTTTCAAAGCACATGTAGCATTGGTCTTCAATAGGTATGAACCCTGATAACCAAACAGGGTAAAAAAGACTCCCCTGTCGAAGACCCCTAATTTTGCCATTTCGTTTAAAGTTGCGTGTTTTTCACAACTGTGGTAGATATTGGCCGCAAACGGAAACAGCTGGTGTCGCTAGGCCGATGTAGCTATGCTAATATTAAATATGCTAAATACACCGCATCGGGCTCGTCCGGGATTTGAACCCGGGACCTCTCGCACCCTAAGCGAGAATCATACCCCTAGACCAACGAGCCGTTATAGTTATTAACGAGCACGCGCTGCGATTTCAGCTCCTGTTGACTTTCACTTTAAAAATGTTCTCGGAATAACAGACGATTGAAAAGTCTTCAACTTGCCTTCCGAATGTTGTTTCTGACTCTGAGATGTGACTATCTGTATATGCCAAGGTAGGATAGCAAGCTCATGGTTGTGCTAATCAACTGGGGAGTATACTCAATGGCGGCGGAACTTGGGGGGCACCAGGTCATGGTAATCCCCCTTTAATCAGAAACTTAACAATTACCCTATGACTGGAAAGAAATGTGTTGAAAGCCCATGGTGCCCCCCTTGAATTCGGAGGTTGCACCGTCACAGAGCATGCCGCAACGTCGGTGTTGATAATTGTTTTAAATAGACATGAGCACCATGTAGTGCTCTGTAGCAATGCTAGCTCCTTGCCCTTACATTGTGTTACAGAGAGTTTCTTCATTGGTGGTGGATACGTATTGAAATCGATGGACAGTGTTTTTTGAGCTATCACGGGTTCAGTTTTTGGACAGGTCCGTTGCAGGCCGAAAGTAAATCATGAAGCTATATTTGGTCTGTATTCCACTCTAATGTTTAGATTATAAGTTCAAAAAGGTGTAAACACAGCGTTTTTGGTTACGCTTTCCTAGCGTGTTCCCCTGCAGTTCATGAATCTTTTAAAAGGCCCATTTTCAAAAGCACCTGATGATGTTTTAATTTTGGCCAACAAGAATGTAACCATAGAGTTGTATCAAACACGTCACGAGGCCACATTTCGAAAAATGGTGCAAAAATAGTACAGCTTAGCCTTGAATATTTCATCAATATAAATGGACCCATCCGGCAGTCTGCCGTGTCTGAAAACGCTCATTCGTCCCAGTCTCAATGACGTGACGGGAAGTGTCCTGTTCCGATTATTTTAGGGACAGCCAATAAGACAAGCAGTGTTTTACACGAAAGCAAAATCCTAGCAGAGCGTGGTTTCGATCCACGGACCTCTGGGTTATGGGCCCAGCACGCTTCCACTGCGCCACTCTGCTCCCGGGGTATCCACATGCCGAGCATCGGCTATGGTCGTCTGTGAGCAGATATTCCATTCTGGGATGTCTGAACTGAATTCCTTTTGAGCACACGAAGGACCTGGCTATAGGTTATTGATGCGGCTTACGCTTTGTGGTTGTAGTTACCTGCAAATTCCTCAGCTGAGTTGGTTCCAAGACTTTTGCACGTGTATAAAAAGGCATGGGTCGGGTAGGAGGCTAGGCTTCTACGTTAAAGTGAACATTTTTCATAGATTAAACTTCCTTAGTTTCCTTACATTACGTTACGAAACACTTGAATACGTTTCATTATTTTCTTTCGCGGAAATCTGATATTGTACCATGTTTGTGTTGAGTTTGGTGGGTAGGATTTGTTTTTTTTTTATTCTATGAAAACTAGCTTATGAAGTAGGGTCACCTTAGCTTTCATTGTCTTAAATTGGCACACTCCATTTTTACCAGCTTCTAGCACTTCAACCTCTGAAGCTGTTCTGCCCAAACTTATACCACAACGATCAGAGAGGTTCTTGCAAACTAAAATTTTGGACTTAATCCACCGATGTGGAACTGTGCTAAATAAACCACATCGGGCTCGTCCGGGATTTGAACACGAGACCTCTCGCATCCTAAGCGAGAATCATTCCCCTAGACCAACGAGCCGTTGTATCTCACAAAGAGCACGCGCTCCGATTTCAGCTCTTGTTCCCCTTTACTATTAAATATTCTTGAATAAACAGACAAGTGAAAAACATTCAACTTGCCTTGTAAATGTTGTTTCTGACTGTGAGATGATGTGATCATCCGTATATACCGAGGTAAGTTACAGTGGCGGATCTAGCCGGTCGGTTTGGGAGGGGCAAACCAAAGTCAAAAGTCGAAAAGTAAAAAAAGGTCACACCGCGGTACCGTGAATGCTACGCTACAATATAACTTGCCGGTAGAATTTTGGGTATTTGAGGCGAAGAGCAAAAAAACGTCACGGGGTAAAAAAGATGGCCTCAAGATCCGTTTTCCAGTCCAAGGCCTAATATTTACACTGAACTTAACTGGTTCTGTTTGGAGTTGAGAGTTGAAGCACCAAAATATTGCTTATAAACTAGTCAGGGGAAAAAGGAGGTCGATCACTTGGAAGGAGGGGGGGCAAAAACATAGTCTTTCCCCGAGCTTTTCCGTTTGGGGGGCAAATGCCTTTTCCCCCTTGGATCCGCCGCTGGTAAGTTAGGAAGCTCGTGGTTATGCCTTGTGTTATCCACAATAGTTGTCTCAGCAATGGTTCCTGAATTTATTTCGTTCGGGTATGATTGTGCTCAGAGGTGTCGCCACCATGGGGACCATGGAGCCATGGCCTTCATACGTTTTTGGGGGCCCCTACCTGACTCAGGAGGCCCCTTTGATGCTAAGAGTCTGGAATATCGCCTTGAATAGCAAAGAACCTAGCCTCCCTGCCTTTAAAGTAGGTCCCATAACAGCCTACCCAGGAGACCGACCCCTTTACTAAAAAAGCACGTCCCTAAACGCCCACCATAGGTGGGCCCTTTACTTATAAAGCAAGTTGACTAAACTGCCTATCTAGAAGGCCCCCTTTCTTATAAAGGGGGAACACTAAATGACCTACGTTGCGCTGCCTTTACTTATAAAGGAGACCCCTTAACGGCCAACATAGGAGGGCCCTTGCTTATAAAGAAAGCCCCTAAATGACAGGTCATGTAGGTCATGTAGGTTAAAAATATAGGCCCCCAAAAGACAGGTCCTCTCAGGACTAGGGATAGGAGGCGCCCTTCGATTCTAGCCCCAATGAAAATAATTCCGTGGTGACGGCCCTGATTGTGCTCACAATCAGTCATTGTGATGAGTCTACAACGTATGATATGCAACATGACCTTGAAAAGGCAATATTTGACCTTGAGGCTATAATTTGACCTTACAAGGTCATACTGCAAATCATTTGAATCCTTTGGTCAAGAAAAACACTTTTATTTTATGCGTCATGGCTACCGAGTTACCTACATGGGATTGTCTAAATGTGTCTAAATTTCACCCATTTTGGCCCACTGTGATGTCGCAAGTCAACGGACATGGTTTAAACTCGGCTCCAGAGTAGAATATAGAAAGGCACTTCCAGTGCCACTTTAATTAGTCCGTGTCACCTCTGGTTCCCGAGAACGTAGGGTGTCCAATCAGACCTTCTTCCCCCAGGTGGTGGTGCGTACGATAAGAACCCAGACGGTACCGGGTTAAGACTCAGAGGAATAGTTATTTTAAGCACGGCAGACTGCCGAATTTGTACCGTAAGGTTCATGAAACATTCAAGGTTCAACTTTACGAATTTTGCACGCTTTTTAAACCAATTGGCCATGTATCATGTTTCATTAAACTCTAGGGTCACACACCCTGTTTGCCAAGATCAAAGGAAAATACGGTGCATTTGAATTTTGCATACTCATGAACTCTACTTTCCCGGTAGGGGAACATGCTAGGAACATGGGGCCAAAGACACTTGCTTTTCACCTTTTCAAGATCATAATGTTAACCTTTTAGTGGAACACAGACCCGATATAGCTTCAAGATGAACTTCCAGGCCTACAATGAACCCAATGAACCTGTCCGAGAATTGAAAACGTGGCTTCTTAATAAAACTGCTCATTGATTTTAAGATGCATGCAGCAACAATAAAGAAGCGTCTTCTTTAACACACGATATGAAGGATCTCGTTCAGACTTCCTCCACAAGAAGATATTGGGGGTCGAAGCTTTCGTACTGTATTACAGTGCTTCGTCAGCGATGATCGTTCGGAATATAAGTACACAAACTAAATATAAGTAACTACCTGTTAAGTAACTAATATAAGTAACTAACTAACTAAGTAACTAACTCGGAATATAAGTAACTAACTGCCTCTGGAAGACAGTCGTTGAGGGTTTTCTTCATGAGTCTTTTTGTTTCCGTTTCTAGTTTAGTGGTGGGATTCTTTTGTATATGCTTAATCTTGGGATTTTATTTAATGTGGGATTCCTACGAAATCGACTTAAATAAGTCGATTTCGTTGCAATTGCTACGTTCAATAAGGTTCCTTTTTTAAATGCCATACTGTGGAGCCGATTTTCGTAGGATCTCGTTCGGACATCCTCCACAAGAAGATATTGGGGGTTGGAGCTTTCGTACTGTATTACAGTGCTTCGTCAGCGATGATCGTTCGGAATATAAGGGGGATAAAAAGACAAGAGAACACACAGTACAAAAGTTGAGCTCAGAAAAACATGCGACATCAATAAAGTACACGTGACAGCAATAAGCCATTGACTTCCTAGAACGACCTAAGAAATTATCAGTACATTAAAAGGTAAAGTTTAAAAAACGCATCTTTAACATGGAAACGCTAGAGTACTAGGGTAAGCAAGAGAGGGAGGGGCTTAAGACAGCTACAATAAAACACGCAATACTTGCAATACTCACTTATTAATTATATAAAAGATGGGGAAGCTATAAAAAGGGGATAGAGAACAGGAGTGGAGAGGGGGCGGGAGGGGGGTTAAATGTTACAATAAAAACACACAACATTCACTTATTTATGGTAAGAAAATCCAAAGCTATAAAATACCTATTATCGATTCCATATAATGCAAACTTTCGCTTATTTATGATACGAAAAAGGAAACACTATAAAATACATATTATCTAATCAAATATAATATACAAACATTGTCAAAATATAAATCAGTAAAGCCTACGATACATCATGTAAAAATGCAATGAAGACATTCAAAAAACACTATGATCGAACATTCACATTACACAAGATCAAGAGGAGCTTCCATCCTAGGAACAGGCCCGACGAATTATAGGAAGCCATCTATCGTTTACGATTTTCATCTGCTGGACTTTTTGGCACCTGCTGACTGGTCCGGCACATGGATAATTGGGTACGGGATGTGACGACACCCGCGACCCCAGTTGGCAGGATGGGTTTCGCCCCCGCCTTCGGGCGAGAGGCCAAATCGAAACTGCCATCCCCATCCTCTCCTGGCCTTCCTAAATTCAAATTCCACCAACTCCGTGTTCCTTTTCCTCTTCTTTCCTTATTTCCTTGTCTCTCCATGCCTTCCCACCCGTATCCTTTCTGTCCACTCCTAAATACCCCTCCTATCCACTGTCTGCGATGTCTGGCCCGGCGTGTCTCTGCGGGTGGCGGGGGTGTGTGCACGCTTGCTCGTCTTGAGTGTGGACACCTCGGTCGCGTGCGGTGCGCGGCTGGGCTGGACAGCGCAGACCGACCCTCCTCCTTTTCCAACCCATAACTTCCCAGTTACCCACTTTTTCCCAGTGTCATGGGCGTCCCCGCACGTGCCTATGATTCCTGGATGGTCTGGGTGTATGTGGGCCTCCGGCTCGTGTGGCTGACGATTGGATCCCTCTAATCGCCGGCCCTGCAAGCCGGGGGCTCGCTTCTCTCGGACCAGCCGGGAATCAGTTGTGACGAGCAGGTGGTAGTCGCCTGCTCCGATGAGGCCGTGTGGGGGCGCCTGTCTTTTTAAGGTGAGCTGCGCACCGACCCGTACCCCGGGATGAAGGAGTCCTGGTAGCTGAGCTGAGGTAGGCGCTGTTATGGTTCGTGTGCCTCTAGCAACACTCTACTTTGGTCTGGATTTCCGCAAGGGCGGGGAACTCTTGAAGGCATCGACAAGAGTAGCAGCATTGTAAAAGTCTGTCGGCCTTTGGTGGGGCTCGGCTGCCCCTCCCTCCTTGGGTGAGGTCCCAACTTCACCCGGGGAGGGTGGGGTGTCCGCGCCCCGCCCGGGGTCGTCTAGGCTAGGTGCAAGGGGGGACCGTCGTCGGGGCAGGGGGGGTTTGGTGAGTCTCTCTCCCCCTCTGTAACGGCGGCGTCTCCCCCGTATAGCCAGCCCGTGCGTCGCTTCGCCACGTAGCACCCTCGTTTGAAGGGGGGCGCACGTTGTTGGCCGAAACAATCACACTCACTTATGGACACTTCTAACCCCACAAACCCTTCTCTTCACCTTCCAACGGAGGGTGACACTTCCCAGCCCCTAGAGGGGAAAGAACCGCAACCAGTTATGTGAACCCACGAACAACTCGGGAACCACAACCTGAACACCCACAGCCATCATACCCTCGCGTGATCATGATAAGCGGACAAGATGGCTCACTAGCCAGCTTGTCACCCTTCCAGAGGAAGCAAGCCTGTGACAGACTTGGTAAGGTTTCGCGTTGCGATCGACTCCGAGATGGCACTCTCGAGGTAGAGTTTTCAAACTCTACAGATGCAAAAAGAGCACTGAACGTAGAACAACTTACATACAATAGGCGAGAGGGAGGATTTATGAAAACAATATCAGTGAATGTCACGATTCAGCCCCACCGTACAAAGAACTTCGTAAAGGGAGTAATTAACTGTTACGATCTGAGAGGAGTTTCAGAGGATGAGATTGTAGACGGCCTGAACGAGTTCGGAGTAATTTCTGCCAGAAAGATGAAAGTAAAAGACAAAGGTGAATTTAGGGAAACAAACACAGTTGTTCTCACATTCGACACCACAGACTTACCAGAACACATCTTTGTAGGCTATGAGAAAGTCCGCGTCCGCGCTTTCGTGCCCAGCCCCATGCGCTGTTACCGATGCCACCGGTACGGTCACACTTCGACCTCATGTAAAGGCAAGGCACGATGTGGCAGGTGCGGTTCAGAGCAACACGAGAAGAGCGAATGTTCAGAAACACGCCCAAAATGTGTCAACTGTGGTGAAGAACACGAAGTGACAGACCGAGAATGTAAAGCCCTAAAGAAAGAAAAAGAAATAATGTCTCTCATGGTTTCGAGGCGTATCTCGTTCCGAGCGGCTAAGGAGGCCTACGAGGCCGCCCACCCGCAAAGAACATATGCCCAGACTGCTTCCCGGGGCGCCTCTGCTCCCGTTCAGATGACGGCTGAAGATCTCCTTCGCTCGTTGACTGTGACCGACTTTGTCCGCGTAGCGAGAAAGCTGGGGCTGGTGTTTTCACACCAGCCTGCCGCCCCGGTGTCTCAACCGGAGGCGGCTCCCCCGCCACCCCCTACCGCGGGTGGGGCGGACAGACAGGAGCAAGGACTTGCTCCTGTCCCTGATGTCCCGCCTGCGGACGGCGGTGACCCGGGGAGCAATACCCCTCTCCTATCCGAGCCTTCGGCGGAGGCGGGAGAGTGGACGTTGGTGGGTCCGAGGGGTAGGCCCTCCCCGCCGGATCCCGCGGCCCAAGATCGCCGGTTATACCGCCAAAAGGCGCTGCGGATCCCATGCCACCACCTCACCGGCCTGCTCCGGCACCGTCTGCCTCATCGGTGGCGGCTGTCCGGAAAACGTTCGAGGTTGCGCCCAAAGTGACCGAGGGGAACCGTGGTAGATCCCCCACAAAACGTCCGGCTGCCGGAACTCCCCTGGCCAGCCGCAGTCATCCCGTGCGCGTGCAGCCTCTGCCGAAGCTGGCAGATTTCCTCCTCCCAATCGCCTAAAGCAGGGAGGACCACCGGGAGGATTTCGAGGGAGAACCCACGGGATCAGCAACCCGCGGAAGTAACCCCTCTCTCTCTAGCTCGCAGTAGACCAGGCAGGCCCATTTGCCGTCGCCCTTTTTACTTAAATGACAAATATTTTACAATGGAACTGTCGAGGCCTTCGTTCAAACTTCTCGGACCTGCAAAACGTTTTATCTGCTTACAATCCGTCTGTTGTGTGCCTCCAGGAGACAAAGTTGCGCCCAGGTGGTAACTTTTCAATTCGACAATATAGTATATTCCGAAAAGACGTATTTAGTACCACAATAGCATACGGTGGAGTGATGTTAGCTGTCCACACATCCATACCATGTCATCAAATCACTTTAAGAAGTACTCTGCAGGCTGTAGCAGCCCGGGCCGACTTGGGTTTTATGAAGCTGACCGTTTGTTCCATTTATTTACCACCAGGAGGCAACACAGACATCAGCAGTTTAAACAACCTTGCTGATCAGCTCCCAACTCCTTACATGCTATTGGGTGACTTCAACGCCCACAACGCCGCATGGGGAGAGACTGGAGGCCGTACGTGTGCCCGAGGTCGAACACTTGAACGCTTCCTCCACCTAAACTCTTTATGCCTTTTGAACTCCGGCAGCCCCACCCACGTATCTCTTCCATCCGGAAATCATTCTGCTATAGATCTTTCAATTTGCACACCGTCTCTCCTAGCCCAGCTCCGATGGGAACCTCTAGATGACCCACACGGTAGCGACCACTTCCCTATTATCATCTCCCAAACCCGGACATCCATCCGCGGAACAAATATTCCACGATGGAACACGCGGCGCGCGGACTGGACTGGTTTTGAGAGTGCGTGCAGTCTGGTAGACCATTCTCCGGAGACCTCGGCAACCGACTGCATAAGGGACTTTAACAACATGATCCTGGAGGCTGCAAATATCTTTATACCCATGACCTCTGGCAAACTCAAGCGAACGCCTGTTCCGTGGTGGAACCCTGAGTGCAAGCAGGCTATTTTAAGTAGGAAGCGGGCTTTTAGAGCTTTTAGGAGGAGTACGACAACCACGACCCTAGTAGCGTTTAAGCGTGCCCGAGCACTCGCCCGCCGCATTGTGTTAAATGCGAAGCGGAGGTGGTGGGTGGAGTTTGTCTGTACTGTGAATAGATTCACGCCAATTACACAGGTTTGGACCAGAGTCAAACAACTCCAGGGTAGATCACAATATACATCCACACCCGTATTAGACGATAACGGCATCAAAATAACTGACACAAAAGAAGTATCGAACCGTATGGCGGCAGCCTTTAGTATGCGATGTAGCTCCCACGTCCAGGATGCTAGCTTCAGGCGTCTGCGCGAACGAGCAGAGCAAACAATTGTTAACTTCGGAAATAACCATTCTGCCTCATATAATGTTCCATTTACAATGCTTGAACTGAAAGGAGCACTTCGTTCTGTTAGGCCAGTTTCGCCTGGGCCTGACACTATTCGAAATGAAATGCTGTCCCATCTTCCTGACGGCTCATTGGCATCTCTACTTCATATCTTTAACCGCATCTGGGTAGAGCATGATTTCCCCGAGCAGTGGAGAGACGCGGTTGTTGTTCCTATACTGAAGCCTGGTAAGGAGGGTAGCTCACCTGGGGATTACCGCCCAATTTCACTGACCTCTTGCGTCTGCAAGCTGCTGGAGAAGATGGTTAACGTCCGCCTCATGTCGTTTTTGGAGACCAATAATCTATTGTCAAACATTCAATGTGGATTCCGGAGGGGTCGAAGCACCATTGACCACCTTTTAGCTCTAGACTTGTCGATCCGGAAAGGCTTTAGCAGAAAGCAGCATACAATTGCCGTCTTTTTTGACATTGAGCGAGCTTTCGACCTCACCTGGAGGCACGGTATCCTGCAGAAGGTCTTTGATCTAGGTGTGCGAGGTCACCTGGGATGGTTTCTGTCTAATTTTCTTAAAGACAGACGTTTTCGATACCGGGTTGGCATATCAGAATCTGATGAATACACGCAAGAGAATGGAACACCGCAGGGCAGCGTTCTCTCTGTCGCTCTGTTCGCAATCGCTATCAACGACATAGCAGATGGCATCCCTCGGAATATAAACACAGCCCTCTTTGTCGATGATTTCACTATTTGGGTCACGGCATCATCCACACCATCTGCCGTTAGGAAATTGCAGATTGCTCTGGACAAATTAGAGCGATGGAGCGGACAAAATGGCTTGAAGTTTTCAACGGAAAAAACTAAATGTATGCATTTTTGTCGTAAACGAAATGATTGCACCGACCCTGTCCTAACATTGTATAAACAAGCCATAGCTGTAGTAGAACAAACTCGCTTTCTCGGTGTAATCATTGATAGGAAATTAACATACGTACCACATTTCAAGGATCTAAGGGATAGATGTTTCAAAGCACTGAATATCTTTAAGGTGCTGACCAATCTCAAGTATGGTGCGGATCAGAAAACGCTCCTTATGCTATATAGATCTTTGGTCCGATCTAAAATAGAATATGGGGCCATAGCATATGATGCTGCAACAGAAAGCTCTAAGCACATGCTGGACACAGTTCATCATCACGCCATCAGGACAATAATCGGTGCTTTTCGCACATCTCCCACCTCCAGTATGCTCGTGGAGGCAAGCGAGATGCCGTTGGACCTAAGGCGCAGAATGCATGGCATGCAATATGCCCTAAAACTTTTTCAGTTCCCAAATCACCCAACCTTCCGAAGGCTTTTCTCAGGTGAACATCGGCGTCAAATTGATCACTCTGCTCAATATGCCCGGCACGCAGATTACAGGATAGCTAGCTGGCTTGATGACGCCCAAGTTAACTTGGAACAGGTGGAGCTTTTTCAGGCCCCGTCCATCGAACCTTGGATGATAGCTGAGCCAACGATAGACACAAGCATGGTCTCAAAAACCAGAGATTTGACTCCGGTAGCCTCACAACAGGTTTTTCTGGAGCACTGTCAGACTTCTTATCCAAACCACAAGCTCTTTTATACGGATGGCTCCAAGGGTCAGGACGGTGTCGGATGTGCCTTTGTAAGTGAGAATGTTGTGAGGTGTTTCACTCTTCCGCCCGCTGCTTCAGTTTTCACTGCGGAGTTGTATGCCATTCTACGCTGCCTGGACGCCATTCTTTTATCGAGACAGCGCCGATGTGTTATATTCACTGACTCTTTATCCTCGCTACAGGCCCTCGAGTCTTTCGGTACTAAGTCGCCATCGTCATATTATTTAGATGAAATCAGACACAGAATTCACCGAACACATGTCAAGAAAAAACAAGTAATACTAGCCTGGGTCCCCAGTCACTCGGGCATCGTTGGAAACGAGCGCGCTGATATAGCTGCAAAGCAGGCAGCACAGGGCACCGTACCATCGGGCCTTCGGATCCCTTGCTCTGATTGGTTCCCACATATTCGAAAACACGTGACTAAATTATGGCAGGACAGGTGGGATACGGACCCAAAGGGTCAGAGGCTTCGGGCCCTGAAACCGCTGATCGGTAAGCACTTTTCAGGTTCTGCGAGTTCAAGGAGGGAGGAGGTGATCCTCTCTAGGCTCCGCATTGGCCACACCCACGCAACACATTCATTTTTACTTTGTAGAGATGTCCCGCCGGAGTGTGCTCGCTGTGGGGAGCGCCTGTCTGTGCGCCACGTTCTCGTGGATTGTCGAGATTTTGAGGTTGAGAGACAGCGATACTTTCACGGGTCGCCTTCACTGGATTCGCTGCTTGGAGAGCATCCAACCGTGGACTTCACGGCTATTGCCGCTTTTTTAAAGAGTGTCTCATTTAATGTCATTTACTCACCATCCTAGGACGTAATCACCTGTCTTTTCACTCTTTGACTTGTTGAAGCACGTGCGGTGTATTTACATTTTACCCTTGACTCACCTTAAGCCCCTGAGATGTTGAAACTCTTTTGTACATATCTTGTCTAGCGTTATGGGCGCCACATGACCCTTGTTGTCGGCGCGCCCTAAAACACCAAATGATGATGATGATGTCTATCGTTTAAGAGAGAGCCTGAGTTCCTATTTACACTGGCATCATTAGGAGAGACGAGCAGAGTTTGTCGACGTCCACAAGTTTGGATGTAGGCCGATTCCATAAGCAAACGCATCTGGTGGTGGGCTGCGTGGTTGAGTATCTTGACTTGCGAGAAGGCTGGAGTGCACTGCCGGTGCTCACTGAAGGCTGACGCCTTCAGTTTGGAGGGCACTTGTCCTCTCCAGCTGTTGCGGTGCTCTTGAATCCGTGACTGTACTTCTCGATCAGTTTCACCGATGTAAATGACGCTCTCCCCTCCTACTTTGCATGAACACTCGTTGAGGTATATCACGTTGCTTTTCTGTGAAGTGGGCAGCTGGTGCTTAGCCTTGCTGCACACCAAAGATCCTACGGTTCGCAGCGGTTTGGACACCAGTTCTATGCCGATCTTGTTGGCTTCTCTTTTGAGTTAGTAGAAGTCGTGTCCTGCAAACGGCACAGAGAGGCGGGTGGAAGGCTTGCTGGTGTCGTCTGGGTTGGGAGGCGCGGGAAGAGCACGAGCCTTGAGTTTGAGATCTTTTCTTGTTTTTGTTATCACCGAGTCTATGAATTCCCGGGGGTAGCCATGTTGGCAGAACTTCTTGCTTATAAATTCTAGTTCCTTGTTGCAGTCACTGTTCCTGGAGCAGTATCTTAAGGCTCGAATACAGTCTGATCTGATGGCGGATCTCTGGTATCGCTTTTCCGAGTAGGATTGGAATGCAGGCACTTGGTTTGTGGCACAAGCTTTGCGGTACACTGATGTTACGAATGTCTTGTCTGCTCTCGTTATTAGTATGTCCAAATACGGAATTGTGCGGTTTTCTTTAAATTCTTTTGTCACTTTGATACTAGGATCTTTGCTGTTAAGTAGTTCCACCCAAGTGTTGACTGAGGCATCATCACCTTCGAGAAGTACCAAATAATCATCTGCATACCTGCAGAAGCTGTAGACGTGGACACCGCAGGTAGCAGCTAGGGACTGGAGGTTGTTTTCCCATTGGCCCATGAACAAATCGGCTACTACCGGTGAGTAACTTTTTCCCATGGCCAGGCCGGAAGTCTGACGGAACCACCTCTCTTTATCGCCGTCTTGAACCACAGCATGACAGTTACGGATCGAAAGGTCGAGGAGGTCATCAACTGCATCAGGCTTCAGACAGGTGACTTCAGAGAGAGCTTCCTTGTGGGCGTGAAGAAGGACACGGATGAGTGGTATGGCCTGTTCGATCGGTATTGACGGAAACATAGCTTCGACGTCTAAAGAAACGAGGCGGCATGTGTTGGCGATGTGTTCCTGTTCTCGTAACATTTCCAACACCTCCATTGGTGACTAAAAGAATGAGTGGGTCTCGGGAGGACCTTCAGGCATGATGTTAAGTGTTTTGTCAGCTCGTAATCTGCGCTCCGGTGAGCTGGACAGATAGGACGTAACTTCAGGCTTGAGGTCCAATAAAGTCTTTCTTCCTCTGTTGTTGGTGGGGCGGCATACTTGTGGGTCTTAACTAGTCCGTAAAATGGGCCGCAGCGGCCGTGTGTTTTGGAGAGTTGGCGGTACAGTTTGTAGCCTTCTTCGTTTGTCTGCTTAAGCATTTGGTCCCGGCGGTTTCCATGGACGGCTGGGTCGGCGAGAAAAGTTAAAAGAATATCGTTTAACTTCGCTGCGAACGCCTCCGCCGGATCCGACGTAACTTCTTCATATGTTGGTGATTGAAGTGTGCGAAGTAGAGCAGCAGTGTAGTCTTGTTGGTCGATAACTACCAAGGCCTTCGCTTTGTCGGCAGGTACAACAACTCTAGAGCTGTCATTGGCTAGTGATGCTAGAGTCCGAGCAATGGATAATGGTGGTTTGGGTCGTGGCTTGTTGATGGCCCGGGTTAGGATCGTCTCTGCTTTGTTCAAGAAAGCAGTGATAGCATCCCTGGTGACGGATGTCTTGTCAGCTTGTTTAGAGGCGATGTCTGAGGCCATTTGACTTCTAAGTGCTAGCTCTAAGACTGGTGGTTTATTTGGGGCTAGCGATTATTTAGATCCAAGTTTCAGAGCCGTTTTTCATCAGCTGTCAGGGGTCGACTTGAGAGGTTGATGACGGTCGATGTTTCTGCCACCGATTGTTTGTTTACAACATGCTGTTTGTTGTTAAATACAAGACCACCGGCCTCGGAGATAAGGCGACTAAGCTTTCTTGCTTTGACATCTTCGGTTTTCCGCAGCATGTGATTGTAGATGTTATCACCCATACTTTCTAGTCACTTGATGGCAGATTCGGAAGCGCCTTTTCGTTGGAGACTAGCTTTGATTCCTTTCAAACGCCCTCTGATTCTGTACATCTCTGCCCGAGTTTCGTTAAATATTGTGCGCAGTCTGGTTTCCTCTGCTTTTTTCTTCCAGTTGGCTTCCGGTTGGTTCTTAGGTTTTATGTTTAGTCTGAGACCGCGAGGAGTTAGATGTTGATCCCGGCAGTTACGCAGGAAAGACGCGTGCGAGTGTAGTTTTGCCAACTTACTGCTGAGATGCGAGTAGAGGTTGGCAAGGGTTTTCGAAGACCGTCCTAGGTCTGAGAATTCTTTAAAGGCCATACTGTGGAGTCGATTTTCGTAGGATCTCGTTCAGACTTCCTCCACAAGAAGATATTGGGGATCGGAGCTTTCGTACTGTATTACTGGGCGTCCTAACCAAACGGTCGCCGACGGTCGCCAACCGTCGGCGACCGTCGGCGTCAGTTGCAGAGCGGTAATTTTGGAGGTTTGGCCGACAGAGGAAATGTTCATCTTTGGTAGCAATCTGGTAGCTCAAACTGCGACGAATGCTGCTTACCAACAACCAAAACTTAGCTGGCATCAAGAACTATTAAAAGAACGATTTAGGAGAAAAAGGTAATCATGTCCAGTTTTCATAGATTTTTTCAGCATAAATTCCAATTTAAATAATTATTCAAAAACATTTATTACGTTTGATGACTAAAAACAAGAACAAATAACAAGGATATCGGCTTCTGACGCAGACCGTCGGCGTCAAAAGTTGGACATTGTTCAACTTTTGCTGCGACGCGTTGCAACGCCGTGCGACGCGTTGCGTCAGTGCGTTTTGTGTCCTGACCGAAAATCCCGGTCGTTGCGGCAGATCGACGCCGTGCAACACCTTGCGACGCGTTGCGTCTTGGTTAGGACACCCAGTTACAGTGCTTCGTCAGCGATGATCGTTCGGAATATAAGGGGGATAAAAAGGAACAAGAAAACATACAGTACAAAAGTTGAGCTCACAAAAAACATGCAACATCAATAATCTACACGTGACAGTAATAAACCATTGACTTCCTAGAAGGACCTAAGAAATTATAAATACATTAAAAGGTAAAGTTAAAAAAACGCATCTCTAACATGGAAACGCTAGAGTACTAGGGTTAGCAAGAGAGGGAGGGGGTTTAAGACAGCTACAATAAAACACGCAATACTCGCAATACTCACTGATTAATTATATAAAAGATGGGGAAGCTATAAAAGGGGATAGAGAACAGGAGTGGAGAGGGGGCGGGGGGGGGTTAAATGTTACAATAAAAACGCACAACATTCACTTATTTATGGTAAGAAAATCCAAAGCTATAAAATACCTATTATCGATTCCATATAATGCAAACTTTCGCTTATTTATGATACGAATATCGAGTGTTCATGCAAAGTGGGAGGGGAGAGCGTCATTTACATCGGTGAAACTGATCGAGAAGTACAGTCACTGATTCAAGAGCACCGCAACAGCTGGAGAGGACAAGTGCCCTCCAAACTAAAGGCGTCAGCCTTCAGTGAGCACCGGCAGTGCACTCCAGCCTTCTCGCAAGTCAAGATACTCAACCACGCAGCCCACCACCAGATGCGTTTGCTTATGGAATCGGCCTACATCCAAACGCGTGGACGTCGCCAAACTCTGCTCGTCTCTCCTAATGATGCCAGTGTAAATAGGAACTCAGGCTCTCTCTTAAACGATAGATGGCTTCCTATAATTCGTTAGGCCTGTTCCTAGGATGGAAGCTCCTCTTGATCTTGTGGAATGTGAATGTTCGATCATAGTGTTTTTTTAATGTTTTCATTGCATTTTTACATGATGTATCGTAGGCTTTACTGATTTATATTTTGACAATGTTTGTATAATACTGTCTTTTATATTTGATTAGAAAATATGTATTTTATAGTGCTTCCTTTTTCGTATCATAAATAAGCGAAAGTTTGCATTATATGGAATCGATAATAGGTATTTTATAGCTTTGGATTCTCTTACCATAAATAAGTGAATGTTGTGTGTTTTTATTGTAACATTTAACCCCCCCGCCCCCTCTCCACTCCTGTTCTCTATCCCCCCTTTTTATAGCTTCCCCATCTTTTATATAATTAATAAGTGAGTATTGCAAGTATTGCGTGTTTTATTGTAGCTGTCTTAAGCCCCCTCCCTCTCTTGCTAACCCTAGTACTCTAGCGTTTCCATGTTAAAGATGCGTTTTTTAAACTTTACCTTTTAATGTATTTATAATTTCTTAGGTCGTTCTAGGAAGTCAATGGTTTATTGCTGTCACGTCTAGATTATTGATGTCGCATGTTTTTTTGTGAGCTCAACTTTTTGTACTGTGTGTTCTCTTGTGCCTTTTATCCCCCTTATATTCCGAACGATCATCGCTGACGAAGCACTGTAATACAGTACGAAAGCTCCGACCCCCAATATCTTCTTGTGGAGGAAGTCTGAACGAGATCCTACGAAAATCGACTCCACAGTATGGCCTTTAAACGATATGAAGGAGTTAGCATCGGTAGAGAGCATTAAAACGTGCTAATATCCATTAAAAATTAACCAACACTGATATTCCATCATACTCACCAGCCTGTGAATGCAAGCACGATCAGGGGCCGCCGGCTTAAAATTCCAGCCACGGATCTGAAATCATCGTTTAAAATGTTGGTAGATGTCGAGTGGCAGACCAGGTCGACTGCAGAGCCAGATTGTTTTCTGAAACGTTTGCGTCCATCGATTAAACCCTGGGAGTCGAGCAACAGGAGAAGCAGAAGGGAGGAGGTGAGCCTTACAAGGCCTCGAATTGGTCACTGTTATGCGACGCATGCCCATTATCTGAACAGCACTGCACCTAGCACATGTCCTCACTGTGGCTAGGTGTTACTCACTCGCCAAGGTATTCTTTCCATGAAGGCTAGAATCGAAGGGACCTCCTATGCCTGGTCCTGAGAGAGCCTAGCTTTTGGGGGCTTTCATTTGTAGTCATTTAGGGGTCTTCTTTATAAGTAAAGGCAGCCCCACGTAGAGTCATTTAGTTTTCCCCTCATAAGAAAGGAACTTTCTAGACAGGCCATTTAGTAACTTGTTTCATAACAAAAGGAGCCACCTATGTGGAGGATTTAGGCGGCCTGCTTTTAAGCAAAGGAGTCTCCTGGGTAGGCCGTTATAGTGTTTTCCCTTTCACTAATGGGGCCTCTGCATAAGCCAATTAGGAGGCCTCCTTTATAAACCGGGAGACTAGGCTTTATGATACTCAAGAGGCTATTCCAGACTCTATCAAAGGGGCCTCTTGAGTCAGGCGGTGGCCTCCAAGAAAATGCATTGGTCGCCACGGCCCCGTGGTCCCCATGGCGGCGGCACTTCTGAGCAGAACTACACCCGAACGAAATAACTTCATAACCTTGCTGAGACAACTATTGTGGATAACATAGGGTGTAACCGTGAGCTTGCTATTTTATCTTGTTATATACAGATGATCACATCATCTCACAGTCAGAAACAACACTGGTGTGACAAGTTGAATGTTTTTCATCTGTCTACTTCTTCAAGAATATTTAATAGTGAAGGGGAACAAGAGCTGAAATTGTAGCACGTGCTCTTTCTTAAGTGTAACGACTCGTTGGTCTAGGGGTATGATTGTCGTTTAGGGTGCGAGAGGTCCCGGGTTCAAATCCCGGATAAGCCCTTAAGAATTCGTTTAGCACATTTGATATCCAAATACCGAAAGTCGAGGGTCTTCAACGGTTGTTTCAGGATGGGTACCTGGATCCAAAAGTCGTTTAAGCGCGGGTCTTAGAGATTATATGCGAGGGAACTCTGTTTTTCCCTCTGCCTCCTGGTTTTCCACGGCTCATACCTACTGAGCACCCACGTTATATTTACTCTGCAAGAAGACCATCAGCCATATTTGACGAGACTGCTTTGTGAAAGACTGGAAAAATAATTGGTACCAAAACCCCCATAAACCGGGTAGGCTCAAAATTTCAAATTTCAAGCGCTTCCCTGATCGTTGTGGTATAACTTTGAGCAGAACACCTTCAAAGATTCAAAGGTTGAATCTTTGAAACTTGGCACAGTGGGGCGTATGCCAAGTTAAGAAAATGGAAGCTAACCCAATCTTTTCTTGCTATACTAGTTTCACCAAAAAAAGCTAAAAATGGGTACGAGCCTCACCTAGCAGAAACATGGAAAAATATCACATTTGCGCAAAGTAAAAATATCTTAACGTAATCAAGCGTAATGTATCGTAACTTCAAGAAGCTAAGAGAGTTTAATGAATAAAGAATATCCCCTCGAAGTTAGAAACCGCCAGAATAACGTGAGCTAGCCTATCCTAGCCAAATCTAGCGATGCCATTTGATGCAAGTGCAAACGCATTTGATCCCACTTGGCTGAGGAATTTGCACATACCTACTCCAACCCCTCTCCACCCACCACAAGCCTTAAGTTGCACCAATAGCCTGTGACCGGACCCTCAGTTTGCTCAAAAGTAATTCCAGCTTAGGCACACCAGAATGGAATATCAGCACACAACCCTTGGAAGACCATAACAAATCCGATATTCACATCTGAAGACTCCAGGGAGCAGAGTGGCGCAGTGGAAGCGTGCTGGGCCCATAACCCAGAGGTCCGTGGATCGAAACCACCCTCTGCTAGGAGTCGTATTTCTTGCAAAACACCGCTTATCTCATTGGCTGTCCGTGATATTCTCGGAAAACTAGTTTCCGTCACGTCATTACGACTCGGAGGCAGAAGTATTTTAGGCACGGAGGGTCCATTTAGTTTAAGGAAACATTGAAGGTTGAACTGTACCTACTTATCTTGCACCTTTTTTCACATGTGGCCAGTGACTTGTTTGATACAATTCAAGGGTCACATGCCTGTTGACCAAGCTCAAAGGAAATCAGGTGCTTTTGAAAACGGCGCTTCTTAAAGGGAATTTGGCGTCTTTATAACGTGATTTTAACTCAGATAGCCAACTTATAAAGCATGCCGGAAAACTCGGTACTCCATATATCATTTGTCTTGAAACTCAAAATTTCCGCAGAGGAAAGCTAAAAACTACCTGAAATGTACCCCTCGTGTACCTCAAGCAGCAGGCCACAGTTGTCAGGCTGTTGGTGTGACGACATATGCTGACGTCATGATGAGTATCAGCCAATCAAAGCCTTTGAAGCCTATAGAATATGGTAGTGGTTGCCAGATCATGACATAATCCACAGGCGGAGATTTTTTCCTAGAGGCGCATCTTAAAAATAAAAATATGGAGCTTATTGTATATTTTTCAGAGAAATAATGGACGATTCCATGATTTTCAGCTAAAAGTACCCCTAATTACACTAAATTCCAGGATTCGACCAGGGTGCCACATTCCCTTTAAAAGCTTCATGAACTGTTCTTTCCCGGCAGTGGAAGATCCTAGGAACACGCATTCAAAAATACTTGCTTTATACCTTTTCTGAACTATAATGTGGAATACTTTCAGTGTAATACAGACCCGATGTAGCTTCAAGGTGTACTTCCAGGCCTACAAGGAACTTGTCTGAGAATTGAACCCATGACTTCCTGAGAATACTGTTCATTGACTATACGATGCACCCAGCAACAATAAATAAGCGTCTTCTGTAACACAAAAGAGGAAAGAATTAACATTAACAACAACTCTTCTAAAAATTCCGTTCTTCATTGTTTCAACGCGAGCGAACTCTTCGTTAAACAGCGTCCTTTGCCGAGTGGCGCAATTACGCAATTAGAGGTATTGAAATCTGGTAAAGTACATTTGATAGGAAAATGCCACTATGCGCCTTTTCCGCTATGTGGAACGCCTGACCTCCCACCAGTGGTTTGACCTCCAGAGGTCACCTCGTGACCTAATATGACCTGAGGTCGCGAAAGGTCAGAAAGAGACCTTTCTGTATATAAAATGAAAGCCAGTGACGAGACATACACGATAGTGTTTGATTCAGCACTCTGGCTTAATTAAGTCAAAAGGTATTGTCAAAATGCTGTTTTTGACCCTGGTGACCTCGGATGACCTGGAAGAGGTCAAAGGGAAAATATTGTCCCTGGGATCCGTGAAAGGGTGTCGAAGGACGCTTTTCTGAGCACGCTGAGCATTTGAAATCATTTTTGTGACTTTTAGATCATAAGACAACTTTTCCCATCCTTTTCCAATGGGAGAGGTCACCTCGTGACCTGCCCTCAGGTCACGAAATCGAAAAGTCCCGGATATACATCGTGTAGACCCTGGAGGGTCCATGAAGTGTAGGAAATTTCGAATTGATCGACTAAGAAATGCAGCTCTTATAGAGCTCAGAAGTTGAAGTAAGGTGACCTTGGTTGACTTCGCCTGGTGACCTGACCTTGGGTGACCGGGGTAAAAAATTTCAGGGATAATGGTAAAATGATGGGGTGAGAGTCAAAACCCTCATCCGTGGTGCTGCACCTCGTCGTTTTTCTGCTATCCCGAAAAAATCTTAGGGGGCAATCGATGGCCCCCGGTGGGACGAGGGTTAACCCAGGCCCGTGCACAAACACACCGGGAGGCCGGCTGGCATGACGTTGATTTCCCTGCTGCGGCGCGCAAATTCTGTAAACACATATTCTACACTCCAGGCACAGAGTGGGGCAGTGGAAGCGTGCTGGGCCGGTAGCCCAGAGATCCGTGGATCGAAACCACGCTCTGCTAGGAATTTTCCTTTCTTGTAAATCATTACTCATCTCATTGACTGTTTGTGCTATACTTGGGGAAATTAGTTTCCGTAACATCATTACGATTTGGAGGCAAAAGTGTCTTAGTCACGGTAGACTGCCGGATGGGTCCAGTTAGTTTGATGAAACATTAAAGATTAAACTATATTAATCTTGCATTATTTTTTTTAAACTAGCCAGATGTTCACATTTGATAAAACTTTAGGATCACATGCCTGTTGATAAAGTTCACAGGAAATCAGGTGCGTCTCAAAATTGACCCTTTAAAAGGTTTATGAACTGTAATTTACCAAGAGGCGCCGCCACGGAATTTTCGCAGGGGGACGGACCCGGGCTGGTGCTGACCGGGGAGGCAAATTTTGAGCATATTCGGTACCTGACAGCATTAATGACGATTGACCCAAAAATTTTGGGGACATCCCCCCTGGCTGGCCAACAGGGGAACGCGTCCCCCCGTCACCCCCGCTTTCGGCGCCCAGGACTTTACCGTCGGGGAAAAACGTTAGGAACACGTAGCCAGAAACACTTGGTTTACACCCTTTCCAACATATAATCGTTATCTTTCAGTGGAATACAGACCCGACACAGCTTTGAAAGTACTTCCAGGCCCACAATGGACCTGTCCATAAACTGCACCCGTGACATCTTGAAAACACTGTCCATTGATTTCAAAATGTATCCACCACCAATGAAGAAACTTATTCTGCAACGCTCGAGAGCTAGGAGTTAACATTGCTAGACAAATGATCCTCATATCTATTTACAACAATTGACAACACTGATATTGTAGTATACTCCTCAGTTAGTGAGCACAATTACACCTGAAGGAAATAACTTAAGGAACCAGTGCTGTGGGCAGGATTTTGCAGAGCATAAATCCCGTGGGTAATCCTTGTCCTTCCCCATCAACCATCCTATCCTTATCCTTATCCTACAGTGTGTTCTTGCTTAAGTTGTCATTTATGTCCCTCATCTTCATTACGACCGGCGTCAGAATAGCCACATGAATAGTGGAGATGTCGTGTATGTCAAATAAAATAATAAAAATAAGGTGTAACCATGAGCTTGCTATCTTACCTTGGCATACACAGATGATCACATCATCTCACTGTCAGAAACGACATTTTTAAGGCAAGTTGAAGGTTCTTCAATGTCTGTTTCTTCGAGAATTTATTTGAAGTGAAAGTCAGCGGGAGCTGAAATCAAATCGGAGCGCCTTCTATCCCTGCAACGGCTCGTTGGTCTAGGGGGTATGATTCTCGCTTTGGGTGCGAGAGGTCCCGGGTTCAAATCCCGGACGAGCCCGATGTGCTTTATTTGGATCCATACATACATTATTATCACCAAACACGATGGGTAAACAAAAGTACAGGGACTAAAAGACCACAAAACGTCATAAAGAGGCCAAAAAAGCACGATGACAAAAACTAGACACAAAGATGACGCTGTACGAAACAGCAAGGCCAGGTGAAACGGGCCTGAGAAGCGGGCCCCGAGCACAGATAGCGAGTTGCCGCAGCGCGCGAGTTGCCGTTATTTTCGGGTTCGACCAGCAGCGGCGACATAGCTGAAGTGGCGGGACAGTACATGGTGCAATGGACATGATAAATGAAAAGAAAAGAGGGTAATGGGGAAATAAAAAAATTAAATAACGTAAAATAAGCACGCAAAATAAGCATTTAGCACTTGTCATATGAATATGTAGTCGGGCGGACCGACTCTGTCACCAAAATGTAGACGGGGTCTCCTCATGGCCCCGTCGGTATGATCCGTATGCCCAGTCTGCTTCCGCTGTCTCCGTTTTCCAAAAGTAGTGATGCCGTTTCTGGTTTTATTTTATAACATCTTGTGACTTCAAATCTTCATAATTCTGCCCTGGGAAACATTTCAAATATTCAAACACTCGTTTGACAAGAACCCAGCAAACCACAAGTAAATCATAAATCACAAACCAATATAAATCACATCTAAATTTAACACCGTTAGAATCAATCAGGTTTTACGCAAACACGTTTACAATGCCATATCAAATATCAAATAGTCGCAACAGAATTTCCGAATACACTTACGTTCACAGGAAGGTGTCACCCGCACACACACGTGCGCTCTCGCTCGATGCTGTAGCGGAAATGACCCGGGGTCAACGCTTGACCTGGCCGCCAGGCGGCAGTCGGGGCAGAGCCGGAAGGGCAAGTTATGTGGGCAGTAATAAATGCTCACGCTGAAATAAGTGCGGAGACTAATTAGTTGTATTAACATTTGACAAGAGAAGTTCACCACGTAAGCCTAGAAATCAAATAAACCTATCTTTCAGAAAATCAGTATCCAACCGGAAGACTTGAGCGACATCTGCTGTCTAGCCGGCAGAGGCTCACGATGACGTCACAGGATGCGGCACAGTGACGTCACCGAAAACAATAGTGCTAGCGCACTTCGTCCAGCAACAGTAGACACAGGTCTACAAATATGCCAAAAGTGGAGGATATTCAACAGCTGTTTCTGAGTGGGGCCAACGTGCAATTTGGGTGTTCGACAGACCTAATATAAACTTCCTCTCCAAGTACATGATCGCTCTCCTGGAGGGGGTGGGAGGGAATATTTTTTGCTCTCCGGACCTGGTGAAACCTCCTTTTTTAAAAATTTGTCCGGCGTTTGGGGGGCAAAAGATAGTTTGCCCCCTCCAGCGCTTTGGGGGGCCATGGCCGGAATGCCCCCCTGGCGTCCACCAATGATAGTGAAGGAGAACAAGAGCTGAAATAGGAGCGCCTTCTCTTCTTGTGAAGAGTTTCATTGCAAAATTAAAAAAATGGGTACCAGCCTAACCGAACAAAAACACGGTAAAAAATATCAGATTTGCGCGAAACAAAAGTAATAAAACGTAGTCAAGCGTTTTGTAACGTAATATAAGGAAACTAAGGGAGCTCAATGAATAAAAATGTCCAGTTTAACTTCGAAGGTTCCAAAAAAACGTAGGCCTACCCATGCCTTTCTAGCACGTGCGAGAATTTTAGAGCTCACTCAGCTGAGGAATTTTCACGTCCCTTCAACCACAAGCCTTAACACGCGCCCCGCTGGGGTCCCTTGCATGACGCGCCCCGCTGGGGGAAGTTTTTCGCCCCCTCCGTATCTCGTTCCCCACGAAAGCTAAAGGAAAATTATGGGCGGCGTTCAAAAGCTCTTGTTAAGACGAAGAGAACTTTTAAGAATAATTTTTATGTCGGGTCAATATTGAGGTCAGCATAGGTCAAAGAATACTCCATAGGCTTACAACAGGGCAGTGTACGTTTCCCTCTCTAGATCTGCCCTCAGGGGAGCTAGAGCAAATCTTTATGCATCATTGGATTCCTCTTATCGCGGCAAATCGAATGATGTATAACATGACCTTGCTAGGTCAAAAAGTCAAAATGACCTGACCCCGACCTAGGTCAGGGTCACAGAGTGACCTGGTATAGTCATGTTGGATATCAATCGACTCCCCGTGACAATGTAAGCACATTGCAAGCAAAATGGGAGCTTTATCTCAATTCAGTGAGAAGTTATTGGCAAAACAATCACTCACTGCTTTCGTGACCTGATATGACCTTTGAGAGGTCAGATGCTAAAAAACTCAGCTTTATGGTCAAGATCGTGGTAAGAATAGACAGTATGAGGATTTTCAGCCGTATCTATCCAGTATTTCCTGAAAACGAGCCCATTCTATTTTTCACCATAGACTTATAATGGGGTGACCAAAAATTGACCCCACCTTAGGTCACCAATATCAAAATTCCGAGATAGCAGATTTGTAGACCCTAATGACCTTATCATATTGTGGAAATTTCAAACTGATCGGTTTGCTAATGTTCCCTGGGCGCTGCTTCAAACTCGTAATTTTAGGTTTTGAGGTCGGGTCACTTGACCCTGAATAGCTCCTTGACCTGACATGACCTTTACTCAAAAATTTAATCAGATGTGTAAAACTGATCAGCGATAAGGTATCGTAAGTTTCGTTGTTCTGCGTCTCTTCATTTTTTTGAGCCATCTGGGAAAAACAAGGAGGGGGGGCGAATTCCCCCCAGCGGGGTGCGTGTTAAGTTGCATCAATAACTTATAGCCAGGTCCTTCGTGTGCTCAAGTAATTCAGGTTCAGACTTGCCAAATGGAATATTAGCACACAGACGACCAAGACGACCATAACAAATCCGTTACTCCGCACACTGTTAGCTCGGGAGCAGAGTGGCGCAGTGGAAGCGTGCTGGGCCCATAACCCAGAGGTCCGTGGATCGAAACCACGCTCTGCTAGAAATTTTCTTTCGTGCCAAATAACGCTCCTCTCATTGGCTGCCCCTGATATGCTCGGAACCTCTTCGGTCTCGCCATTAAGACTCGGAGGCAGAAGTATTTTAGCACGACAGACTGCCCGATAGGTCCAGTTAGTTTGAAGATACATTCAAGGCAAGATGTAATCATCTAGTACTTTTCTCCAAGGCAATTGATTTTTTCTCCAAAACTGGCCTCGTGTTCAGGTTTGAGATCACTCTAGGGTCACGGATCAGTTGACCAAGTTCAAACGAAATGAGTTGTTTTTCAAAATGGGGTTGTTAAAGTCAGGGGCGTAGGAACGGTTTGAAAAGTGGGGGGCCAACCTTAGAGGGGGCCCACCTCAAGGGGGCCCAGTCCATGGGGGCCCATAATTATAAAAAAAATTAGTTAGCTCGTTTGGTGTCAATAATGCACGCATGCACACTAGGATGCCAACGTATCGAAATTGAGGAATTAAATTTTGCCCTATGATTTTGATTTGTACCTATTATGATCTAGTAAATCATAGTAAAACGCAAAAAATATTTTTTGGATTTTTTCCCTAGACCCTGTTCAAATACGAAATACATTTTTAAGCTCTTTTGGAGGATTTCAATCATTTTTTACCACGAGTGCGTTTCTTATATTTACAGATGTTTAGGCCCTTTTATCACATTTACAAAATTAAAAACTGTTTAGAAAACTACAGACAATGCTTTGATACCAAACAGCCTCACTTCGCTATGCCTAATCAACATTTTGCTTATTTAATGGCAAAAAATGGGAACATTTATTTAAGCTGTTACGGATCTCTTCTTTCCATCATTAGAGATTGATTTAGGTAAAGGCTGATCACAATAAATACGTCTAGCTATATTTCGATGCCTAAAATGCAGAGCTCCAGCATGACTGCAAGTGCAATGTAGGTACTTGATGGCCAGCTTTGTGATGCTGTGGAGGTGTGGGCGTGGTGATATAGTGGTTAGCAACCTTGCTTTCCACGCGACCAGCCCGGGTTTAAGGCACGGCAGATTCCTTGTGCAAGGAGCAATTTGACTCCCAAGAAACCCCTCCCAACAGGGAAAGAGTTGGCGACGCCATATAACCCTGGCATCGAAGGACGTCACGCCTTTCAACGGCTCAGGGACGACTGTTGCTTGGCATTTGATGCGGGGTCCGTGTCCGATTCATATTTTGTGTTGGGATTGATATGGGACGGAGTTTGATTGGGACCAGTTCTTGGGACTCATTTGGAAACACTCGGGTAGTAGGTGCCTTGGTTTTTTCACGAAGCGCTCCTCCTCCAGGGGCTTGCAGGCAGCGTACTTGCTGATATTTGCATATACGTTGCGGGGGCCCACCTCAAAAGGGGGCAGTATCCCCCAGACCCCTGGTTCCTATGCCTATGCCGCCCAGGGGCCGCCAAATTATCTCGGAGGGCCCCAAGGTCCAGACCATGGCTCAGGAACCTAGATCAGTCAGCTCAAGGGCCCAGACCAGTGCATTAGCCTCGGGACCAGCTTATCAAGTGACCCTACATAAGCACAGGACCCCTAGAAGCTCATCACAGTGGAGCCCCAGATGTGCACAGGCTGCCAGATTAGCTTAGGGGCCCGGTTCAGCTCGGGGGTCCCCAGGTCGACTTATGTAGGGTCTCAAAACAGCTCAAGGGGCTTGTTCAAGCTCACGGATCCCAGCTTAGCTCAATGACGCTAGAATAGTTCAGGGGCCCCAGACCAGCTCAGGGCTCTTGTTCAGCACAGGCCAGCTCAGCTCAGGGGCCCAGATCGGCTGATATAGGGTCCCCTCTCATACCAGCTCAGGGGGCTCCATTCAAGCTCACGGCCCCCAGCTTAGCCCAGGGACCTTAGAAGAGTTCAGGGCCCCCATACCAGATCAGGGGCCCCAGTTAAGCACAGGGGTACCCAGATTAGCTCAGGGCCCCAGCTAGGCTTAGGGTGTCCCAGGGTGTCTGATATAGAGTCTCAGAACACAGTGGCGTAGTCAGAATTTGGCCAAGGAGGGGTCCGACTACCGTCGGGGGGCCCCAGACCGGGGGTCTCCTTAGCAACCGGGTTCCATCTCCTATATCTTTTGCATAGTATTTTAACACGCGCACTGGAGGGGGCCTCGGAGGCCCCCACCTGTTTTTCCGAGGTGGCCGGAGAACTGCTTGTAGCCGAAAAACGAAACGTGGCCACATTTAACAGAATTTAATAGCACGTCGATTGGTGAAGTCTTTTTGAAAATCGGCCGAAAATTTTTTGACTTATAGGCTTTCAAAGTTAGACCTGCATTTTGAGATCGCCGTAAACGCGCGGTCGGATCAGTTAGCTTGCATTGAAGACCGAGTGGTGACGTCATAACGTCATATAAGCGGGACTATATGTCAAGGTCACTTCACATGAAAGTCAAGGTCAAAGGTCACAGGTCAAGGTCATATCTGCACTTTCAAGGTCACTGACCACTGTGCGTCCGGCCAAATGACGTTACCCCGTCTGACATATATTATGCTATGACGTCATCGGTAGGGTACCCCAATACAAAGGTCAAGGTCAAAGGTCAAGTTCAAAGGTCATTGGGAAAGGTCAATCCTCGTTTCCCGCCAAACAGTGGCTACAGTGTTAGTCAAAGTGTAAATAATAAGTAGTATACCATATGGTGACCTTAAAGGTCAATGACCTTGAATGACCTTGACCCAAAAGTTGTGGGGAAGCCTCTTTGAGACCTCTTCTCTATGAACCTTGTCCGCCTTTAGCTTATTCCCGCCATTTTCCTGCATAATCACAGCATTTACCAATAGATCCCAGAATGGCCAATATTTGACCTTTACGACCTCGTTTGACCTTGAAGATATTGACCTAGGTCAATGAAAATTGGTCATCATGTAGATCACTTTAGCCCCCACCCACCTACCAAGTGGTGTTTTTCTAACCCTCTTAGTTTCTGAGATCTTAGGGGGCCTACCAGGCCCCCTCCAGTACGCGTTAGTGCCAGACCCTCCTCCAGTGCGGGTGTTAACATTCACACGAATGAAATTTTGTTGTGCCTTTTTAAGAATTTATTCTTATTTTGTATATAGCTTGATTTTTTCGATCCGACCAAATGCTGGTAAACTAAGGTCACCAAATATTAAGGATGGCCCATACCTTATATGGTAGCATGGCTATAATAACAGCTTTGTGCCATATTTCGGGAAGTTCAATGTTGTTGCGCGCATGATGTTACACCCGAGTCTACCTCAATTCACTCTGGTAATCAGACATGAAGTTATTGAAGGTCAGTCGTTTTGAGTACGTCGACATTATCTTCTACGGGAAATGATTAGTAATTATTTCCCGGTGTCGAATCCATGAACTCTTTAATCAGGAAATTTCAAAAGAAACGGAAAAAACGAAAAAATACAAAGGACATGTAGTGTGTCCCGAACGTTACATAACCTCTATTCCGTCTATAGATCCTGTTGAGATCCAGTTACTTTCTTACCCTTGCTATCTTGTAAACGAGCAAATTACCAAGACGAAAGGCGCCTGAGATATCTATCGCCTTGGATCTCTCTGTCATTGTTATTTTCAACCTTCCATACCTATTTTTCCTTTGAGGATTATGCTCATTGATTTTTGTCATTACCCTTGTTTGTCTGGTTTCCTACGAAAATATTTGAAGGTTGTTTATTTCAGAATATTTAGGAATGTAGTTATTGGTGTTAAGCTAATAGACTAAAAATTGACTGAAGTGCCAAATTCCCCGTTCGATTTGCTCTTATGGTAAAATTAGTTTAATTTTTGCCTTTCCTTCGATAATGGTGCCTGATGGACATATTTCAATTTGTCTTTTTTAGTACGCAATAGGGGTAGATACATTTTTTCCAAGGCATATGATTTTGAAAAATTTTATTCGAGCTCTGGGGCCACCTAAGACCAACACTTGGCGGCACTCACAAAGCTAATTTTCGGCCGCTCTCCTGATTAGATCTCAGGAGGTCTCTGAGACCGATTCACGGCGCCTCTTGATCAAAACTGGGGGCCCCTGAGAATCTCTCGGGGCTCCTGAGATTAGTTATTCGGCAGCACCTCTGAGACTAATTATTGTGCCCCCCAGATTTACTCTGGAGGGGGGGGCTGAAACTGACTATCGTGGCCATCCAGATTAGCTCTTGGGGTCCCCTGAGGCTGTCTTAGGGGTGGGGGAGGGGACTGGGAATGACTTCCAACAGCCCTCTGAGACTTACTCTAGGGCGCCCCTGAGACAAACACCCGGGGGGGGTGGAATCACCTCTGAGACTGAGTCTTTGGCGTTCCTGAGACTGACTCTCGGAGGCCCCCTGAAATAGACTTTTGTGAGGCCCTGAGAACCACTCTCTGGGTCCCCTGAGACTAGCTCGCCCCCCCACCTCCCCTGAGACAGACTCCCGGGGCCCCTGATACCGACTTTGGGGCCCCTGAGACCAACCCCTGGGGGCCCCCGAAATATGCTTTCGGGGGGCCTTGAAACTGACTCTCAGGGCGGGGGCCTTGAGGCCGACTTGGGACGCCCTGAGAACAAATCTTTAGGGGCCCCTGAGACTGACTCTGGGGCCCCGTGATCAGAGAATCCTTTGCAGTGGTTCAGATTGGCCCAAGGGGGCTGCGGACGCCTAGGGCCCCCTTGGCTACACCACTGCATCCACACTTTCGGGGGCCCTCCGAAATCACCATTTGGAGGCCCCTAAAATAATTTCTCCCCCAGACCAATACTCCGGAGCCCCTTGATACTAATGCCCGGGGGCTTCTAAGACCAAGCTCGGGGTCCCACTTAGATCAGGCTCAGGGGCACCCTTAGACCTATGCTCGCGCTTTTCTCGGAAGTAACTTGACACCGATGTTCCGGGGCCCTCAAGATCAATATTTCGAGCTCCCCCCCGAGACTAATGCTCGGTACTCTGGAGTCCCTCAATGCCGATACTCGGGGGTCCTGAACCCAGGCTTGGGGGCCCCTGAGACCAAACTCTGCGTTCATGAGATCAATGCTCGTGCCTCACTCATGAGTCCCTCGATATCAATAGTCGGGTGCACCCCGAGGGGGGCCCTGAACCCCTGAGACCAAGCTCGGGGGCCCCTGAGACCAAGCTTGAGGGGACCCTGAGACCAAGCTCGGATACTCCCTGGGACCAAGCTCGAGGGCCCCCTGACACCAAGCTCGGGGGTTCCCTGAGACCAAGCTCGAGACCCCGTGAGACCAAGATCGAAAGGCCCATGAGACCAAACATCGAAAGGTCCATGAGACCAAGCTCGGTTGTCCCCTGAGACCAAGTTCGAGGGCCCCTGAGACCAAGCTCAGGGGCCCTCGAGATCAATGTTCGGTATTCCAGAGCCCTCTATACCGATGATCGGGGGCTCCCTGAGACCAAGCTCGGAAAGCCCGTGAGACCAAGCTCGGGGGCCCCTGAGACCAAGCTCAGGGGCCCCCGAGATCAATGCTCGGTCTTCCAGAGCCCTCGATACCGAGGATCGGGGGTCCCCTGAGACCAAGCTCGGGAGCCCCCTGAGACCAAGATCAGGCCCCCGAGACCAATGCTGGTGTTTTCCAGTGCATACAGTCAGCCTTCTGCATCAGATACCCTCGGATGCACCCCTGAGACCAAGCTCGAGGGCCCCCTGACACTAAGCTCGGGGAGAGGGGGCCTGAGACCAATCTTGGGGGCACCCCTGAGACCAAGCTCGGGGGTCCCCTAAGACCAAGCTCGGGGGCCCTGAGACCAAGCTCGGGGACCCTGAGACCAAGCTCGGGGGCCCTGAAACCAAGCTCGGGGCCCCTGAGACCAAAATCGAAAGGCCCGTGAGACCAAGATCGAAAGGCCCGTGAGACCGAGCTCAGAGGGAGGGGCCTTGAGACCAAGCTCGGGGGCCCTGAGGCTAAGCTCGGGACCCCCTGAGACTGAACCTAAGGGTCCCCCAAGATCAATATTCGGTATTCTGGAGCCCTCGATACCGATTATCGGGGGGCCTCCTGAGACCAAGCTCGGGAGGGCCCCCGAGACCAAGCTCAGGGGCCCCGAGATCAATGGTCGTGTTTTTAGTGCATAAGGTCAGCTCAAGGGGGTCCGCGGACCCCAGGGACCCCTCCCCTGGCTACGCCACTGTCAGAACATCTCAAGGGGCCCGTTCAAGCTCAGTGGTCAGTGGCTGTAAAGCCTTATAGGAGGTCCCAGACCATCTCAGGGGCTCTCAGTTCAACACAGAGGCCAATATTAGCTCTGATGACCAGATAAGCTTAAGGGCCCGGATCGTCCAGGGACCCCATGTCGGCATATATGGGGTTTCAGAACAGTTCAGGGTTTCAATTAAAGCTTACAACTCAATTTCAAGACAGGGGCCCTATTACTGTGCAGGGGCCTCAGATAAGTTTAGGGTCTTCTGTGCATCACAGGGGATCCAGATTAGCACAAGGGGAGAATATTAACTTTAAGGTCCCAGCTCAGCTCAGGGGCCCCCAGGTCGGTGGATATAGGGCCTGGCCAACTCACAGGGCCCGGTTCAAGGTTACGGCTTCTAGCTCAGTTTAGGCATCCTAAAACAGTTCATGCTGCCCAAACCACCTCAGGGGCGCTCAGTTCAGCTCAAGGGGCCCAGATTAGCTCATATGGCATCAGAGACCAATTCAGGGGCCCCCAGAAGCTCAGGGGACCTTAAAATCGACTCATAGGACCTCAACTTAGTTTAGGGGCACAGGTAAGTTTAACGGAGTTCCGGGGCAAGCTATAGTTAGAGTTTCTTGCTTGATATTACAGTTTTTGATATTCTTATCTCCGTTGCGGGGGACCCATTACTGAAAAGTGGGGGGGCCAGTGGCCCCCCTGGCCCCCCCGGTTCCTACGCCTATGGTTAAAGTATCAAGAACTTTACTTTCACGGCAGGGGAACATGCCTGGAGCTCGCTTCACGATGTATGTACTCGAGGTCTACAATCCACCAATACGAGAAATGAGCTCGTGACTTCTTGAGAAAATGTTCAGTGTCTTGAAGATGTATCGAGCACCAATGAAGAAACGTTTTTTTGTACCTAACAGACAAGAGAAAGGTGTTAACATTGAAAGAGAACACTACAGAATGTTCAAATCTACTTAAACAGTTCACAACACTGATATTCCATCATTCGTGCCACTTTGTGAATGTGAGCACGACTACACTCCAGCGAGGTGACTTCATGAAACAGTGCTGAGAGCACAAATGTGTACAGGGGCGCAGCCAGGGGGGCACAGGGGCACGTGCCCCCCATCGGTGCCGGGGTGCCCTTTTGATTGCCAGGTGGTGTACCCTCTTTGGGCCGTGCCGCTCGAAATTTAGTGCCCTACGCCGTTGGGTCTAGATGGAACTAGACTGTACTTAGCGATTTAAACTATTGTTTGACAATCAAGTGCCTTTTTGGTCAGTTAGGGCATTCTGTCGCCTTTCCAAGCACCCGGGAAGAGTATAGGCACGTAATCCATTTCCAAATAATGCCTCATCGTCGCCAATAATCGTACGGGCAGAGCTAATCTGGTGCCTCTTGAGCTCATCTGATGCCCCCTGAGCGCTGGTCTTGACCCCTGGAGCTGATCAAGTGCCCTCTGAGCTGATCTGATGCCCTGCCCTCGTAGTCAATCTGGTGCCCCCCTGAGAAAATATTGTGCCTTCTGAACCTAAATAATGCTCTCTGAGTTAGTCTGATGCCTCCGAGCTTGCCTGCTGTCCTTTTAGCTGTTTTAGTGTCTCTTGAGCTGATCCGGGCCCCCTGAACTTATTTAATGCCTCCCGTAGCTTATCTACTGTCCAGGGCCGCAGCCAGGGTGCACAGGGGGCACGTGCCCCCATCGGTGCCGGGTGCCCTTTTGATTTCCAGGTGGTGTACCCCCTTTGGGCCGTGCCGCTCGAAATTTAGTGCCCTACGCCGTTGAACCTAGATGGAACTACATCATTTAGCGATTTCAACTATTGTTTGATAATTAAGTGCCTTTTTGGTCAGCGAAAGCATTCTGTCGCCTTTTCCAAGCACCCGGGAAGAGTATAGGCACGTAGTCCGTTTCCAGATAATGCCTCATCGTTGCCAATAATCTTACGGGTAGAACTCATCTGGTGCCCCCTGAAGGTGATCATGTGCCTTCTGAGCTAATCCTGATGCCCTCGTAGTCAATCTGGTGCCCCCCTCCCCTGAATAAATAATTGTGCCTTCTGAACCTATATACTGATCCCTAAGTTAGTCTGATGCCTCCGAGCTTTCCTGGTGTCCTTTTAGCTGTTTTAGTGCCCCTGGAGCTGATCCGGGCCCCTGAGCTTATTTAATGCCTCCCAGAGTTTATCTACTGTCCAGGGGTGCAGCCAGGGGGGCACAGGGGGCACGTGCCCCATCACTACCGGGGTGCCCTTTTGATTGCCAGGTGGTGTACCCAATTTGGGCCGTGCCGCTCGAAATTTAGTGCCCTAGCCGTTGAACCTAGATATAACTGGACCGCATGTAGCGATTGAAACTATTGTTGGACAACTTAATACCTTCTTCGGTCAGCTAGGGCATTCTGTCGCCTTTCCAAACACCCGGGAAGAGTATGGGCACCTAGTATGTGTCCACCTAATGCCTCATCGTCGCCAATAATCGTACGGGTGAAGCTAATCTGGTGCTCCTTGAGCTCATCTCGTGGCCTCTCAGCTGGTATTTGCACCTTGAGCTGATTACTTGCCCTCTAAGCTGATCTGGTGCCCCTGAGTCAATCGAGTGCCCCACTGAGCAAATAATTGTGCCTCCTGAACCTCTATAATACCCTCTGAGTTAGTTTAATGCCTCCGAGCTTGCTTGGTGCCCTAATAGCTGATTTAGTGCCCCTTGAGCTGGTTCGGGCCCCCGAGCTGATCTCATGCCTCCCCAAGTTGATTCTGTCTCCTAAGTCAATATGGTGCCTCTTCAGCTGATTAGGTGCCCCCTCAGCTGATTATTGATGTCTCCTTAGATGGCCTGGTGCCCCCCTGAGCTGGTTTGGTGGGCCCTGAACCCACTTAATGTCCCCTGAGCTGTTATTAGGCTCCTGCCATAGTCTGGGGGCTGGGAGCTGTTCTGGCCCCCGAGCGGATCGATCTGGTGCCACCTGAGCTGCACTAATGCCCCTTAGTCGATCTGGTGCCTCCTGAGCCCATCTGATGCCCTCTGAGCTAGTCTGGTGCCTCCTGAGCTAATCTGGTGCCCTTTAAGCTGACCTGGGCCACCTGGGTTGATTACGTGATTTCCTGAGCAGCTCCCAGGCCCTGAGCTGAGCTGGGCCCACAGGGGTTGGTGAGGCCCCTGAGATGGTATGGGGCTCCTGAGCTGATTAAGTGCCTCCTGACTTGATCTGGTATTCCCGAGCTGATCTGGGCCCCGAGCTGGTCGGGGACCACTGATCTGATTGTTTGTCCCCGAGGCTGATCTGGTGCCCTATGGTCCGATCTGGTGTCCCCTGAGCAGCTCTGGGGCTTTTGAATTGCTTGGGCCCCGAGCTGGTGAGGGATTCCTGAGCTGAATTAGTGCCCCTGACTTGATCTTGCCCCCTGACCTGACTTGATGCCCCTGAACTGATCTGGGGCCCCAAGAGCTGATCTAGGGCCCAAGAGCAGATCTAGGTTCTGAGGGTACCCTGAGCTGGTCTGGGCGATGAGCTTGTGAGAGCCCCTTAAGTTAGCTTGAGGCACCCTGAAGTGTTCTGGCGCCTTAAACTATTCTGGGGCTTCTTGAACTGGTTTAAGGTCCTATGAGCCTATCTGTGGCCCATTGAGCTAGTCTGATGACCTCATCGCTAGGGCCAATGAGCTAGTCTAGTCCCTGGGTGAAGCATGAACTGCTCTGTGGCCCTGATATAGATGAGGGGCCCCTGAGATGGTCTTGAATAGACAGATGATAAAAACACAAGGCCAACTCCCATCAGCTCGGGGCGGGGTCACTGAGCTAGTCTTGTCCCTGGAGGTACAACTGGGGGGATGGGGGGAAGCTGCTCTGGGAGGCCTTTGATCCACACTTGGGGGCCCCAGAGCTGGTCTTGAATAGATGGGGAATAAGAACGCAATGGAAAATCCCCTTCTAAACGGAGCTAACGAGGAATGAGGAATCTCTAAAACGGTTTGTGATACCTAGGCACCCCAGGTTATCTAAATTGCTTATTATACTGGTGGATTCTGGGAAGGGATGATAAAAGGCATGTGCCCCTGAGCTCAGAGCACAGTCCCCTAAACCAGGATTTCTACTAATTAATCTAAATGAAGAACTAGTTTTCACAATTTTCAGCCCTGTCACACCATCCCCATCCAAACCACCGGCCTGTTCACCTTTTATTTACTCTTAACTTGGACTGAGCCTTGAGAATATGGAACTTAATAAACGCGTTCAAAAGGTTTCTCCCAAATTTTTCCGGCAGCAAAAACGTGTTCTTCCAAAGACACTATGCTCCTCCTCGTCCCACGGCGATTGTGGGGAGGCAAGGAACTTTATCCGCGTTCAGCCAGGGCTCACTTCTCACGACAAAACTAGTGGGCATAACAAATGAATTTTCGACTCCAATATGCCTTAACCTGCACATCGTAACAGATATCACATGCTCCGCTGATTTCTCTGATGTTAAGTACTTGCTTGAGTTGGCTGATTTGTCCTTAACCCGCGCCCCACCGGGGGTCCGGCGCCACCTTCGCCCCACCGGGCGCCATCGATTGCCCCCTCTAACTCCGAAAATATGGGGGTTAGCGCAAATCTGCAAAGTGCATTAGAAAGCTCGCGTAAATTCAGTAAGAAATTACTTTGTATGTTTAAGCGCTCAGGTCAATGGTTTGACCTCCAGAGGTCAAGAAAGGTCACGATGGGCTATTTTCACTCAAATATGCAATGATTAAGAAAACTGGACATAACTCCTATGCCATTAGAGCTATTGAGATCTGGTTAACTACATTTGATAGGAAATTGCCAGATCTTTTCCGCTATGTGAAACGTAAAGACCTCCCGCCAGTGGTTTGACCTCCAGAGATCACCTTGTGACCTAATATGACCTGAGGTCACGAAAGGTCAGAAAGTGACCTTGCCGTATATCGAATAAAAGCCAGTGACGAGACAAACACGATGGTGTTTGTTTCACCGCTCTAGCTTAATTAGGTCAAAAGTTATTGTCAAAATACTGTTTTTGACCTCTGGTGACCTTGGATGGTCTTGGAAAAGTCAAAGGGAAAATATGACCCCTGGGATCCGTGAAAGGGTGTCCAAAAACGCTGTTCTGAGCAGTCTGAGTATTTGCAATCACTTTTGTGGCTTTTAGATCATGAGACAGCTTTCCCCATGTTTTTCTAATGGGAGAGGTCGCCTCGTGACCTGACCTCAGGTCATTAAATCGAAAAATCCCGGATATACACGTTGTAGACCCTGGAAGGGTCATGAAGTGTAGCAAGTTTTAAATCGATCGACTAAAAAATGTAGCTCTTATAGAGCTTCAAAGTTGAAGTGAGGTGACCTTGGTTGACCTCGCCTGGTGACCTGACCTTGGGTGATCCGGGGTAAAAATTTTTAGGAATGGTGGGAAAATGATGAGGGGAGAGATAGAGACCCCAACCGCGGTGCTGCGTTTCGTCGTTTTTCTGCTATCTCGAAAAACCTTAGGGGGCCATCGATGGCCCCCGGTGGGGCGAGGGTTAAATCTATCCAAAACAATCGTGTTTTGGCTACTTCCATGACATTTCGGTGATATTTTTTCTTTTTTTCGGTTTTGATCGAGTTTTCCTTCCCCGCCAATGATTTATTTGCATTTTAATTGAACCAAAGATGCCCAAAAATGATATAAACAAAGATATAGTAAGTTTTTTTAGGTTACATTAAAAAGTGCCCTTTTTCCCCGGGGTGCCCCTCAAAGTTGGTGTGCCCCCCATACGAAAGCTCTGGCTGCGCCCATGAATGTGTAGAGACTAGACCATAAGGTGTAACCATGAGCTTGCTATCTTACCTTGGCACATCTTGACCTTGGCATACACAGCTGATCACATCATCTCACTGTCAGAAATGACATTTACAAGGCAAGTTGAATGTTTTTCAATTGTCTGTATCCTCGAGAGAATTTTTTAAGTGAAAGGCAACAAGAGCTGAGATCGGAGCGCATGCTCCTTTGTAACTGCAATGGCTCGTTGGTCTAGGGGTATGATTCTCGCTTTGGGTGCGAGAGGTTCAGGGTTCAAATCCCGGATGAACCCGATGTGCTTTATTTAGCACTTGTAATATGAATATGCCCAAAGTGGAGGATATTCAACAGCTGTTTCTGGGTGGGGCCAACAAGTTTCGAAACTCGTAAATGTCGCGTTGCTTTAAATTAGACGACTTCGACATGGGAAATCTATGGTTTCTTTTACCTCTCTGCGTCCCTGGTTCCTTCTAATCAGGGATGTCACCTGTGATTCATAGCCGTGAAACAAAGCTAGTGGGCGAAATGGCTCGTCGAAGACAGGACAATCAGTTTTAGTAAAGGCACTCTAGGCCGCGTCGACTCAAATCTCCTTTTTTAGCATCTCCCGTAGCAGGCGCCGTAAAAACACTACATACGGGCAATGATTTTGGAGGAAGCTCAGCTGAGGAATTTGCATGTACCTACCTACCCGATCACCACCCCACCACTGGCGGATCCAAGGGGGGGGCAGAAGGGCCGTGATCCCCTTCCAAAGCCTAATATAGTTCCTTTTGGCCGTCTTAAAAGCCTAATTTTAATCATTTTTCTTAAAAATACAATGTTTTTATGATTTTGTCTCAAATGAGCCCCCAAAACATTAGTTTGGCGCGCTCCAAATGCTGCTCCTAGATCCTCCAATGCATCCCTACCCACCAGAAACCTTATGGTGAATCGCTAGCCTATCACCGGATCCTTAGCTTGCTCAAAGATAATTCCACTTCTAGCTCGCTGCAATCGAAATCAGCGCAGAGCATAGGCAGATCCAGGGGGGCAAGGGGGACACATCCCCCCGAACGACCCTCGGCGCCCCCTGAAATGGTCATGGCGCCCCCCTGAAAGGTCGATGGCGCCCCCTGAAATGTCGGTTCCCACCCCCACCCCCAGGATACGAAAATCGGCGCCCACCGGATTCGTTTTGCCGGTCGAAAGTGGCGCCCCCTTGTCCGGATGGCGCCCCCTCCCCCGGGAAGGTGCCCCCCTGATCGTCAATCCTGGATACGCCTATGGCGCACGGTCCCAGGACAACCATAATAAATCCGATACTCACATAATCAAAACCTCGTGAGCAGAGTGGCGCAGTGGAAGCGTGCTGGGCCCATAACCCAGAGGTCCGTGGATCGAAACCACGCTCTGCTAGCTATTTGCTTTCTTGGAAAACACTGCTCGTCTCATTGGTTTCTCCATGATGTTCTCGGAAAAGTTCAGGTTTTGTTTTTTATAGTTTTGCGTTCTGTTTCCCGGAAACATTTTGTGTTAGTTGCTAGTCTCATTCCTAAAACGCACTCGCACTATATGCAAGGCGGAAGCCTCCACTTCCCAGCACCCTTACGGGACAGCAGCACTGCATTCTGCAGTGCGTAGGCTGCTCCAGACACTCCATGCCCCAGCGCCCGGCACATGCCGAGCCCTAGAATAAGGGCCGCGGGCGAGAGACCGGCGCGGTGGATCACTTTAAAACCGGCACGTGCACAAACAAACAGGGACGCCGGCTGGCACGACCGGAAGGCACGACCTTGATTCCACTGCTGCGGTGCGCAAATCCGGTGATCACATATTCGATACCCCAGGAGCATTGGCAGACGCAGGGGGGGCATCCGTCCATGGCCCCCAAAGCGCTGGAGAGGGGGGGCAAGCTGTCTTTTGGTCCAACCCAAAGGCCGGAGAAATTTTTGAAAAAGTTGTGTTTACACTAGGTCTATCCAAAAAATATTCGCTCCCACCCCCCCCATCCAGGAGAACGATCATGTTCTTGGAGAGGTAGCTTATATTAGGTCTGTCGAGCACCCAAATTGCATGCCCCCCCCAGGAGGAGAGGCAGACATGGGTTTGGCCCCCCAAAAACTCGGGTCTGCGTCCGCACCCTCCCAGGAGCAGAGTGGAGCAGAGTGGCGTAGTGGAAGCGTGCTGGGCCCATAACCCAGAGGCCCGTGGATCGAAACCACGCTCTGCTAGATCTTTCCTTTCTTGTAAAAAATTGTTAATCTCATTGACTTTCCTGATATAATCAGAAAACGACACTTTCTGTCAAGTCATGAAGACTTGGAGGCAGAAGTGTTTTGGGCAAGATAGACTTCCGGAGGGATCTAGTTTTAAATATTCAAGGTTAAAGGGAGATTAAAGGGAGATTCAAGGTTAAAGCTTTTTAAAATTAATTCAAATACAAATACAGGAGGGCAAACATTTGTATTATTAAAAAAACATTATTTTTTCAACTTTAAATAGTTTTCGAAAAGTAAGTGATGGGTATGGGCATGGGTAAGTGATGGTCATTTTATGGAAACTGTTAACCTATTTCGATAATAAGTGAGTGGCCTCCCAAAATTTTTCCGAAGATACAAAAATAATTGATAGTTTTATTATCAGGATTTTTCAAATAGCAAGAAACCACAATAATAATTTTTTTCGCGTATCTCCCTTTAAACTTTATCAATCCTGCACGTGTTTCCAAAACCGGGGACGTATTCGTGTTTGATTCAGCTCTAGAGTCACACGCTTATTGACCAAGCGAAAAGCGCAAGAACACACTGCCGTATGGGATTAGTTTGACGAAATGTTCACTCAAATATTGGGGGAGCCAGTACCGACCGGCAAGTGACCGGCCCGGGGCACCGGCCAATTCGGGGGGAGGGAACATAGACCCGAGTTTTTTTGTGGAGGGGCAAACCCATGTCTACCTCTCATCCTGGGGGAGGGTGGGACGTGCGATTTGGGTGCTCGACGGACCTAGTACCTATAAGCTACCTCTCCAAGTACATGATCGCTCGGGGGGGAGGGGAGCGAAGATCGTATTGCTCGACAGACCTAGTGTAAACACCTTTTTTCTAAGATTTATCTGGACTTTGGGGGGCCAAACGATAGTTGGGAGGGAAGCAAAAGATTGTTTGCCCCCCCCAGAGCTTTCGGGGGCTATAACCGGAGTGCCCCCCCGTGTCCGCCAATGGGGGGGCGCCTCCCGAAACAAGCCAAAACCGGTTGTGCAGAAAGTTACTTCTGCACACCTTCAATTTTTCAGAGTGTGCAACTACACACCCTGTCCCCGGAATCGGCCGTCCATGTCGGCCATGCATGAACTAACTAAAGGCACTCTGAAATCCGGGGGAGGGGGTTGGTGACTTGAGCCCCCAACCCCTCCCAGCCCCCTTGTATCCACCACTGGAGCCAGCCAATCTAAAACAAGCTGCAGAACTGAATATTTTACCTCCGTTGAAAAAGTCCCCAGGTTTGGTTTTTTCCTTCCGCATCGACTAGTAACATTTTCCGACGTCCTGCTAATTTGGCTGAAATCGGTAAATTTTGGGATAAAGAATAGCGATCCGGGCTCCCGCAACTTTGCCCACGCATAGCGTTTGACCTACCATGGAGGGGAGTTATATTGCATCATGGTATAGGCGGATCCAGGGGGGCAAAGAGGCATGTTCCCCCAATTCAATTGAACCTCGGCGCCCCCTGAGATGTCGCTTCCCATCCCCCCCCAGGATGAGAAAATCGGCGCCCACCGGCAGGATTTTGCGCCCACCTGATAGGTTTTTCCGGTCAAAAGTGGCGCCCCCTGGTCCGCATGCCAACCCCCCGGAAGTTGACCCCCGATCGGCAATCCTGGATCCGCTTATCCATCATGGTACGCCAATACTTGCATTTTGGGAGGGGGAAGCGATGTTCCAGTGAGCGGGAACCATTGACAGACGCGGGGGGGGTATTTTGACCATGGGCCCCCAAAGCGCTGGGAGAGGGGAGCCCAACTTCCTTTTGGCCCCCAAAATAACGGAGAAATTGGTAAAAAGGTGTTTACACTAGGTCTGTCAAACAATTAAATCTTAGTTCCCAACCCCCCTCCCTCCCCCAGGAGAGTGATCATATATTTTAAGAGGCTGCTTATGCTAGGTTTGTCGAGCACCAAAATTGCACGTCCCCAAGAGGAGAGACAGACATGGGTTTGGTGTTCCCCACCCCTAAAAACTCGATTCTGCGTCCGCTTCTGGTGGGAAAGCGGGGGGGGTCCGAGTACGTCGGGTAACCATAGAAGACAGCACACAGAGGAAGGAAGCGTGGGCGTTTGCCCGCTTCACCCAAATCGGTGGCTAGAACCAGTGTTGGAGCCGATTTTGGTCCGGATTGGCACCTCTAATTTGCGCGGCCGGCACAGGACACAACGCAGTGCCGGAAGGGGAGCTGAGGTCTGTGTCCTTCTCATGAGCTGCTCCCGGCTGACGCTCTGCGACATCACCAGCTCAAATGCAACAATGTATCTGATTGGCCTAGAGTACCACTCTGTATAAATCGCGAACGCATATTCGCTCTCAGGCAACCTTCACCCGAGCCATGTGCTCCGTTTTTCCCGCGCTTCAGCCTTCGATACTGACGGCGAATTTCGATCGGAACATTGGGTGTGGTCAAAGCAATAGAGACACTGGTGTGGTGGGATAGCCGCGTGGGGTTGATTGAATACAAATGTGGTATTTCTACCCATGATGCGGTGACGTGATGGGGTGTGTGGTGAAGGAATCGTGGCTGGAAGTCAGTGATGACCATGCACTTGGTGACATTGGTGCAAATGACTTGGACGGGTGTGAGACTGGCAACAGGTTTCCAACGATTTTTTCTGATGGCAAGCCTTTGTTTACTGAGCCGCTTCCCACAGCGCTTTCGGACTCGACACCGACAGGTTAGTCCCGGAATTTTGAGCGTAACCAGTGCATGTGTGAAGGCGGGTGTTTTATGTGCTGGACTTTCCATGGGCAAAATACGATCGGGATCGGAGCGCCGATCCAGATCAGGACACACTGAGTCCAATAAGTGCTATTTTCTTGACACTGGCATAAACTGCGGCTAATCTTAAATAATATGCCCACTTTCCCGAAAGTTTTTCCATAGAAATGGTCCATCGTCGGAGTCAGGAAGACACCCTCTTTCTATTCAGCACGCAACATTGCGCAACATTTTGGCATTTATCGCAGTTGGACGGGTTTCTGTAGGTTCGCTGTTCCTTGTAATTTCTGCTTTTCGTTTTATCTCGCCGAAGATTTATCGAGTGGCTTCAGCTCACATTAATGGGGCAGTGGCGTATACGGGGGGGCGGCGGGGGCCGGGGGCCGGGGGCCGGGGGCGCCTGCTCGGTATTATGGTAGTAGGCAGATCACATCTCACGGTTCAAAAGGATCACATCACAGTGGGGGAAACTGTGGTCAGCGTTCCCAAGAATAGCTACGTTCCCAATAATGGGAATATTGACCCATATTTGGGAACGCTTGTTCCATAAATGGAAACGCACGTTCCCAAGGATGGGAACGCCCGGAACGATGTTTTCAGAAAACACAACAGGAGCTTAGAAAAGGTAAGGGGAATCTTTCTACCTGGTCAATTCTAACTTCTTAAATTTGAGGGGGAGTTCTACTTTGAACTAGAAAATCTGTCTTTGAACGCTCCCTCAAATATTCGTCTAAACTGCGCGATCCAGCCCCAACGGTAAAGAACGATGAAAAGATTGCTCTTAGACTGTGAATCCATACAGGCATTATTTTTTTAGATAATTTTCGGGGAAAGTCAATGAAAAATAGTAGCATAAATACAGAATTCCAAAATTGTAGACTGCAAAATATTTTTTCTTGGCGTCACACAGTTGCTGCTCACCATGTGCTGACGAATGAGGAAATAGAGGGAAACCGTGCCTTTCGTCTGTTTAGAAAGTAAGTAGTGCTTAAAAGTGGTATTTTCGCACTTTCTAAGCTTTTTGATATTTATTTGTATCAGAAAGTTTTTAGATCCTGTAGTTTTTGTCCCCAAGATTGTTTGAATTATTCCGTAGTGTTTTGACGAATTATGGTGCGCCGATGCATCAACTCGATATTTTCTACTGGGGTGCTTCATTCATAGGCAGATCCATCAGGCGGAGAAAGAGGGGCACGTTCCCCCCACTCGACCCTCGGCACCCCCATCAAACCTTGGCGCCCCCCTCCATCGAACCTCGGCGACCCCCCTGATCGACCCTTGGCGCAACCCCCCATTGACCCTCGGCGCAACCCCCCCCATTGACCCTTGGTGCCCCTTGAAATGGTCACGTAGGTATAATGGTCCCATCCCAGTAGAAATAATGGTCACGGCGCCCCTTGATACGTCGCTTCCCACCGCCCCCCCAGGATGCGAAAATCCGATACGATCTTGCGCCCACCTAATATTTGTTGCCTAGGGTCTCAAGCTCCTCCCCTCAAGATATCAGAGTGCATGCAGTAAAAACATACGCGGAGATTGTTTGAAGGCAATGGAGGGAGATGCTTGAACCCCTAGCCCCCCCCAAAGTCCTGGATGTGAGAATTGGCCACTCTGTGATAAACTTTGGCACCCCCTGCTCGGATGACGCCCCCTTTCGAAAATAAACTTGGATCCGCCTATGCCTCCTTCTACTCCTTTGAGCCTGCTTCTTGCAGGGGTAGGCCTTTATCCTTGAGACGCTATCATAGGCGAATCCAGGATTGCCGATCGGGGGGGACACCTTCCCGGAGGTGCCATTCTTTACCGGAGAACCCTATCGGATGGGCGCAAAATCTTATCGGTGGGAGCCGATTTTCGCATCCTGGGGGGAGTGAGAAGCGACATTTCAGGGGGCGCCGTGACCATTTCAGGGGGTGCCGAGGGTCGATCGGGGAGGGGGGCACGAACTCCCTTTCCCCCTGGATCCGCCTATGGGGCACGTGCCCACTTCGCCCCCTGGATCCGCCTTTGGCCGCCATTCATATTTCGTCCGGAAAACTAACATTGAAATAATTCGGTAGATATACGCCTTTATTCGTTTCAAGCTGTCTGAAATTCCAGTTTGAATATATGATGAAAAATGCGTTTCCAAATATGGGTCATTGTTCCCATTGTTAGGAACGTAGTCATTCTTGGGAACGCTGACCACAGTTTCCCCACTGATCAGAATGTCCAAAGTTCAAATGGTCTAATGTTCATAGCTTCCACCCTTTAAAAGTCAGACCTATTTAATAAGAAGTCCAACGTTCAAAAGGTCCAAAGAGGCGTGCTCAGATGCATGAGAGTGGGGTGCATGCCGCAGTGGTGTGCTAAGATACCTGATAATAGGGGAATGCCGCAGAGGCGTGCTAAGACACCTGAGATTAGGGGAATGCCGCAGAGGCGTGCTAAGACACCTGATAATAGGAGGTAATGTGCGGGGAATAGGGGTAGGATGCAGAGGCGTGCTCAAATGCATGAGAATGGGGTGCATGATGCCGCAGAGGCGTGCTCAGACACCTGAGATTAGGGGAATGCCGCAGAGGCGTGCTAAGACACCTGATAATAGGAGGTAATGTGCTGTCAGTCTGCAGAACGTGGAAGATTTCGACGAGATCTCGTTGGGGCAGCCTCGGGGCAGATCTACCGATTTGGGGCAGCTTTTGGTCGATCTTGGGGCAGATGGGGGCTCTTGGGGCAGGAACTAGTACTTGGGGCAGCGGTCGGTACGGGTAATCACCGAGGGAAGAAGAAAAATAATGATAAGAAACGACAATCATTAGTTAAGGCTGCGCTGTAAAAGCTGAATTGTCTCAAAAGCGTCATATTTGTCGTCTAGAAATATGGTTAAAAAGATACCAAACAAAGGACATTTTTAATAGATGTAAAGTCAAAGCTCCTGGAAGTGAATAAAAATCAGGCAGCAGGCGCCTTTCTAAAGCTAAATTTAAATTTATTTTCTAAATTGGTAATCTAAACCTAGTTTTAGTTACAAAACACAATCTTAGAACTCGAAATGAAATTTCCCTGTGTGTAGTTTTTTGCATTTCCTCTGCTATGTTTTGATCGCCAAAGGCCGGCAAATCGGGTCTATGTCAAAAGGTCCACTGTTCAAAGGGTCCACCGTTCAAAAGAAAATCATGCCAGCCCCCTCCCCTAAGAACAAATGCCAGTCAGTGATGTGACGTCACAAGATCGTACGGGAATCTTTCTTCGCTTGGGTCTTGTGAAAACCAGGGGTGAAAATATTCCAAATTTTGTCATGCTTTCATGCAAATGTGAGAAAATGGAAGGGGAAAAATGCTTTAGCTGTGGAAAAAAATATTTATCGAATTTAGTTATCAATTGAAATATTTTTAAACTATTCATTATACGGCGCGAAAGCAGTGGGAAATGACGTCTTTAAGGGAAAATACTTCGCTTGTAAATATACCTTTGAATAAAAGTATTCTTATTTATTGAAGTCGTGTATCATGAATGCAAGATAGCTGCTGCTGTGCGTGGAGGGTCGTGAGTGCATTGTCATCGTCGAGTTGGATGCATGGTTTTCTTTCATTTCTGGGTGTTTCGTTTAAAATGGAGTAGATAAACATATATCGGTAAAAATACCCCCACCCGTTGGAGGAGTCTGCCCCAGCATCCAAATTTCTGCCCCAATTGGGGCAGGCTTTGGGCTGCCCCAAGCGCCTCGTCCACTCGTCCACCGTTCTGCAGACTGGATGTGCGGGGAGTAGGGGTAGGGGTGTAGAGGCGTGCTCAGATGCATGAGAGTGGGGTGCATGATGCCGCAGAGGCGTGCTCAGACACCTGAGATTAGGGGAATGCCGCAGAGGCGTGCTAAGACACCTGATAATAGGGGAATGCCGCAGAGGCGTGCTCAGACACCTGAGGTTAGGGGAATGCCGCAGAGGCGTGCTAAGACACCTGAGATTAGGGGAAACGTCGCAGAGGTGTGCTCAGACACCTGAGATTTGGGAAAATGCCGCACAGGCGTGTTCAGACACCTGATAATAGGGAGCTTGCTATGGTCTTTGTCATTTCCATGGTTTGTCATGTAGTTCTCCTGCGCCTAAGTGGCGTTAGCCGAGGCCGCAGACCGAAGTCTATCTTGAGTGTCACGAGTCATGGAAAACCAAAACTGTGTGGATGTGCTCAATAATAACACAAATACTATAGGGAAGATAGCCATTCACAGGATCAGTGCTCCATCTGAGTATTCTACACGCATAACTACGCTTGAGAGAGAGAGATAGAGAGAGAGAGAGAGAGAGAGAGAGAGAGAGAGAGAGAGAGAGAGAGAGAGAGAGAGAGAGAGAGAGAGAGAGAGAGAGAGAGAGAGAGAGAGAGAGAGAGAGAGAGAGAGAGAGAGAGAGAGAGAGAGAGAGAGAGAGAGAGAGAGAGAGAGAGAGAGAGAGAGAGAGAGAGAGAGAGAGAGAGAGAGAGAGAGAGAGAGAGAGAGAGAGAGAGAGAGAGAGAGAGAGAGAGAGAGAGAGAGAGAGAGAGAGAGAGAGAGAGAGAGAGAGAGAGAGAGAGAGAGAGAGAGAGAGAGAGAGAGAGAGAGAGAGAGAGAGAGAGAGAGAGAGAGAGAGAGAGAGAGAGAGAGAGAGAGAGAGAGAGAGAGAGAGAGAGAGAGAGAGAGAGAGAGAGAGAGAGAGAGAGAGAGAGAGAGAGAGAGAGAGAGAGAGAGAGAGAGAGAGAGAGAGAGAGAGAGAGAGAGAGAGAGAGAGAGAGAGAGAGAGAGAGAGAGAGAGAGAGAGAGAGAGAGAGAGAGAGAGAGAGAGAGAGAGAGAGAGAGAGAGAGAGAGAGAGAGAGAGAGAGAGAGAGAGAGAGAGAGAGAGAGAGAGAGAGAGAGAGAGAGAGAGAGAGAGAGAGAGAGAGAGAGAGAGAGAGAGAGAGAGAGAGAGAGAGAGAGAGAGAGAGAGAGAGAGAGAGAGAGAGAGAGAGAGAGAGAGAGAGAGAGAGAGAGAGAGAGAGAGAGAGAGAGAGAGAGAGAGAGAGAGAGAGAGAGAGAGAGAGAGAGAGAGAGAGAGAGAGAGAGAGAGAGAGAGAGAGAGAGAGAGAGAGAGAGAGAGAGAGAGAGAGAGAGAGAGAGAGAGAGAGAGAGAGAGAGAGAGAGAGAGAGAGAGAGAGAGAGAGAGAGAGAGAGAGAGAGAGAGAGAGAGAGAGAGAGAGAGAGAGAGAGAGAGAGAGAGAGAGAGAGAGAGAGAGAGAGAGAGAGAGAGAGAGAGAGAGAGAGAGAGAGAGAGAGAGAGAGAGAGAGAGAGAGAGAGAGAGAGAGAGAGAGAGAGAGAGAGAGAGAGAGAGAGAGAGAGAGAGAGAGAGAGAGAGAGAGAGAGAGAGAGAGAGAGAGAGAGAGAGAGAGAGAGAGAGAGAGAGAGAGAGAGAGAGAGAGAGAGAGAGAGAGAGAGAGAGAGAGAGAGAGAGAGAGAGAGAGAGAGAGAGAGAGAGAGAGAGAGAGAGAGAGAGAGAGAGAGAGAGAGAGAGAGAGAGAGAGAGAGAGAGAGAGAGAGAGAGAGAGAGAGAGAGAGAGAGAGAGAGAGGTGGAATTACATAAGTTTCGGACAGTGCTTTTCACACTAGGACACGTTTTTTAACAGCCGAGACCACAACAACAGGAAGTAACCCAGCTTAGAACACAAACCGGATCCACATTGCAGCTGAAAATACTCCAGCTGTACCGCGACAGCCTTACCCGCAGCTAACCGAAGTGATGAACTTAAACGCGAAAATGAAACATAGAATCCTCCTTCCTTCAAGAGGCTAGAATTACTCCAGAAGATCAAAGCCCCGCTTCCCTCACTACAACATGGCCGCGCGAGTTGACCTGTCAAATCACCAAACCCAATCACCAGCCGTTTAACTGCCAGTTGAACTACCAGCCGCAGGCGACACCGAGACACGCGCCAACATTAGCATCGCCCCCACGCCCACCGAAGCAACGTATAACGGTCATTAACAATAACGCCAACCCAGCACAAACTGTACAAGACACCTCGCCATCTAGCCAGCGTCCCAGCCGAACCGAGCGTCCCAGCCTGCTCAGAGCAAATATCAAACCGTGAGCCCTGCTGCACTGCTGAACAACTCAGTCCTGCTGCCCAGTCTGGTCTAGCGCTCCAGTGGTATTGCTGCTCCTGTGGCCATCGTGCAGCGGCGAGGTCTGGGCGGAGATCACAGGCGCCTCAGCAGCACCCCCGCTTGGGGCCTCCCGCCTTTGGCTCGCCACCGTCCAGGCCTCACCGTCTTCCGCAGAAGACGCAGGCTCCTGTAGACCTTAGCTTATTAACCTCTGCCCTGATGGGTGTACCAGCTATCTTTGCCATGGTGGGAGGAGGGGCTCAGAAAATACCCCCACTACAAAACTAGAAGGGTTAGAAAGAGACGGCAAAATTTAACCGAAAGCTCTCCAAAAATATGGGAATTTTCTCAACATTTGTGTTGTTCAGGTCATGTTTAGGTCACCAGAGGGCAAATAGTTTTGAATTGTATGGAATGACGTGTACTTGTGAATTTCACTTATCTCAAGAACTAAAATAGCTTTCACACTTGCATTGACGGGGCGCGGGTACCCGCCCCCCTCGGGTTTTTCGGAGATTAGAAAAACGGCGGCGCGTAGCGCCGCCGTACTTGGCGTACCTTTCCCTCATCATTTTTACAAGTTTTGTGAAAATTTTAAGGTTAGGTCATCTCAGGTCAGGTCACCAGTACAGGTCAAGTGACCTGACCTCAAAAAGAAGTTTAAGAAAGCATAAGTCGGAGCAGGGTGAATTTATCCGCTTGAAACTTATATCACATAATTGGCCTACCGAGTTCTCTAAAATATATTCCGGTATTTTTGATATCGATGACCTAAGGTCAAGTACGAGGCATGACCTCTCCATTGGAATACATAGGGAAAATAATTTTTACGGAATAACTCAGTAACGGATGGTGATAGGGCGTTTATTTTAGCTGCATTAGAACCGCGTTGGCTTTGCGGTTCTAATGATATGCATTTTATATGTGACCCTGACCTGACCTCAGGTCAGGTCAAATCCTTGATTTGACCTAGAAAGGTCAAATTATATATCATTCGATTCGGCTTGCTGCGAGAATTCATACAGTTTAAGTCGTTTTGCTCTATCTTTACTTGTTCAGATTTAATTGCCGAAAAACAATTTGCATGTTATCCCTATAACGGCATGTTTTGACCTCTCGTGACCTCAAATGTGGCCTGAAAAAAATGGTTCAAATATTTTCGATGGAGAAGTGAATGGGCTACCCAACGCCGTTTACCGTTTTTCGCTACCTACCGTGGTTCTCGAGATCTTAGGGGGCGGGTACCCCCCCCCTCGCCTTTGCGAAGGTGGCTGAGACTCCGTCAATGCGCGTGTTAAAGGGAGATACGCGAAAAAATTATTATTGTGGTTTCCTGCTATTTGAAAAATCCTGATAACGAAACTATAAATTATTTTTGTATCTTTGGCAAAATTTTGGGAGGCCACTCTCTTATTATCGAAATAGGTTAACAGTTTCGATAAAATACCCATCACTTACCCATGCCCATACACATCACTTACTTTTCGAAAACTATTTAAAATTGAAAAATAATGTTTTTTTGATTATACAAATGTTTGCCCTCCTGTATTTGTATTTGAATTAATTTTGAAAAGCTTTCAAAAACTCCAAAATGAATTAGATTGCTCTAAAAACGGAAAAAACATAATTGCTCAAGTCTTCAGCGGTTTCGTATCTCGGGTTTTGAGCCATTTTCTGCTTCCGCCCCAGGATGACAAAACTTTTGCGTCAGATAGGTCACGTGACCCCCGGTTTGAGAATTCTTAGGCTTCTGATTGGTTAATTGTGATTTCTTTTAAGCCCTATATTTCTGTTTCAAAAGAGTTTTGGAATGCTGTTTTTCTAAAGTATTTTTTCTGGAGTAGTCCAAAGCTCTACATCACTGTTTAGGATAGATATGACCTAATTCTTAGAGAAATTGATAGCCCTAGCCATGTGGACGTCATATACATCGATATGAGGGTGTACCGGTAAAGTCGTCTAGAAATGTTGACTTTGAGAGCAATTTTAAGGAATTTGCAGGCCGAATTCGCAAAAATGAGAATAGGACTTCTGAAACAACTTTTGTAACAACCTTTTGATATAGCCAATAAAAATTTTTTCGCGTATCTCCCTTTAAGTATTTTTCTAACATCATTCGAAAGCTCTTGAACCGATCTTGCTTGCATTTGCGGTCAGGTCAAAGAGTGATGTTCTGCAGGTCACTGAACATGCCACATTTTATTTTGCAGCTTGAGGCTAAAATATCAAGCCGAGTCTATTTAGATACGATGTGTCTGACCTTACAGGAGATTAGCGGGTCCTCAGAAATTGCTAGGCTGTCGGAAGCACATATCCATTATAGATACTGGGCTTAGGTTGTATCTAGGATGAGGTCAATAATGGTCAAGGGCGCTACGCTGCCCTTACTGTTGGGTGTATTTTTTGCGAATAATTTGCCAACCTAACATGGTACGCCCGTTCGGTATGCACAATCGTAATCCTCTCGTTGATACGAATAGAATGATACACCGTCTTACCATGAAAGATCAAGTTCATAGATCTACCTGACCTGCAGAAATCAAAATCAATGGCCTGGGCCCATAGAGATCGACTATTACTACTTTAGTATCACTTCATATATGGTACTAGTATATGGTATACTATATACTGCATGGTATTACTACTATAGTACCACTATACTATTACTACTTTATGGACTATCACTACGATCGACTAGTAGTAATAGTCGATCTCTATGCCTGGGCCACTTTCCTTACTCAGCCTTAAAGCGTTGAAAGTGTACTAATGTCGATTGCAAGGCAAATGCATATCTCATCGAAGCCAACCCGAAACTATTCGAATGGTTGCGGGCTAATACGTGAGGACATCGCTTCGGCAGCCTACGTGCTCGCCTAAACCTGAGGGTAGCGGCGGGCGATGGCTTGCACCAGCCGGTTGAATGGCTGGTCCTTGTTTAGCCACAGGAACCATAGTCGGGCCAGGTGGCCGGGTAGCGGTGTCGCCGTTGTTCCTTTCTTCAGCCGCATGATATCGGTCTTGGCTCGGGCCCACGAGCGCTCGACATGCTGGGTGTGAGCTCCGGTAACGGGGTCGACGTAGTTCTCCTAAGGGGCAGAGCATGCGAATATATTCTGAGGAGTCGCGGAAAGGCATGTGATGTGATGCATATAAATAGAATAAATAAAGGACTTTTCCACTACCAGATTTTTTTACTGTATTTGACAGCCTTCGTCAGCAAGAGGTGAGCTCGAATCAGATCAGTCGTGAGTGTCGTGAAACTGACACAGGTAAAGCAGTGGGTTCTAATACATACAACAGGGCAGAGAGGGAAGGGCGCTGTTGGGCAGACGTATACGGCAGGACAGGTCATAGGGGGCAGGGTACTAGTGTGCAGTCAGGTACGGCCGGAGAGGGTAGTGCCCTGGTGGGCTGTCAGATGGAAGGTACAGAGAGGGCAAAGCACTGGCTGTCAGTCATATACGGTCGCACAGGGCAGAGAGGGCAGGACAATGGTGGGCATTCCAATACGGCTGAACAAGACAGAAAGGGCAGGGCGCTGGTGGGCAGTCAGATGCGGCTAAACAGGCAAAAATACGGTAAAGAAAATCTTACGGAGTGGTTTACAGTTCTATGCAGGAACCCCATGGGGCCGTTTGGGCCGACGGCCTGGCTCAGGCTGGCATAGCCTGCCCACTCGTCAGTGTGTATGACTGACCCGGCGGCCACGTGGCGGCAGATCAGGGGCTCCAGGGTCGCCCTGTCCCTCCGCTCCACCAGGAACATCCGCGTTTCCCCGTGCGAACCAGGTAGATACCGAGGACCCACGGGCCCTCCCCTCGCCGGTCTCCCAGCAGCAACCTGCCACGGTTATATTTTCGTCTGCCCCGAAACAAACTATCGTCGATTTCAACGATGTCGTTGGGGCCGCCCATCGACGGGGCTACCTCCAGCTCGCCACTCATGATTTCACGGGCGTAAGACCGCCAGTCAATGACCGTCTTGGCCGTCAACTGGGGGAAGCGGGTTCCGGCACCCGCCAGTGTGCCCTGCACTGACAGCCCTTTGGTCATGCAGTAGATAATCCAGATCACCGACCCTAAGGCTATCTTCACGTTTGGCCGGTTGGCCACATCTAGCACAGAAAACCATGTCCCGTGGTGGGCCCCTGCTTGGACTGCATGCATGCCGTTCAGCTGCGATTTCGCCCTCCGGCACCTCACGCAACGAAAGTAGGGCCTGGGGCCCATTAGCGAAGTTCTTATTGAAAGTTGTCACCCGCCCAGGGCACTGAAGCGGCGCGGAGTTAAAGGCCAGCTCCCCACACACACACACCCCAAAAGTCCTGAATTCGGCGGTCAGGAGCAGGGGGGGCGAGGTGTGGGCAATATTCCACGATCCCGAGCAAAAAGTTTTGTCGTCTCCTCCGTCTCGAGGTGCCGACAGATCGTGAAGAAGTCAGGATCCATGTTTACTTCTTCGCGATTCTGATGACGCTGACGCTCCTCAACGGATCAATTTCTATTTACAGTGCAACACTACCACTATCACGGATCAATCAATTAATCAATCAAAACACTATCTATCACGGATCAATCAGTCACAGCACCATCACAGATAAACTAGGGGAAGAGGGTCATAATGCGCCCTGTTCTAAAATGCGCCCACAGGCTGTTTTGAAAATACTAGAAGTTTTTCAGCTCTTTCTTGTATTTTTATTTTTCCCACTACTGTTGCCCCTCTTTTCCGGTAACCACAGCAACTGGTAAGTAGCGTAAATCTATGCTAGACATGTTTTTTCTGTTTCAGGGGCGGACGCAGACCCGAGTTTTGGGGGCAAACCCATGTCTGCCTCTCCTGGGGGGAGCGAATTTTTTTTGCTCTACAGACCTAGTGTAAACACCTTTTTTCAGTGCTCTACAGACTTTGTATAAGCTACCTCTCAAGTACTTGATCGCTCAGCTCAAAATTTGAACTAAGGTGACCAGGGGCGTAGCCAGGATTTCGCTCAGGGAGGGGCGGCGCTCCGAAAAGGGCTCCTGCGACAGCGCCAAAAGGCGGGGGGCGGTGAAGTTAGCAATGGGAGAAAGGGGTGTATTGAACCATAGGCGGATCCAGGAGGCAAGGGGGCACGTGCCTCCCCTCGGTCGACCCTCGACGCCCCCTGAAATGGTCATGGCGCCCCCCTTAAAGGTCGATGGCACCCCGTGAGATGTCGCTTCCCAGCCCCCCCCATCCAGGATGCAATGATCGGCGCCCACCGATAGGATTCTGCGCCCATCTTATTGGTTTTGCCGGTCAAAAGTGGCGCCCCCGGACCGGATGGTGCCCCCCGATCGGCAATCCTGGATCCGCCTATGTAATGAACAGAGGCGTGCCCAGACTGCCAAGAAGGGTGGGGGGATGAAGGTAGCAGCCTCTAGCAACTTCCCTTTGATAACTTCACCCCCGCCCTTCCTGGCAGTGGGTGGGGGGGTGTGATCTAGGATTGCCGATCGGGGGCACCATCCGGTCCGGGGGCGCCACTTTTGACCGGAAAAAACCTATTAGATGGGCGCAAAATCCTATCGGTGGGCCAATTTTCGCATCGGGGGGGCTGGGAAGCGACATATCTCCGAGGGTCGACGGGGGAGGGGTACGTGCCTCCTTACCCCCTGGATCCGCCTATGGTTCAATACATCCCTTTCTCCCTTTGCTAACTTCACCCCACCCCCGCCCTTCCTGGCAGTCTGAGCACGCCTCTGTCCAATACATCCCTTTCTCCCATTGCTAAATTCACCGCCCCCCGCCCATCCTGGCAGTCTGAGCATGCCAGGGTCCTGAAGTTGCTTTCACGCAAGGTGGAGAGTGAGGCCAAAATTCCAAGAAAAGGCCAAAATCCCCCGCTTTCTTAACATACCTCATTTTTGTCGTTTAGTATTTCCAGGCTTGCAAGTCCCATCACAGCCTTTTTCCTGGCCCTGTTTGTTGCTTCTTACTAAACCAATACTTTTTAGGATAATACTTTGATTTAGGACTGTGTTTATATGCCTTCATAATACAAGCAACAACTACCACCAGCTTTTTTGTTTTGACTGACAGTAGATGAAAATATCTGCTGTAGAATGGAAGTGAAGAATCATCATTCTGCTACCTCCTAATGGAATGAAAACATTCTGACGCTCCACAATTGTAGGTACCTCTTATATAGATACGATCTCACAACCCTGAATCTCTAAACCATCAACATAGAACTAGGAAGCTACATAATTTCTAATGCTTATCTATAGAATACATTATTTGGCTCTGATGCCATGGTAAATAACCAACCAGATAAATCCCTCTTCCCCTTATTTTGATATTCTCCAGCCTTCACTCATCCAAGCACCAAGCAAGGCTAATATTATTTAATGCAAGACGTGGGGTTTAACACCCGCACTGGAGGGGGGGTCTGGCCACTAACGCAGCACTGGAGGGGGCCTGGTAGGCCCCCTCCTAAGATCTCGGAAACTAAGAGACATAGAAAAATGAAATTTGAGAGGTGGGTGGGAGTTATAAGTGATCTACATCATGATCAATTTTAGTTGACCTAGGTCAATATCTTCAAGGTCAAGCGAGGTCTTCAAGGTCAAAACTTGGCCATGCTGGGGACCGACCGGTAAATGCCGTGATTATGCGGGAAAATGGCGGAAATAAGCTAAAGGCGGACCAGGGTCATATAGAGAAGGTCTCAAAGAGCCTTCCCTTCAATTCTGGGGTCAAGGTCATTCAAGGTCATTGACCTGTAAGGTCACAATGTAGTATACTACTTATAATGTACACTTTGACTAACACTATAGCCACTGTTTGGCGGGAAATGAGGATTGACCTTTGCAAATGACCTTTGACCTTGCCCTTTGACCTTGACCTTGGTATTGGGGTACCTTATCGATGATGTCATAGCATAACGCACGTCAGACCGGGTAACCTCATTTGACCCGAAGCAATGTGGTCAGTGACCTTGAAAGTGCAGATATGACCTTGACCTGTGACATTTGACCTTGACCTTCATGTGAGGTGACCTTGACATATAATCCCGGTTATATGGTGTTATGTCTTCACCACTCGGTCTCCAATGCAAGCTAACTGGTCCGACCGCGCGATTACGCCGATCTCAAAATGCAGGCCTGACTTTAAAAGCCTATAAGTAAAAAATTTTCGACCGATTTTCAAAAAATCTTCAATCGGCGCGCTATTAAATTCTGTTTAATGTGGCAAAGTATCGTGTTTCGGCTACGGGCGGTTTTCCGGGCACCTCGGAAAAACAGGTGGGGGGCCTCCGAGGCCCCCTCTAGTGCGCGTGTTAAACACTCAACCGCTACCAGTACTATTTTGCTTCCATGTGTGAAAACCACCAGCCTATATTTGTTTGTACAATCAGTTCAGATTAAGAAAATAGCAAGCATACCCAGCCTTAAAAATCATGAGCTGCAAAAGGTACAGTATGAGCCTTCCTCCGAGCTGTGGAAGACTTTTGAAAGGTATTATGACCTCACCCAGTACTGTACTGAGAAGGTAGGTACACACCTATCTCCTGTAGATATTTAAGATGGGAGAAATGGTTCGATTGATCTTGAATTTCCCGAAAGGTAAGCTGCAATGTCGCGGGTAAGAAATGAACCCTCATCCACAATATCCCTTCCAAGAGCAAACCCAAATTCCTTCCACGCACTCACTCAATTTCCAGTCTTCTTTCCCATAACCATACTGACCTCAAAATTCTGTATTCTCCGCCTCGGTGATATTCCCGAAAGACGACAGGGCTCACCAAGGTTACCGAAGTAACTAAAAAAGTCACCGCCTGCACTTGCGCACCCATTCATGATACTCGAGATCATTTCGGCTCCCCAAATAGGATAAAGTGACGTCATTGTTCTGAATGGACGAAATCCAGCTGAGGCCCTTTCACCGAGTACTTCACCCTTTCATCGGTACTCGGATGTCTTTGGAATCCCATTTTTCAATAATAAACGCACGGTTGAGAGTAATCGAACGCTAGAAATGTTGCTAAAGCATGTTTCAACTTAAAAAACTAGCAAAAAGAAAAATAAATCTGTATTTTATGAAATATATTGAAAGTTGTAATCTGCCTCACTTAAAGTGGAGATTTCTACCAAAATCACGTTGTAGTTCCAAGCGTTTGAAAATTTCAAAGAAGCTCTTAAACCACTAGTAAAAATAAATATTAATTTATTATTTATTTTTCTTGAAGAAAACATCTATGTCTTTCCAACTTTTGTTCAGTAAAATAAGATTTAGCCTAATTTACTCATCAATGTTACCAACATTGAAAAATAGTGAAAAAATCAGGGTTGAATTTGGCAGCCTCTCTTGAAGTTATAAAATTACTTACTATAAAAACATTATTGGTGGTCTTGATAGGAATCTACGTTTCATTTTGATCCTTTCAAATGCAACTCGTATCCTATTCTAATGCGAATAATTGCCGAAAATTAAAAGTGGACGAAAGCGAATGCGCCTCGATCCAATCGGCCTCACTGAACAAATACCCACGCGAAGTCTTTCCTTCGCCTGAAAATCTGGCAGCAGTCAATCCCAAACCAGCTGAGGAAAAAATATGCGCCATCTTTTGTATTTGAAAGGCCAGAAACTTCTGGGACATGCCAAAATTTATTATACCTTCAGAAAACCTTTGTTGGCTCCATTTTCCCATGCCGCCGTTGGTGTTTTTTCTACGGGTTTTATATAGTTTTTATAGTTTGTGGCAGGCTGGGATTGTTTTGTTTTGTGCGGCGTTATCGCGGGAGTAGTATTGGCGTTTGTGATATTGGCGAGAGGACGTAATCAGGCAAGACATTACATCAATGGCGGTTGGGGATTATTCTAATATGGTTTGGGTATTCACGGTCATAATTTAGATGTTTATTATACTGGTTTTCATGCCCGGGATTCCTCTGCCAAGTGAGGCCAAAACAAGTCCCTGGTGAGCCCTAAATAAATCTGAAAAGATATGTTTTCCACCTAAAATTGTGAATTTCAGGTCACTGGAGCATGCCTCTGTTCAATACATCCTTTCTCCCTTTGCTAACTTCACCCCTTCCCACCCTTCCTGGTAGTCTGAGCACGCCTCTGTTCAATACATCCTTTCTCCCTTTGCTAACTTTCCCCCTTCCCACCCTTCCTGGTAGTCTGAGCACGCCTCTGTTCAATACATCCCTTTCTCCCATTGCTAACTTCACCCCCCGCCATTCCTGGCAGTCTGAGCACGCCTGAGCACGCCTATGTTCAATACATCCCTTTCTTCCTTTGCTACTTCACCCCCGCCTTTCCTGGCAGTCTGAGCACGCCTCTGTTTATACCCTTTCTCCTTTGCTGAGTTCCCCCCAACCTCCCCGCCATTCCTGGCAGTCTGAGCAAGCCTATATTCAATATACCCTTTCTCCCTTTGCTGGTTTCCCTCCCCCTTCGGTCTGAGCACGCCTATGTTCAATACATCCCTTTCTTCCTTTGCTAACTTCACCCCCCCGCCTTTCCTGGCCGTCTGAGCACGCCTCTGTTCAATACATCCCTTTCCCAGCACCAAGTATATCTCTGTGCAACACATCCCCACCATAACAGTCTCAGCACGCCTCTGTACAATGCTTCCCTGCCATGGCAGGCTGAGCACGCCTCTGTACAATACATCCCCTTCCCAGCGCTCTGAGTATGCCTCTGTACTATACACCCTCTTGCCAGCAGTCTCCTGGTTACGTCTTTACCCACCTTCACCCCCCCTCCACAGCAGTCTGAGCACGCCTCTGTACAATGCATCCCCCTGTCAGCATTCTCTGAAGCACGCCTTTGCTCCTGGAATGAGGATTATTTCCATCTTGTGTTGTTTGGCACGGAAGTTGGGTTATTTCTTGTTATTTCTAGATCTTGGGATATATTGGGAAAAAAGCCAGAGAGCGGAGACGTCTACCAGATGATAACCGATTTATCGAGTGGCTGCAGCTCACCTTTATGGGGCAGTGGCGGATACGGGGGAGGGGGTGCCTGCTCTAGGGGCTCTCCCCGTGTCGTGATATCAGTGTCTGGAGCATGGGCGGATCCAGGATTGCCGACCGGGGGCACCTACTGGGGGGGGCGCCATCCGGACCCCAGTCTGCAAAGTATGGCAGGAGGCCAGACGAGTCGCACCAGCCATCTAAAATTCTCGCGCCGCCAGCCACAAAAAATCGCACCAGTCTGCCATATACCAGGGAGAAAAAACGCACCATTTCCTACCAACAGGACGCAATGCTACCTCTCTTATTAGTTAGTTAAAGGACTTTTTATAAGGCCCCCCTTCTGTGTCTTTATAACCATTCAGCCATTATTTGTTTGGTTTTCAGCGTCACCTTCCTCGCACCAATCTTGCAAATTCGCACCAGTTTGATAAAATTCGCACCACTCGCTCCTGTCTCCTAGGGCACTC